>CAJGYO010000008.1:70476096-71076096 GCA_904845875.1 Miscanthus lutarioriparius
CGCCTACAAGGTGGCCGCAGTCATGCCACTCCCGGAGGCGGTGCTCGTCTGGGCGATGACCGGTGCCACCGCGTTCGGATTTTATGCCTTCTTCATCCACGACGAGGAATTGGCGGATTATTAGATCATACGGGGACCTAAGTTCTTCCTCCTCTAGAGAAAGGTAGCGTGTGTTACAATCAAATGTACTTATGTACGTGATGTAACAAATACGAGCCGTAAGAGTGTCTTATACACACACACACACACACACACACACACACACACACACACACACACACACACACACACACACACACACACACACACATCTCATCTCTTAACTATTATGTGCAGTTTTTGGTGTTAAATGGTTGGAAAGAATCTGTGATTTTCTATGCAAACTGAGAGTTCCTTCCTGAATTATGGCAAAAACAAATGTCCACCAATATAATTCGATATGTCCCATATTCCTGTTCATCCACCACCTCCGATATCTTTCATATATTTATCGATAATTTAAAGGGATAATTGTCTGTTGGGCATCTAAAGTGATGGTCCTTTACTGGCGGACACCTACTTTGAAGCATTTTGCCAGAAGACACTCTGGTTTGGTGAAATTATGCCACATGACACCGTGGACCGGTTGCAGCCGGTTGAGGAGAGCGAACAGCGGTGAAATGACATTCTTGCCTCTGCCACTTTCTTCTTCCTCTCTTCCTTTCTCTTTTTTCTGTTTCCTGTCCCCGCCACTGTCCCCGCCTCCCGCCTCCCGCACCCGCCGTCGCGCATCACGCCGTCACGGGCGGCCGTGCCTCCGACACCCACTGCTTGCCTCCTGCGTCTTCAATTCCTTCGTCCTTCCATGTCGATTGATTCTTCTTGATTGATAGATAGATAGGGGGGGAAAGAGAGCAGGGGAGGGAAAGGCGGCAAAGCAGAGCCCGTAGCGTCCTTGTCACAGATAGATACTAGATTGCTGGCAATGGCGTCGTCGAGGGGGGCTACCCAGGCCGGCGAGTACGACCAGGCTCATTCGGGCTTGGTAGCGCCGGCGGCGGCGGGCGCCCCGGGGTGGGCGTCGCGCAAGTTAACGCGGCTACTGCTAGGTTCGCTCTTGCTGCGGTGGAGGAGGATGTCCCTGATGAACACCCACCGCCGAGACCCGTGCGCCGCCACCGCCGTGGCCGACAAGGAGGATGACGACGTGGAGGAGGATGAGGACGAGCGGGACGAGGCGGCGACCGGCGGCGCGGCCTCCCCGTGCGTCCCCCCTGGTCGCGTCGACGGCGGGGCCGGGGCCGAGATCCGGTGCCGGGACGAGCACATTGATCAGCTTGAGCCGCGGCGACGCGCTGCGGAGCGAGGACATGGACCGCGCGCGGCGGTGCACGGACGCACTCCAGGGCGTGAGGTCGCGGCCGCACGACAGCCGTAGTCGTCGTCGTCGTCGCTTCTGGGGTCGAGATCCGGGAGCGGGGGCTGGACGGTGCGCTGGCAAACGGGGTGGAGCAGGAGCTATCGATGTCATCGTCGACTCTAAGATAGTCAACGCATGCATGCCTTGTACTAGTGCACTAGCTTGACAACCACTTTTTTTTTTGACAAGGAAGAGGAGTCAGTGTCGGAGGCGCAGCCGCTGGCGACGGCGGGTGCGGGAGGCGGAGACGGTGGCGGGGGCAGGAAACAGAAAGGCCCTGTTCGCTTGTCTTATAATCCGTACTTTTCAGCTTGTTTTTTTAGACAGAACAGTATTTTTCTCTCAAAATAAATCAACTGGAACAGTGTTTCGGCTTATTTTTTCAACGAAGCGAATGGGCCAAAAAAAAGAGAAAGGGAGAGAGGAAAAAGAAAGCGGTAGGGGCAAGAATGTCATTTCACCGCTGTTCTCTCTCCTCAACCGGCTGCAACCGAGTGTCTTCTGGCAAAATGCTCCAAAGTGGATGTCCGTCAGCAAAGGACCATCACTTTAGATGTCTATTAGACAATTATCTCTAATTTAAACCATAGGCTGCAGGATCCACATGTGTGGAAGTACTCCAGATATAGCATATATCTAGATACATAACAAAAAGCTATATATTAGAAAAGCTAGAATTAACTTATAGTTTGGATCGAAAAGAGTATCTTCATTCAGATGCAACAAGGTCTTGATATCTAATATTAAAGTCATGTACAATATTTATGCCTATTTTCGTAGATGCATTAGGTGAGTTGTATGTACTTATATTTATATGGCATTCCAAATTCTAGAAGAGTGACATGATACGCCTAAGCTCCTTCTCTTCAATCTTGAAACATATATTACAACTCAGCTTACAGTTGGATCACAATAGTAGGGCTGAGCTGAAAGCTTGTTCAGCTGGCTAATGATTCATTTCAAAATTACTTTGATTGCACTTGTTTTTGTTGAAAATCAAATTTAGCTGATTTTCAATAAAAATTGATTTTGACTTGGCTTGATAGGATTGGCTCGCTAACCTCAATTTAAAGTTAGGTCTTACGATAGTTCCAACCTAGATTTTTTTTCGAATATACAGTATGACTCAGACACTCACAACGCACGCACACTCACCTCTATGAACACACGCATGCAAACCCTATCTCTATGAGCATCTTCGAAGACTGGACCGACAAATCCTCGAGATCGATGAGTCACCACAAGCGCCTCGCTGTCGTCGGTAACGTCGCCTACCACTAAAAACAACGTCGTTAAATCCTAGAATATTCGCTCCCAAATGAGTCGAACTAGGACCTGAGGTGCTACTGGGACTCTCATAACCCCTAGGCTGCAGGCCCTTTCTCTCCAACCTAGATGCTATGAGATAATTTTCATATTTGCCGAGTCATATAGGCGCTACATAAAGAAATCATATTTTCAATAGATAGTTTCTTCAAAATAGATTTTTTCCAATCATGTATCTTTTCTATCCTATCGTCTATCTATCACATCTCTTCTTATATACGATTTTTTATTTATTTTCTCTCTTCTTTGATTCCAATGTCGTACCATTGTTTTGCTTAGTTGGTACCCTAATTAATAGCCATAGAAATTATCCTAGTTCCTGGATTAGCACACAAGAGACTAATAGACAGATTATATCAATTTCAAAGAAGCACTCCACTCGCAAACAAGCTTTGATTGAACGCCGGGTGGCGGATGCATGGCACTCATCCATAGAAGAAATGAACACTTTTTCAGGGCCTGCTTGGATTGAAGGATTTTCATATAGAAATTTCAAAAGAATCCAATTCTTGTGTTTTGTTTATATCACATAGTGCTTGGAACAGAGGAATATAATTTTTCTTTCCTATGGAAAGGTTTGCTTTCCTTCATGTAATGGAGGAAATAAAACATCCACTCTAAGCTCTTGAAATTTTTTCCTACATGTGAATGGAGGGATGAGCATGTCCTTGTTCACTGGAACGGAGGAATAAACATGTTTTATATTCATGTCTTCCAATCACCGATTTCTATAATTTTTTGTGTCTTTCAATCCTTTGTGTTCTATCTACACTCATTTTCTATTTCTATATTTTATTCTTTCCTTCTGTTTTGCATTCCTCCATTCTAAATATACCCTCAGTTTTCGTCCATGCACCTTCGGTGAAGCTTCGTCACTACCTTTTTATTTTGATATTTAATGAGAGAACAAGACTTACATCAAATAGTTTTGGCAGGATCCGACAACTTTTTCTTTCACGGATTCGATTCTTCAATGTCCTGTAGCATAACACATTTTCTCTATTTTGCATTCGTCCGTTCCAAATAGCCCCTCAGTTTTCCTCCGTGCATCTTCGTCGAAGCTTCGTAACTACCTTTTTATTTGATATTTAAAGAGAGAGCAAGACTATAGGATAAATAGTTTTGGCAGGATCCGGCAACTTTTTCTTCGGGATTTGGTTCTTTTGATGTCCTACAGCACAGCCTCGGATACATCAACTATTACTAAGAGCGTATTTCGTTCATGACGAGTCGACGACCCATGTTAAGTCGTCACATACAAGAGAAAATCCTTACTAGCTAATGGATTGTTTGGACCATGAGACTAAAGTTTAGTCCGTCGTTGAATGATAGGCTAAACATAAAGTAATTAATTTTTTTTATTTCTAATGAATTCTACTCATCAATTAGCCTCTCGTTAGTTTTTGTTAGATCATAATTAGTTCATACTTAAAGTCTTCTATTTGGCATCTAAAATATGGACTAAGTTTAGTTTAGTCCATGAAACACCTCCTAAGTTTGCTCCGTCCACTGATGTGATGGAAGCTTTGCTCTCGCCCGACAGCGCCTGCTTGGCTGCTTCGTGAGTAAAGGATCCAGCCTCGGTACATGTGGTAAAAAAAAGCACGAAATTGACAAGCGCTAGGTTTGTTAAATGCCAAAAATGATGTCACCATCGCATGTCGCGGAAAGAATAGTTATGTTTGAAGTTGATAGCAAGGCGTAATTCACACGTCAGCGTGAAGTGCTAATCTCCGAGCGGGTCCCATCTCTGACAGGTGAACACAAGTGCAGCTGCAACCGGCCGGGGACAACTCAGCTAGCTAGCTAGGGAACTCCTCACCCTCTTTAGCCTGCTTCCTTTGGGCTTCTTAGCTCCCTTAGTACCACCGCCTGCACCTGTTGCCTCCTCTACCCACAGCAAGCAATGGCTACTCTCGCTCTTCCGTCCGCAGAGCAGACGACCACGGGTGAGCACCGAGAGACGAAAGAGCTCCGAAAGGGGCGTCTCGTTTTGTTCGTGCTGCTTACCGCCTACTCCGGCCTGTTGATGTCCCTCTTGTGGGGCGACTCGGTGTCCGTGGCCTCCGTCGGGGTGACCTACGTCGGCGTCGGCAGGCTCTTCGGATGCTGGGAGCCGAGAACCGACGGAGGAAGACGGTGGCAGCTGGACGCCGTCCTCTGGTTCCTCTTCATGTCGCTCGGGGTCCTTCAGGTATCCAGGTTGGCGCGAACCGCGGCGTCCTCGACGTTGGCACCGATGCTTGTGGCGGCCGCGGGCGCGACTGCGCTCGGGGTCGGAGGCTGCTACGCCTACTTGCCCCTGTTCACTAGGTTAACGAGCCATGGCTGAAAATATTTTTTTTAATTTGTCGAGAGAGAAAAAAACCATTCGTTAATTAAGAAAGTACGGCTTCTAAGCCAGACCAACAGCGGCGACTTGCTTCACCGACGTACCTGGTATGTGTTGGATCTCGATTCTTGAGCTCAGGTCATGGTATTTAATTTTTAGCCATATTACTGTACTATATAGACTATCAGTGGCGATTAATGAACTCGTCAAAATTCTGACCACTGATTATTTATTTGCAGGTCGAAGCAGCAGCGCCAGGAAGCAATCTTGTTGCCGCTTAGGCAAGATCCGCGCAGTTGATTGGATATATCTCGTCTCCACTCCAATGAGATATATGTGTACTTTCTCCAGAGATAGCGGGTTGTTCAGAATGTAACAGTAACTAGGTGATCCCCCGCGTGTTGCGCGTGGGAATGCAAAATTCCAATTTCAAATGAGTTTTCTATGAAAAAATAGGCTGTAAAAGGAATCAGAACTGCATGATTTTAACGTTGTGTGTATGAATGAATACAAATGTTTGTAAACATAAACGAATCATCACCTCGTTGTTGTTCACTCAGTGGTGCGCAATCACTCATGTGATGTGCGTGGTTCATGTTGTTGGGGGGAGTCGAAGAGATGATGGCACCCGGAGCCAGATCAAATAGTCATTGAGGGAAATGAAGCGCAAGCGTTACTTCTACGTGCGTAAGGCAGCTGGGCGGATTAGGATGGACGGTAAGATGTTCGAAAATAGAGACAAATCTGACGGCTATAAAATGTTGATGATGTGGCTCAATGTGGTGCGAGCTTTATAGCAGTTATGATTGCTAGTGGCCTCCAATCCATCTATATAGATATCAAGATGCATAAATGCTCGAGGAGGGGTCGATCTTTTATGTTACTGGTGTGCTGTTTAGAAATGGTTGTACTGCGAAATGGAATGTTCAAACCTTTTCTTAACTTGTTTGTGCATTTGGAATCTATAAAGATATATACACGCGTAGATGTACGTATATTATATACGCTCATATATATGCATTTGGTTGTGCCCTGTATCGAAGAACCTGTGAGAAAAGAACACGAATAATCAGAATTATTGGTACCCAAATAGGCAAATACGACACGGATATATACAGTTTTGAGTTCTCCCTCTACAATTCGTACCCAAATGTAAAATTATCCGACGCCTCTTCCAAAAATAAACTCCTGGTTGAACCATATCTTGGTTTCGTTTCACTCTGGAACAGATTCCAGATGTCGGTGCGTTACCCTGCAAAGATGTTAAGATACACAACTATTGTCGTCTTGTTCGCTTGGGTTTGTTTGGCTTATAAGCCATATATTTTCAGCCAACGAACAGTATTTTTCTCTCACACCAAATCAGCCCACAGTACTTTCAGCTATGACTTATCTTCCATTTGAATATGATAGAATTCTAATTTACTCTAGTTGAAATTATAGAGCCGAATGTCGTACAGTCGATATTATTGTCCCAAATGATATTCCTGTCAACAGTAAAACATCGGGCATAATTCGTAAAGGAGGTGAGCTATTGTCATGTGGGGCCACCATTATTACTCCCTAGATGGCGCCAGCACAGCAATATTGCAGGGATCATCGGCATGCGCCAGCAGCAGCACCATTTCAGGGATCAGCATGAAGGCAAGAGTTAAGAGAATTAAAGAGGGCAAGAATTAGTTATTTATGGAGTTTATTTCCTTTTATTTACCAGGCCAAGTAAATACAAAGGCTTAGACAGTTTTTAAGGGGCTGGGCTAAAAACGTGAGCTGAAATTACAAGAAAGATAAGGCCGAGCTAATAAAGAAAGCTGATGCTTTTGACCAAAAAAAAGCGGAGGTGTAGCCTTTAAATAGTGTAGAAAACGACCTTAAAATTTAGTGAAATTTTACGGTGCTCGGAGGAAACAAAAATATATGAGTCAGAAATTATTTACAAAATAAATTTAAAGGGTAGAATAGTACTTACCACCCGTTTATCTTCCTGTACGAGCTCTGTCTCCTTCATGTCACTGCGGCGGACTGCCAGGTGCACGGTGTCCATCATCGACCTAAACGTAAACGGCTTGGGTCCCTCCGCTGCCACCACCAGGCGGGGACCTCTGCCTCCGGCCATGTCCACCATCACGATGCCACTAGCAGTGACGCCGTAGAAGTGGCCAGCAAAAAGCATCGTGGACATGATTAGATCTGGCCCGGTGTCGAGCAGCACCCAGCGGTCGTCGCCAGGCTGGGCAATGGCCATTGTCCCATCATCTCTGCCGTAGAAGTAGAGGAAGACCGTAGCAGGCGGGCAGCCTCGATCTGCTTACAATGCATGAGAGGAGACCCTCGGCGGTGGTCACGCAGCTTCGGATTCCGTGTGGGGCAGCTTCTCGTGTGGGGCGGGTGTTGAGGAATCGGCGACGGATTCCGTGTGGGCGGCGGCGGTCGTGAGCTTCTCGTAATCACCGAGGAGCATGATCCACTGCCGGGGTAGAGGCGCGGGTCCTACAGGACGCCGTGCGCGCGGGGTCCGTGCAGCATCGCCGGATTCACACCGCCGCGGGAGGCACACGGCTCGGAAGCAGAGGCGGGCGACGCGATTGGCGGCGAGGCGGCAACCTGGGAGGAGGCGACGCAGGGAGCAGCATACGTGGAATTGGGTCAGGGAGCTGGAAGTACTAAACTGCCCTTAATTATGATTAATTATTTTTCTTAATTAACACCTGCGGTGAATAATTTTAACAAAGCTCTAAAAATTATTACAAACAAAGGCTGACCCTTCTCTTAACGGGAAGAGGAAGTCAAATGGTATCATAGAGCCAAGACAACTAGCTTGTTATCTATGCAATACTAAGTATTTTCAGTTGGTGGCTAATGGCAAACACCGAAAGACCCGAATTTTTTTGTCTAGATCAAGACGAAGGTGTAATTCAAGGTGATGGAAATCTAAAGAAATTCATCACTAATTATTATAAAGGTCTCTTTGGTGAGTCAGCTAGTAACCATTTTCCAATAGTGGAGTCTGCTATGCATAGCATCCGACAAGTCTCCCAGCTTGAAAATGAGGTCTTAACGGCACACTTTTCAGAAAGCAAGATCAAATAGGCTATTTTTTTTAATGTAGCATAACAAAGCGCTTGGACCAGATGGGTTCCGGCTGAGTTCTACCAAGTCTTTTGGGAAGTAATAAAAGAGGACCTTATGCCCGCTTTTGAACAGTTTCACAAGGGTACCTTACCTCTTTTTAGTCTTAATTTTGGTACAATTACGTCGTTACCAAAACAAAAAGAGGTGATACGGATGCAACAATACCGGCCCATTTGTCTACTCATTGTTAGTTTCAAATTTTTCACCAAGGTGTTGACTAACCGAATAGCCCTAGTGGCAGAAAAGGTGATCCAACCCTCCCAACCGGCTTTCATGAAAGGTAGAATTCATAATATATGTGGGTCGCTTGGTCTTCGGCAAGGAGTAGGACTCTTGTATAAGCTAATCACCTTCAGCGTGTTCGGCTCGGTTTGTCTCAGCTTGTTTTAACTTATTTTATCTTACAGAACACTATTGAATCAGTCAAAATCAGCCGGAACAAACTAGTACACAGTAGTCTTGTGTACCAGCCCAACGAGCTGCTTGTTTGTTACAGCAGCATGCAAGTCAATAATAACAATGCACTTGGAGACGCTTTCCCTCTGCTTGCATATCGTGCACACGATTTGATCGGCTTGACTAATAATTAAATAATATATATTTCCGATTGGCTTCCTTTTCTTCACGTGTACGAGCATCTCCGGTCAATGATATTTGCATAACTAATAATTAAATAACCTTCGCCTACCCAGCAATGGAGATGATTTAGCCTAACTACCAGGATCATACCTGTACGATGCAACGGAAATATAATCTGATCACCTCAGCGCTGGCCGAGCAGCAGCCACAGTCGAGATCAATAAACACCCAAGCTAATGCTCCATCCACTGCGACAAACCAGCGCACGTTACCCTGTTCGCTTGTTGGTTTCAGCCAGCCCAAACCAGCCAACCAACAGTGCTTTCCTCTCACAATAAACCAGCACCAACCAGCCCAAACCAGCCTAGAAACCAACCAGCGAACAGGCCGGTTGCCTTGTCGGTGACAAAGCCAAAGCGTAGAGTATATAGGCTTTTATGTTGGTATAGAACCTGGTACGAACCCGCTAGGATTGAATCCTGAACTTTCGATGAGAGGGCATGGGATAACTCGATTGGTGGATGGAGACGACGTTCACGGCCCGACTACAGCCTTCCAAGCTGCGCCTTAGCAACCGATACACCACCTCCACTGGCTGCCGCGATCTTGTGGAACGCGTCACCCGGCCACTAGGGCACTCGTCCTGCAATCAATCGAAGAACTAGTAAGAACAAGTATAACAAGTACTGAATTTACTAGATAAAGATGAAGGTTTTCAAAGTCAATCTCAAATAAGGTGGGGTTCCGGAGATAAGAAGTCAGGCGGCTGATCCAGCACGCGCGCTTACAAGCAAGTAGCGAGAGCTAAACTTGATCTAAACAAAACTCAACTGTTCTTGGTGGCGGCTAAGGGGTATATGAAGGTGGAAGGACGACCACTAGGGTGTTGGGGTCGTGCTCCAACCCTAGGACGCGTCCCTAATGGACTCGACTTGATACATGGCCCATTGGGCCAAACTAAGGCGACGCAGCACCTTTGGACAGAAAACCTCTCAGTAGTAATTTGGTCATTGCGGCCGTCTCAGAACAGATATGGACTTGATTCTAGATCCATATGAAAATAGACTTTATAAGGATTCCATGAAGTACTTGAACGCCCCAATCCGAGTCCGTATAAGACCGTGATGAACATCACAAGTTGGAGCTGTCTTGGAGTCTGAATCCAGCCTGCGCGAATCCTTTTCCCTTTTGGTGCTCTCCCTGGTTCCTAACCAAAACAAGAGTGCACGCGTTTCCATGGTCTAAATATGATGGACAGGAACTTAAGAGTGAACTTACTTGATGATTAAGTTAACGGGCACGGGCACGAGTAATAGGACCAGAAACTGGTACTTGTGTCGGTGTGGATGTATCGTTGGTGTTGATGTCCTCATCATCCTCCCCTTCTTGCATTTGAGTTGTCCTTGACTCAAGCTCTTCTTCTTCTCCCAAATATAGCTTCAAATCTGCAATGTTAAATGTGGGACTAACCCCAAAATATGCTGGCAGATCGAGCTTATATGCATTATCATTAATTTTCTCTAACACTTTAAACGGTCCAGCAGCCCTAGGCATCAATTTAGACTTTCTCAATTCAGGAAACCTATCCTTTATCAAGTACAACCAAACTAAATCTCCCGGTTCAAATATTAATTCCTTTCTACCTTTATCACCAGCAAACTTATATTTAGCATTCATACACTCTATGTTTTTTTTAGTTGTTTCATGTAGTTTTAACATCAATTCAGTACGCTTAGTAGCATCAAAATTTAGTTTTTTCAGAAGATGGCAAGGGCATCAAATCAATGGGAGCACGAGACAAGAAACCATATACAATCTGAAATGGGCACATTTTTATAGTAGAATGCAGCGAACGATTATAAGCAAATTCAATATGAGGCAAACAATCTTTCCACATCTTAATGTTCTTCTTTAAAACAGCCCTTAACATAGTAGACAATGTTTTATTGACAACTTCAGTTTGACCATCGGTTTAGGAATGACATGTAGTAGAAAACAAAAGCTTAGTCCACAGTTTTTCCCATAAAGTCTTCCAAAAATGACTAAGAAATTTAGCATCACGATCAGAAACAATTGTGTTGGGCACACCATGAGAAACGAACAATTTTTTGAAAGAACAAATCAGCAATATGAGTAGCATCATCCGTTTTATGACAGGGTATGAAATATGCCATCTTAGAAAATCTATCAACAACCACAAACACACTATCACATCCCTTCCTAGTCCTTAGCAAACCCAACGCAAAATCTATAGAAATATCTTACCAAGGAGCACTAGAAACAGGTAGAGGCAAATACAAACTATGTGGATTTAACCGTGATTTAGCCTTTTGACATGTCGTGCAACGAGCAACAAATCTCTCCACATCTTTTCTCATCTTTGGCCAAAAGAAATGACCAGCAAGTATGTTCTCCGTTTTCTTAGCTCCAAAATGCCCCATCAAGTCACCTCCATGCGCTTCCTGCAGCAACAACAAACGAACGGAGCTAGCTGGAATGCATAGCCTGTTAGCTCTAAACACAAACCCATCACTAAAGATAAATTTGTTCCAACCCTTCCCATCTTTACAATACAGCAACACATCTTTAAAATCAGCATCATTAACATATTGGTCTTTAATTGTTTCTAATCCAAAGATTTTGTAATCAAGTTGATTCAACAAGGTATATCTCCTAGACAAAGCATCAGCAATAATATTCTCTTTCCCTTTCTTGTGCTTAATAACATAAGGAAAAGATTCAATAAATTCAACCCACTTAGCATATCTACGGTTCAATTTCCCTTGACTACGAATATACTTCAAAGATTCATGATCAGAATGAATAACAAACTCTTTGGGTCACAAGTAATGCTGCCATGTTTCTAATGTGCGAACAAGAGCATACAATTCCTTATCTTAAGTAGAATAATTTAGAACAGGCCCGCTCAATTTTTCACTAAAATACGCAACAGGTTTGCCTTCTTGTAACAAAACACCACCCAGTCTAATTCCACTAGCATCACATTCAAGCTCAAAAGTCTTATTAAAATCAGGAAGTTGGAGGAGAGGTGCATGTGTCAACTTATCTTTTAGCATGTTGAAGGAGTTCTCTTGTACTTACGCCAACTAAAAGGCACTCCCTTCTTTGTAAGCTCATTCAAAGGTGCAGCAATGGTGCTGAAGTTCTTCACAAAACGGCGATAGAAACCAGCAAGTCCTTGGAAACTCTACACTTGTGTGATAGTCTTTGGTACAGGCCATCCCTGTATAGCTTCTACCTTGGCTTGATCAACCTCAATTCCCTGTGGAGTCACAACATAGCCAAGAAAAAACACTCGATCGGTGCAAAAGGTGCACTTCTCAAGGTTACCAAATAAACGTGCATCTCATAAAGCATTAAAAACAGCACGTAAGTGATCAAGATGTTCATCCATGGATTTGTTGCAAATCAATATATCATCAAAGTAGACTACAACAAATTTTCCAATGAAAGCACGCAGAACCTCGTTCATTAATCTCATGAAAGTACTAGGTGCATTAGTTAACCCAAAAGGCATGACTAACCACTCATATAAACCAAATTTAGTTTTGAAAGCAATTTTCTATTCATCTTCCAATTTCATACGAATCTGGTGGTACCCACTACGCATATCAACTTTGAAAAACACAACAGCACCACTCAGTTCATTAAGCATATCATCCAAACATGGAATAGGGTGTCGATATCGAATGGTGATATTATTAATAGCTCTACAATCAACATACATACGCCATGTTCCATCTTTCTTAGGCACTAAAATGACAGGAACAACACAAGGACTAAGGGACTCACGCACATAACCTTTGTCGAGTAGTTCTTGCACTTGTCGCTGAATTTCCTTCGTTTCTTCTGGATTTGTCCTATATGGCGCACGGTTTGGCAAAGATGCACCAGGAATAAGATCAATTTGGTGCTCAATCCCTCGTATTGGTGGTAGTCCCGCTGGTATCTCACTTGGAAAAATATCCGAATACTCCTACAAAATGTTAGCAACAGCAGGGGCAAAGAATGCTGCATATCGTGAACTGAAATCAAAGCATCCTTGCATACCAAAGCATAGGCAATAGAAGTGGAAGCAACCAATTCATTAATATCAGATTTAGTAGCAAGCAAGCAATGTTCTTTCATTCTTATCTCATCTTTCTCACTACTAACAGATTTGACATTTTTATCGACCTCAGTTTGAGTTTTCTTAGCTTTGGCAACATCATCACACACAATAGCTTCAGGAGACATAGGAAGCAAAATAATTTTCTTATCATGGTGTATGAGAGAATACATATTTGATCTACCATGATGCATACAATTCGTATCAAATTGCTATGGTCTACCTAGTAGAATATGACAAGCTTCCATAGACACAACATCACACTCAACAACATCATGATATGATCCAATAGCAAAATTAATTCGTACCAGTCTCATCACCTTAACCTTACCACTATTGTTGAGCCATCGAATGTGATATGGATGTGGGTGCGGTTTGGTTGTAAATGCAAGCTTCTCTACCATATCGCTGCTAGCCAAGTTGTTGCAGCTACCTCCATCAATTATCAAACGGCACGAACGCTCTTTAATGACACACTTTTTTTGGAACAATGTATGCCGCTGATTTTGCTCCACCTTCTCCATTTGTGCGCTAAGCACACGCTGCACAATGAGGCTCTCATAATGATCTACGTCCTCTGCACCAATCTGCTCTTCTGGTTGTTCCTCACTACCTGCATGGTCAGCAGCAAGCAAAGAAAGTGTATCTTCATCAAAATCACTAGAAGAGGAATACTCACCATCATCTTTGATGACCATAACACGCTTGCTTGGACAATCATGCATCAAATGTCCATATCCCTTGCACCGATGACACTGAACGTCTCTTGTTCTACCTGTAGATGCCACGGATGAAGCACTCGCAGCAGGCTTTTGGATCGTCTTCGCCACTGAATTTGTGGGAGTAGCACAAGGCTTGTTGCTGGATGATGGCATAGGAGTACGTGTAGTCAGAGTAGTAGTCGTGCGGGGCTGTCATGAATTAGTCTTCCCTGTAGAAATATTATTCTTGGCACTGGCACGTCGTCCCTGCACTTCCCTTTCAGCTTTACAAGCAAGATGAAACAAACGGGTTACGTTAGTGTATTCTTTATACGCAAGGATGTCCTGAATTTCAAGAATTTAACCCACCCAAAAATCTTGCCATAGCAAGTTCCTCATCCTCATCTAAATCACAACGCAACATACCCATTTGCAATTCTTGATAATATTCTTCTACACTTTTAGCACCCTGTCTCAATTGTTGCAATTTATTTAACAAATCACATGCATAGTAAGAAGGAACAAATCTGGCCCTCATGATTCGTTTCAAAGCATTCCAAGTTCGTGGTATGTTATTAGGATTTTTCTTGCCATGTTCTATCCACCAAACAGTAGCAAAGTCAGTAAACTCACTAGTAGCAGCTCTAACACATGTATTCTCAGGAAATTCATGACATGCAAACTTTTGGTCAACAACAATTTCCCAAGAAATGTACGCATCAGGATCATACTTACCATTAAAAGAAGGTATTTTAAATTTAATTTTATTGAAAGCATCATTATTATTGGGTACCTCGCATCGACAGTGACCACCCATACCTCTACGATTATGGCGTAGGTGACGCCGGTCATGAGTGTCATGAGCATCATGTTCAGTATCAGCAGTATAATCATCATCATAATTATCTTCGAGTCGCTCTTCGTCCTTGTTGTCTTCATTATGTTGCTCTTTCTCTTTCGTGTAGAAGTCATCAAAACGCTTCAGAAGAGCAGCCAGGCTTCTGTCCATACGGGCAACAGATGCCTCCAATCCTATAAGCTTGGTGGTGGTGGCAAGTTGGGTGGCCTCCAATTGCCCAATCTTGTCATTGGTCATCTGCAAATCTTGATCAAGTCCTTCTGTATGCAGCTGCACTTGCCTTGTAAAATGTTGAATGATGCCCTTGGTGCGAGGAGATTGTGGCATCTTGTTAACATCCTCTAACCCTGACATGGTGTAAAAGACAAGGACAACAAGAAAACAGGTGAAGAAATAAAAGCCCTATAGCTATTATGATGTAGCTACAGCAAGACGCTCACTCTCAACCCGTTACACAAGCTCTTATCAATTCTTACCTTGCTCAACAGGAGGGGACGGCAACCAACAAGTCTGCAACCATGGAATTAAGTGTATTGGTGCCGCAACAACAACACCTGTCAAGCTATAGTCAAAACATGTGGAGCTATAGGTGGGCTGAAATAAGGAAGTACTAGCACCACGTTAGTCACAAAGCAAGCTGAATAATCGTTCAACGATAGTACTGTGCTGGTCTTAGGCTAAACTATGCTAGAGACGTGAGCCTAGGCATAAAGATAGTCCCTGAAAAATAGCTACTAGCACAGCACGAACAAAATAACAGATTCAGCCCCTTCTTTCTTCTCCTTCTCTTGTTTTTTTTTCTTCTTCTTTTTTTTTGCAGAGCCCTAAATATTTTGTTTGGTACTATGACAACCCAAACAATAAGGCTATTGCACATAGCCCCTTCGAATTCAGATTTAACAACTCTTGTTATTACAATAGATGCGGAAATCTTTAAGAAGATTGTGGAGCACTCAGAACGAATTTTTCTTAAAGGTCAGATGCATTGGAAAGAAGACAACTTTATCTTTCCAGATTGTATTTAAACTCTCAAATTGGACATCATATGGATCCGTGGTGGCAAAAACGAAGCAAAGATGTATATGGTGACGGTGGATCTCGTGGTGACCAAAACGTGATAGAACTCAAAACTCTAAAGGAATAGACACTAAGACCAGCAACTCGACACAACCAATGCAACCAAAAACTCAACAAGCCCTAACTAAGCAGTGCTAGCAAAGGCTCAAAGGGTTTATATGATTGTGGGTAAACTAATCTACATTTTTTGGCTTTTCTGGACTATAGAAAAAATTAAAAACAGCAAAGGATTCGAAGTCTCTCACCAATAAACCTTGCTCTGATTACCAACTAGTATGAACCCGCTAGGGTTGAATCCCGAACTTTCAATGAGAGGGCGTGGGATAACTCAATTGGTGGATGGAGACAACGTTCACGACCCAACTACAGCCTTTCAAGGTGCGCCTTAGCAGCCGATACACCACCTCCACTGGCTGCCACGATCTTGTGGAGCGCGTCACCAGGCCACTAGGGCACTCATCCTGCAAGCAATCGAAGAACTAACAAGAACAAGTATAACAAGTACTGAATTTACTAGATGAAGATGAAGGTTTTCAAACTCAATCTCAAATAAGGTGGGGTTCCGAAGACAAGAAGTCAGGCGGCTGATCCAGCACGTGCGCTTACAAGCAAGTAGCGAGAGCTAAACTTAATCTAAACAAAACCCAACTGTTCTTGCTGGCGGTTAAGGGGTATATGAAGGTGAAAGGACGACCACCAGGGTGTTGGGGTCGTGCTCCAACCGTAGGACGCGTCCCTAATGGACCCGACTTGATACACGGCCCATTGGGCCAAACTAAGGCGACGTAACACCTTTGGACAGAAAACCTCTTAGTAGTAATTTGGTCATTGCGGCCGCCTCAGAATAGATATGGACTTGATTCCAGATCCATATGAAAATAGACTTCATAAGGATTCTATGAAGTACTTGAACGCCCCAATCCGAGTCCGTATGCGACCGTGGTGAACATCACAAGTTGGAGCTATCCTGGAGTCCGAATCCAGCCTGCACGAATCCTTTTCCCTTTCGGTCCTCTCCCTGCTTCCTAACCAAAACAAGAGTGCACGCGTCTCCATGGTCTAAATATGATGGACAGGAACTCAAGAGTGAACTTACTTGATGATTAAGTTGACGAGCACGGACGCGAGTAAGAGGACCAGAAACTGGTACTTATGTCGGTGTGGATGTATCATTGGTGTTGATGTCCTCACCAGAACCACGACACCACATTGGCTAGTCATAGACATAAAATTCAAAGTAAAATATGTATTCTAAAAGATTATCATATAAAGGAAATTTTATTTGCTTATGCAATAAATAATCATGACTCTTTTCGGTCTTCTTGGCAGTAAATAAAACCTAATAAAATCGAATACCTTAGATTCATTCTAAAATTCAGAAGCTTTGATGGCCTTTCTATTTGATTCTATTCAATAAGTTTGATGAGCAGAAAAATGGGGTACTCGCCTTCTATTCTTTGTCGAAGCAAAGCATAACCTAAGTTCTTTGACTAACCTCTCTTCGTTTGTGATTTATGATAGCTGACCGGAGGCGTGGTTGTGGATAGGGAGCTGCATGAGAAGAGAGAGAGAGCAGCGGTGCAAGGCCAGCTCGTGCGTATAGCCTTTGATTTTTAAAAGTAGGAAGCAATTAAATAATTAAAATATCGATACCTGCAGTTTATTAAATAAAACCATAGATGGCATCAAATATGAACCATCATGTCAATTGTTGGAGCCTTGGAGCACAAGTCTCCAATACAGCAAAGGGAACAAATACAAAAGCTATCATGATAATAGGATTACATAAAACGTTACACAAAAAGAGTCCTGCTTGCCTCTGTTCACTTAAAAAGGATGAACGATGTCTCTCAACTTGTTCAATCATAACAGAAACAATTGTTACTCGTATATTCCCTCCTATCAATATTAGATGGAATTCAAATCTTAGGTTGTGCTTGGTTCAGTTTCTGAAAAGTGCTTCTGCTGCCAAAAGCAAATGCCAGCTAAATGAATGGAACCTGAAGCTTTGTTGCTTTTGTGTAGTACAATTTTCACGGCATCTTAGACCCTGCCTTTGATTTTTGGCTTTCCGCTTTTCCAAATAGATAGAAATAGAGATGTTTCACAACTATTTCAAGGGGGGTGATATATATAGAGACTCATGTTTCATAATTGTTCCAACCAAAAACAGCTTATAGATTCTCCACAACTCATACCTCACAATAGCTTCTCACAACTCACAGCTAAACCAAACAAATCCTTATTACATGTAGTGGCTACGTGTACTAGTTTTTGGAGCTTATATCTTCTGAAAGATACAACAATCATACATATATATACAAGAGCTGAGCATGGATTTACCTCCTAATATAAGACTATACAATGAAGCTCAGGTATCAGGGGGTGGCAGAAAAGGGCCTAGAAATTTCATGAGAAGGAGAAGGTGGGTGATGAACTCCCCACAGGTGCTAAGATGCTCGTGGTGGAAAGCACAGCCGCAACGAGGCGCGACATAGTAAAGCATCTCCGCCCACACATTGGCGATGAGGCCCAACGCTCTGCTTCATCCTTGATGGTAAGGAGCTCCCTCGCCACTAAACATGCACGGGGCAACACTGGAGTAGTACCCGCTGCAGCGCTCTGCACAACTTTCTGCAGATGAATATCAGCACCAGCATTATCATCGTTACTGTTGGGTGGTTCTTGACGCTTCTCGGTATCTACCGTCGACTGATCTTGCTGATGTTCCTGTTTCTTGTTGTTGGCTTCAATGCGCTTCAAGAAATTTTCCCGTGCTGGAGAATCAAAAGCTTCAATATCCTCTCCAAGAGTATCTGTTGGTTGGCTGCTTCTTGATGATTCTCGGTATCAACCACAGATTGATGATCTTCCTGTTCCTCTTTCTTGCTGGCTTGAAAAAGCTTCATGACTGCTGCCTTCTCATCTATAGCAACCTGCGGTTGACCCTGTTGATCTTGACCTGACAAAGTTCTTCTAATTTCACCATGGGCTTCGTCATGTACAAGTTGGGAGTTGGTAGTCAGCATCACACCGGACTTGAAGACAAGGTACATGATATAATTTGATAGCTCTCTGCTCATCTGCTTATGCTTCTGAACCTTGTTCATGTCTAAAGAATCATTTGTGCTAGCGCCGTCGGTGTCCCTGAAGTAGTAGCATATGTCTGTTGCAACGTGCCAGATGAGCACGCTTGTGGGGGAAATCAACACCGCTGCCGATGGTGGTCTCAACTAGTGCTTTTCTTAGCCTTCCAGAATCTGGACCTCTGTGTTTGTCCATCCACCCCTCAAGTGCCTGCCGGCCACGGGAGCTGGTAATGTCCCATTTTTTCCTTGTTCCCAAGCCTAACAGATTGTCGAGGATGAACTCTTTTATGGGTGTGCAATCCTCTGTTATGGGTGTGTGTGTTACCTTAAGTAACTCGACACCCCAGGCACCCAAGCATCGCCCAATCCACTGGTGTATGGATGCCATCGTGCCCTGTTAGTGTCTTGCACACAACAACATGCCTCTTCATCATGTTGTATTGTGCTATCTCCTCGGACCACTGTTTTTTGCTCCTCCAAGCTGCAGGTAGCTTCTGAGAGTACATGGAAAAAACGGAGATGG
Organism: Miscanthus lutarioriparius; assembly: GCA_904845875.1. NCBI lineage: Eukaryota > Viridiplantae > Streptophyta > Magnoliopsida > Poales > Poaceae > Miscanthus > Miscanthus lutarioriparius. The sequence goes on from CAJGYO010000008.1 coordinate 70,495,243, forward strand.
TGGTAGAGGACACATCTAAGAATATTGCTCCTAAAAGCAATATATAGGGCAGGATGATATCAGCTCTGGTAGGATATTGTGTGTCTTTGCCCCCCTTTTCGGCGGCCCAGAAGAGAACCAAGGCTATCAGGGTTGAAACATACTGGAAGAATTCGTATAGCACGAAGGGCCCTAGACAAATACAACAAATTCCACAGCAAATAATGGCTTCGCAAGGTTTTTGGCAGCATACGCACTTTCTTATGAAAGCATAAGACTTACGGAAGAAGGGTTTACGAAGTGGGTTCTTGGTGTAGAGGCCTTGGTACGAATCTACAAGAACTGCCCCCACATGCTCATAGACCTTGCATCGACCTGACATGGACCCAAACCACTCGAGCACGCCGGGTAGCTGATCTCCCGCAAATGAAACGATCTTTTCGCCATTCAAGGGAGCTTCCACAGACAAGATGTCTCTCAAACTTTCATTGGACATTTAATTCTCCACTAGAACTTCCTCTGCATATCTTATCAATTTTTTTCTTCATTTTGTTGGCTCTGGATTCGTTTCTGCTCCCAAGACCAACGAGGTAACGAAAGCCTTTCTTGTCCTCGGTATCCTGAAGCTTATGTAGCGTTTCTGACTGACGAGCCAGGGCGCCTGACCTAAGCTTCTCTGGGCTCGCAAGGTAGAGGCACAAAGTACGCTCGGCGTACTTGAGGCACCCAGAAAAGAATATTAGCACCATGGCAGCCCGCCGTCAGCCGGACCTCCGGCCAAGAAGCCTTGGCCACGACGTACCCGGGGGACCACCACCTGGGAGACCAAGCCCAGCAGGTGCCGCTTCCACAGCTCGTTGCCCTGCCTCGACAAGGCTGTGATGGTGTCCTGCCCGTCCAGGTGGACCAGCATGAACGGCGCCCAGAAGTAGATGACCTGCCGGCCCGGCTCGCTCGCGTGGAGGTGGCCGAGCACGAAGATGGCCACAGAGTCGGCCGATAGGTAGGCCAGCCACAGCACGGTGTGCAGCACGGGCGACGCGCTGCGCCTCCGCAAACCAGCAAAGACAAAGAGGAAGACTTGCAGGAAGAGGCTGACGAGGATCAGGCAGTGGATCTCCCACCTGTTCCAGAGCTCTTGGACAGCAGGCACCAAGCTGAGGAGTTCACCACTCTTTAATTAGGTTTGCAAGCTCCAAGTAATCCAAACTCCCAAAGCACATCGAAGATAAAAACATATGAAATCACACCACACTCCTCGACCGATCCAGAGGTATAGATAGTGACCACTGGTAAACATGTGCTTGCCGTGTGGTCGTTGGGTATCAGGTAGCTATTGATATACCCATCGGTCAGGTTCTAAGTTCTGGTCTTCTACTAAAAAGTAGGTTACCTTTTGCCATCCCATCGAACACCAATCGTAGCCTAGTAGAAGATGTTTAAGATTTTTCAGGGTCTTTTTTTTTTCAATTGTGTGATGGTTTGCTATAAAAAAACACATAGAACTAGCAAGGAGACCTGCGTAAATATCTCGGGTCGCTATTTTTTCCTTTAGTTATAATATTTGGATTTTTATTAAATATTTTTTTTGCAAATTGTTTTTTCATTTGTTTGATTATATTAGTCATCTCTTTATTCATCTAACATGATGCATTATTAGCACGAAAAACCATATATCGACCACCAGACAATTTCTTTTTTTTCGACGGCCACCAGACAATTTCTTAGCATAAAACTATTTTCGTCATTTTTTCATCCACTTCTATCATGTGGTTATGCAATTTCTACTAATGTCAGTTCATAACACATTGGCAGTGATAAACCTTTGATGTTATGAACTGGCACGAAAACTTAATTATTAACCATCCATGCCAGTTAGAGCATCCACACACCTACCAGTTACCATAGATAGTCGCGGAGGTATCCATGCCAGTTTGTCCTACGACCCGGTATGAATAGTTTTTCTTCTTGTACATAATTTGAGTTATTATAATTATTTTCAGAATTCATAACCTCTGGATTTGGACTCGGATGGAGATTTTTTTTTTTAAAAAAAAAATTCTAAATTTCGAACAGTTCTATAACTTCTTAGTTGTTGGTGTTGTTAATAGATGGGATGGCAAGGTAACTTTGTGGGCATGTGGTTGAACCATTGAAGGTTCGCCATATCAGTGGGTATGAATGAATGGCCGTGCAACGCGTGAGGCCATGTGGTAGCTCGAGTGAAAACTGAAAAATAGATTCCTGTCTCAAGTTGGCATGGACGAGGTGCTTTATCTATAGTATCAGTTACATCATTCGTTTCTTCATATTTTTCTAAGGTGGCTGAGGGATTTATAACTTATCTCCAAGGATGAAAACTAATTACGAACAAAAAAACTCCCGAATCAACTTGTGAGAAACGTCTCAAAGTGCACTAATAAAACCGTTATCGTTTGAGATAATTCTAAACTAGGCCAATAACAGTCAGATGTTCACAAAGACACTTGGGAAATCATGAAACTGTTCAAAATTAAATTCTGAAAATATATGGAAGCTGAAAGAGACTTGGGGGGAATCTTAAATTCCTGTACTGACCGGTGTCAGCAACTTCAGCTGACACCTTTGCATTGTGGGGCAGCCGATTTGCATTGTGAAGCCAATTTCAGTTTTTCAAAATTAAATTATGTCGCAACTGAATGTCAAAGAGTCTGTCTTTTCTTAGTTGGAGGTGTAAACTACTTCCTCCATTTCAAACTATAAGACGTTTTAGCTTTTTAAAATTCATAGCTATTGCTATGCATTTAGATATACATATGCCTAGATGCATAGTAAAATCAATGTATCCAGAAAAGCTATAACGTCTTATAATTTGGAATGAATGAAGTAGAATTTAAGAAGTGTTAAATTTGGAATTGAAAAGTGAATCTATGCATTTCTCATCACTTAATAAACGGTGAAAGGAGATGGGATATCACATACTGCTTTCTAGAGTTTATCACAGCGCGTGTTTTCTCAAACTTTCGAGAGTTAATGACATAAACGAGTGCATATAGATTTTACACTTCTAAAAGCATACAACAACGTAACGTAAAAGGTAGCATCACAACGAGGTGCTTTTCTCGTACTAAATAATACATGGATCGGAGGAATGATTGAGCAATGCCAGTTTTAAATTGCAACGTATATCCAGAATACCTAATGCCTCACGAAGAAGATATATATTACTAAAAGTAAAGTAAATTTGAACTTAATAGCCTAAAGAATTCTATGAAGTGCTATTTACATAAATTAAGTAATTAAGAGAAAGAAGTAGCATCTTGTCTTACCTGTTTTTCGTCATCAGGTTGCCCCCGCCAATTTCTTCCCCATTTATCTTTAGTGGTCTCATCTCAATCAGGGGACACGAAAGCGCAAGACATGCATGACGTTGCCTCGATGCACTCGTATTTAAATATATGCTCGCAGTAATGGAATATCAGTGTCAAGTTTGTGTACCTTTGGCGTGACACTGCGTGGAGATATATGCTTTGCTTCGATAGAGTGGAAGTGTCCATATATGTCTGTAAGCAAACTAAGATGCTTTCATCGATAGATTGACCAAGCATAAAAGGTACGGAGTACATGTAAACATTTATATGTATGGCAAATAAAATTAATTATCAAGGTGAAATAAGAATATTGTGTGTAAGATAAGATCATTCAACGAACAAATACTTGTTTCTGCTTTCTTGGTCCATGAGTCTGACCAATCTCATCCATAGCTGCCTACAAATATTGTCTCCTCCACTGCGTGCTTCTTGCAGAGCACTGAGATATGCCTGAGTCCAGGGACAACGGGACAATGGAGAAAAGGCCCTCGCCAAACTCGCCGATTGAGCAGATTTGCCCGTCTCTGGCCTAAACGGCAGCGGATCTACCTCGACGGTAGCGAATGCGACCGGCCTACACCCGCGTTATGCGCTTGCTGCTCTAGCAGCAATTTCTTCTACTACTGAAAACTCTTTGGTTCTTAATTCAAAGTATAGGTATCTGCTTCATGCCGAATGGTTGATGGGTTCTTTTTCTTTCTTGTTATTTGATTATTTGATTTTGTATTCAATGGGTTTTTGTCAACATTTCCTGAGCATTTGAGACTGATGAATGCAATTCCCATATTTTCAAGACAGTGAGAGCCACATTCAAGAGTAAACAATACCTCAAGTTGCATTTAATTTCCTGATGTGTGACACGCTTCCAGGTATGCGGTGTTACCACCTGAATAAGGCATTGACAACACCCTAAAAGCGTGCTTCCAGGGTATGCAGTGTTACCACCCGAATAAGGCGTTCACACCGCCCTATAAGCCACGCTTCCAGGTATGCAGTGTTACCACCCGAATAAGGCGTTCACAACGCCCTAGAAGCCACTTTTACAGGTATGCATTGTTACCACCCGAGCAAGGCATTCACAAAGCCCTAAAAGCCACGTTTCTAGGTACACGGTGTTACCACCCGAATAAACCCCACGGCACCCGAGGAAGGATCTCGGCACCCGAGCAAAACACACGCCAGTCTTCAACACTTGAGGAAATTAAGGCTCGCTGCTTAAAGACCTCGAAACACGAGAAGGAGCACGTAGGTACTCATGGTACCTAAAAGTTACAGGGGAGCTGCGACACCCGAGGGCTGAGCTATCTACTAGCTTGTCATTATGTCCTACGGGGCTACTATCGAATATATGGGTCAGGGGTACTTGCACCACCTATATATTCGTCCACGTCGGGCTATCGTGCCAGAAGCCATGAAGGAAAAGGCCCACAAAGGCCGTGGAGGTCGATCAACATGAAGACCAAGGCACGCCAAAAATATCCAGAGATAGGCGTATCTAGACGATAGCATAGGATCAATCTATTGCGCATTCTATATAACAAACTAGAAAACCCATCTGTTAACCGATCGTCCTCATTGTAACCCTACCTCTCTGCCTATATAAAGGAGGGTAGGGACCTCGCGATCAGGATCCGATCCATCTCATATACTACGTAGCTAGGAGCAACGGCCCCTCTAACCGAGCATACGAATATAAAAAGAGCAGCAACATCAACTGGACTAGGGTTTTACATGCTACCGCGGCCTGAACCAGTATAAATTCTTATGCCCCATGTGCTACCATCTGATTCCTCTTACGCGATCACATTGCTAGGCATTGCTGGAGCTAAATCATCTGAGAGCTCCCAATCCAACGATCTCACGATGAGGACAAAGAAATTCTAACAAGGTAATTGGTTCTATTTGAAATAAGGCGAGAAGCTGATCGAGTGGTCGGTTGGGCCGGAGAAATCTTGATATTTAATCCGTAATCCATGCACCTCTCTACATTTGACTCCTGATTCGCAGACCTTTAAAAAATTGACCCCGTGCACGTGAATTCTTTTAACCTGAGGCATTATTCAAATTTTCTCTCATTTCCTAATTTTCAAGTGTAAGGCAAAGCTGATGTCCCTTGATGTGGAGTCCGCGCGCAGATCCAGGCAAGCCGCCGGCCATGGAGGGGGTAGCCGCGCCGCCGCCGGTCGGGCCTACCGCACGGGCTGGCATCCGTCTCTTCGATGCTGGTAGACGTCGCGAATAAATGAGCTGTATCGGTGAGATCCAACAGCAATAGCTAGGACTGATTTAAATAAAGAACGGAAAATTAGGATCATTTGTTTTTTAACGGGTTTTTTTTATACGCCACGCCCGGTATCCATTTGGCCGCATGCCTCCTCCAGAAGAAAACCTGCCTAGAGTACGTGGTTAGAAGGAGGGAGTAACTACTCCTAGGGAGTAGGAAATTTTTCCCTAAATAAAATTCAATTAAGAAAATTATAAGTAACTTTAAGTCGAAATGGCTTACTCCAAGGTTTCTGCACAATTAATTGAGCTGATGCATGTAGTCACAAATTCCACCTTACTCACGTTTGCTCATCTTAGAGAGAACAGAAATTAGTGATTGGTACTTATTATTCTCAATGGACAATGAATTCAGTGCTTTTGATTTCTGCTGATCATCTGGACTGTCCAATATAATAATATCATTATGATTACCCTCAAGGTCATGATTTTGCTAGAAGTTGGTAATTGTTGATGCTGTATTTTGTCATGAATTAAATCCTCAACAGCATTTGATTCAACAATATGATCCATTCTTGTAAAAACAAGAATAAACACATTATTTAACTCAAATATGTTTGCAGCTAAAACCAAACCAGAAAAAATATTTTTTTTCACATATTACAATGAATCAAATTGAATCAAATTGCGATCTTTTTTAATGGCACACAAGAGATTCCCCCAAGAAACAACGGGATGGGGAGGAGAGGAAGGAACGACGGGAAGGCGGAGTCTAGGACCGGGAGTGCGTAACTTGGGCTTAGGCGAGCGGAAAGGACGGAGTGGGCTGGCTATTGGGCTTTGATGAATGGGCTACACGAAAAAAAAGACCAGAAATTTTACCTTTTTATTATTAGGGATAGAAAAGGAATAGATGGATGACTTTAGCTTCAGCACTGGCGCAGTGGCGCCAGCGGTGCTTGCTGCTGGATTTTCCATCCACTCCGCCGTATGCCATGCCGGTGGAACATCAGGGTCTCGCCGAATTCACCATCTTGGCCACCAATCTCTTCCGATTTGAAGGAAGGGGGGGGGGGCGGGGCGGAGAGAGTATGGGCCATCCATTTTGGGTTGAGTTGGATCGAGCGAGTCATATCATGGACGGTGTGGAACAAGTCGCCAACCTGCCGCTGGGCCACCCTCTGCTGGGTTACCGGTCACCCGCGTAGTCAGGTCCTCAACTGGATTTGTGATTTGTGATTTTGCGGGCAGCGGCCGGACGTCGGAGATGAAGGTCTACAATATTTTCTCTTTCACAACAAATCAGCGGAAACAATATTTTGACTTGTTTTTTCAGCGAAACGAACAGGCCGAAGACGTTGGGGACCGAGAGACAGGAGGACATGGGGGTTATTGCTACCTGCTTTCACAAAGTTTTTTTTTCTAAGGGAGCTTAATAAAAGCGTGTTATTCAATTCCACAGCCGCGGTTTCAAACCAAACAGTGGTTGAGTTTGTCAAAAAAAAAAAAAAAAAAAGGTAGCGTCACCACCCCACTCGACTTTTCCAAGAAAGAAAGTTCGGTAGATAGCGATTGGCCATCACAAAGGGGAATTGCGATCTTCGCCTTTAGACAAAATCAAGAGTTTTACAAGTCGTCGTATCTTTTGGAGCACTTGTCAAGCAATCGTATCGCCGCTCCTATATTGTTTTCATTCACACCTGCACGGCTGGACCCCTGTTTGATGAATCGCGTGAACTGCCCCCCGCCGTCCGGTTTGGGACTTTGGGAGCCCCGGAGGACGGAGCGCACAAGAAATTTCCGTTGCGGCGTCCATTCACACGTCGCTATCAATCGTGGTCGCATCTTCGCGGTTCCCACGCTCCAAAACTCATGTCCAACAAGCGGAGACGACTCAGCTACCGAACGATGGAGACTTTGTGTGGCTACTCACGCCACGAAAGGTTGCAGGAAATTTCGCGTCCCTGCACAAAGGTACCACGAGAGGAGTTTTGGAGACTTTATAAAGGTACCGAACGATGGAGACTTTATAATTGTGTGGCTACTGACGCAACTTGACTTTTGTTCCGCGTTCTCGCCTGCGTTCGGCTCTATTAAATCGGCTTCCGACTTTTTTTTTTAAGAAAAATATTGTTCTACATCTAATCTATATGGATTAAAGTCGACTGAATAGCACGAACCAACACGCCGGCTCACCTCTCGTGGACCTATATAAGGTCCAGTACACCATGCGACATGGCAACAAGCAGGCTCGGGTAAATGGTGATGCACTCCAAGATCAAACTACCAATGCCTAATGATGGCGTACGCGCCGTGGCGACGCCCGTCGCGCGAGAGCCGCTGCTGCAGCAGCAGGACGCAGCAGCACCGCCGCAGCCACACGAGGCCGGCGATGGGCAGCCGCTCGACGCCGCGGGCGCCCGTGTCGCCAGCAGCTTCCCGTGGCTGCCGGCCGCGGGGTTCGCGTACCTGACGTTCAGCTCCGGGATGGCGCTACACCGGTGCTGGCCGGACCAAGGCGACGTGGCGTTCGTGGTGTCGGCGTACGCCGACCTGCTCCTGCTCTTCTGGTGCCTGCGGCGGTACGAGCGCGCGGAGCCCGGGTCGTCCCTCAGGGAGTGGCTGAAGCTGGCGGTGTGGCTGCTCACGTCCGCGCTCACGCTCCTCTTCTCGTACAAGGTGGCCGCCGTGATGCCGGCCGCCGTCGCGGCGGTCGTCTGGGTCATGGGCCTCGCCACCATCTGCGGTGGGTTCCTCGCATTCTTCTGCTTTCAGAAGAAGACGTGAGCGGTCGGGGACGGATCCTCGCGACGACCAACCCTCCCCCATCGTCCGTCCATCCACAAGCGTGAAACGGTAGAACGTCCTGTTTTGCTAGTGGCGGAACGGAAACAAGCAAGCCAGGCACTCGCGCGCACTGCCTGCACGCGGCCGGCGGCAAGGATCGACAGACGCGGGCGGCGCGGGCACCACAAGGGTTGTTTAGTTGTGCTCCTGTTCCCGGCCAGGCAGCCTGAATCGCGCTGCCTGGCCGGCGAGCTGCCTGCCTAACACCCCGAACACACCCACGCTCTCCCATCCCCTGCTTTCGTCGCCCTCTGTCTCTCAAGCTTTCCCTCGTCCTCTCGTTCTCAACTCCCAAGCTGATCTCTCCCGGCCCCGCTGGCCGGGCCGCGGTCTCTCTTTCGCTCTCCCAAGTAATTTAAATTCGCAACAACGCTCTCGCTCCAATCGAAGCAGGCAAGCGCTATTGTTATTGTCGACGTGGGTCGTCGGCGGTGTCATCTCTCCTGTGATTGAAGCACGCGGGCGCAATTGACTTCACCGGTGCTCGTGATTCCGACGGTTCCAGCTCGCCTCTTTCGCTTTCCTCGACCGGGCCCGATGCAACGAAATCATGCAAGTTGGTTCCCATTTTCCCCGCCCGTGGATGTCCAAGTGACGAGCTGAGGTCTCATTTTCGCCGGCGGACATCGCACGCGCATCCCATTTGCACTGCAGCACCACTTCCGGTCGCATTGCACACCCTGTCAGGACTCAGGACGACGTACGTCTGTGGCAAGGAGTAGGACGTCTGAGGTTAACTCCATTATTATATACTCCTACTTCAGGAGAGAGAGAAAATACTCGATCTTTCCACGGCAGTAGTACTAGTGTCTTCGGTTGAGCTTTCGTTTTAATAAATAAATATAAATGACCAATGTACAGTTATGTAATAATTAAGTGAGTGGGCATGCATGTATAGTGAAAGTTTAAGTAGCCTTTATACGTACAGGTGTTTCCAAAAACTGTCACAGTATAAATAAATAAAGCGTTTTCATTGTTCTTTTTGCTCAAAAGATGCTCCCCAAAGATTGATGCACGGGGCACATGTTGTTAATCTTGTGGATTTAGTCTTGGTTAACATGCATTCGAAAACCTGACTTCTACCGTCTCCATCCTATAAATAATGCGGTTCTGGTCCACGAAATACGTCCGACGGTGGAATGCCCACGGTAGTAGATAAATCGGTGGAGTTGTGAGTGAGGGAACCGGATGGTGACACAGAACGCAAGAGACAGCGATTAGACAGGTTTAGGCTGTCAGTTTGACGTAATACCCTACGTCATGTGTCTTTGTGGATTGTATTATGAGAGATTCGATAAAAACGAGGGATCCCTACCCACCTTATATAGGCCGGGGTAGGGTTACAGGTCGATTGTTTTGTATCCTAATCGGTTTACAAGATAGGAAGTACATAGATTGCGGAATCTAGCATATCTGAACAGATCATCCTTAAACGTCAGGGATCTTCATGCAGTCTTGCGAGGCACGCCGACCTATGCCATGCTCCGCGCGGCGTAGTCTTGCGGGCTGGGCCTCCCCTGGCTGTTCTGTCCATGTACAACCCTGTGGGTATCGGGGGTTATACCCCACAGCAAGTCCCTGAGTGCCTTGTATCCGTCGAGCAACACCGTCTTGAGCTTGTCCGAGCAGTTCAGCTTGTCGCCGGTCATCAGGAGCGTGCATCCGACCAGTTTAACTGGGAGCCAAGCTGTTGAAACAAGCATCCGAGCTGTTGAACACGTCGTCCGAGCTATCGAACACGGCATCCGAACTGTCGAACAAGGCGTCCGAGCTGTTGAAGCAGATGTCCGAGCATTTCAACTGGGAGCCGAGCTCGGACTCACGTGAAGTTGGGGTTTGTCGGCAGGATGTAAGGAGCTCAAGTAATTTTTTTTGAAGTCTCCATCTTAGTTGAAGTGTGCCCACTTAGGTTCCGGGCAGCGAAGTTAGATGCTTAGCGTCCCTGACTTAGTCAGCGCGGAGGAATTTAGTCCCTCAGAAACGAAGAGAGATGCTTAGCATCAATGCCTTAGGCAAAATTGACTCTTCGAGACAAAACATGGATCTTGAACTATTTCAGTCTACGACTTAGTCGCTTTGTAGAAGACCAAGTCCAAAAATAAGCACATTCACCGCTAGGTGAAGTGTGCCCTCTTAGTCCTCGAGCCTGGCAATAGGTGAAGTAATCACATGATGCTAGGGTCCAAAGTAGTAGTCATCATGTGCTAACCCAGTCTCCAGCTTAGCTGAAAACTAGTCCTCGGCGTAGCTGAGATAAGCAGCGTGGAGATAAATACAGTCATCGCAGATGACGTGTACACACGTAGTTTTCGAGCCTGTTGAAAGATTGCGAAGATATCTTGCAGCGGGGTCAAAGAAGAAAAATGTCTTGTCATAAATATATAAAAACTCCGTTGAAGCAACGCATAACATTGAATTCCGTTTCGTCGGCCCGCGTTTGACGCGGTAGCCCACTAGGCCTATTTAGCGACCCAGCGGGGCGCACAGAGATTTCGGGAGAGAACACGACAGGGCAGGCGTGGTTTCCCAAAAACCCTTGGAGGCGGAAGGTCAGGGGTCAAACCATTAAAGAGCGCTGCGTCCCCGGCGCACATTCACCACTATCTCCGCCGCTTCATCGTCCTCCTCGCGCCCACGCCGCTACGCCTGGCATCTGCTCCACCATTAGAGCAACCTCAAGCGCATAGTCCCCTCCAGGACATAGATATGTCAAATGGCATCGAAAAGAAACCACGATGGCTCGGGTAGGGGATCGCGCGAGCTCAATCACGTCGAAGAGTGGATGGAGTCCGTCAGCAACAAGGCGGCGCTCAATCAGTTGGTGGTGCACGGTGTGCTGCCTGATAGGGTGACGGCGGGATGGCATCCGGCTTGCGGTGAGAGCTTTCCTACTCCTCGTGGCGATGAATTAGTAGTTTTTGAAGATCACTTCTACCGTGGATTCGGTGTTCCAATCCATCCGTTTCTCCGCGGGTTGATTGATTATTACGGGATCAGTCTTTGCAATCTTAGCCCAAACTCCATCCTTTTATTTCTCTGTCTTCATCCATTTCTGTGAGGCCTATCTTGGCATTCTTCCCTATTTTGATCTCTTCCGCCACTTCTTTTGCTTGAAAGCCTGGGGGATCTAGATCTAGGATCGTAGGCGGTGCATACTTGCAGCTTTGGGACGCGATGGTGGGTCAATACATCGCTACCCCTTTGAACATGAATGTGAAGTATTAGGCGTGGCGATGGTTCTACATGCCACAGGTTGAACCATATGTGGCATGCGACGTTGATCAGATCCCCGTGAGCAATGCCAAGTGGTCGGAGAGGCCTAGGGCCAATTGAATGGAGCAAGTGACGGAGCTCTTGGCGCTGATAGACCAAAGAAGGTTGGATGAGGTGATTGTGGCAACAAATTTCACCTTTCGATGAGTCCAACCCATCAAGGAAAGGGCACATCCCAGGTATGAGTTTTGAGGAGAGACTGATGGGACCCATGAGGTTCCCGAGGAGATCAGTCGGGATCAAGCTAAATGGCGTATCTCGATGATGCTCAACCTTGCAGGGCATCTTAGGATCGACGACCAGCAGAGGCCCTTCCATGTAGGAGCCTCCCACCATGAGTAAGAGTCTTATTTTTTTTGGTTTCGCTTGTTCCTTTATGTGTTGTAATGTACTCATTCGTCTTCCTAAAGATTCGTGGGAAGGACCAGGCGGTGTACTTCTCGGTGGTGCCGTTGGCGGACTGGCCGAGGGGAGTTGACACCCGATCGAGCAGTCCCTGGCGTCGAGCCAGCTCGGAGACAGGTGGGGACAACTCAGCTGAAAGGTCCTAATGGCTAGAGGAGGGTGAATAGCCTATTAAAAATTTCTACAACAACACTTACCAAACCGGTTAGACAATTATAAGGCAAAGCGAGCGAGTGTTGCGCTAGCCTACTAAAATTGCAAGCCACCTACCATAATTCTAGTTTGTATAGTTTTTATCCACATAATGGCTATGTCACTACACTAAGTTAGTGTGCTCTCAAAGGCTAACTAAAGAGCCACACTAACCAAACTAACAAGCTCTCACAACTAGCTACACTAAAGAGCTTGACAACTAGTTTGCGGTAATATAAAGAGAGAGTGAGATGGTTATACCGCCAAGTCGAGGAATGAACCAATCAATCACAAGAATAAAAACCAATGAAGACCAATCACCTCAGAATCAAACGTTGACACAATGAATTTTTACTGAGGTTCACTTGCTTACCGGTAAGCTAGTCCTCATTGTGGCGATTCACTCACTTGGAGGTTCACGTGCTAATTGGTATCACACACCAAACCCTCAATAGGGTGCCACAAAACCAACACAAGATGAGGATCACACAAGCCATGAATAATTCACTAGAGTACCTTTTGGCTCTCCGCCGGGGAAAGGTCAAGAACCCCTCACAATCACCACGATCGGAGCCGGAGACAATCACCAACCTCCGCTCGATGATCCTCGCTGCTCCAAGCCATCTAGGTGGCGGCAACCACCAAGAATAACAAGCGAATCCCACAACAAAACACGAACACCAAGTGCCTCTAGATGAAAACACTCAAGCAATGCACTTGGATTCTCTCCCAATCTCACAAAGATGATGAATCAATGATGGAGATGAGTGGGAGGGCTTTGGCTAAGCTCACAGGGTTGCTATGTCAATGCAAATGGCCAAGAGAGTGACCTAGAGTCGGCCATGGGGCTTAAATAGAAGCCCCCATGAAATAGAGCCATTGTACCCTTTTACTGGGCATAACTCGGGGTGACCCAACGATCCGGTCATATCGACCGGACGAACACTGCCAGCGTTCGGTCAACAGATGGCTGCCACACCATCCCTCCCTTCAAATACTGAGCGCCCGATCCCAACGGTCAAGTGATGACCAGACGTAGCATAGTGCCATGATCGAACATAGGACCCCCAACATCCGGTCACTTCCAGTAAGGTTCCAGCTATGACCGGATGCATCAGTTAGATCATGGCCGGACGCATGACCCCAGGGTCTGGTCATTTCCAGTAAGCCTCCACTCGCGACCGGACACGTCCGGTCATGTCCGACCGAACTCACCCAGCGTCTGGTCACTCACTGTCTCCTCTGTACGCTGCCACGTCAGTAGGACTGGATGCACCTCGTCACCGTCCGGTCACGACGTGACCCAGTGTCCGGTCGAAGACCGACGCCAGCATCTTCACTGCTTCCACTGACCGGACGCACCGGTCTAGTTGAAGCCATCGTCCGGTGCACTCTGTGAAATCCTATCTTTTTTGTACAGGGCGTTGGTGGCACCGTCGGACTGTCCGCACTCTATGGGCGGACACTCCGCCGATGAAGTTTCTAACCCTTGCTCAAATGTTCCTACCACCAAGTATATCACCTTGTGCACATGTGTTAGCATATTTTCACAAACATTTTTTAAGGGTGTTAGCACTCCACTAGATCCTAAATGCATATGTAATGAGTTAGAGCATCTAGTGGCACTTTGATAACCGCATTTTGATACGTGTTTCACCCCTCTTAATAGTATGGCTATCGAACTTAAATGTGATCACACTCGCTAAGTGTCTTGATCACCGAAACAAAATGGCTCCATCCATTTATACCTTTGCCTTGAGCCTTTTGTTTCTCTTTCTCCTTTTCCAAGTCCAAGCACTTGATCATCACCATGGCATCACCATCATCATGTCATGATATTCATTTTTTCACCACTTTGAATGTGCTACCTATCTCATAATCACTTTGATAAACTAGGTTAGCACTTAGGGTTCCATCAATTCACCAAAACCAAACTAGAGCTTTTAATCTCCTCCTTTTTGGTAATTGATGACAACCCTTTCACAAAGATATGAATTGAAATTCAATTGAATCCATGTTGCTTGCCCAAGCATATTTACCATGTGTAAAAGGATATGGACAAGTTTCATGAACCCCGTATGGTAGCAATTGCTCTCCCAACATATGTGCTAAGAGTTTGGATTGTAGCTTGCACATATGCTTAGATAGGAAATATAGGAGACAATGTCTACCAAATGATGCTAAGGTATAAAAGATAGACCTTTGAAGCGTGATACCAATCGGAGTGCACCAATATACCATCCTTAGCACTATGGTTAGCTCGATACCACTTGGAAATGAAATCACTAGATAACCTATGCATGCTAGTTTTTCATTTCATCATTCAAACCGACAACTAGCATACACCACACAAGCATGGATATAGAAATTTAAAACGTGTGCTATGCAAGCAAATATATGACATGATGATTGCTCCCCCTACTTGTGTGCTCAAAATTTTAATTGATCCCTTTTCTTTGTCATATCTCTCCCCCTATGTCAAATTCTCCCCCTTTGTTGTCTTTTCACTATCTTTGTACATTATTTCTCCCCCTATCACTTATATCTTTGTTTTTCTCCCCGTAGTACTAATATTACTAATATCTTTGTTTTTCTCCCCCTTTGACATCAATGACCACAAAGGTTCAGAATATAGATAGGTTAAGAGTATCAATGTCAATCAATGGGGTGAGGATCATTCTCCCAAATTTGGTCTAATCTAGATCATTTGCCAAAGATACTTAACTCGGTTTGATCCAAGGACAAGCTTCTTCACACCTCCAAATAAGGGTTATCTTGTACCATGTTGAGTTAAACACTTAGAGCTTATTTTCTAGATCAAACACTAGGTTTACAAGTCCACAAACGTGTCATATGCTACCACTAGATCAAAATAAGCATATAAGCAATAGTGGTACCATATAATCATCAAATTTATTTGATTTTCATGAATGTGCCTATTAAATGTGAAAGATCTCTAGATGCACTAAACATGTCCTTAATAAGGATATATACCATACTAATTAACTTTTAACTTGGATTGCTCGAAGGAGAGGCATGTCATATAAGTGGGGGGGTTCATCAACACATATTTGAGAAATCCAATATGTTCAACTCATTCCTTAGCTTGCAAAACCTTTTCTCATCCAATGGCTTGGTGAATATATCAGCAAGTTGATCTTCGGTGCCTACACTCTCAATGCAAATGTCCCCTTTTTGTTGGTGATCTCTTATGAAATGGTGGCGGACATCAATGTGCTTTGTTCTTGCATGTTGAACCGGATTGTTGATTAACTTCATTGCACTCTCATTATCACATAGCAATAGCACTTTCTTGAATTTGATTCCAAACTCATTCAAGGTAGCCTTCATCCTAAGAATTTATGCACAACAACTACCAGCGGATATGTATTCAGCTTCGGTGGTTGATAATGCAACACTATTTTGCTTCTTTGATGACCATAAAACAAATGATCTTCCCAATAATTAACAAGTGCCGGAAGTGCTCTTACTTTGAACCTTCCATCTCTCATAATCTGAGTCAGAATATCCAACTAGCTCAAACTTTGCTCCTTTGGGATACCATAAACCAACATTTGTGTATGCTTCAAGTACCTCAATATCCTCTTTGTAGCCTTCAAATGACTTTCTCTTGGTGAGGCTTGGAATCTTGCACACATGCACACACTAAACATGACATCCGGCCTTGATGTGGTCACATAGAGTAAGCTTCCAATCATAGACCGATACAACTTTTGATCCACCATATTTCCACTTGCATCACTATCCAAGTTGCCATTGGTTCCCATTGGTGTGCTAATGACTTTGCTATCACTCATGCCAAACTTCTTGATCATGTCCTTGATATACTTGCCTTGACTTACAAATATACCATTCTTAAATTGCTTGATTTGAAGACCAAGGATGTATGCCATGCCAATGAACTTTTACCTTAGATTGCTCGAAGGAGAGGCATGTCATATAAGTGGGGGTGCATCAACACATATTTGAGAAATCCAATATGTTCAACTCATTCCTTAACTTGCAAAACCTTTTCTCATCCAATGGCTTGGTGAATATATCGGTAAGTTGATCTTCGGTGCCTACACTCTCAATACAAATGTCCCCTTTTTGTTGGTGATCTCTTATGAAATGGTGGCAGACATCAATGTGTTTTGTTCTTACATGTTGGACCGGATTATTGGTCAACTTGATTGCACTCTCATTGTCACATAGCAATGGCACTTTCTTGAACTTGATTCCAAAGTCACTTAAAGTGGCCTTCATCCAAAGTATTTGTGCACAACAACTACCAACGGATATATATTCGGCTTCAGCGGTTGATAATGCAACACTATTTTGCTTCTTTGATGACCATGAAACAAGTGATCTTTCCAACAATTGACATGTGCTCGATGTACTCTTTCTTTCAACCTTGCATCCCGCATAATCTGAGTCGGAGTAACCAACTAGCTCAAATTTGCTCCTTTGGGATACCATAAACCAACATTTTGTGTATGCTTCAAGTACCTCAATATTCTCTTTGTAACCTTCAAATGACTTTCTCTTGTCGAGGCTTGAAATCTTGCACACATGCATACACTAAACATGACATCCGGCCTTGATGCGGTCACATAGAGTAGGCTTCCAATCATAGACCGATATAATTTTTGATCCACCATATTGTCACTTGCATCACTATCTAAATTGCCATTTGTTTCCATTGGTGTACTAATAGCCTTGCTATCACACATGCCAAATTTCTTGATCATGTCCTTGATATACTTGCCTTGCCTCATAAATGTACCATTCTTCAATTGCTTGATTTCAAGACCAAGGAAGTAACTTAACTCTCCAATCATGGACATCTCAAACTCATTAGCCATCATCTTTCCAAATTCTTCACAAAAATCTTGATTGGTTGATCTAAATATGATGTCATCAACATAGATTTGCAACACAAATAAATCTTTTCCAATCTTCTTAATGAAAAAGAGTGGTGTCAACCTTGCCCATCATGAACCCTTTAGAGAGTAGGAAGTCCCTCAATCTCTCATACCATGCTCTAGGTGCTTGCTTCAAGCCATACAATGCCTTCTTCAACTTATACACATGGCCGGGCTTCTCATCATCTTGAAAACCGGGAGGTTGCCCAACATATACTTCTTCATTGATGTAACCATTGAGAAATCACTCTTAACATCCATTTGATAGAGTTTGATGTTGTGGGCACAAGCATAGGCTAGCAAGATTCTTATTACTTCCATTTTAGCAACCGGGGCATATGTTTCTCCAAAGTCAAGACCTTCAACTTGTGTATCTCCTTGTGCTACCAATCTTGCTTTGTTCCTTACTACTATCCCATCTTGATCTTGCTTGTTTCTAAAGACCCATTTGGTTCCAATCACATTGTGTCCCTTTGGTCTTTCTACCAATTCCCATACTTGGTTTTTTGTGAAGTTATTCAATTCTTCATGTATAGCATTTACCCAATCAACATCCTTCAATGCTTCATCTATCTTCTTTGGTTCAATGGATGACACAAATGAGAAATGCTCACAAAATGAAGCTAATCTTGATCTAGTTTGTACACCTCTTGAAATATCACCAATGATAGTGTCCAATGGATGATCTCTGGCAATATTGATTGGTTGGAGGATTGGAACTTGATTGCTTGCACTTGCTTGATCATTGGGTTGAGATGATGTACTAGCTACTTGATTTTGTTCATTGTCATGAGAGCCACTTGTACTAGCTTGATTTATATCATCTTGCACATTTGAGTTAGAGAGCACTTACACTTGATCATCTTCATCATCATTCACTTGCCTAGGCCTCAATTCACCAACATCCACGTTCTTCATAGCATTTGAAAGTTGAATGCCTCTAATATCTTCCAAGTTCTCATTTTCTTCTTGTGAACCCTTGATTTCATCAAATTCAACATCATGAACTTCCTCAAGAGTACCACTATCCAAATTTTAACTCTATATGCTTTGCTTGTAGTTGAGTATCCAAGTAGGAATCCTTCATCATATTTCTTGTCAAACTTGCCCAATGTAGTGCCTTTCTTCAAGATATAGCATTTGCAACTAAAGACCCAAAAATATGCAATGTTGGGCTTTCTACCATTCAAGAGCTCATATGGTGTCTTCTCTTTCAATGGGTGACAATAGAGGCTGTTGCTACAATAGCAAGCCGTGTTGATAGCTTCGACCCAAAAAGATTGACTCACATTGTACTCACTAAGTATAGACCTTGCCATATCAATGAGTGTCCTATTCTTCCTCTCAACAAGGCCATTTGATTGTGGAGTGTACTTGGCCAAGAATTGATGTCTAATTCCAAATTCATCACACAACTCATCAATTCTAGTGTTCTTAAACTCACTACCATTGTCACTTCTAACTCTCTTGATGGTTGTTTCAAACTCATTGTGAATGCCTTTGACAAATGATTTGAATATTGCAAACATATCACTTTTGTCCACTAGAAAGAATACCTATGTGTATCTAGTATAATCATCCACTATCATAAAGCCATATTTGTTACCACCGATGCTAGTGTATTGTGTTGGCCCAAACAAGTCCATGTGCAATAACTCAAATGCTTTACTAGTGCTCATCATGCTTTTCTTAGGATGGGTGTTTCCAACTTGTTTGCTGGCTTAACAAGAGCTACAAAGCTTATCCTTCTCAAACACAACATCTTTCAAGCCTCTAACCAAGTCATGCTTAACCAATCTATTTAATTGTTTCATTCCAACATGACCAAGCCTTCTATGCCATAACCAACCCATGCTAGACTTAGTGAACAAACATGTAGATAATTTAGCTTCACTAGTATTGAAATCAACCAAGTATAGATTCTCATATCTAAAACCTTTGAAGATCAAATTAGAGCCATCTACACTTATGATCTCTACATCATCTATCCCAAATATGCATTTGAATCCAAGATCACACAATTGAGCCACATATAGCAATTGAAGTTCAAGCTCTCTACTAGCAACACATTAGAAATGCTCATGTCATTGGATATTGCAATCTTACCAAGCTCCTTTACCTTGCCTTTGCCATTATCACCAAATGTAATACTATCATAACCATCATTGCCATTGGTGTTGATTGGGTTGAACATTCTTGTATCACCGGTCATGTGTTGAGTGCACCCTCTATCAAGAACCCAATGCCATCCTCTGGCTTTGTAATTGACCTACAAAAGAAGATCAATTTTTTTTAGGTATCCAAACTTGCTTGGGTCCTTGAATGTTAGTCACTAAACTCTTAGGTACCTAGATGGCTTTCTTCTTTGAGCCCATCCATGGTTTATCAATGAACTTAGCCTTTACACCATTTGCATCCTTGGTAAGCATATAGAAAGAATCAAGCTTAATGGAGGATACATTAGCATTTTTACTCTTGTTGCATTCATGCTCTTTATGACCAACTTGCTTATAACTAGTGCAAAACTGGCCATTGTTCTTTACAAAACTAGTCTTGTGAGGAGCAAAGGCCGCCTTGCCTCTCTTAGGGGTATAGCCCAATCCCTCTTTGTAGAGAGAAGTTCTTTGGCTACCCAAGCACATAAGCAAGTGGTCCTCGTCACCATAGGCCTTAGCCAAGGTGTGAGTGAGCTTGTTGACCTCCTTCTTGAGGTTCTCATTCTCAACCATTAGTGAGGCATCACAAGTGAGACCATCACTACTAGATGAGGTGGAAGTAGAAGTACTACAAGAAGGGTTAGTGGGAGCAACAATGATAGACATAGATAATGATTCATCAATTATATCACAAGTTAAGCCTATATTGCAAGTCTCAACATGCTTCTTTTTATTTTGCTCATCAAGCAAAAAGGAATGAGCCTTTTCAAGCTTTTTGTGAGCCTTGCCAAGCTTCTCATGGGCTTCCTCTAGCCTCTCATGAGATGCATTGAGCTCATCAAAGGCTTGCTTAAGGGCTTTTAGTTCCTTACGCAAGCTTTTGCATTTCCTTCTCTTAATGCCAAAGTGTTCTTTAGCATCTTCTAGCATGTCAAATAGTTCATCCTTAGTAAGTTCATCATCATCACTATCACTATCATTTTTATTTTCATTTTCATGTTCCTATCACTTCCATCATCACAAATTTGTACCTTAGTGGCCTTAGCCATGAAGCATGATGGAGTGTCGAAGAGAGAAGGCTTCTCATTGATAGCAATGTTTGCAAGTGCCTTCTTCTTGGTGGTCTTGTCATTGTCACTATCATCATCATCACTTGAGGAAGCATCACTATCCCAAGTGACCACATATGAACCACACTTCTTCTTCTTGAAGGTCATCTTGTCCTTCTTCTCTTTTTTTTCTTCTTGTCCTTCTTCTTGTTCTTTTTGTCATCATCTTTGTCACTATTGTATGAGTATTGAGCAACAAGATGATCTTTGCTTCCACAATTGAAGCACCTTCTTGACTCTTCCTTGTTCTTGGATGAAGATTTCTTCCTTCTAGCACGGTAGCCTTTCTTCACCATGAACTTGCCAAATCTGTTGACAAAGAGAGCCATCTTTTCATCATCATCATCATCCCATGAACTATCATCTTCACTTGATGTTTCTTGCTTTGCCTTGCCCTTGGATGATGCGGCTTTGAATGCCATACTCTTCTTCTTATCATCCTTCTTCTCCTTCTTTTCTTCATTCTCATTATCATCTCTATATGTATCATCGGTCATTATATCTCCCAACACTTGGTTTGGTGTCATGGTGTCCAAACCACTCCTTACTAGAATAGTGACCAATGTGCCAAATCTTGAAGGTAAACATCTCAAGAACTTGTGGGAGAAGTCCTTGTCCTTCACCTCTTCTCCAAGTGCTTTGAGATCATTGACAAGCACTTGAAGCCTATGAAACATCTCCGGCACACTCTCATCCTCTTTCATCTTGAAGCTTGCAAACTTCTCTTTGAGAATGTATGCCTTTGCACCCTTCACGGCTTGAGTGCCCTCAAATGATTCCTCCAATTTCTTCCATGCCTCATAAGCTCTCTCTATGTTCTTGATTTGCTCAAATGTTCTTTCATCCAAAGCATTATGGATGGCACTGAGAGCAATGCCATTATTTTGGAGTAGCATTTCTTCAGCGACGGTGGGAGCCTCTTCATCATCAATCTCAATCTTGGTCTCTACCACCTTCCAAACCATCCTATTGATTGACTTGATATAAGTTGTCATCTTAACCTTCCAATAGGGATAGTTGGAGCCATCAAATTGGGGTGGCTTCTTGGTGCTGTTGATGTAACAACCCAAAAATCCACACACCAAAAATCACAACTACAAAATTTTTTCTTCAAAACCCCATGTGACGATGAGTGACATTGTAGGAGCTAACCCTAAGTGTTGCATTAGTCATAATCTAACTAAACCTACATGACTTGCACAAGTATCTCACCTCATCACATTGAATTTATTTTACCACATAGCATACATCAAGTTGCATTATTTTCAACATGGTGATTTGGATTTTATTTGGGTTTATGTGTTGATTAATAAAAGCTAACAAATATTTGTTATAAATAAATGTACTAACATGGGATTAATATACCAACATATATTGTGACCAATGTTTATCACCATGGGACATTATACCAAAGGAGAAATATGCCACTTTGATTTATATACATGAAAGAAGTGTAACATAATACAAAAAGAAACAGAAAAAGAAAAAGAAAAGAAAAAGGAATGAAGCAGGAGGCCTCGCAGCCCAGGCCTGCTCGACCTCGCAGCCTAGGCCTGCTCGGCCTCGCAGCCTAGCCTGTTTGGCCCAACTCGCGCACGTGGCCCACGAAGCTGGCCCAGCAACACTCTACCTTCCACGCGCACACAAGCCGCTGACGAGCCGGACCCACCCATCAGCCGTCACGCACCGCGCGCCGCCGCATCAGGACAAGCTGACAAACGGGCCCCCTCTGTCAGCCGCCCAGCTACAGTGTTGTCGTCTTTCCCACTCTCCCTCCACCATGCGACCGGGAGCCAACCAGCGTGGCAGGTGCGGGCTAGGGGGTCACGCAAGATGCATGACCTTGTTTCCCCCTCGCGCCGCGCCTACGCTACTGCCCGAGAGCCGTCCGATGCGCCGCACACATCACCACCGCCCGATCACCCTTCGCCATTGGAGCCCTTGGAGCTCAGCTATAAAAGCCAACGCCCGTGAGCCCTAACCCTCAGCCCGTTCGCCGCCGCCGCTGGTGGCACAGCACCACACCGCGTCAAGCCGAGAGAGAGGGAAAAGGAAGAAGCAAGGAGGAGGAAGGAAGCCGCTGTGGAACCAGACCTCGCTGGAGCCAGGAGCGCCGCCCTGATCGGCTACAGCAACGTAGCTGCTTGGCACAACACTGCATCGCCTCATCACGGCCTCGCCTCGCCACCGCACCGCCATCCTACCACCACGAGCCCTACGGTGAGCCACGTCGTTCGCCGCTCACCGTGCTAGCCATACTCGCCATGAACGCCACCGCGTTCCCGCACCTGGGGAACGTAGAGGCGGAGCTTTCCCGCTCCTGGACACGCTACACACGCACCGCACGCGCACCAGCCCAAGGCCTGGCCTCACTGACCCCTAGCGGCTCGGGAACACCGGCACGACCACCCCTAGCCTCTCAGACGCCATGAACGGACCACGTCGGAGCACGAGCTCTTGCTCCAGCTTAGCCAACCGGTAGCATAGAAGGACCACCACGACCCTCTTGTTGAGCCAAACGGAAACGCAAAGCAATGGGAAGAAAGGGGGCGACACCGAGCCCTCTGCTCGGGAACGCCAGCGCTGAGTGCTCTACTTATGCCATGCATACGCATCACACGCACGCACGCGCTCACCATGGCCAGAGCACAACCATGGCGAGACCACCGCGTCTTCTACGTCGCGGTAAAGGCGACGTTGACACCCTAACTGGCTCCGCCATGATGAGAGACACACCACGCTCACCTTAGCCGAGGATGAAGCCCATCGGAGCCCTACGTTGCTGCACCACACCTCGTCGAAGCGCCACCGCCTCTGCTATGCCCCAACCACTGTGGTCGGAGGCGTTGAGAGCTCCCAGAGCCCCTTCGACCTACTCGCCATGGTCGTAGAAGCACCATGGAGCTCACACGCTCCTCCAACTAGGCTCTCGCTACCACTGTAGCCTGTCCATGCACGCCGACAAACCCACGCCGCCGTTCACCACGGCCAGCCAAATGGAGCTGCCCGACCACCACGTAACTTCATCGGGACACCCGCTATGGCATGGCCAAGCTTTTGCCCACCTTAATTGCACACCCATGCTGCTGGAGGGGCTTGCCGGTGAGCTCACCACTGGCGGGAGCACGGCGGGGAAGAAGATTGTAATTTTTCCCTCGCCGGCCACACGTCCGAGCACTTGGTGCACGTGAACCGAACACTGGGAAGGAGTAAGTGGACCAAGTTCTTCATAGACCGGCTCTGCAGTCTATGGACCAACACAAGCGGGTTCACCATGAACCGTGCCTCACCTGTCAGACGTCGTTTGACCCCAGACCCACCTGTCAGCCGCGGTTTAGCTCGGATGGCGCCATGCTGACGTCATGCCGATGAAGAGACCACGCCAGCGTCGGGGACTTCGGCAATCTCTCCGACCACGTCGGCGACCACTCCGACCACCCCCGTGATATCTCCAACCACCTCGGCAAGCCCACCGACCACTTCGGCGACCACTCCGACCACCTCAGCGATCTCACCGACCACGTCGGCGAGCTCTCCGACCACCTCAGCAATCTCACCGACCACGTCGGCGAGCTCTCCGACCACTTCGGCGACCTCTCCGACCACCACACCAGCTGTGTCCCTACATGCCATGTGAACCAGTCATAGCGTGACACTTGTCAGCCCAGGATTAATTCAGCCTTTTCCATTTTCAGAAATGATTTAAACTTCGGAAATTCATAACTAATTCATATGACCTCAGAAAAATACGAAACCAGGACCAAAATTCATCTAAAATCAAGCTCTACGCAATGAACCCATGTTTGAGTGCATTTGGCTCTTTTTGAATTTCCATTGCTTCTTTGTGCCATTCTATAGACGTCGCTAACGCGACTATAATGCGATCGTTTGCAGACTCAGAGGAGAACCGGACGGATGAGGATCATGAGTACCATGAGGAGTACGGAGACGACTACACTGAAGGTGCCACATCCTACCCAATCTCGTAGCACCTATTACGCATGGCTAAAATAGAAATGCTAGTGCTTTACTTTATTGTTATAATCACACTATGATAGGACTTGCATGGTAGTATGCTTTCTTGATAGCCTTTACCTTGATGCAACCTTACCCCTACTCACCCTGCTGTTAGGCTAGTCACACGTTTGCTGCTATATTTTCATTGCTTATTACTTCTACTACGCTTATACTACATTGATGCGTGGTGGAAACCGGTATTAACTGATCTATGGGGAGAGTGCTGCGTGTGTGACTTGGGTGCGTGGAGGGTGAGGGTTGTGTCTACCAAGTTGGAGTATACGACGAGCCTGGGGCAAGTCCTGCCACGGGGTGCTACCTGGGCACCCCTGGAATGGATACCTGTGGTGGGTAAATGGTATATGAGGTGGCCCTAGGTGTGAACCTATGATGGGAGGAGCCCAGGGTGGAGGTGCTGTGGTGGCATGGTAAATGGAAACCCTGATGAAGACATTCTGGCTTGGTCATCCCTAAGGACTTACTAGTACTCAGATTCACCGGGAAGCCTTACGTACCACTCACCCTATATGGTGCGGGACGACCGGACTACTGGGTAGGATATTGCCACTACTGCTAGGTTGATAGCGGACAGTGTGAGGGAGGTACGGGGCGCGGAGGATTTCCCCCACACCCTTCTGAGACTTCATGGAGACCTTGTGGACCCGGCTCATGACTCACAGTTTCAGCCACCCCAGACTAGACTTGGGGTGTACCAGGGCTGAATGGTAGAGTGGCATTATCCTAGGCTAGCAAGCGGCCGGAATCAGCCCAGTTGACGACGGTCAGCGAGGAAGGCGGATCTTGTGGATATGTAAAACCTCTATAGAGTGTATGGTTGATCGATCGATACATATGCCGACTTGTTGGCTATGGACCTTTCCTGGGTTTCGCTTAAACTATATAGTGAGATGAGTCCTTCTCTTCTCCCCCTGGGAGTGAGTGTTCGGACGTAGCCAGGGGCTACGGGCCTTGAGACAGTGCCGAGAGGGAGTTGGCCTGTCGACTGAGCGATGGTATGGTTGTGGTATGGTGATGGTGTGGAGATGGTGGTATATCGATCCCAGGATCGAAGCCTGGCTCTGGAATGGGAATGGGGTGGAATGTGTGTAAGAATGGTGTTAAGACTTGACCAACTATTATTATGTACTTGATAAGCTAATACATAGGAAACCCTAGCCTTATAGGTTCCTTTTGATTATATCCAACTTGCATCCAATTTCCACAAAGCAATGCTCATAGGGTGGGAGTGGCCAGTACAAATCGTACTAATAAATTTTGGCACATAGGTTCTGCTGAGGAGTATAGCTCTGAGGAGTTTGACGGTTGAGGGGTTCATTCCTACGCTCAAGTTTGGCGATCTTATCTTCAAGCTGTTCTGAATGAATGCTACTTTTGATTCCGCCAATGCGGCGATGTAATAATTTATGTAATTCCGCACTATTTGTACTCTGATATTATCGTTGTATGGATGTGATATTCGACTGGAATTTGGGTAATATGATCTACAACGTCTTATTACACTTCAACTCTGTGGATTTTCCTTCGCGGAAATCAGGTCGCTTCAGTTGATTTGAGCCATTTTTACACCGAAGGTTGTTAAGCATCAAATCACGGTGACCTCGGCTCTGATACCACTTGAGGGGGGTGAATGGCCTATTAAAAATTTCTACAACAACACTTACCAAACCGGTTAGATAATTATAAGGCGAACCGAGTGTTGCGCTAGCCTACTAAAATTGCAAGCCACATACCACAATTCTAGTTTGTATAGTTTCTATCCACACAATGGCTATGTCACTACACAAAGTTAGTGTGCTCTCAAAGGCTAACTAAAGAGCCACACTAACCAAACTAACAAGCTCTCACAACTAGCTACACTAAAGAGCTTGACAACTAGTTTGCGGTAATGTAAAGAGAGAGTGAGATGGTTATACCGCCTAGTCGAGGAATAAACCAATCAATCACAAGAATAAAAATCAATGAAGACCAATCATCTCGGAATCAAACGTTGACACAATGATTTTTTACCGAGGTTCACTTGCTTGCCAGCAAGCTAGTCCTCGTTGTGGCGATTCACTCACATGGAGGTTCACGCGCTAATTGGCATCATACACCAAACCCTCAATAGGGTGCCGCACAACCAACATAAGATGAGGATCGCACAAGTCACGAGCAATTCACTAGAGTACCTTTTGGCTCTCTGCCAGGGAAAGGTCAAGAACCCCTAACAATCACCATGATCGGAGCTAGAGACAATCACCTACCTCCGCTCGACGATCCTCACTGCTCCAAGCCATCTAGGTGGCAACAACCACCAAGAGTAACAAGCGAATCCCACAGCAAAACACGAACACCAAGTGCCTCTAGATGCAAACACTGAAGCAATGCACTTGGATTCTCTCCCAATCTCACAAAGATGATGAATCAATGATGGAGATGAGTGGGAGGGCTTTGGCTAAGCTCACAAGGTTGCTATGTCAATGCAAATGGCCAAGAAAGTGAGCTAGAGCCCTCCATGGGGCTTAAATAGAAGCCTCCACAAAATAGAGCCGTTGTACCCTTTCATTGGGCACAACTCGGGGTGATCGGATGTTCTGGTCATATCAACCGGACGCACCTTGCCAGTGTCCGGTCAACGGATGGCTGCCACATCATCTCTCTCTTCAAATACTGAGCGCCCAATCCCAACGGTCAAGTGATGACCGGACGCAGCACCCCAGCGTCTGGTCACTTCCAGTAAGGTTCCAGCTGTGACTGGACATGTCAGTTAGATCATGACCGGACACAGGACCCCAGCGTCCGGTCATTTCCAATAAGCCTCCACTCACGACCGAACGCGTCCGGTCATGCCCGATCGGACTCACCCAGCGTTCGGTCACTCACTGTCTCCTCTGTGCGCTGCCACGTCAGTAGGACCAGACGCACCCCGTCAGCATCTGGTCATGAAGTGAACCAGCATCCGGTCGAAGATCGACGCCAGCATCTTCACTGCTTCCACTGACCGGATGCACCGGTCTAGTTGAAGCCAGCATCTGGTGCACTCTGTGAAATCCTATCTTTTCTATACATGGCACCGGTGGCACCATCGGACTGTTCGCACTCTACAGGCAGATACTCCATCGATGAAGTTTCTAACCCTTGCTCAAATGTGCCAACCACCAAGTATATCACCTTGTGTACATGTGTTAGCATATTTTCACAAACATTTTTCAAGGGTGTTAGCACTCCACTAGATCCTAAATGCATATGCAATGAGTTAGAGCATCTAGTGGCACTTTGATAACCGCATTTCGATACGTGTTTCACCCTTCTTAATTGTACGGCTATCGAACCTAGATGTGATCATACTCGCTAAGTGTCTTGATCACTGAAACAAAATGGCTCCTACCATTTATACCTTTGCCTTGAGCCTTTTGTTTCTCTTTCTCCTTTTCCAAGTCCAAGCACTTGATCATCCCCATGGCATCACCATCATCATGTCATGATCTTCATTTGCTTCACCACTTTGAATGTGCTACCTATCTCATAATCACTATGATAAGCTAGGTTAGCACTTAGGGTTTCATCAATTCACCAAAACCAAACTAGAGCTTTCATCGGCCGACCTTGATAATGAAGATGAAGACGGGTGAACGTTGTATGACCGCAAGAAGCTCTGGGGAAGCGGCCTGCTAACAAGGAGCTATCCCCGAAGAGAAGGAAAACAATAGGGTCGTCTCATTGTGAGGAGAGGCTGGTCAGCATTGGAGCTGCCACCCAGCCCCAAAGATGGCAGATGTATGTGTCGAGCTCGTCAGACGATGATGGAACGGTGGCGCCTCCTTCCCCAAGGGTCGTGATGCCTCCGCCGTCTACGCCAGCTGGGGCGAAGACGCGCGAGATGTGGTGGATGCGTGAGACCGCAATGTCGGTGCCTGATAGTACTCGGGCGACACCTGTAGCGGCAGCTCAGGCGGCACTGGTAGCTATAGCTCGGTCGACTGCCGCAGTCCCCGAGACCGCATGGACAACTCTAGTGGCGACAACACAGGTGGCCACCGAAGTCCTCGGGACCACGTGGGTTACTCCAGCGGTGTCCGTGGTGATGCCGAGCAGTTCGGGTGCTGGAGTGGGTGGTTCTAGGCGAATGCGCCGGTTTTGAACAACACGGCGGGAGTCCCAATTGTAAGTTCCCCTCTTTGTGCACAATTCTTCTTGAGCATGGTGTGTTGCGTCCTAACGAGTTGTTTGCATGCCAAAGTGTGAAGTCGAATGAGGACCTGTAGGCTGCTGATGATGATGGCGTGGGGCGTGTGGCAGAACCAGAAACTCCCCATGCCTGGTAGGGACAAGGGGGAGCAGATCCAGTTGCCCCCACCGTGGAGCAGCCAGCAGCTGTGGAACCGGCCACCCCTGTATTGGAGGAGCCACTAGTTACTAGCTTGACCTCGCCTGGAGGTGGGGCGCACGACGAGGGTGATCTAGGCGATGAGGGATTGTGGAGCTTAGTGGCGACATCAGCTGATCCTATCGGAGCAAGAGCAGAGGCCACAGGGGCTGCGCCGAGCAACGCGGCGTAGGATCCACCCACGGTTGATGAGCAAGCGACAGCACCGGTGGCGTTAACAGTGGAGGCAAGGCTCGGACAACCCATCCGAGCACAGCAGCGACCAAGGAGGGCACCTCTGTAGGCGGTTGTTGTGGAAGTTGAAGAAATCACGCGGGAGCCCTCTCTGCCTCCCCAGCTCCTCCGCACTATTATCCAACACGGTAAAGAGTTTGAGATGCTGGAGGAGGAGGAGGCGAGCACAGAGACGAAGAGGTTGAGAAATGACCTAGCAACAATGATCAGCCGTATTGAGGTAAGCTTTGGAAATCCTTCTATTGTGTCCCTTGAAGATCGTAATCTTTTTAACCCCTTGCTCATTGCAGAACGTGATGAAAGTGTCTGAGCAGTGTCGGCGGCAACTAGAGGAGATGGCCCCGGTGCTGGAGAACAAGAATCTGCAGACATTGATGAATGACCTCCAGGCATGCCTACTCCAAGAACGCCACCGTAGAGAAGATTTGGAGGAGAAAGTCCTGGCATTGGAGACGGAGCGCCGATAGATCGAGGTGGAGAACCAGTTGCTGCCTAAGCAGCTTAGCCATAATACTTACCAGCAGAAAGGTATGATTGTTGATCTTGTCTTGTTAATGCTCAGCGTTATGAGACGTCTTGCTTTGATATACAACACTAGAAGTGGAGCTTGGCCTTTCTCGAGAGGCCATCATGCAACTGACTGTAGGAAACGAGGAGGCAGACGAGAAGGTCAAGAAGATCACTAAAGATCTTTGATGTGAGTATTTGACAGTTTATTTTTACGTGTGCAGTGTTGAACGCATGCTTAGCATACGACTGCTTTTTTGTAGAGTATCGACACCAGGCGCACACGCAGTTCAAGGTCTTTGGAGACCAAATGAAGGCGCGAGATGAAGAGATTGAAGTGATGAAAGCAAGGATCAAGCCCATGCTTGACTACATTGGCTTTGAACCATCTAAACGGAGAGAGCTGCTGCCTGGAGACCCACCACCTCGGTTGATCCTAGACCAGTGCCGTATGGCATGGTTGGACTTCAAAGAGTTCGCACGCAGCGTCGCCCATGGAGCCGTCATCCATGCCCTTGTCCAGCTACGGTCGCACTACCTGCGGTGGATCTCCAGCGCGTGGTGATCGGCTATGTCCGAGGAACAGATGCAATGAAGATCGCCAGGCTAGAGGATGAGGCAAAAGGACCAGCGAAAAGGTTGGCTGGAGACGTCGACCTATTCGGCGAAGGCGGAAGCAGCACCCAGTAGATTTGGAAAAACTTATGTTGCAACATTGTATATAAGCGCGTAGCTGCTTTTGGTGAACACTTAGTGGTATGGTAGATTTTGTGTTTATATTTAATATAAACCATCCGAGCAGTTTGTGTGTAGCTGAGCCTCCAGCCTTAGCTAGCCCATTAACCGTAACATGGAGCGCGGGGCCCGTGTACGTGTAGGAAGAACAAAGCGTCACCAAGGAGCCGCTACTGGCCACCCATAACACAGAGGGCAGACGCTCGTGCACGTGTAGGGAGAAACCGGAGACAGGGCCATCTCTGGAAATATCCGAGTGTCAACATGACTGTTTGAGGATTTGCCTTAGGCATAGTTTGCATGTCATCTTTAAGATGTTGTATGCAGAAAAAGATTCGCTTAGCGAAAAAGCATGGAGAAAACAACACGGAGAAACATCAGGGGAAAAACTTTATTGAATACGCAAATATGAAAGGTACATATCTTTGAAATGAACGCTTCAAGGGTAGAAATGCCTAAGGAGGTCAATGTGCCAAGAGTTTGGGACATCTCTCTCATTCATGTCGCATAATCTATAGGATCCTGGTCGGGGGACCTCCATGATGATAAAGGGGCCCTTCTAGGGTGAGGAAAGCTTGTGTATCCCGTCAGTCTTCTGCTTCTTGTGGAGCACTAAGTCTTTGACCATGAAAAATCGATCATTGATGTTGCGGTTATAGTATCTTCACATGGTATCTAGGTACTTTGCCGTCTAAACAAACGAGACTAGGTGCTCCTCTTCTAAGCTATCCACTTCAATGAGCCGAGCTTGGTCGGAGTTCTCCTCATTGTAGTTCTCCACCCTGGGTGCTTGGAAGGCAATGTCAGCAGGTAGAACGGCCTTAGAGCCAAAAACCATGAAGTACGAAGAGACACCGGTGTTACGACTGGGTTGGGTCCTTAGTCCCTAGACCACAGCTGACAGTTCCTTGAGCCATTTGTCTAGGTGTTTCTACCCCCTCTCGTAGAGCCTTTTTTTCAATGCATCTAAGATCATGCCATTGGCGCGCTCGACCTGGCCATTAGCCCTGGGGTGTGCCACCGAGACATACTTGACCGAGATGCACCATTCGTCGTAGAAGTCCCAAAAATTAACGCCAGTGAATGTAGACCCCAGGTCGGTGATGATGCTGTTCGGAAGTCCGAACCAATGAATGATGTCGTCGAGCAACTCAGCTGCTTTATTCACTACCCGGTTGGTTGCTGTGATGTAAATTAATAGGGTTTCATCCTTTTGGGGAGCGGTCATGATCGGAGGTGTGGTGAGGAACCGCTTGAGCTCGGCGAGAGCCTTGTCAGCATCTTCCGACTAGATGAATTTCTCTTGAGCCTTAAGTAGCTTGAAGAAAGAGAGTCCTATGGCAAAACCGCCTGAGATAACACACTTTCAGAGGCGCTTGTCTTCCTCTAGACACTAAGCACCTCAAAAGTGAGCTAAAATGGGCAGTTCTGTCGAGCACACCCCTAGAGAGAACTCAAAACAATCCACATTTTACATCTAAAATCCAATAATGAGTATGAGCTTACAATACTTGGTCCATTTCATACAATATAGAGTCTTGGAAATTATTTATTACAATGCCAGAGTTCAAAGTGCGATAATTAAACAGCAGAATGTAATAATCATCTAGCGGAAATGATACACGGATCCATCTGTGCCCACTAGAAGAATCCTCCACACAAGAGCTAACTCCTCAAGCCGCTCCTGCAACAGGGTAAAATAAACCCTGAGTACACAATGTACTCGCAAGACTTACCCGACTAGTGGGAATATTTTCCAACTCTCAAGGATATGATAGGCAATTTGTTTTGCTGTTTTCTTTTGTTTGCGGAAAGCATTACTAATAGTGCGTCTTTAAGGTCAAGTTTTACTAGCAGTCATGATTACTTTATTAGCTAACCTTTCTAGGTAAGCACCTATTCTATCTTCAAGCAAGGGTTGAGCAAACAGAACCATTTTACCATATTTCACATTCCAGTTCTTACTGCGGTGCTAGACCATAGCCAAGTCGTACCATCTTACGAAAACGGTGATTTATGAACTAATGTATCCTAGCTAGGTACCCCGAAATACATGCCTCGCTTATACCCCAGGCATAAACGAGACCAACCCATTTCACTCCTGTCGAGGGCCCAGGTCCTCATCCAAACTTGGACTCCAAGCCCCCACACTTGAGACCCGATCTCAGTGTGGTGCTTAGACCTCCATCTTTCCCCGCCTCCAATCAGTCGATCCAGAAAGAGTTAGAACCCACGACAAGAGCGCCACGAGCCTTCCCGCTCCCATAAGCAAGTATGTGCTCAGGATAATAAGTCTATGACCTGACTACCATCCACAGCAACGAACAGCCCTCAATCGCACATGGACAGGGAAAACATTGTAACCAAGCTAAGCCCCGTTGGCCATAGAACACAACTTGTTACACCCACCAATATCCCATTCCTTATCCCTGCCTGGTTACCATTTTCTTTCCATCATTTTATCAGGAGAATAATAATAATATTCCCTACTTGTGAGTAACAACAGGTTACCCATGCTACCGACAGCCTAAGCATAGCAGCTACTCGAACCTGCACTAGTAAGACTCTTAGGATAGATATATATATGCATGTGGTTTCCATAAAACTCCTGCAACGTAAATGCACAACACACACACACACACACACATATATATATATATATGAATATGAAAAATAGAGGTTATGCACCGGGAATTGCCTTGGGCAGGTGCGGTGTCAGCTGAGTCAGTTAGTGGCAGCTCTAGGACCTCCTCCTCGCACTCCTCGACGATCTCCTTGAAGTCGTGCTCGTCGGTGGTCATGATTTCCGCCGACTCGTTCTCTATATGCATGCGATGATGATGATGCAACGATTTAGTATTTTGGCAACAACAATTCTTAAAATAAGAACACATATGCTATACTAACAAGCTAGCTCTAACGACTAAGATACTAAGCTAACCATCATCTCTATGAAATCAGATGTCAAGCTCATCCTAACAAGTGCTAAATTTCATAGATCAATATTATTCTCTTATTCTTATTAAGGTTTAATATACCCATGCAAAGGACATTTAGTTGCCCTAATAAACAGTCTAACTTAGGGCTACAACAATTATAGTAAGCACATAATAATACCATAAATCTATTATAAATTTTTTAGGATTATTGCTAGCACCATTCTACCACTAAAATTCCTATAATTATTAATCTAAAAAATACTAAGCATCTCAAATATTTTAATGGTCCTTAGCAACAACATAGATATGTATGAACTAACTATGCTAACAGGTAGACAATAATTTTAGGAACCTAACAAAATTAGTTTCACATTTTTTGGACACCTATACGAATTTATATTAATTATACAAATCTAGCTTAGAAATTGAAATGGAAAACAATTACTGATTCCTAAGAAAAAGAAAAAGGTGGATTCAACAGCGTGGCCCACGCGGACGCGGACCACTCGCCAAACGGCCCACAGCGGGGGAGCCCGCGTGCGCTAGCGCTTTTGTAAGATGACCCTCGGACTTCTCGCAAACTACGCCTAAACCCTAACATTATTCCTCCCTCTCTCTGAAGAATTTGTTCAACCCCCTAGGTTTTTCCTAATTTCCCCAGACACACCCCTGGGCAATCCTGTGCATGGCAGCGCGGCGAGCGGTGGCACTGGGTGGCTACGTCGGCCACCAAAGGCAGGCGCAGGCCCACCTATCGGGCCGACCTTCACCTACTACCCTAGCGCCTACACTAAGCAGCGGTGTGGGACAACGGGACTTGTTGGAGCGGGCGGCAACGGCACGCGGTCGTCTGTGATGGCGGTGCAACCGTTCTAGCTAGATAAGACTAATAACCGATCAACGAGCTGATGCACGAGCACCAGGAGGTTACTGCAGACTCGACCGGTGTGGTGGTTGAAGTGGAGGGGAACTGGTGATGGCTGGCCCCGTGCGACCGAGCCATGCAGCAGCGCACCATGGTGGACACGGCCGCGTTAGCGGTACCAGGGTAGCGGTAGCGGCTCAACTGATAAGTGCAGGGCGAAGAGGGAGTCAAAGTGGAGCTAATGGTGCAGCTGGATCGGCCTCGGGTGGTTAGATGGAGGAGCTATCATCGGCTTTGGCCAAACACGGCCTTATCGGTCCGGTGGTGAGGGAAGCGCCAAATTAGAGCTTGGACGGGCTCGATTCAAGGCGAGGTGGGGTCAAGCGTCTAGGTGGCTTAATGGCAGAGCTAGAGACGCCATGAATTGGGTAATGGCGACTTCTCCCTGCTGGTTTTAATGGCTCGGCTCAGTCTGCCATCGCAGCAGAGAAGAGAGAAGGGGAGGGGGGGTAGGTTGGAGCTTGGCTCGTCCTCGCCTTGGTGGGGCGCGACTGGCCACTAGTGAGTTGGCATAGGTACAGGTGCTACGGGCCATCACGGCCAGAGGGAACATGAGCACGCCCACGACCGGGCATGACATGTGCCTCCGTAGTGCCATAAATGCTGAGGCGACAGCGTCGGCAGCAGGGACAAGGCCACGTGCGCGGCGAGGTGAGCAGTAGCTGTAGTGGCTGTGCCATAGCATGAGGCAGGGAGGACAGTAGCACAGCATCAGTGTGGCAGCGGGTGGGGCAGCAGATCGACAGAGCGGCGGCGGCGGCCATCGGGGCGCAGTGGCCAGCGGCAGGCCGGGTAGGCGGCCAGCCGTAGCTAGACTGCAGCCAAGCTGTGACCAAGCCAGGTCAGCCTCGGCCGGCCAGCACGAGCGATCATGGCATGGAGACGTAGAGCGGCCGCGCGTGGTGACCGCGCGCATAGGCCTGGCAGCCCGAGACTGTGTTCGTGCATGGATTTTAAAGCATCCCTCAACACTAATCCAACTCGGTTGAGGCTAAACCACTTTGACCATGCTGAAGGAGGTACATCAGGCTACAGTAAGGAGCAAAAACATAGCACTGACCTTTAGCTAAATTTTCTAGAATTAATTCACCAACCTAGCATTGTCATACTGTTATTGGACTTAAGAATTTTTCTAGGTCTTGAGCTGGATTTGATTTAAATTTCCATTTCTAAGCTATTAGAAATAGTAGCTAGCAATATTATTTTCTAAAGGCAAAGGTTGTATTGTCACCTATAAAGTTTGTACTTCAAACTTTATTTAGGTGTCACACACATGTTCTATAATATTTTTACTCAATAAAAATTGGTTTTCAGCCCTACTTAACACAACATGAGCTATTAAATTTATTGTCATTTAACATTTTTATTATTCATTTTAGGTTACAAGAAATTTATCTACACACTCTATCACATGCATTATCACATAAACATGATGCTCATGACATGATTTAGTAGTTTGTTTAGGATGTAACACCGAGGGTGTAACAAGTCCCTTTTCACCCAGACGGGATATGAAACTACTTAAAGCCGTCATGCACCCCGTTAGCTTTTGGACGTCCTTGACGTAGGTCGGCGGCTTCATGTTGGTCACCGCTGATATCTTCTCGGGGTTGGCTTTGATGCCACGGTGGCTAACAATGTTGCCTAGCATGATACCAGATGGAACGCTGAAAATGCACTTTGGTAGGATTCAGCTTCCATCGGTATACTTCTAGGGCTTTGAAAACTTCGGTGAGGTCGGCGATGAGGGTGTCGGCAGTCTTAGACTTAACGACCATGTTATCAACATAAGCCTCAACGTTCTTCCTGATCTGGTCCTTGAGGCAGCGCTGGATGGCTCTTTGATAAGTCACGCCCGCGTTCTTGAGCCCAAAGGACATGGTCGTGTAGCAGTAGGCTTCGAAGGGCGTGATGAAGGACATCTTGATCTAGTCTTCTTCCTTTAGTGTGATCTGGTAATAACTAGAGTAGCAATCTAAAAAGCATAGGAGCTCGCAGCCAGCCATGGAATCTATGACCTCGTCAATGCAAGGTAGGCCGAAAGGGTCTTTAGGGCAGTGTTCGTTGAGATCGGTGTAATCAATGCAGATTCTCCATTCTTTATTCTTTTTTCTTACAAGAACCGGGTTGGCTAACCACTCCGGATGATACACCTCTTTTATAAAACTGGTAGCCAAGAGCTAGGTTATCTCTACCCTAATGGCCTCCTTTTTGTCCTGCGTGAATCGTCGAAGCTTTTCCTTGATCGGCTTGGCGGTCGTTGAGACATTCAAGGAGTGCTCGATCAGCTCCCAAGACACGCCGGGCATGTCCGTAGGTTTCCATGTGAACATATCGACATGCTCCCTTAGGAAGCTGACGAGCGTGTCTTCCTATTTAGGGTCGAGGTCGGCCTTGATCCGAGCAGTCTTAGACTGGTCACCGGGGATGAGGACCACTTCCTTCACCTCCTTGGACTTGGTTGATGCTCGGGCGGCCTCCATAGTTGGGATCTCTAGGTCTTTCAAGGAAATCTGTTGTGAAGTCACAAGGTAGTCCTGCATGCGGATGGAGATGTCGGTAGCCTCGGCGAGCGCGAAGCTTTCCTTCTGGTAGGAGTAGGCGACGTCGAGGTTGGCGCGTAGGGAGAGGATGCCCTGCTCTGTCGGCATCTTTAGCACTAGGTACGTGTAATGCGGCATGGCCATAAACTTCGCGAGAGCTGGTCGGCCAAGGATGGCATGGTACGCCGTGTTGAAACCGGCAACCAGGAAGTTGATGCAGTCGACGCGGAAGTGCTTGGTGGTGCTGAACTGTATCGGCAATGTAATATGTCCCAGAGGTAGGGATGCTTTTCTAGGAACAATCCCCCAGAATGAAGAGTCCATGGGGGTGAGATCTTCCTTCTTGAGCCCTAGCTCCTTTAGGGACCTGGCGAACAGGATGTTGAGGGCACTCCCTCCGTCGATGAGGACCTTCTAGAAGCGCACGTCTTTGATGATGGGATCCAGGACAAGTGGTAAATGCCCTAGATATGGGATGTTCGACCACTGGTCAGCCCTGGAGAAGATGATCGGGTGCTCCGACCAGTCGAGGTACTTGGGATCAGTAATAAGGCCGTCGTATGTAGCGATCGACAAGACGCGTTGAGCTATAAGCTTCTGCTCGCGCTTGTCCTCAGAGATGGCTCTCCCACCGAAGATAATGGCGATGATCTTGGTGGCGTCCTGGTAGGAAGGACCCTTGGTCTTGTCTTGATCTCTGCCTTGGCCGTCTTTGGTCTCGTCATCGTTGCGCCATTTCCTTTTCACTGGTTCACCGCGGAATGCTTTGTTCAAGCCTCTACACTCCCCCACGGTGTGCTTAGCATCCTTGTGGATACGACACAGACCATCCATGAGCTTGGCATAGTTGGCGCCGTAGGTGCGCTTAGCGCAGGTGTTGATGGCATTGACGGAGTTGTTAGGCCACCTGCAGCGGCCTTGTCTACTTCTCAAGCTCTTCGGGCAGTCGTCGTGCCGGTGCTCGGGGTCATCTTGGCGGTGTGCACGATCATCATGGCGACGGTCATGATCGTCATGGCGGCAGTCACGATCATCGTAGCGCCTCTTCTCGCGACGATCATCGTCACGGCGTGAGTGGCGATCAGGATGGGCAGCCTGTTCGGCTTCCTCAGCGTCGGCGTAGCCGTTTGCAATTTGTATCAGTTCATCGATGGTCGAGGGCCTCTTGCGGTACAGCTTTCCGCAGAGCTGCTCGTGCTGTTGCCCTTTAGTGAATGCAGCGATGGCCTCAGCATCACGGATGTTGGGCATAGAGTTCCTCGTCTCCGAGAAGCGCCTGATGAAATTATGCAGGGACTCCCCAGAGGTTTGGTGAAGCTTCTCCATATCATACTTGGTGCCAGGCTGCTAGCACGTAGCCATGCAGTTCTCGGTGAAGACCCATTTGAGGTCATCCCAAGATCGGATAGAATTCTCCCGTAGGCTGAGAAGCCAGTTGTTTGTAGATTGGTTGAGCATGTCAGGCAATTAGTTTGCCATGGCATCTTCACTTCTACCCATAGCTCTCACGGCGAACTCGTAGAGAGTTAGCCACTAGGCAAGGTTTGCCTTGCCGTCGTAGGTGTTCACCCCGACGATCTTCAAGCCCGCAGGCCATCTAACGGCTCAGAGCCTCGGGTCAGAGACCGAAGCTAATGATGGGGGTGACGAGTGGTGCTCGGGGTGTAGCAGGTGCTCCGTGCTCTTCATCGAACTACCACAGGCATTCCATCTCTACCTCATACCGAGCGGACCTGCTGTTCTCGATGTGACCTAGTGCGTCGAGATTGGCGTTGATGAGCTCACGGGTGTCACGTGGGGGTTGATTGACCTCCTGATTGGCATCGCGGTTGCCGCCTCGGCCTCCCAGAGGGTGCCTGTCTTGGTGTGAATGTCCTTCATAGTTGTCCCTGGATCCTCTATAGAGATAGGGGCCACCGCCCTTGTGTTGGGGTGCATGGCGCCTTGATGTCGACTTCCTCCGTCGCAGCGGGAGCGACGGCTGTGAGCCAACGCAGTCGAATAAGATGGGTCGTGGTTCCAGAACTCGTTAATGTGAACTTGAGCTGCTATGATATGCGCTCGGACCTTCTCGACCTCTAGAGTTTGAGGAAGTTTCTCGAGCTCGTTGAAAGCAACGGTGAGATTGGCGCTTGGGGTCTGGTGGACTGGCTGGTCGCTGACCATGTCGAACTCCTCCTCCAGATTATGCCCCCCGGTGCAGTGGGCCATGTCCATCCACGTCGCCCCCACGGGCCGCCTCTGCGTCTCGGCGACGTTGACAATCGGCATTCTTCGCCAGGCCAGCGTTGCGCTCGTCGGAGGTTTCACCGTCCTTGGTGGCGCTGTCATGGCTGACGTGGAAGATCATGTCCCTAAACCCCGGAGGGAAAGTAGGACAGCTTGATGTAGTCTTGGTTGAGCCCTCAGAGTAATCACCGAGGCTCTCTTCCAGGACGTCGTGGAGGGGGTCGTCCGTAAGCTGGCGAATAGCCACCATATTGACCATGGGCGCGGGTTGATCGGACTTAGTCAGATCAATCATGTAGAGGTCGGTGACGCAATCGTACTCGACATGGTTAGCAAAGAGGTGGTGGATGGCGTTCTGGTAAGCGGATCCTGCACCCTCCAGCCTGAAGGGATAGGGCTTCAAATGGTTCTACATTAGGGCCTCGTAATCGGCAAAGCGTAGGCCGGTAGCAGGAAGTGGTCGGTGCCGCGCCGTGCGCCCCTCTAGAGTGGCCGTGATCACCATATTGGAATCTAGCCACCTCGAACGATGTGGCCGAGTAGGTCGCTCGGTTGTAGCAGCTTGGTGATCTTGGAGTGCAGGAAATTCATCGCTCGCTCTAGATTGATCTAAGACCGAATCCACGAGGAGTTGGCATTCCGCTAAGCGGTTTGTGATCCGATCGATGGATGCGATCAGATCATCATTGCTGATGGATCTCCTAACTTAGCGGCGGGGCGCCGGGATTGAAGATGACTTTGCAGGTGTTGGTGCGATCAGCGCAGGGTGATCTGCACCGCCTCCACGATCTCCCCATTGCCGTCGGGGCCAATGACCCAGGTCATGGATCCAACCGTGAAGATCTGGCCCGGCTCGAGAAGGGCATGGAGCTCGGAAAGCGGACCATCTGGCTCGCCATGGATTTAGCACACACAACCCCTACCTGGCGCGCCACTGTCGACGAAATATGTCCGTCAGTCTACCGAGGGGTATGCCCACAGTAGTAGATGAATTGGTGGAGGTGCGCGTGAGGGAACTGGATGGTGACATAGAACACAAGAGACAACGATTAGGCAGGTTCAGGCCGTCAGCTTGACATAATACCCTACGTCATGTGTCTTTATGGATTGTATTATGAGAGATTCGATAAAAACAAGGGGGTCTTTACCCGCCTTATATAGGTCGGGGGTAGGGTTACAGATCGGTTGTTTCTATCCTGATCGGTTTACAAGATAGGAATTACAGAGATTACAGAATCTAGCATATCCGAACAGATCATACTTGATCGCCAAGGATCTTCATGCAGTCTTGCGAGGCATGCCAACCTGTGCCGTGCTCCGCATGGCGTAGCCTTCTGGATTGGGCCTCCCCTGGCGGCTCAGCCCATCTATAGCCCTATGGGTATCGGGAGTTATACCCCCACGGCTCTAGTTTTGTCCAAATTAAGTCACACAGGAGCATCAGTAGTGTGAACAGACTTGAATGAAAATTTAGCCACATATGTGATTTCTCTATCACCGATCTTTGCAGAGACTAACTATTGAATGGTCCCACGTATCTAAATCTAATTTTAAAGAGCCAAAATTTTATTCTCATTTTGTGTCCACCTTGCCCTGGCTACCAGAGAGTGAAGAGTTTCTTTTGTCCTTTTTTTTTACTTTCCCAACTGCGATTACACCCTCTGTGTCTTGTATTTAACCTGGACTCATATGACACGTGCTCGTCAGTTAGAACAAATTGCGTCTAGCGGTAAACGATATGAAGTCCGATGATTTTGTTAATCCGCGATATGTTGCGTTGGCGCAATCGGTATGTAGGCACCAACCCTTTGTTTTACTCCTACTTTAATTTGCATCTTCTTCAAAACATGCAGGCATGTTTACATGATTTTGCTTAACACTGTAACTAACAATTCTTCTTGTGTTGGTTGCATTGCATGCATGTGTGCAGGCACGGAGGGCACCCCAGCTCCCAAGCCAAAACCAGGGATGCCGTGCTTCCACGCTGGGACCTCGTAGTACCCGTGTAATGCGGATGGGTGCCGCAGGTTATGCGAGCACGAACACCACAGGAGCGATAAGGCCTACTGTAAAAATGTTGGGCCTCCAGGGGAGTGCTGCTGCCCAAATGAGTAGAGAGGACTGTTTAATGGATCCGTATGTTTGATGATGACAATCCAATAAAATATGTTTGATTTTGTGTTACTCTCGTCATTTGAAGTTTTATCCATAGTTGTATGTAATGTTAGAGAAAAATCTCCAAGAAATCGTATACAATATCAGAGAAAATATGTGCTCATAAATATAATATCAGAGAAAATTATTTGAAGCACTAGCCATCGCCCAAAGTTTTCATTGATCTTTTTTGCTCAAAAGATGCTCCCCAAAGATTGATGCACGGTGCACTTTTTTTTTTTGCGAAAGGTGCACATGTTGTTAATCTTGTGGATTTAGTCTTGGTTAAAATGCATTCAAAAACCTAACTTCTACTGTCTCCATCCTAAAAAAAATGCAGTGCTAGTTTTGTCCAAAGTCACACACAGACACACAGTCCTAAGAGCCTCAGTAGTGTGAACCGACTTGAAGGAAAATATTTAGCCGCATATGATTTCTCACTTTGGTTTGGCTCTTTCTTTGCGGAGACTAACTATTCCATGGTCCACGTATCTAAATCTAATTTTAAAGAGCTAAAATTTTATTCTCATTTTCTGTCCACCTTCCCCTAGCTACCAAAAAGTGGAGAGTTTCTTTCGTCCCGTTTTTTTTTTATACTTTCCAAACTGCTATTACACCCTCTATGTCATGTACGTAACTTTTTTTTCGAATACGCAAAAGGTTTGCGTATGTTTTATATTAAGATCGAGAAGTTTCGAGTTTTACAACGACGCGCCGCATTGCCGACGCACAATGGAGACATGATGTGTTACAAATCGCTCGTTCCAACCTAGCATACTTAGACTAAAGCTACTACTCCTGAACTAAACAACCAAGGTGCCGCGCCCCCGCATCAATGACGAAGTGCCGGATCACGGCTAGGAGCTGCATAGTGTTCGTCGATTTGTCTCGGGAGCACCTAGCATTGCGCTTCTTCCAAAGCTCCCAAGCCACGAGTGAGAATAGCGAGTCGGCACCCTTCCTCTTGTTTCCACTCCACGCTACCAGGATAGGATGGAGGCCTCTCCGACCTGTGAGGCGTCTGCGCCAAGCGTGGAGAGAATATTCCACCAAATTTGCCTCGAGAACAAGGATGACGCGACGATGCATGTAGTCGATCGTTTCCGCCTCCTGATCTCAAAGGAAGCAGTTTTCCGGGGCATCCAGTCCATGACGCTGGTGCCTGTCTGCTATCTAGAGGCGCCGCCGAATTGCTAGCCAGAGAAAGAGCTTCACTCTTAGAGGAGCCCAGGTTGCCCAGATTCTGTCACACCCCGGTATTGGGTGTGAGGCCGAATGCAGCGCCTTATATGCCGAGCGCTAAGAGTATGTGCCGTCTGTTGTCCAACGCCAAACGAGTCGGTCATCAGGATCAGCTAGCTGCACATTCCGCACTTGATCCCAGACGTTCAGGTATTCCACAATCGCCGGTACCGTGAGCCCGCCGCTGATTTGTTTGATCCAGTTGCCATTCGGCAATGCCGAGGCTACTGTCTCCATTCTGATGTGTCTGCGGCTGACGAAGCTGATGAGCGTTGGCGCCATGCCGCCATGTCCTGTATGGCCTTGCCTTGCACCCAACGATCGGACCAAAACATCATGTATGTAACTTGAACTCACATGACACGTGCTATTACCAGTTAAAACAAGTCGCGTCTAGCGATGAGTGATACGAAGTCTGATTCTACGTATTGGGTTGTACGTGATCGGACTCATGAGTGGTGCACATGAGTTAGAACAACTCACATCTATCGATGATATAGAGTCCGATTCTAATATAAATTGAGTTCCATTACAGCACATAGACAAGTTTACTACTTTAGATAAAAATCTCTCTCTTGCGTTCTCTTGCTACATCCTCTGTTCTAAAAATAATGCAATTTTTGTTTTTTTAGTAAAACAATTTTAAGTTTGATCAAATCTAAACGAAAACATACTAGAAATGTTGATATTATTTTCTATGAACTTGTTCAAACTTAAAAAAAAATAACTTACTCTAAGCCTAGAAATGTTCTTTTTAGGAAATAGGCCGACCATCTCAGTTAAACTATTAACATTTTTTGTGTGAGTACGCTTCCTAAGATTCAAACTCGTGTCTCTCTACCAATACACTATACACTTATTTGTAACTATGAGTAAGATGTTATCCTTTTATATAAACCTTTTAGAATCTTGTTTTAAATATTTTTGGCCCCTAAATGATATCAAATTGAAAAAAAAAATCAACTAGAATTTGTTATAGGTTTGTCTCCATCCAAGATATTTAAAGATCAAAATTTAAATCTCAAAATCTGGTAATTTAAATAGGATATTTAGTACTCTAAACTATTTTAAACAGAAAACAACTTGCTAGCTACAAAGCTGTAGATCACTTCGAACACAACAACTTTAGTATACACCATGTCAACATTTAAGGTCATTTGAAAATTTTAAATTTAGAACATAAGAAATTAAAACAAACATTTGAGTTACTTTAGATAAAAAAAAAACTTGTCATGTTTATAGGTCGCACCGGGACTACAATTTTGGACCAGACCATGTCAACATCCAAGGTACTTTGAAAATTCTAAATTTTAAATTTTATAAATCTAAAAGCTTGAAATGAAACTTTGGGACACTAAACAGTTTGAAATAAAAACCATCTGTCAACCACAGAGTTGTAGTCGTGTTGATATCTAGAATTTAGGTATAAAAGTTATATTCATCCAACTTCATAAAAAAATTATAATTTTTTAAGTCGACTATTTCTAGAGGCGAGCCCTTAACTAAGCTGCCTCAATTAATTGATTTCTAGAGACGGCGTCCTAAGAAAACCCGCCTCTGAAAATATATATTATTTATAGAGACAATCTCTTTAGAACGCTTGTATCTTTGTATATTTAATTAACAAAGGCATTCTCTTTAGGATGTCCGCCTATATAAATCTTAGGAGGCACGTTATAAAAAAATACACTGGCGACCCTTAAACTTATAGCGTTGTGCCACTTAGGTTCACGAACTCTCAAAATCGAAATCCGACCCTTTGAACTTGTCAAGTGGTGCACCATAGTTCTATACCCTTTCGGTAGGCGCTGACTAGGAAAACCTTTATAGAAAGCACCATGCATGTCCACCACGTGCCCCTCGCTCGCTCAGCGTCTCCAGCAGCCGTGCAATGTGCACCAGCAGCTTGACGGTGCCCGCCGAGAACCGGAGGAACCGCGCCGAGTGCACCTTCGCGCTGGCGGCCTTCCGCTGTGTGCGCCACGAGTCGTTGTCGGAGTTGAAGATGCCGTCCCCGGGTAGCTCCGCGAACAGCTTCCACTGTTCTGTGCTTCATCCGCGACACCGTGTCCGGCGACCTCCTCTGTGCTGCGCAGGCTCGCCGACGATTGGCCTCCGTGCTGCGCGGGCTGTGCAGGATCTGGACAAGAAGCTAGAGCCTCGGCCAAATCTGGCACAGCAACATCTTGCACCGTGATGTCAAGTCCAGCACCATCTTGCTCGATTCGGACCTCAATGCCAAGGTCGTCGACGTCAAGTCCAAGGTTGACGAGGACGAGCTCCTAAAGGCCCGCTTGCCGGCCGGAGAGCAAAGCCAGCATTTGAGTCCAGCGCCATCGTCGTCGTGCACGGCTTCACTAGCGTCGTGCTCCTCAACATTGGCGTCACGCGAGCGCCTCTGCAGAGCATCACATCACCATGCATTGCCACGCCCACCACGTGGTATTCCGCCCACGCCACGTCCCCGCGCGCGCCCAGCATCGTCTTGGCCTCGGCGCGGTTCAGGACCTGCCCACGGCGTCCGTCACGTAGTCCCGCTGCTTCACAAACACAAAGTCGTACAGCGTAGCCAGCCCAGTC
Source organism: Miscanthus lutarioriparius (assembly GCA_904845875.1). Taxonomy (NCBI): domain Eukaryota; kingdom Viridiplantae; phylum Streptophyta; class Magnoliopsida; order Poales; family Poaceae; genus Miscanthus; species Miscanthus lutarioriparius. The sequence continues at coordinate 70,540,194 of CAJGYO010000008.1, forward strand.
GCGTTCTGCAGCAGCGACAACACCCTCCCCCGCGTGTCCGATGCCTAGCGCCACCGCTCGGCTCTTGCGTGCCGGTGCCATCACCTCCGCCTACAGAGCCTCCAGCTCCTGCAGATGCCGCACACGCAAGGGAGACGGCCAGTCGCGGACACCGCCATGCGCGAGGGAGACAAGCAGCCGCAGATGCCACGGCCGGCCAGAGGTAGAACATGTGTGCAGCAGGGTGCTTTTTTCAAAAAAAAATCCTAGTCACCGCCTCCCCATGGGTATGAACGTGTGGTGCACTACTTAACAAGTTCAGAGGATGAAATTTCGATTTTGAGAGTTCGTGGACCTAATCAGCGCCTCCCCAAGGGGTATGGACCTGTGGTGCACCACTTAACAAGTTCGAAGGTTAAATTTCAATTTTGGAAGTTTGTGGACCTAAGTGGTATAACGCTATAAGTTTAAGGGCCGTCAGTGTATTTAACTCATATATTAACAAAGACAATTTCTGTAGAATGCTGATATCTGTAAATGATTAACAGATGTAGTTGTTTGCGTCAAGCCTGCCTGACCATTTATAAAGGCGGTGACAAAAGATGCCCGCCTTTGTGAATCAGTGGACATATCTTCTAAAATTTTTAAGTAGTATTGGTATGATAAGTGTTGATACTTTTTTCTATAAACTTCATTAACTGTAAGATTATTTGACTTATGACCAAACTAGAATTTCATTCTTGGTAGCATTGATTTAATTCGTCTCATGAACTTGTCGCTTTACGCTCTCCCAATACATGTCTATCTGTTATCCACATTTACTAATTATTAAGAAAATAAGACTAAATTTTAGTTCATGCATTTATTTCCTTGCACATAATAAGCATTTGAGAGTTCAAGTGTTACAATATGAAAGATCATTTGATGCAACATATAGTAAACAAAATAGAAACATAATAAATGAGATAATAGCCACTACAAGAGGATGATTCTAACATAGCTGAATTTTTTTTCCTGATGTAGATGGCTTGGTTGGCCAAGCAACTCCAGCAGGAGCCCTCAAAAATCAAGGCCTCTATTTTTTATTTGAGGGCTCTTCGCTCCTTCTTTTAAGCACACTATTCTTTTCTCAACTCCAGTAGTAACTCTCGAATTAGGGTCTCTGGTTTTGTAGAACCAATTTGCCAATCACATCTATTTTTTTCTCTCTCATCTTCCATTCGCCTACGGTTATTTAGCCCCTTAAGTGAGCTTGAGGTGAAAGAGCTCAGGCAAGGGAGGTCGTCCGATGAGGGGAGCTCATGGTCACGGAAGCTGAATGGGAGGGTGGTCTTGTGGGGAGGGGTGGCTAGTGGGGAGAGGAGCTCATGGGAAGGGGCGGGCGTTGAAGGGTCCATGTGTTGAGGAAGGGAAATCAAGGTAGGGCCAAGTCTCTGGAGGGCACGCTCGAGGTCAGGAAGGCTAGCCAGTCAAATGACCTCATGTCCAATGTAGGAGCTCTAATAAGGAGGGGAGCTCATGGTCAATGGGGATTCTTTGGGAGGGCGCGTTCAATCTTCAATAAGCTAGCCAGGATGGAGAACTCAAGGTCAGGTGGGGGGGACCGGCTGCGAGGGAGCTCATGATCGGGGCGGTCGGATTTGGAGAAGATTATATGTGGGGAGGGTGGATCTAATGACTGATGAAAGTGGAGGCGGCGCATGGGGAGGAGTGTGGGCAAGTTCTATGTTGGCACACGCGTCGAAGTGGAGGGGAACAAACACAACCAAAAAATAGGAGCCCTGGAGAGAGTCCTGGGAATGAGTGCTCGAGGTAGAATTTGAGGTCCTCCTACTTTTGAAACCTAAGTAGGACTCTACTGGAGCTTAAATTTTTCTCATTAGGGTAGTCCCAATAGTGTATTGATGATGGTTTCTATTCTCGTTAAATGACTTGACACGTAGGCAAAATGCTGACATGACAACGTAATTAATGAAGAAATAGAGCAAAAATCATAGAAATGGTTTTCTCATGAAGAAATCAGATCTTCTCTTGACCCAATGCACCAAAAAACCATGAAATCGCTATTGGGGAGAAACCACCCGTTTCCAGGGGGCTCGTGCCACACTTTCATTGGAGGAAGAAGATAGAGTTGGGAGAGAGAAAGAGAAAATAATTATTACATAAAGACACCTTCATTGTGAAATGTAGTTTCTATAGATGATTTCTTGTACTATGGAAACCACATCAGTTTTTTCCATTAGGACTGTCCTTAGCCCTCACGATATGATAAGAGGGCCCTGCTGGAGTTAGTTTAAGATCGAGTAGTCCAAGGGGCGGGTGTGGTATTGATGAGAAGACATTGACTATAGAACAACCCAATTGTAAGTCACTAGGGCCTTGTTTAGATTGCAAATTTTTGCAATCCGGATACTGTAGCACGTTTCGTTTGTATTTGACAAACTTTGTCCGATCATGGACTAACTAGGCTCAAAAGATTCGTCTCGTGATTTACAACCAAACTGTGCAATTAGTTATTTTTTTATCTACATTTAATGCTCCATGCATGCGTCTAAAAATTAATGTGACGGAGAGAGAGTGAAAAAACTTGGAATTTGGAGATGATCTAAACAAGGCCTAGGATAGTTTCTAATTAATTAGGTTCCAGAGCGTCGCCCATGATTTTCATCGATCTTGCGACGTCGACGGTAGCCAGACATGGAGCGAGACTGGAGAGCTTGCAACTTGCAAGAAGTTGCGCGCAGAACTCCGACGTTTCCATTCCATTTCCATGCATGTTGCTGATGAACTGACGATCCTCGGGTCACAGTGCATGGGCTTCATGACTAGTATTAGTTCGACGTGGTTGGTGGAGATGGTGTCGTAGTCGTTGAACCACCCGACACCCGGCCCGAGGACACGGTAGACTCCATGCGGAGTTCAGCTTGGGTTGTCAGGGTAGCCCGGTAGGCGACAACATGCTGTCGACGACGACGAGTCACGAGTGCATTCAGGCTGAGGACAAGAAGAAACTGTCCGTCCTCGAGACAATTAATCAAGGGCGCGTTTAGTTGGCCCCAAAGTTGGCGCCGCCGGATTCCCGTAGGCACTGTAGAATACTGTAGCATTATGTTTGTATTTGGTAATAATTGTCCAATCGTTGACTAATTAGGCTCAAAATGTTCGTCTCGCAAAGTACAACTAAACTGTGCAATTAGTTTTTGATTTCGTCAACATTTAGTACTCCATACATATACCGCAAATTTGATGTGACGGGGAATCTTTTTTTTGCATAGTACCAAAATTTGTATTCTGGAGTAAGCCCTTGTTTAGTTTGGATCCAAAATCCAAAAAGTTGCTACAGTACCTGTCACATCGAATGTTTGTGGCCCGTGCATGGAGCATTAAATGTAGACGAAAAGAAAAACTAATTGCACAGTTTGGTGGGAAATTACGAAACGAACGTTTTAAGCCTAATTAGTCAATGTTTGGACACTATTTGTCAAATAAAAACGAAGGTGCTACAGTAGCCCCAAAATCCAAATTTCGCGAACTAAACAAGGGCTAACTAAACAAGGGCCAAGAGATAACAGTTGCCGTGTACGTGACGCCGAACAGCTGACTGACCCAGTACGTCGCGTCACACACCAAGTCGTGACGGCACGTGCATGGCACTATGCTATGGGGCTGTTTATTTCGCGGTCTCAGAAATGGCCTGGACCAGGCGTTCATTTATTTTGCATTTTTGTTATGCCTGTGGTCAGTGTTGCTATCTGGACTCGATCTACTTCCCACTTTCCCAGGCCAGGTATGCAACTAAACAGCCCCTGTAAGCCCAAAACAAGTACATGCAGTCCACGGAAGGTCCATTGTCTAACAATTTGTGTCCTTTTGATGATCTTTTTATTTTAGTGAGAACTAGAATATATACCAAACTAATACCAATATATTGTTGGTTTTTTTCACATGATGTTTTCCTTGTTTATTATAGAAAAAACGATTATTGGATACAAAAATAATGACAGATAGGTAAAGATATAATACCGAACAAAACAGCGGGTTAGGTACCTTGTGATAGATGGAATCAATTGTTTTGGGTTCAAAGTCTTAGTCTTACAATGAAAGCTCATATTTTTCTAAACTTATTTTTAGGAAGAACTGGTTATTCATTTAGTGGTAAACGTTTGTAGTGATTTGACAAATCTCAAAACCAAATGACTTTTGCTCTTAGAGGTGCTCGTAGCAGAAGGATGTGTCCTAAAAAGAATTCAATTCTAACATATTATCATGTTAAACCCTTTTTAAGTTTGACCATGCTCATATGAAAAATTATAAATATTTATAAAACCAAATAAGTGTAGTGAGATTCATCATATGTTTCTATAGGTGTCATCAATAATATTCGTACTTTTTTTTCTATAAGCTTAGTCAAACTCTAAAGTTGACTAAGGACATAACTAGAATTGCATATTCCTTTTTAGAGTGGAGGTAGTATGAGTAAGTGTCTGCATATACTCCCTCCGTCTAAAAAAGAATGCAATTTGGGATGAGTCAAACTTTCTAAAGTTTGACCAAGTTTATAGAAAATAGTACTCCCTCTGTCCCTAAATATCTGTCATTTTTGCTTTCTGAGAAACAACTTTGACTAAATATATATTAAAACATATTAATATTTATGGTATATAATTAGTATTATTGGAAATATATTTGAATCTAGTTTTTTAATAAATTTATCTAGAGATACAAATGTTGCACGTATTTTGTACAGATTGAGTCAAACTTACAGCACGCACACCAACAACGACAGTTATTTAGGGACGGAGGGAGTAAGATATATGTGATCCAAGTTTGTCATAAGTCAAGCTATGCAAAGTTTAACCAGATTTATACAGAAGAGTATTAATATCTATTACATCAAAGATGTAAATTATGAAAAAAAAATCATAACATGTCCAATGATGCTAATTTGAAGTCAGAACTATTATTCTTCTTTTCTATAATTTTAGTCAAATTTAACATAGTTTGACTTAGAAGAAATTTGAACCAATTATATTTTTGGACAAAGGAAGTATTAACATTTAGAGCATCTCCAATATTTTTGAAAAAACAATTGGTACATCAATGAGTTTTTCATTGTATCTAAAAGAAGGTAGAGAGCATATTTGTTGGCTTTCTCAACTATTTTCAATATCTCACTCCTAAAAGCTAGAATAAAATTTTGCATAAGAAATCTCACACTATTTTCAAATCAACCCATACAATTTTATACTTTCTTTCTCTCATACATATGCATTGAGAACTCTTTCCTTTCTCCTTATTCTTCCCTATGTCCTTCTACCTCTAGATCAACAGATTGGATACCTTGCTACGTGATTTGATCGATTTTTCCAAGTGCAGATTGGGAGTTTTTTTTTTTTTTGCGAATTGCAGATTGGGAGTTGAGATAAGAAGTTGTTAGAGAGAAGTTTTTCAGTATTGCCAAAAAATTAAGATTTGGAGTGGGTTTTAGAAACTCTAGGATCTCTATATGGTTTACTATGAAAAATATATTTTATGAGTAATCTAACGTTCTGTATTTGGTATCATAAATGCTAATAATTTTCATATAGATTTGGTGAAACCTGAAATTATTTGACTTATCTGAAGGTGAGAATTACTTTTTTTTAAGACGGAGGGAATACTATGTACTCCCTTCGTCCAGGAAAATATGTAATTATAGCACAGTGTCACGTTTTAGTATCTTAAGTTTGACCAATTATATATAAAAAATATCAATATTTATGATATCAAATAAATATTATTAGATTAATTATGAAATATATTTTCATAAAAAATTGATTTTGAGCTATAAATATAAATATTATTCACTAGAATCTTGGTCAAATGTAAACTACTTTTTGTGGCACGCAACTCATAGTTGTATGTTTTTATGGACAGATAGAGTCGTACATTCCAACCATTGCCTATTAATTGAATCGATCGCTGTAGATACGAGGAGTTCGTGGTGGCGAGAATGCAACTTTCCGACAGATTGTCCGAGGAGCGAGGACTCGTGCTCTCGTGGAGAAGGAATATGATGATGGAGACCGCATGCCCTAAATAAAACCGTGATTAGGCTCCGGCGTACATAACGCCGTCGATCTATCCAATCATTGGGGAATGCACGTGACGTAGGACGTTGACGTCAGACGCTGGAGTAGTAGTGTGGTACTATTCCGCTTTGATCCAACTACAGCAGAGATACCCTAGGGAGGGGAAGCACCGAAAGCAACCTGTTGCTCTCGACGTCTTGGAGTTGGAGGATTTGTGTCGGAGCGATCGACGTCACGGGCTTTGGACGCTGACGGATGGCCGCATATCAAACGAACTGGAGAGAGCGCGGGTGCACGGTGCACCGAATCGAATCGAATCGAATCATTGCCCAGTTCGTTTCACTGTAAAGTGAAAGTACCGTTCTCTGATTTATTATGAGAAAAAATATTATTTCTTCGCTGAAACAGTACGGCTCATAAGACAAACGAACAGAGTATTGAGAGCTCCCCTCAAAGAAAATGAGCACATGCAAAAATGTATCTGTCCAGGACTAATACTATGTACTCGAAGAGGAGGATCTAATAACTATCAACATTGATTCATTCGAGCAGTCAAGAGTATGACTATAGCTCCAACCGACCCCTAGGTGCGCAAGCTCCGCCTGGTCCGACCTCTGAGGGCAGATTCCGCCTCGCCCGACCCTGAGGCTGCGGGCTCCGCCTTGTCAGACCTCTGGAGGCGGGCTTCGCCTTGCCCGACCTCAGAGGGCTGGCTCCGCCTCGCCCGACCCCGAGATCGTGGGCTCCGCCTCGTCTGACCCTTGGGTCTGCGCTCCGCCTCGCCCGACCCTTGGGTCTGCGCTCCACCTCGCCCGACCTCAGAGGGCTGGCTCCGCCTCGCCCGACCTCGAGATTGTGGGCTCCACTTCACCCGACCCTTGCGTCTACGCTCCGCCTCAACCGAACCCGAGGTCGCGGGCTCCGCCTCGCCCGGCCTCTGGGGGATGACTCCGCCTCGCCCAACCCTAAGGCCAAGGACTCCGCCTCACTCGACGGAGACCCATACCACCGCTAACCACTCCAGGTCCAAGCGTATAGGCCTGGGTCAAAGCTCTGACACCGGGGAAGAGACCGACACGCCCCGATGTAACCCGCGGCCACGACGGTCCATACCTGGGGATTCACATCAGGAACAGTGTTAGGCGTACCAGTGTTGTTCTGCCTAACCCTCGTACAAACACTGATATGGGCGTTAGTTCGCCACGACGACCGCTAGGACGGAGTGGAGCACCATGACTAGCAGACGATGTGACGGACAGGGCCACAACGTGAAGCTGTCCCTGTTAACGTCTACAGGGTCAGCGGGACCTACATAGAGGAGAAGGACCCGACGATCCTAAAGGACTTCTTCTCCCTCTCATTTTTCTCTCTTCCTTCGCTGTAACCCATGCTTTTCCTTAGCCTATAAAAGAGAAAGCAGGGTGTCCCATAAGGGACATCGGATTCACATCGACTCATCTGACCAACGAGCCCATCGAACTCGAACTGATCAGAACATAAGCGCACAGCTGAGCAGCAACCGAGCTCTCAGCTCCCGTTCGCTCATTTCACCAGAGACTTGGGACATGTCCCTCTCTCGACTGTTTGTAACCCTTACTACAAATTTTTGGTGTTAGTAATACGAGTAGCAACAACGAACTAGACGTAGGGATATTCTGTCCGAACCAGTATAAACCTCATATCCTCTAAGCACACCATCCAAGACAAGAGCACAATATTAGAAATTTACTAGTCGGTGGCAACTCAAAACACCGACAGTTGGCACGCCAGGTAGGGGCTTTTTGCGCGTCTCGACATCCACACCAGGTCTCGGATGGCCAGTCACAACGTCAGCTGGGTCTCGGACGCGCATGTACACTTCGGGGACCTGGACTTCATCATAACGACGGAGGGAGAGTTAGCGCCGGTTCCCGCCGCCGTCCAACCTCTCCACTCCGCCAGCCTCGACGCAATCGCCGGGGCGCTTGAGGAGCTACAGCTGTATGCACTAGAGGCCCACGCCCCCAGGAGCAACCAGCTCCTCGGCTTTGACTACGGGAAGTTAGAGCGTCAGCGCGACGCCTTCCTGGAACCCCGACCGTCCCAGAAGGACCTACGCCACCTCACCTTCTTGCTCACCAATATCATGGCACAACTTGCCGGAGGAGAGCCGCTCTCTCCGGAATACCTCATCCGGAGCACCCCTACAGCGCTCTCGTTCGGTCTCCGCAACACCGCAAAGACCGTTGGCCACCTTGTGGCGCAACACACGCCTCCATCCCCCTCGAACAACGAGTTTGACATGGAGTCTTTCCACGACCTCCTCGTGGGAGAAACGGAGTCAACCTCCACCTCTGACTCTAGCAGAGGGAGCCATCACCCCTCTCGTAAATATTTTTAATGCAGGTGCCCCTGAGGGACACGTCGAGAGCATCCACGAGGAAGAAGCTACCACAACGAATGACCTCGACGACGAGGTCAAGGGGGATGCAGGGACCCCCACCCCGCTTGCGGGTGGAGCAGCTAAAGGCCTAGCACCAAGAGCTCGAGGAAGCGCGACTCTAGCTCGAACAGGAACGCGCGGAGCTCGATCGCGAGATCGAGCACCACGAAGACGGTGGGCGCGCGCGCACACCATGGCCCGCGACATGAACCGGAGGTTCATTGAGGACGATCAAGTGCTCCCACACTTCTCCCAGGGAAACCAGAATATCGCTGCTGCGACAGCCTTGCTCCAGGGGTTTCTAGGGCCCACAACGCCCGAAGACCGTTGGCCCATCGTGAGATTTGCACACTACTCGAGCGTGCGGCGGCGCAGCAGGCCGAGAGCTCGTTGTACCGGCGACGCGAGCTCGATGCCAGCCAGCGCACGTATTCAGAATGACCCGACAAGGACGCGTTAGTCCACCAGGTGCCACAAGGCGGCAGGCAGCGCACCGTGGTCCTGGTGCATGAGCGTCTGGGCCGCCGTGGCTACCACCCCTGACGCGGTGGACGCTACAACATCGGTGAAGATCGAAGCCAAAGCCCCTGCCTGCTGGGACCTCTGGCCTTCGGCCGATATGTCCTCAATGCCGCTTTCCCGCCATGGTACCGACCACCCACCAACATCCAGAAATACTATAGGGAAATAAACCTCAGACTGTGGCTTGAGGATTATCGGCTTGCCTGCCAAGCTGGTGGAGCGAATAATGATGATTTCATTATCCATAACCTTCGATTGTTCCTGGCCGATTCGGCGCGAACATGGTTGGAACACCTTCCGTCTAACAGAATCCAAAGTTGGGTGGACCTGAAAGAGATCTTTGTGGGGAACTTCTAGGGCACGTACAAGCGTCCTGGGAACCCATGGGAACTCAAAAACTGCCGACAAAAGGCCAGAGAAACCCTTCAGGGGTACATCCGACGCTTCTCCCGGTAGTGCAATGAACTGCCCAACGTCGTCGACGTCGACGTCATAGGAGCCTTCCTATCTGGGACCACCTGCGAGTCCCTAGTTTACAAGGTGGGACGTAAGGGCCCACGAACCACCAAGGAGCTCCTTGACATCGCCACCAGCCACGCCTCGGGTGAGGAGGCAGTCAGAGCGATCTTCGACCGCCTCAAGGGCAAGATGAAATGGGACGAAGACGCCGGTGAAGGCCCCTCCAACTGTCCCATCAAGAAGGAGAGCAAACAGCGGTGCGAGGGCTCACTCGTGGCCGCTGCTAATGGCAAAGGGGGTCGGAAGCCTACGGAGGGTACCCTGAACCACTTCGAGAAACTATTCGAGGGGCCATGCCCGAACCATGCCTTCCCCGTCAAGCATCTGTACAAGGACTGTGGCCTCATGAAATGGTTCTTGTTCAGAGGCTCCAACATAGACCCCAATGGCTCCAAGGGCAAAGTGGTGCGTATTGGCACCACACTTTCCTCCGAATAGGAAAGCACACTCGCCGACTTCCTCCACGCCAACAAAGACATCTTTGCATGGAAACCCTCAAACATGCTGAGCATTCCGAGAGAAGTCACCGAGCATGCCTTGAAGGTCAGGCCAAGCTCCAAGCCAGTGAAGCAGCGCCTACATTGCTTTAACGAGGGGAAATGCAGGGCTATCGGTGAGGAGATCACAAAGCTTTTGGCGCCCGGGTTCATCAAGGAAGTGTATCACCCCGAGTGGTTAGCCAATCCCATTCTTGTACGAAAGAAGAGCGGGAAATGGAGAATGTGTGTTGACTACACAGGTCTCAACAAAGCGTGTCTAAAGCATTTGTTTCCTTTACCACGCATAGACCAAGTAGTCGACTCTACCTCAGGGTGCGAAACCCTTTGCTTCCTTGATGCGTACTCCGGATACCATCAAATCATGATGAGAGAGTCCGATCAGCTTGCGACATCTTTCATCACCCCATTCGAATCGTTCTGCTACATCACAATGTCATTCGATCTCAAGAACGATGGGGCTATGTACTAGCATTATATGCTCAAGTGTTTTGGAGACCTCATCGGGTGGACCGTTGAGGCCTATGTGGACGACATCGTAGTTAAGTCCAAACAGGCTAACCAGGTCATATCTGACCTTGAGCAGACATTCGCAAAACTCCGAGCAAACGGCATTAAGCTCAACCCCGAGAAGTGCATTTTCAGGGTCCTAAGGGGTATCTTGCTGGGCTTTATCATCTCCTAGCATGGCATCGAAGCCAACCCGAAGAAGATCTCGGCCATCACAAAGATGGGTCCAATTCAGAACGTAAAGAGGGTACAGCGAGTTACAGGATGCCTCGCCATGCTCAGCCACTTTATCTCATGCCTCAGCGAATGAGGTCTCCCCCTCTATCGGCTTCTGAAGAAGGCCAACCGCTTTGAGTGGATTCTCGAGGCCTAGGAGGCACTTGACGTCGTCAAGCAGCTTATGACGAAGGCCCCGATCCTAGTCCCTCCGACTGATAGGGAACCACTTCTGCTCTACATTGTGGACACCACGCAACTGGTCAGTGCCACCCTGGTGGTAGAGCGAGAAGAAGAGGGACACACCCTCAAAGTACAGCGTCCTGTGTACTTCATTAGCGAGGTCCTGTGACTCCAAGACCCGCTACCCCCAAATCTAGAAGCTCTTGTACACTGTCCCCATAGCCAAGAGGAAGCTACGCCACTACTTCAAGTCACATCCGGTGATGGTTGTGACATCCTTCCCCTCGGTGAGGTCATCCAAAACCAGGATGCCACGGGAAGAATTGCGAAGTGGGCACTCGAGCTGATGGGTCAAGCCATTTCGTATGCCTCCTGGATGGCCATCAAGTCCCAAATGCTGGCTAATTTCGTTGTAGAGTGGACCGAGGTCCAAATGCCACCAGCGGTCGTTGACCAAGAGTACTGGATGATGTACTTTGAGGGATCGCTGATGAAGAAAGGCGATGGCGTGGGGCTGGTCTTCGTGTCGCCCCTCGGGGTACGCATGATGTACATGATTCGCCTCCATTTCCCCTCCTCCAACAATGTGGCCAAATATGAGGCGCTCATCAATGGTCTACGCATTGCCATCGAGTTGGGCATCCGACGCCTCGATGTCTAGGGCGACTCCTAGCTGGTCATGGAGCAAGTCATGAAGGAGTCAAGCTGCCACAATGCTAAGATGGCTGCATACTACTGAGAAGTCCACCAGCTAGAGGACAACTTTGACGGTCTCAATCTCTATCACATCTTGAGGCATCTCAATGAAGCGGCCGATGCGCTGGCAAAAGCGGCATCCAACCGAGAGCCGGTGCCAATGGGAGTCTTCACCAGTGATCAGCACAAGCCCTCGGTCTACTACGAGGAGTTGGAACAATCTGGTAACGGCCCCCCTGCCCTGTGCTCGGGGACTGACCAACTGTCGGCTCCATCCAACCCCGAGGTCATGGAGCTTGACGAGGATATAGCGATAGAGCCCGACCCTTTGGTCGATTGGAGGGCGCCTTACCTCGACTACCTCCTCCGCGAAGTGCTGTCCACGGACAAGATGGAGGCTCGGCTGCTTGCTCGTTGTGCCAAGTCCTTTGTCCTTGTTGAGGGCAAACTCTACAAGCAAAGCTACACCAGGATCTTATAGCGCTGCATCCCCATTGAATAGGGGAAGCAGTTGTTGAGTGATATCTACGGTGGGATCTGGGGTCACCATGCCATACCTAGAACCCTGGTTGAAAACGCATTCCAGCAAGGCTTCTACTGGCCGACCGCAGTAGACGACGCTGAACATATTGTGCGCACCTACGAAGGGTGTCAGTACTATGCCCGGTAGACCCACCTACCGGCCCAAGCACTCCATATGATCCCCATCATGTGACCGTTCGTGGTCTAGGGGCTCGATCTAGTCGAACCTCTAAAAAAGCGCTTGGGGGCTATACCCACTTGCTTATCATGGTAGCCAAGTTTACAAAGTGGATAGAGGATCGACCAATCTCCGAGATCAAGTCCGTGCAAGCCGTGTTGTTCTTCCTCGACATCATCCATCGCTTGGCCTCCCGAACTCCATCATCACGGACAACGGCACGCAGTTCACCAAAAAGAAGTTTCTCCGATTCTACGATGAATACCACATCTGAGTCAATTGGGCCACTGTAGCACACCCCCGCATGAACATGTATGTCGAGTACGCAAATGGCATGGTCCTACAAGACCTCAAGCCTAGGATCTTCAACCGATTGAACAAGTTTGGCGAACGATGGGTCGCGGAGCTTCCCGTGGTGCTCTGGAGCCTGAGAATGACCCCTAGCCAGGCCATTGGCTACACACCATTCTTCATGGTCTATGGTTCTGAGGCAATCCTCCCAACCGACCTCGACTATGGAGCACCAAGGGTTAAGGCATACGACGAATAGGGTGTCGAGGCGTCCCTCGAGGATGCCATGGACCAGCTAGATGAAGCGCACGATGTCGCCCTCCTCCGCTCGGCCAAGTACTAGCAAGCGTTGCGCCGGTACCACAGCCATCGAGTGCAGGGTCGGGCCTTCAACATCGAAGACCTAGTGCTTTGCCTCATCCAGAGCAACAAAGATCGCCACAAGCTCTCTCCGCCATGGGAGGGACCGTACGTTGTCGTGTTGGTGCTCCGGTCAGGCGCCAACAAGCTGAAGACCATCGATGGCGAAGTCTTCATCAATGCCTAGAACATCGAGCAGCTATGTCGCTTTTACCCTTAATAAACACACACTTTCTCTTATCAGTTTTGCTATCGACTCCCTGACCTTTAGTGACACCCGACCCCAGCAACGGCAGGGGGTCGGGCCTCACTCGGGGGCTAATAAGAGCGTACATATCCAGTAGACATTCTCTATGCCCGACCCTCTCTCACGGTAAGACCCAGAAGCGAGGTTTGCAGAAACGAACGCTGAGTAAAACTGGTCGGACTTCAAGAAACCTACGCCTCGGTGGCTACAGCGTCTTTGCTCACCTATGTGATCAGAGTTTTTTCCACACCCTGAGCTTTTTGGCCTTAGCCATGGCTAGAGTCAGCGCGCGTCTAAGAGTATATCCACCTGACAAACATTCTCCGTGCTCGACCCTCTCTCACGATGAGACCTAGAAGCTAGAGTTATGGGAACAAACTCTGAGTAAAACTAGTCGGACTACGAGAAACCTATGCCCTGATGGCTACAGCGTCTTTGCTCACCAGCGTGATCAGAATTTGTTCACCCGCACCCCGAGCTTTATGGCCTTAATGACGTAAAGGGTTGGAACACACTAACATTTTTATACGAAAAGGGGAGAAGGACTAAAAAGTTATTTGGCCATAATGAAATTTAAGAGCTTGTCCATTTATTACAAGTTCATCGCCTGGCTCATCTGCCTAACTAAACTTTTTGGTGGGATGTTCTCATCTCCTACCACCGCAGGTAAGTCCTATCCCAGCGGGTAACACAAGTTGATCAGACAGGTGGGCCACTACCGGGAGACAGGTGGGGAGCAGCAGGATGCCCACGCTGGTTATGCCGACCCCGTCACGAACGACGAACCTAGATTTCCACTTGAACATATCCAGTAAGAGCTCCCCAAACCCATCACTCATACCATCGAGGTAAGTCCTATGCCAGTGGGTCACCCAAGTTGATCGGATGGATCGAGCCACTGCCGAGAGACGGGTCACCCTTACTTTATGCATGCTTTCTCGTATTAATTTCGCTATCGAGCCCCCGACCCCAGCAATGGCAAGGGGTCGGGCCTCACTCGGGGGTGGCAGGAGTGTCTATTCAGTAGACATTCTCTATGCCCGACCTTTTTCTCATGATAAAAATAAGAGGCAAGGTGTGCGGAAACAAACTTTGAGTAAAATTGGTCGGACCGCAAGAAACCTATGCCCCAGCGGCTACGACGTTTTTTGCTCACCAGCGTGATCGGAGTTTTTGTCCCCGCACCCTGAGTTTTAGCCTCCGCCTTCTTGGGAAGGTTTTGGAGGGGCCCACCTACAGAATCTCCATCGAGGAGAAGCCGGTAGGTCGCCCAAGTCGATCGAACGGCTCAGGCCACTGCCGAGAGACAAATAGGGAGCAGTGGGATGCCCCATGCAGGTTATGCCAACTCTGTCACGAACGATGGACCCGGACCCCACACGGACATATCTGGTAAGAGCTTCTCGAACCCGTCACTCGAGCCATCGAGGTAACTTTACCAACCCCCACTTTTCTTTTCCATTGCATGATCATTCATTCATCCATTCTCATGCATGCATTCATACATTCATTCATTCATTCATCCATTCATCCATACATTCATCCCATACATCCAAGCATTGCATATGCAATTGCTGCATCACAACGCTTCACGTCGTGTCATAAAGAGGTAGTAGTCTCATTCGATATGAGCGACGACTGACCGAGGTTCGAAGGCTGGCCCACGAAGGGCTCGAGGCCGCCTCACGTCAAACAGAGCCAGGGGAGAAAAACTGAGATGAGCCCCAACGGCCCTTGCCCGACCCCGCTCAAAAGCGGACAGGGACATCTTGACCTTTCTCGTTCGATCCTAACCTCAAGCCAAGCCCACAGAATCTCCACCGAGGAGAGGCTAGAGGGCCACCTGAGTCACTATCTACAGTGACACGGGCATCTGCTAGGAGGCAGGTTAAGGAGCAGTGGAATGCCACATGAGGGCTATGCCGACCCCCTCAGCGAATGACGGTCCTGGATTCCACTCGAACATGCCTGTTAGCGAGCTCACCAAGCGTGACACTCGAGCCATCGAGGCAAGTGTTGTTAGCTTAGCCCCCTCCGGTTGTGAAAACCGTAGACGGGGTGACGCATGAAACATGGCCGACACCTACCGAGCCCCACGGGGATCGAGGGCCCGAGCCGCTCGAGCTGAACTCGAGAATCCACCTGACCAGGGTTCAAAGGCCAGCCCGCGAAGGGCTCGAGGCCGCCTTGGATCGAACAGAGCTAGGGGAGAAAACATAGATGAGCCCCAGCGACCTTCGCTCGACCCTCTTAGAAGTGGACAGGGTCATCTAGACCTTCTCGTTCGACCCTAACCTCGATCTGAGCCCATAGAATCTCCATCAAGGAGAGGCCAGTGGGCCACCTGAGTCGCTCTCTGGAGCAGCACGGGCATCTGCCAGGAGGCAGGTTAAAGGGCAGTGGAATGTCACATGAGGGCTATGCTGACCCCATCACGAATGACAGACCTAGATTCCACTCGAACCAGCCCGTTAGCGAGCTCATCGAGCGCATCACTCGAGCCATCGAGGCAAGTGATGTTAGCTCAACCCCTCCGGTTGTGGAAACCATGAGCGAGGTAACGATCACAAAGACAAGCTGACCCTCGACCAGAACCCCGCTACATGTAGGGGCTCGAGGAATGTTGGACTCGCAAGGAGACCAAACACGCGGTCACAGAACGATGGCTCGGATCCTAGGGAGGGGGTACGTGTGAAAAGAAGAGATGTTTTCTCCTACCAATTTCGATATCCTCTCCTTGATCTTTAGTGACACCCGACCCCAGCAATGGCAAGGGGTCAGATCTCACTCGGGGGCAGATAAGGGCATATATACACCCTTTCTGAAATAGTCGCCGTGCTCGACCCCTTCCTCATGTTAAAAAACCTAGTGGAGAGGTCTGTGGAAATGAACGACCGAGTAAGGCTGGTCAGACTTCAAGAAACCTACGCCCCAATGGCTACAGCACTCTTGCTTACCAGCGTGATCAGAGTTTCCCTCCTACACCTCAAACTCTACGGTCTTAACAAACGAAAGGGTCAGAACGCATGAACCCTTTTTCACACATAAAAAGGGAGGGAAAAACAAATTCGTTCGCACCAAAACAAAAGAATAGACTTGGTCAAACGAAACAAAATGACATGTTTGTTTAAACGATACACAAGGGTCGACACCTGTCCGCTAATTACAAGAATGGTCGACCGACCTATTGATCTAACTAACCCCTCCGGGGAGGACTATGCTTTCGATCCTGACCGCCAGGTCCTGCGAAAGGGGAGCCACCGCCGCTTCCATCTCCTCCAGCTCATGGACTTCATAGCCAGGCATGAAGCCATGGCTCATCGTATCCAGTCGATGTTGTCCCCATAATGAGAATGAGCAATCACGAAGGATTGATTGACCCCGGCGCGAAGGGTATTCCTCTCGAGCTGGCACACCCGAGCCGTGATCTCGACGGCACGGGCCACGAGCGAGCTGGTCCCCTCCGACCACACCACCTCAAGGTCATCGCAGACCACTCCGAGGGCGGCACTCAGGATGCCGAGCTCGTCGCTCTCCACCTCAAGATTCCTCCTCGCCTTGGCGAGGTCCATGGCCAGCCCCGCAGAAACGCTCTCAGCCTCTCGCTTCTGGGTCATCATGTTTCCGAGCTCGGTCTAGAGGGAGCCGACCTTCTACTACGCGTTGTCATGCTCTTAGCAGGCCTGATCACGCTCTCGGAAGGCCTAGCCGCGCTCCTCGTGAGCCACGCCATGTTCTAAGCTGAGCCTCTCTACAGTTTGGAGCAACTCAACCCGCTCCTTGCTCAACCATACAACCACTGTGGCATCTAGGCTCGCCCTCTTCTCTAGGGCCATGAGTTTCTCCTCGGCCCCTAGCTTCAGCTCCCTTTCCTTCTCAACCTCGGCCAGAAGGTCAAGGATCCACTAGCGAGTCTCGGCGTCCTTCTAGAGCAGCCTGTCCCTCTCCTTCCTAACCTTGGTGGCCTCCTTGTTGTCCCTCCATGACCTCGCTAACAGGGCCTCAAACGCCTTTGTCTCAGCCTCGTCCGCGTGTCATCGAGCCTTGGCCACCTGCGATCGAAGACTGTCCGCCTCCTTGGCGAGGGGAGTCTGTTCGGCCACCCTCCGCTGGGTGGCAACAAGTTGCACGGTCACCTCCCCACGTAGCTGTGCCTCCTCGATGAGGCGGTCCCAGGTTTCCTTCTGTTCATGAAGGAATTGAGACTTCCCCCAGCTACGAGCGATGAGGGATTGAAAGGAGACGATGGTCAGAATATAAAAAATATATGGAGAAAGAAAGGGTCGAGAAGTAGGATCAAGCAAATACTCGGCTAGAGGGAATGACAACATCGCTCAAGGCACCCCTGGCATGGTCTAGGGCTTCGAGCACGGACACGATCCCCACGTTGAGGCTCTCCCGCTCCATGCTCTCAATGGCGTCGTCGAGGGTGAAAAGCGCCGACACCAGCTCCTACGGATTTGTCCACCGAAGTAGGGGCTCGCCCCACGCGGGCAAGTCACTACCCACCGACATCAGGACTAGGGACGACTTCCCACCAGCTCTAGGCACCATCGACCCCTCTCGTCATGATGTCCCTGCTGGGACACTCCCTCTAGCAATGGAAGGGGTCAACGGTTTGGACACCGACCCCTCTCCTAGCACCATGATGTCCGGGGACCCCCCGGCCGTGTCCCACTGCATCTGGCCCACGCCAAGCACTGTCGCTTGGGCCATCGCTGGCGTGGGTCATGCCCGTGCCTCCGGCACTGCCATAGTTACGCCCGGTTGTGGCCCGTCTGTCACAGCCGCCACCACCTCCACCTACGTCAGTGGGGTCCTGATCGGCTGCATCGCGCCTGCCACGATCGGCGCCTCAAATGCGGCCGATAGCCTCGTTTGCCCCATCATCGGCAGCGGTATCACCGCCATCGCCAATTTCTCTGCAACCTACAAAGGCGTCCCTTGAGCCCTCGTGTCCACCCATCCCACCAAGGGCACGGGCGCCACCATGGGCAGCACCTGACCGGCCAGAGCCACAGTCGCACTAGCGCTGCACCTGTACGAAACGGGCGTGGCACCAGCCGATGGCAACTGCCTCGCTTGAAGGGCAATCCTTTTCTTTGGCGCCAGCGCCAAAGGATTCTGTTGCCTGCTGACGCTGCAAGGGATGAAAAACATAAGTCACGATCAAATCCGACCAAAACAGGAAAAAAAATAGAGGACCTGATAACTCAATTCCGCACAGTCGGGTGTCAGATGCGTTTGGGGGGGGTGAACCCCCCGACCTTTGCTCCACCTCATCAGAACGAGGCCGTTTTGAGCCTGCCCCTGCTCCTTGGCAGAAGGGCTCGCTTCCCTTGGCTCTTGGAGTGCAATGGTGGAGCCACCCGCCTTCGCTGGCACCTTAGGCACGGTGGTAGAGCCGCCCACCCCTCTTGGCTCCTGGGGTAGGCCAACGGTACGACCTACCTTTGCTGGCTCCCCGGACGTGCCCTCCCCTCTGTGGAACGGGAAGGGTCCCAACTCCTGCAAGGACAAACCAATACATGTCATTACATCCTCGTTCTCCAGGTCATCCCACTCAATGTCGTTGACTACCTTGTCATCGCCATCATCATCACTATCAGTGTCCTCCCCACGTTCCTACGCCTATAGCTTCCACTGCCTCTTCCTCTTCTTATCCTCCTTCGCCTTCCTCAGCCTCTTGCCCTCGACGCGATTTGCTGCCCTCACAGACGAATCCCTCAGCAACGGCGCCGGGTGATCCATGAAGATGAGGTCCCTCTACTGGTCTCGCCCCTCTCAAGGTTAGTATCAAGAGGTCGGGAAATCTATTAAAGAGAAGGCAAGAGAAGGGGAACTTAAGAAGACGACGTAGCCTGGTTCCGACCGCATCGGAGGCTGTCTCAACACCGGGAAGACGAAATCGAGGGGGTACCCGCATCATCACACGAGGTCTCCATTGCCTCCTTGATGCTTTGCGTGATCTCGGAGTTGGGGAGCACACCCTAGGCGAGCGTCGTTCCATCGAACGATGCCTCAGGCACCATCGCGTACAGCGGGAGCGCGCGCGTCATCAATGGCGCCACCCTCCTAGCGTGGTTGGCCCTGATGACGCTTGACCCCTTTAGGCCGTTAGGATGTGGATGGCGGCGATGTGGTCCTAGATCTTCTTCTTGTCCTTCTCCGAGATGCCCCACTTCCTCCACGACTCTAGGGCCTCTTCGATCAGGCGCCCGGTGAACTCCGGTAGAGGGGCAGCGGTGTTATTCTTGAGGTAGAACCACTGCGAGTGCCACCCCTTATTGGATGTTAATAGCCGCATCGATGGGTACTCGCCGACACAATTGTTCCAGACTTGGATGCCGGCAGACCCCATTGGCATGTGCAGCTGCTGCCTACCACTCTTCTCCCTCTTCTTCTGGAGGGTGACGGCGAAGAAGTACCTCCACAGATCAAAGTGGGGGTTGATCCCCATGAATCCCTCGCATAGGGTGACGAACGCCACCATGTGCTGGATCCCGTTGGAGTTGAGATGTTGTAGCTCGATCTTGTAGTAGTGTAGCAGCCCCCAGAGAAATCTGTGGGTGGGGGTCATGAACCCACGCTCATGGAAGTGGGCAAACAACACCGCATAGCCATCGGCCGGTGATGGCAGATCCTCCTAGCAAGGCAGCAGCCACTCCTCGACCGAGGTCCACGCGTGGAGAAGACCGCGATGGACGAGGCCTTTCATGCGCTGGAAGGCGATGTCGGAGAGGCACCACAGATCCATTGGAGGTGAAACATCCTCAATTTTCCTTGAAGGGAAAATCCACAGAATGAATTTTAATATGATAAAACCAAGAACTGATTCCATCATATTATCATATTTCAGTCGATGTCATAGTCATACATCATAAGATTACAAGAATACAAGATATTACATCACTAGGGAACACACCTATTACAGACTTAATCTAGCGGAAGACTATCGAGTGAGGGCTTCTCCTTCACGGGCATCATCAGAGTTGGCGTAGTGTAGCGTAGATTCCATCTCCGAACCAAACTTGAGCGTAGGCACGAGACCACCTAATCCTTCTAAAGTCAGCGTCTCTGAGAAGCAGGAAATTTGCACACCGCCAGATGTGTGCAGGCCATGGTCAGCACCGATGAGCTTTAGTGGAAAAGATAAACAAGGGACCTGGCGATCCTAATATTTGGCTGTGGTTTGCATCCTTAGCGTATGAGGAGTAAATAACATTAGTAATATAATAATAATATCCAATTTTTAACACCTTCACCACCACACCATCCATATCCATCCACCAACCATCCATCCCAAACCATCTCCACACCACCACACCATATCTCATCTCACACACTCAAGTCAATAGGCCAACTCCCTCTTGGCCTTGTCTCAATGGCCCGCAGCCCCCAAGGCTCATGACCGAAAAATACCCCAACCCTGGAGGGAGGAAAGAAGGACTCATCTCCTATCTAGTTTAAGCGAAACCCAGGAAAGGTCCATAGAAGACAAGTCGGCATATATATCGATCGATCAACCATACACTCTGCAGAGGTTTTACATACCCACAAGATTAGCCATCCTCGGAGCCATGTATCTCCTAGGCAGAATTCCGGTCGCTTGCTAGCCTAGAATGATGCCACCCTACCTCTCAGCCCTGGTACATCCCAAGTCTAGTCTAGGATGGCTGATACTGTGAGTCATAGACAGAGCCGGGGCCCTCCAGATGTCAAGAGCCGGATCCACAAGGTCTCCTAAAGTCTCGGAAGGGTGTGGGGGAAAAACCGCACGCCCCGTACCTCCTTGCACACGTTCGCCTAGCAGTAGTGGCATCGCTCTACCAAGTAGTCCGACCGTCCCGCACCATATAGGGCGAGTGGGATGTAAAGGATTCCCGGTGAATCTGAGTACTAGTAAGTCCTTAGGGATTGACCAAGCTAGAATGTCTTCATCAGGGTTTCCATTTTACTTGCCACCACAGCACCTCTACCCCGGGCTCCACCTCTCTGAGGTTCGCACCCAAGGCCACCTCCAATTACCATTTACCCGCCACAGGTATTCCATATCCAAGTGCCCAAGTAGCACCACATGGCAAGACTCGCCCCAGGCTCGTCGTTATTCCAGCTCGGTCAACGCAACCCTCACTCTCCACGCACCCAAGGCACACACGCAGGACGCTCATAAACCACCGAGTCCGGCTTCCCAAGCCAAACCATCCCCAGGGGATCACCACCAGCATCACATCCCCGATATAATGCGAAGTGGAGTTAATAATAAGTATGGTGGTGTAATATGCAAGCAAGCAGGCAAGTCAGCATGTATAAGTGAGCGAATGCACAAGCAGGGTGATGTGGTAGAATGGGTTGCATCAGGGTGATAATGGCTCAGGTAGTAGCATACATCAATATACTAGCAAATGATCAAATATAAAGCGCTAGTAGTTCTAGATATTATGCAATGTCTAATAGGTCTCTCTAAAAGAGGGTGCTACCATGACACCTGCGATGTCGAGGTAGTAGTGGTACAAATCTTCGTTAGTTGATGTAGTTGATCAGCAAGGTCTCCTCTTCCCAGGGTCCTATCGTCGATCACGTTCTCCTTCTCCATCGGGTTCCGATCCAACGTTGTCCTCGTGGTAATTACCTCCAAAACACACTCAAGGCAAGAGAACAAACAATATTCTAAAAAAGGCGACAAGACCCAGAAGGAACACAAAGAGGAAATGACTTGGCCCTCTTGGCTGATGTCCGATCCATGGGCCAAAGAAACACAAGTGGTGGTATGTTGAGCACAAGCTTAAGTTATGGCCAAGCTAGTATGGCTTTATGATAATCGGTTTAAGCCAGAGCTTATCCAGAGCAAACACCACGGCTCACGATCTTTCAATCTGGTGTCATTGAATTGACGGGGATTGGAAGTCGGGCCCCAAGAAAGAAGAACGGCGGGGTTCGGCTCTTATAGCCTTATCCTGCAAGTCACAATTGGACACGAGTAGCAAACAAGAACGATTAACACTATTGTAACTTGGCTCCAACGTACTTCGGCTCGCCCGCTATTGTAGAAAGCGGTAGCGCAAAGAGATTGGACAGCAACGGGTTCTCTCGATCCACACGACATAATAACGTCGGGAGCTGAGAGGAGAGTTTCTCAGCAAAACAAAAGAAGCGGGGGCT
Source organism: Miscanthus lutarioriparius (assembly GCA_904845875.1). NCBI lineage: Eukaryota > Viridiplantae > Streptophyta > Magnoliopsida > Poales > Poaceae > Miscanthus > Miscanthus lutarioriparius. Next base: position 70,562,569 of record CAJGYO010000008.1, read on the forward strand.
AGCTAGGCACATCCATGTCATGTTCTCAGACACATCTTCGGGAAAGATGGTCTTAGATGGCCGATCGGGTCGACACGCACGGGTCCAAGGTACGACATAGACTATAGCTTCGCTAACTAAAAAGAGATAGTCCAGTCTTTGATCCAATCGCCATGGACAAGGTGGAATCGAACAGAGCGGGCTAACAGGGCAATAACAGCAAAGAACGGTGGTCTGCTCCTTCCAACACATACACCACTACAGAAGACAGGGCATCGGAAGGAGCGACTCACTATAGAATACAAGTGTGCAAACCACACATAGGGTACCCAACCTAGGTGCACTGGCACTAAGTCATCTCTCTGATTCATAACGGTGCGGTGGTCACCGCGAGAATCAAAGAAACGTGATGGTCGAACAGGGTACAAGCATACAAGGGCTTGTGCACGAAGAAGCAAACAAAAGCAAAAGAGAGGCATAGCTCCATGGTCATGGCGAGGGGACTCATTGCCATGAGCTTAACCTACATGAGTTGGCATCCGTCTTCTACAATATTGTGTGTTGCGCCTTTACAATATTGTAGAAGACGGATGGTTGCAATATTTGGTTCTTTCGCACCACTTGTTTCCGCAACACCACACATTTGGTTGCAATATTTGGTTCTTTCGCAACCAACGTCATAATTGGTAGTGATATATGGGCCTTATGGCCATCAAAATTGTGTGTTGCGTTAGTCATAAGCTTCGTTGCAAGACATAGGTGCTAATGCCACGATGGAAAAGGTGGTTGCGATTATGGGTGCCCATTGCCACAGCTTATGTTGAGTTGTGATAATACTTATGTTGCGTTGCAATAGCTAGGTGTTGTTGCCACCGTTGTAAAGTTGGTTGCAAGTAGTTGTACATATGACAATGAAGTAATTGCGTTGTGTTAACTTTGAGCTACGTTGCGATAGATCAGATCTATATTGCATCGAAGAAATGATTAGTTGCAAGTAGTTGTGAATAAAGCCACGATGAAACTTTGTTGCCTTAATCTTGCCCTTCGTTGCAATAGATTTTATTATATTGCAACCAAAAAGTCATTTGTTTCATCCTTTGATGTTCTATTGCCACCAACTCTATACTTGGCTATATTACAGTACATGTCGTTGCAAGAAGAGTGCTATTGCCGTTAAAATTTGTCCAAGGACATTACTTATCATGCACGTGAGCCAAAAGCAAAGGATTAGACCAACCTACCATCCTAAAGTTAAAAAATAGTAAATAAAAAATAAAAAACAGGAAAAAAATCACAGCATGCGATGGCGGCACAGCCAACCCAGCAGCAACACCGAGTGGCACCAGGTGCATGCCCACGGGAGGTCGACATGATTTTGGCCGGCTTAGTAGCATTGGGACATGGTCAGCTCTTGGCCCATACAACAAGTTTTTCTAGGAGAAAAATGGGAAAAAGAGAACTCACAAGCAAGACAATGATTCAAACCCTCGCCCATGCATAAAACCACTAAGGCACCCCCACTGGGCAACGATTCAAACCCTCAGCCCTACACACTAATTAGAACAACAAAACACATAAACAAATGAAACCTATGTCACCGTAATCAGCAAGATGAGGTCGACACAAATAGAGTAGCATTTCTCCATTTTTTAATTAGAATATATAAGGTAAATGCAACATGTGCAGATCACTGTGGATGCAGGCAAGCATTATGAATGCAAAACGGTGCCAACAGATAATGAGGCGTTGCTCCTGTCCATAACAATATTGCACAGCTCATGAACCAAGCCTTAATTCAAACAAAAAACTAAGCAGCTGATGAACCAAGCCTTCAATTAACAAAAATATCACACCAACACACACACACACACACACACACACACACACACACACACACACACACACACACACACACACACACACACATATATATATATATATATATATATATATATATATATATATATATATATATATATATGTATGTATATATATATATATATATGCTGTAACAATATTTGAGTTCAACATTTCATAGCTCAGGAACCAAGCCTTAAATCAAACAAAAATTTGTGCAGCTATATATATATATATTTGCTGTAACAATATTTGAGTTCAACATTTCATAGCTCAGGAACCAAGCCTTAAATCAAACAAAAATTTGTGCAGCTCTTGAACCAAGCCTTCAGCTAAAAAAACTGCACCAATACATATAGAATCACATTTATGTAAAAAACTCATCATCCTGTCCTTGGCCTAAAGAATTGACAGGTGCAACATGTCCATCGTCGATGTAGGTGCCATCGTTATCATCATCTTCATCAACTAAGTCTTCATCATTTGGTTCTGGCACAGGTATAGCTTTTTCAATGATGCTAGCATCTCCGGTCGCTCCTTGGAGGTCGTTCCTTGTCCAATTTGTCAACTCTTCATGTTGGCTAGAAATGGTCATGGTCTCCACACCGACATCGAGTGAGTCAATATCAATTTGTCCTTGCTGTTCGGTATCTTCAGATTCTGGCATGGAAAACAAAGTCCTAGGCTTTATTCTAACAACACTGCTCCAGTTGGATTTATTTGCGCATTTGACATAAAAAACCTGCTCAACTTGAGTCGCCAGAACATAAGGATCATTTACATATCGACGACGAGTTGTATCGATATCTATAATCCCATATTGATCCTTACTGTAACCTCTACTTTTGTTCTTAGTAGCGGCAGGAACGTCGTACCAATCACACTCAAACAATATGACTTCTTTTTCACCAGGAAAATCTAGTGTGATTATCTTTTTAAGGACACCGTACCAATCCATATTGCCTGTACTGTCATCACCCTTCACTAAAACTCCAGAATTTTGTGTACTGAAGCTAACCTCTATAGAAGCCGTTCGAAAAAGGAAATCATGGGTGAAGCATCTGCTAAAAACACGAGCCATGTAATGAGGACCCTGAGAAAGGGCATATAGCTCCTCACTAATCTTCTGTTCTGCATAAACTACCTTCATCTGCACTCAATTCAAATAAATAAATAAGACAATTACTATATATTTTTTACATGTATAAGACAACATTACTCACCTTACGTTCAAACCACCCAACAAAATGCTCCCTGTGTCGCTTATCAACGCCGTGTGCGCTAGTTCTTCTCATTAGCTCCTTATGCTCACTATATATTATTGGTTGGATCCAACGGATTACATTAGTGTAACATTAATCAGGAGTACTATTTTGCTCTTACTTATCTAATATGAAAAAGTACAAAAACACAAAAATGGTGGTAGTAACAGCTTACTTAATCCATGGAATTGCTTCGTCACTGTTTGATAATATATAGTGACACATCCGTAGCATGTCAGATCTAGAAATAGGCTCAAGTTTGCAGCCTTTCTTACTGTAGTCGATGCTCCCAAATATGCTATGCCCAGCCGGTGGTTCATTCACTCTGCACCTCTCATGACGCGTTGGGCGATCCAGCTTTGTGTCAATGTCTTCTAGGAAGCGAGAGCAGAATGTCATGCACTCCTCTGAGATATATCCCTCCGCTATCGAACCTTCTGGATGTGCCTTGTTCCTAACATATCCTTTAAGTGTACGTAGATACCTCTCAATCGGATACATCCACCGATAACACACTGGTCCTCCAATTTTAGTCTCCTCAGCTAAATGAACTGGCAAGTGCATCATAATATCAAAAAAATGCTGGAGGAATATCATCTCAAGCTGACATAAATTCTCTGCAATTGAAGAGCTTAGTTTTTCAATGTCACTTTGCACCAGCTCCTTTGAACATAGGGCATTGAAAAACCTGCTAAGCTCAATCAATGGTCTAGCAACATCTTCAGGCAATATGTGACGTGCAACTAAGGGTAACAGTTTCTGCAAAATAACATGATAGTCATGTGATTTCAGTCCAGAAACCTTACATCCATCAAAATCCACGCATCTCTTTATATTAGACGCGTAACCATCAGGCATCCTCACTCCTTCTAAGAATGTACATAACATTATCTTCTCGTCCTTGCCTAAGGAGTACAGTGATGGTGGCAAAGTATACTGACCATTCTCCAGCACTGGATGCTGATCGTGCCTTATCCCAAGAAGTTGCATGTCAAGCCGCGCCTTGTCACTATCCTTACACTTACCATCTATGCCAAGCAACGTCCCAATTATGCTCTCACAGATATTTTTCTCAATGTGCATAACATCCAAATTATGCCTTACAAGCAATTTTTTCCAGTAAGACAGCTCAAAAATATACTCTTCTTCCTCCGGTTGTGCCACCCACTCATCTTCTTCACGCTGCTTCCTCTTCTTTGTGGCTGTTCCAAATTTTGGTTGCTCAAAACTTTTATAATGTTGTATAACCTGTGCACTACCAAGGGGCACAGTGCCTCCCTCATCTCTGTCTTGTTGTTGAAGCTGTTTTTTGTTCCTCGCCACTGTGGTTCTGAGGTAGAAACCGACGATGACCTGTAGCAGTGCTTCGACCCAAATTTCAACCATAAGTAGTCTGTATCTTTGTGGCAGTATGGGCATGCAAACTTTCCTTTAGTACTCCAGCCAGATAGCATGGCATAGGCAGGGAAATCATTTATAGTCCATAGTAGAAGCGCATGAAGAGTAAAATTCTTCTTCTCCTTTGCATCCCATGTTTTAACACCTTGTACCCACAATTCCTTCAGCTCATCAATCAGGGGCTGCAAATAGACATCAATATTCATTCCAGGAGATTTCGGACCTGGTATCAGCATAGACATCATCCAAAACGGTTGTTTCAAACACAACCAAGGAGGCAAGTTGTAAGGAATTAGGATGACAGGCCATGTAGTGTATGCAACATTCAACATCCCAAATGGATTGAAGCCATCAGCTGCAAGACCGAGCCTTACATTGCGAGGGTCCGATGCAAAATCCTTAAACTCACTATTCACATGCTGCCATGCCAACGAGTCTGCAGGGTGACGCATTTTCCCATCACGCACTAGTTCTTCCTTATGCCAACGCATCAGTGAAGATGTTGATGCTCTCATGTACAATCTTTGCAAACGAGGAATAAGTGGAAAATAACGAAGGATCTTACGTGGAAAACGCTTCTGTCCGCCGGCAGGACCATCCTTTTCAGTACCCCCGGACTCTTTCCACCTAGACTCACCACATGTTGGACAGTTATCCCTTTCAGCATAATCCCCACGAAATAACACACAGTCATTCACACATGCATGAATCTTTTGGTAATCGAGGCCAAGATCTCGAACAACCTTACGCACTTTGTCCAATGATGTTGGGAGGCAATGTCCATCAGGGAGCACAAGCAAGAACAGGCGAAGTATGCGTTCCAAGCAGTTGTTACTAAGACCATCCATGCACTTAATCTGAAATAGCATTACAATGAAAGAAACCTTTGTAACCTCCTTGCAACCCGGATACAATTCCTTCTTTGCCTCTTCTAGTAACCGATAAAGTTTCTTTGCACTCCCATTTGGGTCTTCCTCATCATTTCCTATGACTTCTCCATGTACAACACCACTAATCAGTGAAGAAATCAGCTCGTGGGAACCATCCGCATGATCTCTCGCGCCTTCATCAGCGTTGTCCTTCTCAACTAATAAAGGCGGACCATTACCTTCTCCTTGGATGAAACTCTCATCAAACCCTCTCAGTGCCACGTGAGTTCGAACCTCTTTTTGAGTTCGATAAGACATGCAACGGCATCGAGTACATGGACATGGAGCAGTTTCTTCTTCAGATGTGCCTCCAAATATACTCTGAATATAGTTCTTGAATCCTGTTTGCCATTCAGAAGTAAATCTGGACATGCGCATCCACCTCCTATCTTCATCTGACATTCTTCACACTATCAAAGATCAAGAACAACACAATCTGTCCAAAGTACTACTCCCTGCAATGACCACGAAGCCATAGAATAAATAGATGTTCTTACAATTAACAAACTGTACAATTTAAAAAATCATCAGGAAATTTTCTAGTCGGCTGCAATGATAATAATAAGACATCAGCAAAAAAAGTTATTAATTTAGACATTGGCGATAATGCTTGTTATCATAGGCAACCATTAGCTAGAGTGACAGTGACACCATTCATCTAAATATAGGCGATATACTAATGCCTCTTAATTTATAGCGACTATTAGCTATAGAGCACTTGTATCTGTAGAGAAGCTAGTGCTATGTTTCCAGTTATACACTAGTATGTTTGCAGTTATAGTTCAGTTTGGGTATGAACTATCCTAGTTTAAGTAGAGAAGCTCATGTTTTTAAATTAATTTATATGACAAGGGTGCCGCAGCAGGGAAGCCTCCGATTGATCCTCCTCTTCTCCTCTGGGCGGCGCGAGGTGATGGCGGCGTCGATCCGAGGAACCCGCGAAGGGTGTTGCGCGGGGACGGCTCTACAAATTTAAGGGACCTTGGGCAGTGGCGGATCTAGAATTTTATCGTAGGTTATGCCGTACAAAAAAATTTCTTATACAATTCGGTAATACCATTTACGAAATCTGTAAAGAATTGCAAATCCTCAAAATAATTATACATACATCTACTAAACAATATGACAAGTCTTAAATTCAAAGATTAAATCAGAATTCAGAAACTATTTCACAAATTGTGATGACATAAATAGTTCAAACGCTATAAAGTTATAGTTAAAATTATAGGCATAAAAGAGAGTAAAATACTTACAATGCTAGTTATTTGACTTTTTTAGGTGATTTACAATGATTTGAAGCGGTAGTAGTAGCCATCGCTGCCTTCTTGGCTGCGTGTTTCTGGAAAAGAGATAATATCTCCGTTTCTTTTCTTGAACAATTCTAAAAAAATAATGTAACTAATTATGTATGTTTAGAGATTATAAATTATAAAATAATTAAATCTGGCAAACCTGTGCAAGTCGTCTGTTGAATTCTCGAAGTCTTTGCGAGTCTGCGTACTTCACAAATTACAAGTACAGCGATTGGCAGCAGTAGTCCAGTAGTCTGCTGAATGCTTTCACGCCGAAGCCCAGAACGCCGATAGCGGCGTTAGCTTGGCCACCGCCGAACTGCGAGAACGTAGGCACCGCCGTCCGCTACCGCTTCTTTTCCAGAACGAAATGGGCGTAGAATCACAGCCAGACGAGATCGCCAGATCGCGCCTCGCGAAGTTCGTGAGGTAGACAATAGACGAAGCGAGAGCGCGAGGCGGGGCGGGCGGTTGGGGGATTGGGATCGTGACTTCAACGCACGCATCGCAAATGGACTTAGCGGGAGGCAGGCAAAGCATCGTGTGTTTTTTTTTTTTCTTTTTACATTATTACACGATGTATTACTCGTGTTGGTTGGATCTGCAGAGCATGCTTTGGTGCATACCCGGCATACCACTGTGGATCCAAAACATTCTTCTCGATATTTTACTCTTACGAGCGCCAAAATACTTCTTAGGCAGCATCTAATAAGTATCTAAATAAATACATTGAATTAGAACTTTATAACCCTACCTCTATACAAGTAAAGCGTATACACAAAACAATTAAACAAATAAGAAAAAATAGGCTTCAATACGGTAATGTCCCTGGCTGAAAAGAAATTGTAAATGTAAATACGTAATAGGGAAAAAATTAAATATGATAAAATTTAAAAAGAAATGAGGATTAATTTTAATCCTCATTTCTTTTTAAATTTTATCATATTTAATTTTTTCCCTATTACGTATTTACATTTACAATTTCTTTTCTATTTGTTTGTTATATATTTTCCCTTTGTCCCAATAGCACAAATAATATGTGCTTTCTAAACTAGGTCCCCACACATAATCATGTAAGACGACATTATGTTCAATGCAGTTTAGCTTTAGACAACATTTTAGTACATTGAATGAAAAAACCAATTTATATCAATTATTATGTACTATCAAACTATAGTAGCACCGTGATACTATATATTCTTTGTAGGACCATTTGGAAATTTTGTTTACAATCATGACGATAAAGTTTATGATGGAAGGTACATCGGCATAGTTTTCCCTTCAGATGATCATAGTGATGAGATTTTATCTAATTAAATCAAATAAAAAATCTAAGGCCCATATATTATCTAATAAAATCAAATAAAAAATATAAGGGCCATATTAAATAATGTGTGCAATATTATTTAGTCTCATACAGGATATTCTTTGGATGATGACTTATATGTGCGGGTTGTGTCCGCCTACGTTGAGAAGTTGAGAAGAGGCGTGGCATGGCGTGGTATAACCGAGCTCGAGCTTGACACGGCCATGGTGCGGCGCATGAGTTGGTTTTGCCACTCAAGCCAATTTTTGGGTGTTAATTATGGCCGGTCAGGAGTTGCTGAGTTACGGGAGTTTCAACTCGTGATGACGAGAGTTTGTGCCCCTAATGAGGAAAGTAATGAGAAGAGTCATAGGAGATTCAACTCATGATGACAAGAGTTTCTGCCCCTAATGAGGAAAGTAATAAGAAGTGTTACAGGAGTTTCCGGCCCTAACGAGGAAAGTAACGAGAAAAGTTACGGAAATTTCACGGTGATCACCAATTTTGTATGTGCATATGTACATCAGATAGGTTCAAACTGAAGGTGAAGCCTGGCAAAATGTACATGCTCTTGCTCATCAACGCCGCATTCAACAATGAGCTCTTCTTCTCCATCCAAATGATCATCGTCGTCGACGTCTACGCGCTTTAAGTCAAGCCCTTTACCGTGGACACCCTCTTCAACACGCAGGCGCAGAACAGCAATGTTCAGCTCACCACCACACCAAGTCAACGTACCTTGCGTGAGCTACTACATGGAGTCGTGGTCGTACGTATGAACACAAAGCAGGGTTCAAGTATGACGCGTGTGGCCACCATGCCGGGGGCTTCGGCGTGTGTCCCTCACTTTTTGCCTAGAGCACCATGACTCCCATGATGGCGGCGTCAACATCATGTTCGGCACGCCGCCTGCGCACCACCACGACGGCGTCACGGGGTACGGTACGTACTTGTTCGCTCCGACGGCGGTGTTGGTGTACACCCAAGACACCACGTCTAGTTCGATGGCGCTGTAGGGTAACTGTTCTCTCCGACGACGCCCAACCATCAGATGGGCGGTGGTGGCGTGCATCCGGTACACCATGTCCAGTTCGACGGTGCTGCAGGATACCTATTGGCTCCGACGGCGGCCCCGTGCATCCGGGACACCATATCCAGTTCTGCAGTTTGACGGCGCCAACAGCATCGACGGCGAGACGCCACACATGCAGAGCACTATCGTGACCTAGAGGGCGTCAAGTTTCACCTCCTGCGTGACCTTGCCGGTGATCCTGATCCACCACCCATCGGTCGAGCTCTAGCTGCAAGTGAATTGTGCCCGATGGGGACGTCGTCACGGCGCCTAGCTAGCTAGCTATGGCCAGGTGCCGCTTCCACGGGATGCATGGCATGCACTCACGCGCACGTCCATCCGCCAGCAGTGCTGCGGATTTGCATTGTTCGGCTGGTTTTCAGGCTCATGCGTCATGCCGCTCTAGGTCTCGGTCAGCACCGCCATCGCCGCCCTGCCGTATATATAAATGAGTATATAGGAGTGCGTAGCCTGTACAGATCGGATCGTGAGCAGTTTGGAGTTTGGACGTGCGTCATCGGGCGGTTACACAATCACATGGCGGCGGAGTCCGATCGTTTTTGTCTACCTAAATTAGTGGGACATGCTGTTCGCGTGATCCAATAATCACGGCACACAATCCCCACCACGCCATTCACGTGATCAGTTTCCTAAAACCGAGCGTGGGGGCCGGGGGGTTGTATACTCGTATCCCTTTCACGCTAGGCAAGGAGATGATCAGCGTTCCATCGATAGACACGACCATGACGGCGGCTACCTCCTCTGACACCTTACGCAAGTGCGGCATGATGCCGCCTCCTTCGTTCGCGCCTCCATCTTCCGCGCTAGATGATCCACCGTCGTCTGCTTCACAAGAGAGGCGTCGTCCTCCTAATGAAGCCGTCGTCCAAGAACAAGATGATGACACGCACGGCGATGATGGCTCTGGGATAATACTACGTTTTCTCTACACCAGGTACATACAGCGACATTTATATTTCCTTTTTGGATGTTGCTAGAATCGTTGATTAGTAAGTATCTATCTTAGTATTCCTGGTTCGTATAGATTGAGTGGTTAGTACATACCCGTTAATCAGTTTTTAACTTCTCAATGAGTATACCTATACCTACAAATCTAAAGCCAGTACGTTCAGGAAGATGTTAGGCACCACCAAATCTGCACATTTGTTGTCCCCGCCAATTGCACACCTGAAAGTTCAGAAGTAATAGATTGAATCAAAATTCCAATCAACACCATTCATCCATGATCTGTAGAATAGTCATTTAATCATTGGGTCATTTAATTGCACACATCCATCTTGATTTTAAAAGAAAATTCACAGCCATAAATAGATCCACATATACATGGTTAAATTTGTAGTCAGGCTGTTTCAAAGAAGCCAACGCAGCACTGCAAAGGAAAATTAATTTGCTGCATATACACAGACAAGGTGGGGGAGGGAGATGATGGGAGAAGCATACAAGACTTCATCTATGTTTGCCTTGCCGGTCACCAACCAATTTCCGCTAACCACCATGGTAGCACACTAGTGCATTCGAGCATATTGTAGAAATGCCATCTACAACTTCAGAAGTACATTAGCTATTCTTCAGTTAGCAGTGTGCACCCTCCTGAACGGTGAAAGTAAAGATGGATGGGAGATGGTAGGGAATGGCCAATGCCAAACTGAAAGGTGCATAATATACAATTAGAAACATTTTATATACCATCTACCAAGCGCTCATGTCCTCCAAATTTCTGCTAATTTATTTTTTTGAACAAACAAATTTCTGCAAATTTATTAAGTACACATGCCGTTTAATCTATTGTATAGGTGCAAGGGGTACATATACAGCAGCACACTAATAGAGAAATTATTAATCAAAGTCTCATCATAATGAGAAAAATATTGCCTCTTGTTTTGCAATCACGTTTTGCTAATTTTGTTGAATTCCAATCAGAGTAATATCTTACACCGCACAATGATGTTTTACTCCTAATATATATACTCGGTGATTATGCTATGCACACACTTTTGATGTTTTTCTGCTCTCTATATGCACACAGTGAACCAATGACAGGTGACATGTGGACAATTCATTTCCAATGCAAGGGGAGACCTGAGGAAGATGAATTCATCTCCGCTGATATGGATAGAGCTCAGATCTCATATTTTAACCTGGTACATTTCAAAGAACAGCTTGGGTATGGAGCCAGGGACTTCTTATACTACAAGAAGCGTTGTGGCGGGGATGTAGCTAGACTTGAGCCCATCGAATATTTACGCCACGCAGAAACAATACTACAGGACAATGCCTCGGATAAGGAAATCAGGTTGGTATTGTCAAGGGAGCCGGAACTGGAGGAAAATGTCAGCATAACACCCATTAAGCGTCATGGGGGAAGCGAAAACATGATCAATTAGGTACAGATGAACACCTTGATGCCTACAAGGTGTGGCTAGCAAAATTGCGAGCCAAAGATCCAGACATAGGTAAGATCATTCTTTGCATCACTCATTCAAATTGTTATAACACAATGTTGCTTTGACAAGTACATCTTGTTAATCATGACTCGCAGACTACATGGATGACTTCAGGGATGAAACAATTGAAACATACAAGGAATGGCTAAGGCATACAGGCCGTCGTCGACATATGCGTAATTAAATTGCTTTCATCATGTTATCAAATATATTACCAGCTCTTGTGCATTCAATAAAATAATTGACACATGCTGATTTATTTATTTTTCCAGTGTCATTATTGGAAGAACATGCGGATGAAAATCATTTAGCTGGTGGGGAGGGAAATCAGGAAATGAGCACGACAAACAAAGATAGGCCAGCTCATGCAAGAAAGCCAAAACAACAAGAGAATGGTATGTGCTGGTCCTTCCATTTTGCATTGTATTTCAAAACTCTTTTGCTGGTCATGTATATTATATTCGTTTCATATGTTAATAAGGTGGATCCAAAATTCGTGGACGTGGATGTCTCAAAGGCTTCAAAGCAACTATCAAGAGAATTAAGAACGGCTCTCAGAAATTAAAGATCGAATTTGATTCCTTGACGGGAGGCCCCTATGGTGAGAACAGTCGTACATTCGTCGATGAGATTGTAGTGTTTACTAGGAAAAAGGCTCCACTTATAGGAGTGCAATCGTGGAAGGATGTGAAGGACGTTGTGAAAATAGCAATAGTAGATGAGATGCTGGTGAGTCAATTATTTTCTTTAGCCAAATGTTATGAATTCAGTACCTCCGCTTTACTGTTGTATTTGTCTTTCCATTCAAACAGAAAATTTGGGACTTAGATGACATTGAAGATGCTAGTGAAAAGATATGTGCAATTGCCAAAGAGAGGTACAAAGGATGGAGAGCTTCATTTAGTTCGACATACAAGGCATACTCCACTGACGCTCATCGAATGAAGCGTAAGCCTAAAGATTTAGACAACGTGGAGTGGTACTACTTGATCCAATATTTTGGAAGTGAGAGATTCCAGGTTCGTTGGTGTCCGGTTTCTTTTGTAATTCCACTGTTAAATACAATGTAAATAACAGAGCTCTGCTTGTACACTTTTGCAGAATATTAGCACCAAGAACTCTGGAAACCGACAGAAACAAAAGACTAAGCATCTCATGGGATCGAAACCATTTTCCCAAATTAGTTTTGAACAGGTGATGACAACATTAACTAAGCTGATTACTTACTTAAATATATGGTCGTTACCTAATGCTACATTATATTGTTGCCATCTCAGAGAAACCAAATTAATGGTCAACAACCTACTGATTTGCAACTTTGGATGACGACTCACACATCCAAGGATGGGCAATGGTCAAATGACGACTCTAGGGATGTCTACGTGAGTGCTTGTATATGATTGCAGCTTTAAAACTACAACATGTTTCAAACTTATTTTAGAACTGTTTGAAATTACATGATCCTAATTTATTTCTCATGTTTCACTTAGGAAAATGCCTGCATCCAAGTTACAGCGGCAAAAAAGGGAAAGGATAGGCCCTTCCTTACGGTTGAGGAGGAAAACACAGTTTTCCAACTCAACTACTCTAAAACTCTTGGAACAAAATCATACAGATGTCATGGACGTGGATACATGGCGAAATATCTAACACGAAGCTCTCTACTGAAGCACAGAGAAGAAGATGCAGCCCGCAGTGAAGTTTTAGCCCGACAAGAAAGAATGCAGCACCAACAAGAGGTTGAAGAATTAAAAGAAAAGCTTGCAAATGAAGTTTCAGCAAGGGAAAGAGACAAGGAAGAAAGTATGAAACAAATTGAAGAAATCAAGGAAGAATTTCGGTCAACACTACAACAACAAATACAATTGGCATTGCAGCAGGTACTAACTTTGGAACATGATTCTCCTTTTTTTGCTCCTCTATTTTAGCTAATGTTCCTTGTCTTTTGGGCTGCACAGGCTATCACAGGAACCATCAACACCACACAGCTTCCAAATGGCCCAAGAGTCGACAACAACTTCATCACACCACCACGCATAGAGGATGCAGCTATAGAGGTAATAAAAATGCAACAAGATTACTTACAAAAGATGCAACATGTTTACATATAAAATGCAACTTGTTTACATCAAAGCGTTCATTTTGGTAGAATAATGGACCAGCAAGCGTGTTGACCACAGAAAAGGTAGCTGATGAAGGTACTACCATGACAACAAAGATTAGTGCAACCAGGCCTCTTTTCCAGAAAAAGAATGGTGCCAATGGGTCATTGAATCATGTAAATTTCTTCCCAACAACTATTGAGGACTCGTAATCAAATGAAAAAACTGCAGGTATGAATACTATGATCATTATATTTCATATCCCAAATGGTATACGATATTTTTGTACGATGTACCTTAATTTACTTTATATCTTTGCTTTGCCACTATGATCATTATATTTGAACGTGCTTAGTTATTTCATGCACTTAATCACCAAGGTTCCTATATTAAATTAATAATAAATTCTATATGTGTTCATGAGTTGCAGAAAAGCGCGGACACCCAAAATATTTAGAGAAAGCTTTATGCCTATATGCTAGTGATGGACTGCTAGAAGAATGAAGTGTTGATGGGCGATGGAGCTTGAAGCGGTCAATAAGGGAACTCATATTTAGTTCTACTTTATTATGCCAAACATAGTCGCAAACTTGTATACAGAGAGATGATTTTTATTGTACCATGGTCATGTTTATTTTAGCAGTACTCCGGTCGTTGTGTTATTACTTTGGTTGAGACTCATATTTGAAGTTAATGAAGGTTTGAGTTCTTATATGTGATGATGAAGTCTATACTCATGGCACAATTATTTTGTAACAAAAATTAAATTTCTAGCTATGAAACGAAATTAAATGTGCTAGCCAAAATGCCCGCGTTGCAATAAAGTATCACACGCAACCATCGCTTTGTTGTTGCAATATACATTATTGCCACAAACTTTATCTATTGCTATAGGACGTGTCTACCACCAATAATGACACGTTGCATTTTTCATCTATTACCACCAACAATGATTCATTGCATTCTCCATCTATTACCACCAACAATGAGTCATTGCATTTTCTATCTATTACCACCAACAATGCTTTGTTGCATTTTCTATCTATTACCACCGACAATGATTTGTTGTATTTTCCATCTATTGCTCCCAACAATGATTCATTGCATTTCCCATCTATTACCACCAACAAATGAACGTGGCAATTGTGACTCTAGCCACCAAATTTGTTATGTTGCAATATTTCTATGATGCAATGGAGCACACTACATGGCAATATGGCCATATTCCCACATAACTATGGAGTGGCAATAAAGTTATTTTGTGACAAGTTCATTCGTGGCAATAGTGTTATATGGCAGCCACGTGTTTCGTTGCAACAGTAACTCACGCAACCATTCTGCTGGTAGCAATATCCGTGCTTGCAACCATATCGTGGTTGCGTTAGTTTTTTTTGTGCATTGCAAAACCATCATATTGCAACACCACATCAAAAGGATGCAAAAAGCTATTGCACCGTTCCAAATGCAACCACTTGTCAACGACCATACATAGATGCAATTGATCCATATTGCAACCAAAATAGCCATATTGCAACCCAATATAGGCGTCACGACAGGGCTAGATCCTAGTAGTATCCCGACTCGTCCACTAAGTTAGGCCACAAAGGGCTCATTGTGTGCGGGTGATATCCGCACCAATGTTCAGTCCACAATGGCCAGGTCCTAGGGCTGAATCAGATTACTAATATTTGTAGTACGTTAGAGACAACTAAAAGCGAGGGAGCGAGTTATGCTCGCCATTACGGCCACGGTGGGGTGAACCCACGACCGAAATGGTCGAACGAGGTATGATCTCTCGACAGGCTTGAAGGCACGGTCCTCAGACAATTAAACTCCAATACACAAGATACAAAGTCGCAAACACAAAGACGGATGGAGTAGCATATTTCCATAGCAAGGGGGATAGGTAGACCTGCACAAGGGCATGGTGTAGATAGATATAGATAGATCAAGATCATGTATTGTAAGTGGACGAACGAGTATAAGCATGAGCAGGAAGGGGCTTTCGTCGATGTCGGGAATGGCGTTCGACTAGGATTCGACTTCGCGGCAAAGATGTGGAGGGCCATAGGCTGTTGTAACTTGTCCTAGAGGGTTGTGGCTTCTTCTGGCCAGCTGAGGCCAGCTACGGCCTGCTGTGGCTAGCTGTGGCTTGCTACGGCTCGCTGTGGCTATGGTTGGCCAAGGCTGGCTATGGCTGCTTTTGGCTAGCTGTGGCCAGCTACAGCCAGTTGCGGCTGGCTGCATCTTGCTATAGTTGGCAAGACACGGCTGCGGCTGGCCAAGACGTGGCTAAGGCTTGGTCGAATGATGGCTGTTGTTCACGGACTTAGCTCCAGTGGCTATGGCGTTGGCTCGCACACGCGGCTCAGCGTAGGACTGCGCATGGGCATGCGAACGGCCACGGCGGTGTGGTCCTGAGGCTCACGCGACGTCATGCAGAGGCACGGCCGTGTGTCACCACATGCAAGTGAGTGTGCATAAGTCCACGGCTCATGGCGTGCGTCCACGAACGACGGGGTGAAGCAAGGCTGGAGCTCTTGGGATGGTGTGTGTGCGAGCACGAATGGCAGTAGTCGATTGTAGTGGCGGCAAGGCACATGCCAAGCCACTGCGGTGCTTGCGTGTGAGTGCACGCGTGCCCGTGCGGTGAGCGGCCATAAAAGGCTATGTCTTGGTCTTCGTCTGGCAAGGTAAGGGCAAGTGTCCATGGCTGCGAGGCTGTAGGTCCGTGTGTGATCGGGGGACTTGGCGGCATCGGCGTTCTTTACAGGGTGAAGGTGTCCAAGTGTGCAAACAGATGGCAAGTCGGATCCTTGTGGACGCTTGGGCACGTGAGGTTCCATGAGTGCGGTGTGGCTGTCAGCTGTTGCACAGGGGCGTCGAGACAATAGCCAAGGGCCATGAACGTCGAGGCCACTGGCAAGGCTGTGGCTTGGCTTGGCTTGGGCAATCAGAACAGAGATGATTGGTACGTGCGTGCTCGTGCAGGTGTCGTGTAGTGGCTTGCTGGGGCACGCCGTGCGGTAGATCGTGGTTATGGGCACTAGTGGCTAGCATGTGGCTATCTAGGGAAAAACTCTACAGCCTTCCTTCGGGTCACGAGGTGGCCGGAGTCCGGCGGAACATTGCCGGCATGGCGGCGCTCCACGAGCGGTCATGATGGTGAGGCGGGCGTGGGCTTATGCTAGCTCTACTGGTCCTCGGTGGCCGGAACACGGCTGATCCATGGCGGAATCTGGCCATGGCGAGCATGGTGGTCTTGTCTGGGCGGCGTCGGCGTTCCTGAGCACCAGTGGCTCAGCAAGGCCGCGCTTGGGCCGTGTGCGTGTGTGCATGTGTTCATTGGTCCAAGGGCCAGCCTTGTGCTAACTCTACTGGTTCTAGCAGGTCAAAACGAGGCGGTGTCATGGGAACACGGCAGCGCTCTGACGGTGCACGGGCAGACACAGTCAGCGGCTCGAAGGCTGGACAGGCAGGCATCATGACATTAGACAAAAGGTGGGGTTTGGGGAACCAGTGCTCACTGTTGGGCTCATGGTGGTTAGGGTAGCGGCGCGGTGGTGGTTCAAGGCTGCGACGTGTTGCTGCGGTGCCGTGCAGATGGTCAAAGTGCCAGGGTCGCGGAGGCAGGGGCTCCAGCGAGGCGTCCGCGTCGTAGACGATGTCGCGACCATGCTGGAGACGAAGTCGTAGGCGCGATGTCGAGGTGGTGGCATTCCAGCTCGGAGCAGAGGTTGACGACATGGAGGGCGACGCCATGGTGTCGAGGCGCTGCATGGCGTGGTGGTTGGGCGTGGCATGGCGTCGAGGCTGGGCGCAACGTCGTGGTGATAAGGGAGCAGGGGCGTCGGTCGACGGAGGTAGTCCGTGGTGCGGCTGGTGGCACGTGGCACGATGGAAGGAGGTGGTGGGGATGCATCGTGGCGAGGTCGGCGTGGTGGACGCCGCAGTTGGAGAAGGAGCTCGCGGACACAGTGGAGGTTGAGCTCGGCGTTGGCGACCGCGGCTGAGAGGTGGTGGGCAGCACAATGGGTGCTGGTGGAGTGGCCCTCTGCCATGGGTGAGCAGAGAAGAGGGAGAGAGAGGTGGCGGCGGCTACAGGGAGTCCGGGAGAGGCACCGGCTGCTGTGGCTTTTATAGCGCGAGGGTTAGGGCTTCCAAGGGGTGCCGATGATCCTCGGCGTCCGTGCTTAGGCAGGGACACGCGGTGTGCATCAAGCGGCGCGGAAGTTGGGGCACTGTCAGGACGCGCACGCAGGAGCGGGCGTTGCGAGCGGCAGCGGCGGGGTCTGGGAGTTGGGTGCTGCCCTAGGGTTTACGAGGCTGGGGCGTTGGTCGTGGGCCAAGCCAGGGCGAGGTGGGCACGAGCGGGCTGGGCCGGTTAGGCGCGGGCAGGCCAAACTACTGAGCTGGTTGGGCCAGTTTGGCTTTCCTATTTTCCTTTCCCCTTTTCTAATTCCTTATCTATTTATCCCTCTATTATATTTACTTCCAAAAGCTCCTAAATTGGTATACACGTGTTGCCAACATGTACAGCTCCTAGTGGGTCCTCTAGGGGTTATCTACGGGTTTAGGGTTAAGTCCACGGCAACAACAGTGTTGGGTTATGGTTGTTTAATGAGAAGAATTCGAGAGAGAGGTTCAAGGGAGTCCGACGGAAGAAATTCTGGAGGAGAAGACATCTCAATGATTGAGATGGAATCAGTGGGAATGAGAGAAAGTGCTACGGATCTGTGCACTCCGACACAAAACCCAAACTCGACCAAGAAACTCCGGCAAGCTCCTACAAGCAATAATATATGTATGCAACAATTTATTTATAAGTTGTTCTTTGTTTGACCTAGCATCTACATGCTTCACACATTGCAGGAAATTTTTTAAAAAGTTCGTATTTTTGGCTTCTCCAAAAACCCGGTTTGTTACAGGAGGTGGGGGCGGACGGATGCCGGCTCGACGGTAGCGGAGATGCAGAGGTAGGAAACCTAAGCGATTTGCGGCGGCGGTCATGGCTGCGGAGGCAAAGATGCAAGGTATGGAACCCGAGGGGCGAACCTTTGGTTTTATAGGGGCGACGGGTGCGAGGAAACCAACCGCACGCCTAGATTTCCACGCTTGCCACGATCTGCCACAATGTTTCACCGTGGGACGTGCGCACACAATCTCTGTCCGTTCCCTCGGAAAATTTGCCGGACGTTTCACTTCTCTAGACGGGCCATGACTCGACACAAGTAAGGGGAGTACAAAGCTAAAGACACTACTATTACGGCCCGTCAAGGCCTAGGAGTTCGAAGGTCGGCCCACCAACAGGTTCGATAATCGCTCCGAGCACCCGTAGGGTAAGGGATGGAAAGGGATAGGCCCGCTAGCAGGTAGGACCTAGGCGCGTGAGCACCGCAGGCATCCTGGCCCACGTTCGAGTCTTAGGTGGATTCTATCCATGGTTTTTTCTCGAAGAAGAGCACAGAGCCCTTGCAGCCGGTCGAACAGACCCGAGAACTATATGGATTGACCGTTGAGAATCTAGAGTCGGTCACTAGCTGACCCGAGCCATATCTCGACGAACAGGATGTCGAGGCCCCACTCGAGCTAGCTAGATAACAACTCATCAAGTACCATGGCTCGTCCATAAAGGAAAATCATGGCATGGCTCACCCCTCCGGTTGCAGAAACCATGGACGGGGTGACAATCACAAAGCAAAGCCGACCCTCGGTCGGACCCCCGCTATGCGTGGAGGCTCAAGGAAAGATTCAACTGGCAAGGAGACCTAACGCACGGTCGTAGAACGACAGACCCCCATAGGGGTCAAAATCAGGGAAAAACCTTTTCTAACCCGCCAAACCTCACGGTTCTACCCCGGAGGGGTCTGATCACGACGAAAGGGAATCACCGCCCTCAGAGTCCTCCCGGTCGAAAAAACCTCCGAAGGAGTATTCTACTCCTCCGCAAGCTCGGAGGCTACTTTTGGGGACCAATACTAGGGTACCTGAAGAGGAGGAGCTAATAACCATCAACATTGATTCATTCGAGCAGTCAAGAGCGAGACTACAGCTCCAACTAACCCCCATGTGTGCAAGATCCGCCTCGCCTGACCTCTGAGGGTGGACTCTGCCTCGCCCGACCTCTAAGGGTTGGCTCCGCCTCGCCCGACCCTGAGGTCGTAGGCTCTGCCTCATCCGACCTCTAGGGGTGGGCTTCGCCTCGCCTAACCTCAGAGGGCTAGCTCTGCCTCGCCCGACCCTGAGGTCATGGGCTCCGCTTCACCCGACCCTTGGGTATGTGCTCCGCCTCGCCCGACCCTGAGGTCGCGGGGTCTGCCTCGCCCGACTCTTGGGTCTGCGCTCCACCTCGCCCGACCTTAGAGGGCTAGCTCCATTTCGCTCGACCCCGAGGTTGTGGGCTTCGCTTTGCCCAACCCTTGGGTCTGGGCTCTGCCTCACCCGACTCTGAGGTTACGGGCTCCACCTCGCCCGACCTTTGGGTCTACGCTTCGCCTCGCCCAACCTCTGGGGGAGGACTCCATCTTGCCCGACCCCAAGGCCAAGGGCTCCGCCTCACCCGATGGAGACCCATACCCCCAGCAACCACTCTAGGTCCAAGCGTATGGGCCTAGGTCAAAACTCTGACACTAGAGAAGAGATCGGCACGCCTCGATGTAACCCGCGGTCGCGATGGTCCATACCTAGGATTCACATCAGGAACAACGTTAGGCATACCAATGCTGTTCTGCCTAACCCTCGTACGAACACTGACAGGCGCCTCAGATCGCCACGATGTCCGCCAGGACGGAGTGGAGCGCCATGACCGGTAGACGATGTTTGCGTGTGGCGCCAGTGATGGACAGGGCCGCGACATGAAGCTATCCCTATTGATGTCTATAGGGTCAGGGGGACCCGCATGAAGGAGAAGAAGGACCCAACGATCCTGAAGGACATCTTCTCCCTCTCATTATTCTCTCTTCCTCCGTTGTAACCCATGCTTTCCCTTGGCCTATAAAAGGGAAAGCAGGGCGTCCCATAAGGGACATCGGATTCACATCGACTCGAACCCGATCGACTCATCGGACCAACGAGCCCATCGAACCCCGAACCAATCAGAACACAAGCGCACTGCTGAGCAGCAACCGAGCTCTCAGCTCCCATTGGCTCCTTTCACCGAAGACTTGGGACCTATCCCTCTCTCGACCGTTTGTAACCCCTACTATAAATTTTCAATGCTAGTAACACGAGCAGCAGCAATGAACTAGACGTAGGGACATTCTGTCCGAACCAGTTGAACGGTCCTAATATGGCTAGAGGGGGGGTGAATAGCCTATTTAAAAACTACAAATCAACTAGAGCAATTCGATTAGTAAGACAAATAGCGTAATGCAAACTTGCTCTAGCTCTACAAGGGTTGCAAGCCACCTATTCAACAATTCTAGTAGCAATGATTAATGGGCACACAATCTACTTGATCACTACTCACTAAGAGCTCTCACAAATGCTAAACTAAAGAGCTCCACTAGATAGAATTAAAGCAGAAGGCAAGCTCTCAATTCTAATTACACTAAAGAGCTTGCTATATCTAGTTTGTGGAAATGTAAATGAGTAAGTGATACGATTATACCACCAAGTTGGAGAGTGAACCAATCACTAGATGAAGATGTGACCAATCACCGGGAGAATACAAATGACAAGAGACAATTGATTTTTCTCCCGAGGTTCACGTGCTTGCCAACAGACTAGTCCCCGTTGTGTCGACCAACACTTGGTGGTTCGATGGCTAAGAGGTGTTTCACAAACCTCGTCCACACAATTGGACACTGCAAGAACCGACCCACAAGTGAGGTAACTCAATGACACGAGCAATATATTAGAGTTACCTTTCGGCACTCCACCGGGGAAGGTACAACTCCCCTCACAATCACCGGAGATGGCCATGAACAATCACCAACTCGTGCCAATCCTCCACCGCTGCTCCAACCATCTAGGTGGTAGCAACCACCAAGAGAAACAAGCGAAATCCGTAGCGCAACACGAATGCCAAGTGCCTCTAGATGCAATCACTCAAGCAATGCACTTGGATTCTCTCCCAATTTCACAATAACGATGAATCAATGATGGAGATGAGTGGGAGGGCTTTGGCTAAGCTCACAAGGTTACTATGTCAATGAAAATGTCCAAGAGAGTGAGCTTGAGCCGGCCATGGGGCTTAAATAGAAGCCCCCACGAAATAGAGCCATTGGGCTCCTAACTACACTGAACACGGGGTGACCGGACGCTCCGGTCATATTGACTGGACGCTGGACCCAGCGTCCGGTCGCCTGATGTACGCCACATGTCATTCTAAGTTAAACCTGAGCCGCAAGATCTCAACGGCTATTGACTGACCGAACGCTCCGGCATAAGTGACCGGACGCTCAGACCCCAGTGTCCGGTCGTTTCCAGTAAGCTCCCAAAACCGACTTTTGCCGACCGGACGCGTCCGGTCCACCTCGACCAAACATAGCCCAGCATCTGGTGCAATACCCTAGGAACTGTGCCGTCTGACAGCTCGACCGGACGTAGCCTTTCAGCGTTCGGTCGCTGAGTGACCCAGCGTCCGGTCAGTAGACCGACGCCAGCATCATTGCGACCAACTTCATTTCACCTCTAACTTCTTCACCCTTGCTCAAATGTGCCAACCACCAAGTGTATCACCTTGTGCACATGTGTTAGCATATTTTCACAAACATTTTCAAGGGTGTTAGCATTCCACTAGATCCTAAATGCACATGCAATGAGTTAGAGCATCTAGTGGCACTTTGATAACCGTATTTCGATACGAGTTTCACTCCTCTTAATAGTACGGCTATCGATCCTAAATGTGATCATACTCGCTAAGTGTCTCGATCACCAAAACAAAATGACTCCTATCATTTATACCTTTGCCTTGAGCCTTTTGTTTTTCTCTTTCTTCTTTTCCAAGTTCAAGCATTTTATCGTCACCATGCCATCACCATTGTCATGATCTTCGTCATTGCTTCATCACTTGGAGTAGTTCTACCTATGTCATAATCACCTTGATAAACTAGGTTAGTACTTAGGGTTTCATCAATTAACCAAAACAAAACTAGAGCTTTCACCAGTATAAACTCCGTGTCCTCTAAACACACCATCCGAGCCAGACGCGCAATATCAGAAATTTACTTGTCGGTGGCAACTCGAAACACTGACAGTATCCTTGAGGACATTGTACGTGCACGACGGGTAGGTCACGGTCAGCGGCCAGTGGTCTTCTATGGTACGGATCCATGCTCCTAGTTCGGGGCGCTGCTGCTTCTTTCGTCCAACACGCGCACCTGATTTTTTTAGATTAAGTCCATTTTTGGTCCCTTAACTATTGTGTTCGTCTGATTTTAACCCCCAACTACAAAATCATCTAATGTTGATACCCTAACTATCAAAACCGATCACTTTTAGCACCTGCACACAGAAGAGGTTGTTTTGTCCAGCGTGGAAAGGGTTTGACCATGCCACACTGGCATTGACCGCCACGTAAGATGCTGGCCTGCATCTCAGTGACATGTGGGGCCCGTGCGTCATCCACTCATTCCCTCCCCTCCTTCCTCTAGCTGCAGGAGTAGTAGCTTCCGCTCCTGGATGTCATTGTCGCCATCGACCTCAAAAGGGAGCCGACAGGGGAGGCGCATGTGGGTGGGAGCCACGCCAGCGTTGCGGCCGGCACCGGCATCAACAGAGGCAGCAAACTATGGTTGGCGTAGAGGAGCCTCGCCATGGGGGCCGCGTGCTCGCGTTCGTCGTCGTCGTTGAGCTCGGCCTCAACAGGAGAGCAGCGTGGCCGAGCACGACCGGCGTGGGAGCATGGTGGTGACCTATGAGCTCACGTAGCGGCAGCCGACGAGCGCGACAGCGCGGGGAGCACTCATGGTGGACGGCGAGCTGTCGCGGCGGCGTGGGAGCACGGTGGTGGCGTGCGAGCGCACGTATCGGCGACGGATGAGCACTCGTGGTGGCCGGCGAGCGCAGCTGCTGCACTGTGGCCAGGCGGGCGGTCTCCACGCCCGCGGAGGCGGCTCCGTGCCTCGCTACAGGGCAGCCCTACGACGGCCTCCACGCCTACGGCTGGCTGCCCCCGGCGAAGGCGCCCGCGGCCTGTGGCCCCTGTCCCTACGCTGCTTCATGCCCGCAGCCTGTTCCCATCGCCGCATTTGCACCGCGCGGCTCGGCCCTGCGCGGCTCGACGGGAGGGAGAGGGGAACGTGGAGGAGGTCGCTACTGGGGCGGAGGGGGCTCAGCAGGGGACGCGACGGTGTCCCGACCACGCGCGTAGGCGGCCGTGGCCACGGCGACGCCATGACTGCGGTGCCGCAGCGAGCCGGCGATGGGGCGTGCCACGAGCAGGAGGGCTTGACGGAATCGGCGAGCTCAGCTGCGGCGCAGGGAGGCGACATCCGTGGCGAGCTCTGCTGCGGCACAGGGAGGCGGCAGCCGCCGTAGCCTGCTTGCGCTCTATCGTGCTGCTCGGGCACCGCCGCCGTAACTTGCTCGAGTGCCACCGCCCTGCTCGTGCGCTGCCGCGCGCAGCCTGCTCGCGTACCACCATGCTGCTTGCGTGCTGCCGCCGTAGCCTGCTCGCTGCCGGTGATGGGAGGAAAGAGAGGGGCCAGCGTAGCACGGTCAACACTAGCTTGGCATGGACAAAACCGCCCCACGTCGGACAAAACCGCCACACCCGCGACGAGGTGCTAAAAGTAAACGGTTTTAACACTTAGGGTACCAACACTAGACGGTTTTGTAGTTAGAGATTAAAATTTGACGAACAAAATAGTTGATGGACCAAAAATAGACGTAATCTTTTTTTTAAGACATAATGGACGGGCAGGCACTTCATGAGTCTACGTGCCTGTTTGGCCACGCTTCGAACAAATTCTCCGTAAGAATTGTTCTTTCTTAATTAATCAAACAGCAGAATTCTGTACCGATTCTAATGAGTCCAGTATATCTAGGCTGGTCAGCCAATAAGGTGAAAACAGTAAAAAAATGATAGTCGGGAAACATCTCCTTCGATCCTTTTACCATAATCGTACTATATAAATCCTGCATCTAAAAGTGGGCTAACAGATGGGCTCGTTAATCGCTAGCCGTTAGATCAGGCCAGCATGAGATATAGGCATCTTATCTTACTATACGAATCTTGAACTCAAAAGAGGGCTAACGGATAGGACCACGTAGCCCGTTAGTCGCTAGCCATTCGATGTGGGTCGATTCGGGTCTACTACCCGCTTCATCATCGTCCATGGCAATCGCGAACCTTCGCGGGCGGCACCTGGTTCTGCCCGCTCACCTCCGCTGCTCCGCGTCCACATTCTTCAACCTGTTTCGTTGGCTGGTTCGTATCGTTGCTGATTCGTGAAGAAGTACTGCTGGCTGGTTTACGTAAGAAAAAAAATATTATTGTGGCTAAAAAACAATGATCATGTGAAAGCCTGTTCGCTTGCTCGTAAACGATCGTAAATTTCCAGCCATGAACAGTGTTTTTCTCTCACACCAAACTAGCCAACAGTAAATAATCCACGATACGATACGGTCTCCCGAACAGGCTGATTGTCCACGTGAGGGGCCAGCCCAGCCAGCCCCAGCCGAACAGGCTACCGCAACCCCTCCACGGCTTCGCACTGGCGAGGCACGCGCGGCCGCGGCCGTGACGACCAGTGGCGGCGGAGCCCACACGTTCCAGGCCAGAGGTGGCGGCGCCCGCCCGCGCGACCTGCGGGGTGGAGGTGGAGGTGGAGGCTCAACCTCACCGAGTCTGTCCGCCTTGATCCCCCTCGGCTTTGTGAGGCCCGCCTCAACAGTCAACACCCAGGATGAGTGCTGCACCACCGCCTGGGCATCTAGGCCCAGCTTCTTCGCCTCCCCGATGACCCCGTGCCTACGCAGCGCGCGTGGCTGAGCGGGAAGAGCTGTGCCAGTGTCGCTGATTTTGGATCCTTGGTGAGTCTCTTACTCGTGGGCGCGATGTACGGAGGTGCGAATGCTCGCGTAGCTTCCCAGTTTAATGGTTGCTGATTCATTTCCAGTAACGCTTAGTCTCAAATTATGTTCAGCCTGCAAAAAATTATATTCCAACAAGCAGTATTACTAGGATCTTAATAGTCAGTTGGTTGAACACAGTACTCGGAGTCCATACAAGCAGCAACAGCTTTGTTTAGGTAAAGATGTTTCCTTGTTTCTTCTGGGATTAGCTGACCTGGTGATTCTGGATGAAATGAGGCGCCGAGGTAATTAGTTAATAAAGGAAAATAACCTTGAAATTGTAGTGTCTCCTACAAATTAGCGGCGTGATTCACTCGCCCTTCTGAGAATTGCATTTCTTTTAAAAACTAGCCCCACTAACTAACAGCCAAAACCATTCCTAAGGCAGTAGGTCTCCAAATCTCAGCAGTTCAAGAAATCTTGATGTCTTTATGAAGCCTTCAAAATATTACAGACATACATGATACATGTTTTCTTTCGCATAGAGACATAACCAATGATCCAATTAGAGGCTGTACATATCCTACTAGTATCCATAGCGTTTGCCAAACTGTTTCTTATGGAGACTGGAGACCAAGAATATGACTCTGCATTTGTCAATTAGGTCTACCAAAATTATTTCTTAGTCCTTACAGATGACTATTTTGAATAGG
Organism: Miscanthus lutarioriparius; assembly: GCA_904845875.1. Taxonomy (NCBI): domain Eukaryota; kingdom Viridiplantae; phylum Streptophyta; class Magnoliopsida; order Poales; family Poaceae; genus Miscanthus; species Miscanthus lutarioriparius. Next base: position 70,588,905 of record CAJGYO010000008.1, read on the forward strand.
ACTTCACTGGTATCATTTCTACGTGAGAGAGGATGGCGCCAATATTCATATGGGGTAGTTCCCGGGCCTAGAAAGGGAGGTCCGACTACTTAACTACTCCATTCGTTCCAAGTTAAAAGTCATTCCAAAAATTTTGAAGAGTGAAAAGATCTCAAATTTGACTAAATTTATAAAAAAAATTTAAAGATTTATAATATCAAATTTATAAAGAGAATTAAGCTACGGGGTATTTCTCCATAGGATGGCTGTAATTTTTCTTTTCTTAAGAGGTGCCCTTTACGGTCGACCGGATGTATATTGGTTCTTTTCCACTGAGGGGCCGTTCGGTTGAAGGGAACCGGTTCTGGAAATATTCCCGGCTGGATTCGTATTCTAATTTGAATAGACGTCGTCACCTGGAATTATTCGTGGCCAGGTTTCAGCTTAACCGAACAGGCCCTGAGTGTGGGCCAAACTGCAGGCGACAGCTGCCAACGTGGGTCCCACGAAGCGTACGATATCCATAGACTCCCTTGCCACTGAGTGTGGGCCAAACAGCAGGCGACGCGGCTTTTCCGCATTGGAGTAATGGAGTTGTTGTCGTGCGCGTGCATCACGACAGGCTGACAGCGAAGGCGCGCAACTTCGAGGAAGCTTCCTTGCCCACTCGCACTTTCTCTTTTTTTACTTTTATTTTTATTTTCATTTTCTGACGAAGCCACGCACCAAGGCACCTTGGACTGAGCTTCATCGAAGGTTCACAATCGCATCGTCTGCAAGAGTAGTATAAAGAAGCTCGATCGACGCAGTGAGCGGCACTACCATGCAAAGGGCTTAGATTTTGCAAGTGAGTTTATCCCTGTTATTCAATTCCTGTCGGAGTCGGACATGGCCACCGCTCTTCAAGCTGCCGTCCCCAGGCCACACAGTGCGGGGGAGCAATTCCTTCTGAAGGATCAGGAGGCGAACAATCCCGACGTCCGCCGCGCCGAAGATGGCGACAGGAGTGTCCCCTGGTTCACCTTGCTGGGTCTCACCATTCTCACCTTCAACTCCGGGATGGCTATCGTCCGGTCGCAAGGAGATGCGATGGCCATTGCCTTCGTCGGGTTTTCCTATGCCGATCTGCTCGCACTGTTCGCCTGCCTGAGGATGTACGAGCGAGCACCTGCCGGCTCGTCCACGAGAGGGTGGCTCAAGGTCGCTGTGTGGATCTTGACGACGCTACTCACCTTCGCTTTCTCTTCCAAAGTCGCGGCCGTTATGCCACCCACGGTGGCGCTGCTTGTGTGGCTCGTGGCTTTCGCGACTGTTGCCGGAGGATTCGTCGCCTTCTTCGTCTACAAGGAGAAGCAATGATTAAGGTACGCATGTGCGTTCAGATAACGAATCGAGTTATCACTTGTTTTTTGAATGTGTAGTTGCTAAACAGCCATGGATGACTAATATTTCTGAGAATTTTTATAGGAATAGATTGGGGTGGACTCTCTGTCCATTGTCCAACTTTGGCTTAGCAACAGTGAATTTGTAGTCTGTAAAATGTTCACAGCTGCAGCTCTGTGGGGGCTCTGGAAACTGAGAAATAAACTTTGTTTTCAGGGTGATGCTTCAAGGCTGGGGGCTGCTGCTCTGTCCTCAGGAGAAGAAAACTGGACTTCAATGTGAACTTGGAGAAGCTCAGGAATCTGGCCACAAGACCTACAAGATTGACTGGTTACATCAAGTGGGAAGTGACTGGGACAAGATGAAGTATAAAGAAGCCATGATTTGGAAGTCCAAGGGAGTTCCTGAAGATCTCAAGAGCAGACTGTCCTCCTCCTTGGTGGTTGATGATCCTTCTAGTGGTAGTGTTTGCTTTAGCTTAGAGGTTGCACATCATCAGGCGTTCTTGGGAGTTTAAGTTTTTTCGCTGGTCGCTTGTATCTTGTTTCTGCGGTTGATGAACTGAGAGTGAATGGTGTGAACCACCTGAATACTGTATGGATGGTTTCTGTAGTGAATGGCCTTTGCCCTTGAATTCTAAAAATCAAACGGAGGTGATAGCGCCAGGACGTCCGGACGGACGTCCGCACGCTACACCCCGTTTTGTGCTCAACGCAGGGCCCGTGCCGCTCGAGCGACAAGCGGGGAAGGACGCGTGGTGCCTCCGATTCAAAAGGACCCGGCAGCGGCTTCGTATGGAGCCCTGCCGGCGTCGGGAGAGACGATGCAGCAGAAGGTGGGAAGAAGAAATGCAACACCCGATCTATTTTTGAAATATCTAAATACAAAAATTGCACACATACGTCTGAAGGTAGTTGAAGCACTTGAAACATGCTACTGAAACACTTGAAAAAAAAACATCTGAAAAACACTTGAAAACTATTGCAACTATACGCAAACATCAAAATAAAACGCATGCAACGTATGTGTGGAACATATGCAACATCCAGATAAACACACTTGCAGCATGTGTTCGGAAAATACAGATGAAACATAAAACATCTGAAACGCTCAAAACATACGCTTGCAACATACCTTTGAAACAATTGCAACATATGCAACGTCTCTCGATCTACTTTTGCAACATATATATTAAATAAATACAACATGCATCTGAAACACTTGAAACATATATATGCTACATAAGGAGAGAAAGAGCCAGCCATGGAGGGAGCGGGCGACGCACGCGATGGTAGGGGCGAGAGGCGAGCGAGCCAGCGGATGAGTGGAGGATAAGCAGAGTGGAGAAATTTTTTTAATAGCAAGCCAATGAGTAGAGGAGCTGAGTCTGACGGATCGACCAACCCCTCGGTGTCTGATAAGTAGCATTACCGCTAAGGGCTACTTTGGCAGCGCGATTTCCCGCCGAGTTCCCCGTGATTTCCCAAGGCGAGAAACCTACGGGGCGGTATCTCCCATGCCAATCTTCCGCACCGTTTGGAAGCTCCGATGACGCGGAATTTCACCTGCCTTCCCCGTGTTTTCCACGCGGCAGAATTCCACAAGGACAGAGGCCGGGAGCGCTTCCCCGTCCCAGCTGCCCCTCGAGGCCTCGACTCACGATACCACCAACATATCCATCTCCACAGCCGTCAGCTTCCTCACCTAGTGCACTGGCCAACGGGACGGCCCTGCCACCGTCCAACTCCTTCTCCAACTCCCCGACCCCACGCCGACTGTGCTGGAGCTCACGAACGCGCCTTTCACCACGGCGCCCGATCGCGAAGTCGCTCCCGCGTCGATCGATCGACAGGGCAATGCCGGCCTCCATGACGCTCTCCATCTCCAACGTCGCTCCCCATGGCCGGCGTGGCGACGCCATCCTCCGTAGAACGCCATCCACGGGTCTCCACCCTCGAAGTCGCGCGAGATGCCACCCACGCGGTGCCTCGACCGTGCCAAGCTCCGCGTCGCGGCCGATGTTGGCCTCGGCCTCGCCGCCGCCAGACTCCGACTTTGGGCTCTCCATGCGTGCGTGGCGTGGATCTCGGTGGGCGCTTGCGTTGAATGCATTCTTGCGGCAACTCCTTTCGATCTGGTGCCTCTTTAGGAGCAAGAAGAAAGGCCAAAGTCTACTTGATTTTTTTTCTGATTTTTAACACCATTTTTGTTGCCCGTGAATTCTGACCCTAGTTTCCAAGGCCTTATTCACTTTGCAAATTTTTTGAACCCGATGAATAGTACCACTTTCGTTTTATTTGGCAAATATTGTCAAATCGTGGACCAACTAGGCTCAAAAGATTCATCTCGTGATTTCCAACTAAACTGTGTAATTAGTTATTTTGTACCTACATTTAATACTCCATGCAAGCGACTAAAAATTGATGTGATGGAGAGAGAGTGAAAAAACTTAGAATTTGGATGGCATCTAAACAAGGCCCAAATAGCGACAGGGAAAAAACCCACCGGTGAGCAAGGTACCCAGGGAAATGAAATGACATTAAAAATCCCCTGGGGGGCTTTTCTTCCCCGGGTCATGCTCCCTTTCCTTCCAAAGTAGAGGTAAAGGTACCCATGTGCCTCCCATCATGGATCTTCCCCGGCCGTGCGACAAAGTAAAGTTATTATCTGGTGTTCGGTCCATCGCTGCTTGAGTTTGTGAATTGCATCTTCCATGCATGGTTAGTGTGTTTTTTTTTGGCACGAGGTTGTAGTAGGCTTGTAGTTGTAGGTACCAAAAAAAATGGTTATGCCATCATGACCCGAAATCTACTGTTTATTTTTGTTCAATGTCAATCATATTTCTTTTTTCTTTCAAGTCAATCATAGTGGCGAATTCCCTGGCATCGCGCCGCCGCACGGTACAGGAGGCGTGGCGGATCGAGCTCGCCGCCACCGTCGGGTGAGCAGAAGCCTATCATCGCGCTTCCGGCATGGATGACGAACAGCATGGCCTCACGGTGGGTCGGTGGCTGGCGTGAAGGTCCAACCATTGATGCGTGGGAGGATGCGCGACAGCGGAGAGAGCATGGCTGACGCAACGGAGTGCGGTGCCACGGCCGATGGAGCAAAGCTCAAGTCATAGACTTTGGTCGAACCTGTTCGTTTATGTTGAAATTTGGTTTATACCGACGCTTATGCTGAAATATTATGAAAGAAAAATAATATTTCATAACTGAAAAGACAAGTACGAGAAAGGTCAATAATATTATACTTATAATGTACACCATTCATTATTTACTATTGCGGCTGCCGGTCCCGCTCAGGTCGCCGCTTTCTTTAGCTGTGGTAGCAGGAAAACGTTGCAGTCAGTACTACTACTATATTGTGCGTGTGTTTAGTTGCTACCCCAAAATCCAAAAAAATGCTACAGTACCCATCACATCAAATCTTGCGATACGTGCATGGAGCATTAAATGTAGACAAAAAAAAAACTAATTGCACAGTTTGGTTGGAAATTGCGAGACGAACGTTTTGAGCCTAATTAGTCCATGATTGAACACTATTTGTCAAATAAAAACGAACGTGCTACAGTATCCCAAATTCCCAAATTCAGGGAACTAAACACGCTCTGTACTTATCTTTCTCCCTTTTTCTAGTGATGAAGCCATTTGTATTCAAAGCTTACTTACACATTATACATACGCCCATTAGGATGAATTTACTCACCTGCCAAGCACAAATTAAATTGTTAACTTCATATATCATTAGGAATATATCATTCACATCTTTTCTCCATGCAACTCTAAATAGCCCGTCTAAATTATAACATGAAATGGCCACCTAAATTATAAACTCAAATTCCCACAGCAATGCGTGGGGAATCCAACTACTTTTCTAGATAACTGTGTACCCGTCATAGGCCACCAGCTAGTGTAGAATTACGTCCTAAACCCACCAAATTATGGGTCTCAACTCTCTAGCCCATGCGGTGTACACGGAGGATAAATCAGGCCATGCTAATTCTGCCCATTCCAAAGTCCACTTGGCCCGTGAAGAACTAAGCTGTATCCTTTAATTTGAAGGTTTGGGCCCAAATCAAATTCGAATTAATGAGAAAATCTTAATTGGAGAATATTTTTCTCAAAAGGATGATAAAAACATTATTGAACAAAAAATAAAAGGACAAGAACCAGTCCTATTTTTTTAAGTAGAAACAGGGTCCAAAAACAACATAAGTAGGAAAAATATGTCACCCATCACACATAGCTTCGGTACAACGACCCAACAACTAATGCCACTCTACATCACTACTAGTTCGATGCTAAACCAACTTTTCCCTATTGCAAGGATTTTCTCATTGGAACCTTTAGTTGGAGTGGTTGAGACGTGCGAGGATTTTCCCCATTACAATCTACAGTTTTATTTCCTAGTTTAATCTAATTAAAAATTGTGCTGGCTAGGTTTGACCTGCTCAACACTGTACATTATTAAAAAACAAAAAAAAATTACGGGGCTTGTGGGCTCGTGGCGCGCGCGTCACCGGCGTTGCTTCCGGCAAAAGCCTAGAACGTCATGGCAATTGAATGATTGACAACATGACGAGATGGGCTAGCGCAGTAGAGGACCTGCAGCGCAGGCACCTTCGGAGAAGTTGCCCCTGTCCCTGTCGGGAGCGGAACGCAGGCACGCAATCTCGCAACTCGCATCCATGGGGTTTGATTGGTTCGCCTTGGGTGCACCGACGCCTATAAAACCCGAGGGGCACCCCTCTCCCGGAGTCTGCAAAACGCGGGAGCATTCAGAGCAATGCGTAGTTAGCTAGTCTGATTGCACTAGCTATTTATTTGCTGCTCATCCATCAGTTGTGGGCTTTTGTGGCTCATGACTTCCCTGCTGATAAACTTTAGGTCGAGGCTAGGATATATGACATCTCTGACAAAACATGTAAACGGGAGAAACGCAATTTAGGGCACGCGCCTCTGAAGCCAAATTAACCTATTGCTAATTCCGCACCGCTGGCCAAGTGCATGAATGGTAAGGCCACGTTCGCTTATCTTATACTCCATACTTTTCAGCTTGTTTTTTTCAGTTGAAACAGTGTTTTTCTCCTACAACAAATTAGGCGGAACAGTGTTTCGGCTAGTTTTTTCAGCGAAACGAACGGAGCCTAAACGGTGCGTGGGTTTGGACCCGTTCCCTGTGGGATGCGTACTATGTTTACATAGCCCATTTACATCATGTTCGCCTGAACTTAGCCCGATTTATCAACCATAGTATAGTGTTTTTCTCTCACAACAAAACATCATCAACCGACTTATCAGTCGTAAAAACCATCAGCTGAACAGCTCGTTAATCTACTGAAGAACAATAACAATATTATGTAAAAAAGAAGGCAGAAAAGAAAAAAAAGAATACAACAAAGAGATCTCACGATGACCCGGCCTATTGAGTTTTTGTAGCGCTGTAGATGCGACGTTATGTCACAAATTCCTTAAACCCGGCTTGATCTGCTTATTTTGTCATCCGGAACAGTGTTTTTCTCTCACAAATTCCTCCAGTATTCCTCCAAACCATCCAGACTCCTCCAAAATTCAGACAAGCGAACAGGCCCAATCAGTAGCGGGATTGTCTGGTATAATTCAGCTTTACTAGTGAAAGTTTTTTTTCTTTTTTTCCCCATTCGGTAGCAGTTTTTCACCAATAAAAAGCTAAAGCTATTTTAGAAAAAGGTTTGGAAACAGGTTCTCTAGAAAAATAGCAGACAGAGAGCGCGCGCTCGGAGAATCTAGTATTTTCAGTTTTACCTAGAAAATTGTGCTAGCGAGAGAAGCTGAAAAATACAGTAGCTTTTAGAAAGATGTTTCATTAGAATCGGTTTAGTAGAAGTTGAAAAACAATTTTGTAAAACTGGACCAAAAGCTATTGCCCTGTTCGTTTGCCTGATAAGTCATAGCTGAAAGTATTGTTGGCTGATTTGTTATGAGAGAAAAATATTGTCCGTTGGCTGAAAAAATACGGCTTATAAGCCAAGCGAACAGGGTGTATACCAAACACTTGGATGACTCGTCGGAGGCTACCAATGGCTGCAAATGCGATCGTCGGAGGCCACCAATGGCTGCAAATGCGAGGAGGTACCCGGTACCCCGAACCCGAACAAGGCGATTGCCCTCACACGGTAGGTTACATCAACGCGGAGGCAAAGCACTGTTCCATGACTGAAAAGTAGTGCTGAATAAGCTCGAGCGAATAGTACTTTACACTATGCATAATATATAGTGTGTGTGTTTTGGCGACAAAAATCCTATATATGCTGACTGTGTGTTCCGCTATAGTACCGACAAATGGCTAAAAACTCTTGCTGTGAGTCTCTAATCTAAAAAATACATATCTAAAAAATGAGAGAGCAACAACTCTAGCTGTGACCGCTATAAAAGTTGTTTTCAAGACAAAGCCGACACAGTCACGCTAGCAAGAAGCTTCCTACGCTATTTCGAGGAAACTTCATGCATGGGCCGGGAACTTCACATGCCATTTCCAACAAGCTAGCAGCCAATAGAAACTTCAGGCGGAAACATTTCGAACAAGCAACCATCATCAGGAAGCTTCCAGGAAACTTCATATGCTATTTCGAGGAAACTTCATTTTTTTTTTGTACGCTAGCAGCCGTGAATCCAGGAGCTTATTCGCCGAAACTTCGTATGCTATTTCGATGAAGCTGCAGCCGTAGACTCCGTGGGCACGAACACGCACCTTTCACACTCTATTTGCCGCCGGGAGCTATAGCCTGGCCTATAAAAGGGAACGAGGGAGATTACTGGAACTTCAAAAACGCGCGCGATGCCGGCCATCGCATGCTTGCTGGTTCGTGCCACACCCAAACAAAAAAATCCCTGACGGTCGACATATTTCCTGTCGGCTTTGTGCTAAAGCCGACAGGAACTGGTTGCGAAACCGACAGGAAATACGTCGACCATCAGGACCCACGGCTGAATGCTCAAACTGAAGCGCTGTCAAGAATTGCTTCCTATCAGCTAATCGTCAGGGAAAGTCAGATCTTCCTTGAGAGTGGTTCCTATCACCAAGCCATCACGAACATAACTCGTGACGATTGGTGGTCGATGGACAATCACCAAGCTCAGCAGGACAACGAGGCTGCTGATCCTGGGACGAGGCCCTTGCTGCGACCACAACAAATGCATTTGGGGCAACCTGTTGCTGATGGCGGTTTGGGTCCTCCTGGTGCAGCCGAGCATCGTCATCGCGGGAACATCCTGTGGCTCACTATCCTTGGATGTTTATTCCTCACATTCAACTCTGGAATGGCCATCTACCGGTCCCAAGGTGAACGTTGGGCCGTTGCGTTCGTCGTCTTCTCCTACCTGGACTTGCTCCTACTCTTCTTCAGTCTCAGATGGTACGAGAGCGCCGAGCCCGGCTCGTTAACAAGGGACCGTCTCAAAGTAGTTATCTGGGTGCTCACGACAGCGCTTACCCTACTATTTACGACTAAGGTTGCAACCGTCATGCCCACCGTAGTGGTCATGGTAGTTTGGTTCATGGCCTTCTCCACTATTGGAGGAGGCTTCTATGCATTCTTCTATTATAGTGAAAAAGAGTGATATACTTCCCTAAAACACATGTATTTTATTTCATGTTCATGGGTCACTTGTGGTCGTGTGTCACACTTTCGTGCGCCCCTCGAGTCCAAAAGAAACATATATCATTATTATTAAGACAATATATATACTCCCATCGTCCAACATATATAACTCGAGTTCCTTGTCTCCTCGCTCAAATATAAGAGCAAATATGTACCAATGCAAAAGATTATTATAGTTGTGTGTATACTCGTATTCCTTCAAACTCAGTCTTAATTCTAGGATTTCAATCTTAATGCATGAATCAACTGAGGACGTGAGTTCCCTTGTTCTTATTGGACGACTAGCCTAAATCCACATGGATTTAGTCAAACTGAAAGGTGGACGAGTGGAAATGGAAAACTCTCACCTTTGCACTTGAGTCAGTGCAGATCGATTGGATCTAAGATAAGACATCAAGTCCGAGTACATTTTGAAAGGATCAAGATGCACAAGGCGAAAATAAACCTATTACTTAGCTCATTTCATCCATTGTGCCTAGATTGTGTTTTTTTAGTCTACGCACAAAGTTTCGCAATCTAGTTCCAATCCTACACTAGTATGGCAATTCTAAGAATGTAAAGACATCAAAGTAATTGCACAAATGTAAATGCATAATGTAAAGAGAAAAAAAGAACATGACGATGTTTTTCTAAGATATCGAAGAGTCAACACTCCGCTCTAGTCCTCGTTGGAGCGCATGTGCAAGGGTATCACTTCCTCTTGATCCACGCAAGGACCAAGTGCTCTCTGCGAGTTGATTCTTCGCCAGTCCGGCACGGTGATCACCCACAAACCGTTTACACCATGAGTTGGACCTCTTACCAGCACCATCGAGAGATCACCAAGCTCCCAATTGCCACCAAACCGTCTAGGTGATGCCGATCACCAAGAATAACAAGCAAACCTCTCACTTGGCACAAACAAGCCCAATGAGAAAGGTGGATGCACACTTGCTTCTTCCTATACACTAATGGAGTCCTTAATCAACCCGTCCGCCTGAACCGTGCCCAACCACGCGAGGATGAGAGGAGACGAGAAACGCATGGTGTGACCTGAGGATGAGCTCATCTGCCTCTTTCAGAAGGATAGAGTAAGGTGATTCCGTCCCTTTGTCTTTTTACTAAACACCATGAAAAAATAGAACCATCCTCTTCTGTGTCAAACTATCCCTAAAACCAAAACACTATACATAAGTTTCTCGCAGCGCCTCCTCACCATGTGATTTGTGAATTGTGATCTTCGACGTCAAACACTGGATGGCTGGAGCGCGGGGAGCCAGGGACCCAACCAGAGGGGAAAAAATGGATGGATACTGTATCCACCGTGCTCAAGTGCATACCGCCCCTAATCTACAGTCAGGTGTCCAGTCTCATGGATCCAACAACACTCGTCAACCTATACTGTATCCACCATGCTCAAGTACTTTTCTTCTCTTTGACCTCATCAAGCCAAAGATGGCCAACGGGCTGGCCCGGCCTAGCACGGCACAGCCCGGTAGCCAACGGGCCGGCATGGCATGTCGTGCCTCCCGGGCCATGCCTCACAGGGCCACGGGCCTAGCCTTCGGCCCAGGCATGGCCCTATGGGCCGATTTTCATACCGGGCCGGCCCGAGAAGCACAACCATTTTCACAGGCCGTGCCAACCCGAGGCCCACTGAGCGGCCGCGTCGGGAGGTGAGGAGGAGGTGGCCACCGGGGCTGGGAGCGGCGGAGCTCTGGATCTCAGGGGGCAGGACCTGCGCAGGCGGCGCCCTTCCTCAAGTGCTGGAGAGGAGGAGATGAAGAGGGGGTGAGTGAGATGGAGAGGAGAGAAAACAAGGAAGGGAGGGAGTCGCCGGATCTACCCGCCCGCGCGCTCCTAGCCGCGCGCCACCGAGGGAGAGTGAGGGAGGAAGGGAGGCAGGGACGGGGAGGAGGAGCCGCGCCAGCGTCGAGGCAAGGGTGGGGAGCCGGATCCGCGGTGGAGAAGACCCAGCTGGCTAGATCCACGGCGGAGATCTAGCGCCGCCGCGGAGGCGAGGGAGGGACAGGGAGGAGGCGCCGCGCCAGCGTTGAGGCAAGGGTGGGGAGCTGGATCCGCGGTGGAGAGGACCCAGCATGGCTAGATCCATGGCGGAGATCCAGCATTGCCGCGGAGGCGAGGGATGGTAAGGAGGACGACGGGCGTCACAAATCTGGTGGAGGCGGGATCAAGGAAGGAGGCAGCGTGAGGTCGGAGATGGCAGTGGCCGCCGCCCGCCGGTGAGCTTGTCTTGGCATCGAATCGGCGTCGGGGCAGAGCTCAGGGCCGACGCGCTCGCTCGCGCAGTGGCATCGCTCGAGGAGAGGGAGGGGCTGGGGGCGTCGATGTCCATGCTCGACCGCCGGCGCTGTGAGGAGAGGAGAGGTCACGCGAGGAGCCGAGGACGCCGAGGAGAGGGAGGAGGCATCATGGACTCCCAGTCCCATGTCCGCTCTCGCCTCATCCGACGCGAGGGAAGGGGAGGGGGAGTCCGCGGCGCTGGCGCTAGGGTTCGGGGTGAGGCGTGTGGGAGAGCCGCCATGGGCGTGCCCGCTTATATATGGGGGGGAGGCGGGCCGGGGACAGTGGGGAGCGCGTGGGCCGCGTTGGGCCTTGGGAAGGGGAGGAGTGAGGAGTGGGAGGGGGGAGGTCAGGCCGCTGTCGGGCCAACCGACGCAGGCCAGGCCGTGCTGTGCCGGCCCACGGGCCTGAGCAGCGGCCTAGGCACGGCCTGCTCCCTCGGGCCGGGCCATGCTCGTGTCGGGCTAAAAAAGCGGGCTTCCTGCCGTGCTGTCATGCCTCGGGCTGCATGGACATTTATACATCAAGCCACGAGTGCCAGAGCCTGGAACAACATCACGTGCGTGCGTGGAACAAATATACGACTACCGCTACCGCATCAACAAGCCAAGCCAAGAGGATCACGCCAACGCCAGGGGCCGGCGCCGACTGCCGCTGCCCGCTGTATATTCTCTCATCCGCTGCGAATATTTTTTATTTTTAACACTTTTTGTAAACTAATTTTAAATCTAACACCATTTTTTTTTCCAAAACTAACACTTTTGGCCGCGCCTATTGCCATGGCGCAGCGAAACGCCTGTGGCGCGCCATGCATGGTGGCATGGCGGGAAGATGACGTGGCGTTGTCATGGAAGGGTCTGCCGCGCCACCCATCTTGGCGTGGCTGTGATGCGCCAGCGCTAGTGGCACGATAAGGCCCAGTAAAAGCCCGCGATGCCAGCACTGCGCCTGCCCTCGCCCTCGACCCCAGCGCACGCCGCCGCCGCTTGCGCCACCACCATTGGTTCTGCCCAGCACCGCTGCCGCCAGGGGTCGCTGCCACCGTCTAGCAGCCGACCGCTAGGCGTCGCCGCCGTCGACCGACAGCGCCGCCGCCGCCTACCAGCGCCACCGCCTCGCCTGCGCCAGCCGTCGCCGCATCGCCAATGTTGAGGCGCCAGCGCCTACGCCGCCGCCTCACGTGCGCCGCTGCCTCGCTAGCGCTGCCGGCCGACGAGGCCGCTAGCGGCCATCTCCTCGACTTTGGTGACCCGAAAAGGTCCCCGCTCATATCAAGGTAGCTCCGTCTCTTAATTTCTTGTTATTATGAATGTTATTTTAGTTAGGGTTAGTGATTTAGGATAGTTAGGGTTAGTGATTTAGTATAGTTAGGTTAGTGAATTTGTTTTTTTGGTAGGTAGTTTTTAGGGTTTAGGTTGTGTGTTGCAGTATAGTTAAGGTTTGGTTAGGTAGGTAGGGTTTAGGTTACTGTTAGTTAGGACTTTGGGTTTAGGTTACGCTATGAGAGGGTACAGCGAAGCGAAGACATGTACGGAAGGGGAGACTTCAACGAGACCCGTGGCAGGAATCTTTGCTCCGTTTGCAAAGAACCTGGTCACAAGGCTAGCAGGCATAGAAGACGAGGGCAACATGTCCATACATAGAAGTTGCTTATTTTTCTAGTGAAGCTATTTAATATGTCTGTTAATATTACTTTGAATATATACATGTGCTTTCATATTATGTTCCTATTGCATAACAAGTAGTTCAAATTTTGCAATGCTACATAATGTTAATTTGAATATTGTTAATTTGAATACTCTAACCCTTTGTTTATCAATTTGTAACAGGATGGCCCCTCCCACGCAGCACCAGTTGTACCTCCTTCTTGAAGTGGAGTACGACGAGCCGCACCGAGCACACTTCTTGACTGACACCGACGTAGAGGTGCCCTTGCCTCCTTTGAGGCCCCGCACGCACACCAGGGCGCACTAGTGGGACGAGCGTTATGTGCGCGTACATATGGCGTGTCGGCTTCCTCGAGCTTGTCCGTGTTGACAACTACGGTCTTTCGTCCCTTGACCCAGCACTACTTACTGTAGCTATAGACAGGTGCGAGCCTTCATTGTACATAAACATTCTTATAATAAATTTGAGGTAACTAACAGTCGTTCTATTCTCATAACAGGTGGAGGCCTGAGACCCACACGTTCCACCTACCTTGCGGCGAGATGACCTTGACCATGCAGGACGTGAAGGCTATCTTTGGCCTTCGGTTGGGGGGACTTCCAGTGACAGGTATAGTTGACAACGATCACTAGAGGGAGCTGGTGGCTTAGTTCACTGGCTTTCTTTCACCGGACAACGACGTTTCCAAGAAAAATAAGTGAGCAATTTAAGCCTATTTAATACTTGCATTGCTTTCCTGCAGCCATCGGGTCTTATTTTCTTTGGTGAATTTTAGGAAAAGTTCCAATATTTCGTCGTCGTGGATCACAAAGCGCTTTGATTACTTGGACCCACAGGCTGATGAGGCTCAGATCGACAGGTTCGCTAGAGTGTGGCTCTGGCACTTCCTTAGTGCTTTCCTATTCCTAGACGCCTCGGGCAACACCATCAGCTGGATCTTTCTTGACATACTAAGCCAGCCATGGGATAACATAGCGGCGTATAGCTAGGGTAGCGCAGTCCTGACATGGACGTATCGATAGCTATGCATTGCCTGTCGTTGCACCTCAGGGTATGCGAACCTTGGGGGTTGCTCCTACCTACTCTAGGTTTGGTGTTGTGAATGATGGCCCGTTGGGAGGCCCCTTATTACTGGTTTACCGGTAAGTACTTCGGTTCACTATATTCTTCGAGGCAGTTACATATGATGAAATTATTAATGGCTAATTCATTATCGTGTTCAATGCAGCATTGGAACGGGCAAGATACACTCCCTATAGCTCTGTATATCTGGATGCAAGCAGAGTTAGTTAGAGGGAATGCGAGGCGCAAGTACAGGGAGTACACGGACAGTCTCGACATCCTGACACAGCACCAGGTTACGCTCTCTTTTCTATCATACATGTGTCTTGTTCGATGTACACTATATCACAACCTAACTCAATTACGAAATGTTCAGGTGCATTGGTGTCCTTGGGATGCTCCGGAGCTCTAGTGCTATCTGAGTCCTGTCACTAGGGATGAGTCAGACGAGTATCGCTGCAACGTCCCTCTTATTTTCTTCCACGTGGTCGAGATTCACTTGCCCATCAGGGCTTGCAGGCAGTTTGGAAGAATGACAGGCTACCCACCACCGTTTTACTCCACCAACCAAGAATTGCACGGGTGCGTTATCGATTAATAACAAAGCTACAATTCAGATGTGTGTATGGTACAACTAACAATCGTTTTGTTGTAGGTATGACTGCAGGAAGAGGTACAAGACCAAGGATTGGCGCGTGACACACAACGCGTACATCCAGTTGTGGCAGAATAGGGACCGGCAGCCGGTTGATGCGGGTCCCCCACACGACCAGCACACCTTTGACGAGTATCTGTGGTGGCTTCACATATCTACAAGGACACATATCAAGCCCCCGTACACTAAGGAGGCGATTGACGAGGATGATGTGATCGAAGATATGTACGACATTGCCACTAGGGATGACACACAACTACAGAGAGCCCTACTTCAAAGATGCGTGGTAAGATAATCAAATGGTACAATTTATTATCCATTTGGTATTAAGTATGTGTACTAAAACTGTCCAACCGTGTTTCTATACCCAGGCGACACAATTATCAAGGCTGTCCAATAAAGCAGCGTTTCGGTTTCACGAGTCTAGAGGGCAGGGGCCAGGCGTTCTCGAGGCTTTTGTGGAGGTAAACATAAACTTGTTCGTTCCAAAAATGTTTCTTTAGTGTATATGCGTTTGGGAAATACACTAACTTTAACGTCTATTGATGCAGAAGGTGAAGCGGAGCTGCAGGAAGCTAGCTCAGAAGTTGAGCTGCAGGGACACTCCTTGGTGGAACCCGATTACCCGACGCGGTCGGGTGGCACGTCTTCTGGCTCTCTGAGGACACCAGCCGGCTCTTCTCAGCCGGTGACAGGTGCCGCTTCCGCGGTGCGTACACCACCACATCATAACGCTGGGAAGGACTCTACAAACGAGGACGACGACAACGATGACCCCCCGGGCTTTCGCATACAGTACCACCTGTGGGACGATTGGAAGCAGGACGAGATCGGCATGTCTCAACTAGGTGGTGCCCCGCTTGGTACCTAAGGAGCCTCACAGATAGTAACAAAGGTAATTTATTTCAATACGTAGGCTCCATGAACTAACGATCATAAAGATTATAATCTATATGATATCATATACTTGTAGGGTACGAGCCCTACGTACCGGCAACGCAACCACACCGACGTTGGCTACACTTCCAATTTGTTGTCTACAAATCCAAAGAGACAGAGGCGTCCGAGGGATCCTTATACTCCTAGGACTTAGTTGGTTATATTGAACTTATGTTGAACGAATATTGTCGTTCGGAACTTGCAGACTCATGAACCAATGAAAATGTTATGTGGCAGCTTGTCAACTTGCGCACGGACTTCATTTATTTGCTTCATATTCGTTTCAATACGTCGCGGCAGCACTGCCGGCGAGATTAACTATTAACTAGTTCGGGTACCGGCAGTCCCGGCGTATCTCGCCGTCGGTGGCCTTCGTCTTGACTCCGATCCTCCCGAGCTTGGTCATCGCCGCCACGAAATCGTCGAAAAAGGCACCCTGGTTGGACGCGTAGTAGTCGACCGTGCTGCACGACCTCATGTCGAAGTAGAGCACCTGGTCGGAGCCCAAAAGGCCCTTGCCGACCTGTAGGTTCTGGTAGAAGGCGTTGTCGAAGCCCACCGGCGAGGGGTCGAGGAAGGTGAAGGCGTTGGGGTCGAAGCTGCAGGTGCCGTTCAGCTGCGACGCGAAGCCGTGGTCCATGGTTGCGTCGCTGCCGATCCTCACCGACAGCAGCTCCCGTTCAGTTGCAATTGAGGCTGGTCTTCTGTCTGCGTCCAGGTCCTACCGCGCAGTGGGCCTTGGCGCGTCAGTGCTGCGCCGTGGTCTATGGCGCGACAGACCCTGCCACGTCATCGGTCAGCGTCCCGATCGATGCCACGTCATCCTCTCGCCGCGCCATGGCAATAGGCGCGGCCAAAATTGTTAATTTTAGAAGAAAAAAATAAAACAATGTTAGATTTAAAATTAGTTTAAAAAAGTGTTAAAAATAAAAAAAAATTCTCCGCTGCCGACTGCCGTCGCTTGTAAATCGGACGCACGAGTCGTGCTCATGCAGTCCGCCTCCTATGATTTCTCGCCGGTTGCCCACTTCCCGTCGGCCCCCCGCTGCCCCAGCCCTACCTCATCAGTCATCACGGAAAAGAAGAATTCCTCATCCAGCATCCGCGCTGCTTCCGCGAAGCTTCCTTTCTCAGTCCCCCCACGTACCCCTCGGCGCCGCCTATAATGGTTCGTCGTGGACGGCTGCTTCCCCGCCACGCACGGACGCACCGCGGCCCATGATTTCTGCATCCCCTTTTTCACGGTACGGGAAGGCGTGTTCGTATGCCTCTTTTATACGTCTGCTTCCTTTTCCATTGATTTCATTTGGTACCACTAGTTCATCATGGACCCGTGTGCTCCGGTGGGAGATCTGAGCCCACGTCCTTTTTTTGATAGCTGGTTTTAGTTGAAACCTTAACCGAATTCTGGAAATCTTTTAGATCCATGCAATTCTTTTCTTCCTCTTTTTCCCCTTTTGATGAGTATAAGCTGATTTTCAAATGTAACCCTTTTGCTAAGGACTTGTTTGGTTTGGTTAATCCCTTCCCTAAGGGATTAGAGGGAATTGAAGAGGATTAAGGAAGATTTTCGACTTGTAGAAAGGATAAAATCTCACTCAATTCTCTTTAATCTCCACCCAACCGATCAAGACCTAAGCTGGATTTCATAATACTTCGAAGTCCAAAGAGGCCTAGTCGCCATGGAGTACTTTGGTCGTTTGACTCCCAAGATTGAAGTGCAGGTCATGGAGATTGTGAATTGCAACTTGCAGGTTGTTATACTCTGCAAGTGGAAATAAATATATCCAAGATTATAACCAGATCATGATAACAGTTCACATCTCAGATTATTACAATCCATCGTTCCGCACTTAGATATTATAGCAAGCTCAACAAACAGGGTCTAAATGTCAGAATTATGACGTTAGCCAAAACGCTTCGATTATAGCAGCACGTCTGCATAAGCTACAAGAGTTCAGAGGACCAAAAAGCATCGTCTGCTGATATGAACTACGTAAACCAAAGAGCCAATCCAAGGACAGGACCTCATCTTTCACCAACTTGTCCATAAAAAAAAGAGACGAAACTCAACATACATTGAGCCCTAGAATGTGTCAATCCCTTTCATTACTGTATAAACAGTTAAACACTTAGAAATGTACGAGGAAGAGTATATTAAATAGCCAGCTACAAAATAAGTTATTCTGTAGCCACCTCTATTTACGATAATTTTATATACTAATTTACGATAATGTTAATACATATTTACGATAGTTGGGTTACTATAACACATGGAGATATTTATCATAACGTTATAATAAACCACTTAGCAAGGAGTTACTACAATCTTGTAAATTAACATAGTAATTATCGTAACTCAAAGTGGTTACAGAATAAATTATTTTGTAGCCAGCTACAGGGTAGTGTATATATATATACACACACACGATATTCAGTAGCCAGCTGCAAAATAAGTTATTCTATAGCCACCTCTATTTACGATAATTTTATGTACTAATTTACGATAATGTCAATACATATTTACGATAGTTGGGTTACTATAACACATGGGAATATTTACTATAACGTTATAGTAAATCATTTAGTAAAGAATTACTATAATCTTATAAATTAACATAGTAATTATCGTAACTCAAAGTGGCTACAGAATAAGTTATTTTGTAGCCAGCTACAGGGTAGCAGTTCCATAAACAGTTAAACACTTAGAAATGTATGTACTCCTAAAATGAGATGAACCTAAAGGCACTAGTAGAGAATAGACCTTTCATCCGATGTTAAAATGGGTTCTAGTCCCGGCATTTTTTGCGTCCGGGACTAGAGAGACCTTTAGTCCTGGTTGGTGACTAAAGGCCCCT
This sequence comes from Miscanthus lutarioriparius, assembly GCA_904845875.1. Taxonomy (NCBI): domain Eukaryota; kingdom Viridiplantae; phylum Streptophyta; class Magnoliopsida; order Poales; family Poaceae; genus Miscanthus; species Miscanthus lutarioriparius. Next base: position 70,607,374 of record CAJGYO010000008.1, read on the forward strand.
GCCCAACGGCTACTGCGCTCGGCACAGTGGCAGAGGATCTTTAGTCCCGGTTGGTAACACCAACCCGGACTAAAGGACCCTTAAGTCCCGGTTGGTAACACCAACCGGGACTAAAAGTCCCCCGATGGGTTAGTTCAAAAGAGAAGCATCCCATCCATTGTTAAATGTGTTGTGTAGGTGGGGTGGTAAGCTACGCGTGAGGCAATGCATGGGGTCTTGGGTTCGAATCTCACGGGACGCAGCGGTGGGAGACATTATTTTTTTTAAAGCTGGGAGGACCTTTAGTCCCGATTGATGTTACCCACCGGGACTAAAGGTCCGGTTCCTGACCTGAGACTAAAGGACCCCTTTTAGTCCCGGATGCTTACTCCCGGGTGGGAAACCGGGACTAAAGGGGATTCCCCACCGGGAGTAAAGCTCTATTCTCTACCAGTGAGGTCATATATGAACGGAAACCAGAGGATATATGCTTCACCTGTAACTCAACATGATTTGCCGTCCGATTCATTCAAGACGCCCGTTGATTCATACTAGGAGTGATTGGAAATCAAATACTTATACAGCTAGCGTATCATTTTCATAACTGCAGGTCCGTTGGTTCATACGGTCGAAATGAGGGTATGAAGTATGAACCGGACAACAACTGTACTTTTCATCAGTATATAAAATGGCCATGACTTGATCCTTCCGCATACAGGTAAACCCAAAAAGTCTCTTATATACATATATGATGTACGGAGTATCCTTCAAACTGAGTCCTAACTCCTGATAGCTGTTGGCCTTTTTGATCGTGAAAAGGATTCGCAGTTGATTTTCATGACAGGCTCTAGCTGGTGAAGTTTACTAGATATATAATTATGTAATTAACCCTTGTCAGTAATTCCGTGAGCCATGCAAGTTCAACTATTTCTGAAAATTTGGCAACAAATTCTGAGACCTAATTCAATAACTTTTTTTATTCAAAATCAGTCAAGAGATCCTGAACACCTATAAAAAACTTTAGAAACAATTTTTAACTAAATCCTCATTAGATAAGAGATTGAGTGTTCATTGCTCCTCTGATTAAGAATATAATTCTTTGTAGCATTTCTCAACCTTACACGAAAATTATAAGTCGATGAACACATGTGATTACGAGGCACATCTTTACCTATTCTTTTTTGTTTCCCTTATTTTAATTGAATTGTTCAGAGGAAGAAGGCCAGTTACGTTAATTATATTTCTAGCACAGAGATTAGTTCCAGTGCTCCTCCCTTTTTTTTCTTCCATTTTTGGTTCTACTGATTGATTAATTCACTTGTTTGGTACGTCTCCTGCTACAGTTCTACTTACTCATGGGAGCTGGTGAAGTTTTAAAAAAATGTTTTACAAGTTTCTACTCGCTCTATTCCAAATTATAATATGCTTTAGGCTTTTTTAGATACATTGTTTTGCTAGACATAATGCACATCTAAGTGTATAGTAAAAAATATGTATCTATAAAGTTTAAAACGTCTTATAATTTGGAATAGAACTAGGAGCAGTTTTTTTGCAAGGTACTACAAGTTTCCAGTTTATTTTAGCAAAAAAGAGAAAACTGATTTCTAAAAAAGAGCCAGAGCCTACGAGAGCTATGCCAAACGGTACCTTTAATTTGTTCATGGTTTCAATGGTTTCGTGTAGCTCAAAATCAAGGCTGGAAATGTCATATCATCAGCAGCAATGCTTAGTTTCATATTTTTTCTGCAATGTGTAGGCATCAGATAGAGCAAGCGGACCTTCTAGCAAATAAAGAAATGAAAAAAAACTATTCCTCCTATGCAGCAACTTTGCATTCGGAGAACAGAGCAGTGTGAGACAGCGAAATGCATGATCGATTTTTCTGTTGATCGGACGTAGATATCTAAGAGTCATCGATGCAGATTTTTTTGGATCAAGCTCGTTCTAACAATCAAACCGATGCTCGGTGAGAACAGAGAAACTTCAAGCATCATTTCTAGGACACACGGCGGGTGTTCTTAGAAGATAACGACAAGGAGTCGCGTTCTCGTGAATCATGATAGTGAAGGCTACTATATATTACTTTCTTGGAAGGACATAATTCATTCATTTTGACGATATCGACTGGCGATTTCGTCGTTGCCATTCCTTGTCATTGGGCAAGCTGATTTCAATCAAAAGAAAAACAGGCTGGCTGCCGAACGCTCGAACCAATGTTTCGATTCGTCAAAATCATGCGCTCAATGAGTTGGAAACTGAGGCAAAGATGATGGAAGTTGTTGAGTGCGATGCATATCGTATATATAACAAAGTAGGAGTTGCCGATGTTGATTGAATAGAGGTAGCCGGCGGTGGACTCAGCGGGGTCGTAAATGTTCGTTTGCCGGATTTTCTATTCTCGTGTTTCTTTCTTTCCTCGCGGTATCGCATCGTCCAAACCTTTTGCTGGCAGGATGTGCGTGCTTCCTCATCGTGCGTTCCATCCACACTTGCACATAGAAAAGAGGAGGGAAATTTTTTCTGGACGGAATTCGCGGCAGATCACTCATCTCAGAATGTGAATATATGGCAGTAGCTTTTCAAAAAGAACGTGAATATGGGGCCGCATATGGCAGCATCTGCTTTGATGAGCCCGCGGCGCCGGCGCGCATACGCGTCTCCCACTGCTCGACGTTTTTCCGTGGTCTCGCGGAGTGGGCACGGACGCGGATACACACTTGTGGCAAGATAACGCGGCAATGGCCAGTGGAAAAGAAAGAAAAAAAAGGAGCTGCTTTGGCGCGAATTTAGAGTCTGGACCAATTCTGAGAGCAAGTATTATAAACGGCGAAGAGCTGGCGAAATCCGATGTGAGAGAAAGAAAGTAGGAGAGAGAAGAAAGCGGGCGACTCGCGAGACGTCGGCAAAAAGCAGGTGAAATGCATTGTGGCTGCCGCTCCACCACTCCAGTTCTTCCACGTTGCAGCGAAGCATTAAAGATTGATAGGGTCCACCACCACTGCTCGGCAGCTCAGGTGACCTGGAGCTTCTTACAGCCGGCGAGCGGACGTATCCATTAGCCTTGCTCTGAGGGCCGAGGCGATGAAAAAAGAGTGATGGGCCGATGTGACGGGAGTGAACAGACAAGATGACTCTCAATACGATCTCAATACAACGTACGTAGAACGTCATGTTACAGTGCGCGAAAGGGTCAACCTGAAACCGGCTCCTATTCGGATTCGGGGTCTCTCTATGCAAGTCGTCGGACGCCAAGCAGCCGGATCGCTGGGCTGGGACTGACTGACCAGCCCCTCACATGGCTACTGTTTATATAAACCAGTCAGTAGTATTTTTCTCTCACATAAATAAACCAGCAATATTACGTACCGACTAATCAAACAGGCTGAAGGTTTGCTGAAGCAGATTCAGGCCCCGTTTAGATGCGAAAATTTTTATCTTTTGGCTACTGTAGCACTTTCGTTTGTATTTGGTAAAGATTCATCTCGTCAATTACGGGTAAGCTGTGTAATTAATTATTTTTTTTACCTATATTTAATGTTCTATACATGTACCGTAAAATTTAATGTAACGGATAATCTTGAAATTTTTTGGATTTTAGGTGGGATGGCCAGAAACCGGGTGAGTCCCCGTCAACGTCAACTCCTCCGGTACTCCTTGCATGTGACGACTGACGACTGACGCGTGACAAAGGACCACACCAATGAATGCCAGACGCGGTGGACACGGTCCTTGTGATGTGCGCTGTCTCCTACCACCACTTGACAAATCACCAATCACGCGTCGCTGTCACATGGTGGTACCGTATTCTGGACGCAAGTGGACGCCGTCGGCACGCACGTCTATGAATTCATTAATTAGTCGCTCGTACAGACCTACCTATAAGCTATTTGGCCCGCTGACGTGGATAGGAAAAAATACGAGAGAGTAGTCATCCGTGATGAACGAATAACCGATCTATCTAAGAATATAAGAGAGGAATATATGGGTCAAATAGTATGTAGTCTAAGAATATAAGAGAGAAATATATGGGTCCAATAGTATATAGAAAAATAAGAATATACTCAGTATAAAATAGTCTTTGCTTTTGTCTCTCATCTCCACGTAAGCTGGCTACGTAGCTAGCACCATTGCGGACGCCCTAAATGTCGTGGTGTAATTCGTACTGGTTAAACCTGAAAAAATTTAATTAAGTTTGTAGAAAATATTAGAAACATTTGTATCTATAAGTAAATTTGGTATAAAAATAGATTCGTCGACCTATCGTGTTCCTCGTGCCCTGCTGGCCCACCCCCACCTTCCTCGCTCACGCCCCCGGCCAGCAGCTCCCTCAACGCCGACCGCGCCGCCCACTGCCTGCCCTCGCCGCTCGAGCCCGCCCCACTAAACACAGGGTAGTGCACCAACGACGTCCTCCTCGTCCTCGCCCCCACTCCCACTTCTCGACCCCGCCATCCCCTAATCCTAGGGCAGGACACCGATAAGGATGGCAGCGGATCGGGTTCGGGGCGGATAACCGAGGGTTTCGGGTTCACAGATTTCGGTTTCGGTGCTTGGTTTTCGCTCACGGATTTTTGGGTTCAGATACCCGAAATCCAACGGGTTTGGGGTGGATTTTCAATTTCACCCACGGATCTCCGTTTGAGCCCTGAAGGATTCAGGCCCTGTTTAGTTTCCAAAAATTTTCACCCAAAAATGTCACATCGAATTTTGCGGCACATGCATGCAGCATTAAATGTAGACGAAAAAAACTAATTGCACAGTTTGGTTGGAAATCACGAGACGAATCTTTTAAGCCTAATTCGTCTATGAAAAGCCTTAAGTGCTACAGTAACCCCACATGTGCTAATGACTGATTAATTAGTATCATTAGATTCGTCTCGCAATTTTCTAATAGGTTCTGTAATTTATTTTTTTATTAGTATCCAAAAATCACTCTCAACATCTTTCCGACACATCCGATATAACGTAAACAAATTTTCATATCACCGACTAAACACCCCCTCAGCCCTCTAGCAGGCCAGTAGCAACCCTAAGTATATAAGTATCACCCTCCCCCTCCGCCTCACCCTCACCCTTCACACACAGCAAAAGCATCCTCTCTAGATCCGTGATTGACTTGTCTTCGACCTCCTCATCCATCCAGGTACGGGGTGAGATTGAATTAGTCAGACCTGCTTTTCTTTTCATTTTACTGTACTTTTCTTTTTGTTACCGATTTCTAATGCGCACAAGGGGATTCCTTGGATGGATCTATGGGTAATAAGGGTAACATACGTGTGTGAATTGTGATAGCGCCCTCTTTATATGAATATATGAACGCTAAAGCACACCCGGCCACTGTGGGGGCAGAATGAATCGATCCAAATCGTCCCTATATGAGGGGGGCTGGGATGACATTGGGGGCACCCACGGAACAATCCCCAAAGATATGGACTCAAATCTAGAGTCAGGGACCAAATGTTGTTTGATCTTGTACGCACCACGCGATTCAACCATGTTTTTGCATTTGCTGGCAAGCATGGCGCAACTATCAATCGTCTCTGGTATTGCCAATGCCGTCTTAGCTGCTCACACAGATGCTCTTGCGCATTGGTCGACGCTTCATTCCTGCTTTTAGCAGCACAGCGCAACTATCAATTTTACATTGCTGATGCTACTGCCAGATGTTCTTCCATTTCACACAGATGTTTTAATCATTTCTGCCCTTAAATAGTTTTGGTCTGAATCCTCACTTGTGGGGATGAAGCCAGATGTTCTTGCGTTATCTAAAAAAAAAAGATGTTCTGTATACTGCATACTTAGCAGTGTTCAGCAGACCTCGACAAGAGCAATTGGTGCAGAGGAACTCTTCACTGATTGCTGACGCTTCATTCTCTCTTTTTTTTAACCAGCACAGCAAGATTATCAATTTTACCTGGCTTAGTGCAAATTAGAGGGACCAAAGTAGGAGGTAAGAGGAGCAAATGAATCTGAGACTTGCTAGATTGTTAAATTAGAATGGATAATAAATTAAGAAAATGGTTAATATATTAACCAGCCAACTACTGATGCCTGTTATTTCCTCGCTCAACTGGTTTTCTGACGGTTTTCTTCCTTTCACACTTGTGAGCAAATCAAAAGGCTTAGAGCGATCGGTATATACTTCCCTTCCTTCCATTGCTTACTTGCCCGAGCTGGAAAGTGAAAGATGCAAATCCAAATCATATATACTATATTATGATATTTCATAGTTGATCGTGTTAAAAAAATTTCATATTGAGGGAAATATGAATATCATTTTATCTTTATTTCCATATTTATTTGGTTTATTCCATACTAATTTTACCATAGCTATAGGTATCTATATATCTTGTCACATTCCTGGTCCAGGGAGTAAGTTTTACACATCGTTCATGATCCGTTATACCAAAAAGAAATAATTTTGCACATACTGAACTAGCTAGAAAAGACAACATAAGCTGACCTCAAACAAATACTAAAACTTAACGCCAGTGCCAGATGCTCTGCATAATGCATACATAAGCAGTGTTCAGCAGTTCTCCTTAACGAGAGAATTGGTGCAGAGCCTGCTCAAGATTATTGTACTACTCTTCACTGCTGAATATTGCCAACTGAATATTAACTTGAGTTCCTAGCTGTAGCATTTGTGATTCTATCCAGTATCTACTGTTGTGAGTTGTGATCAAGCTGAATAATAATCCTCAAACAGATTAATTTACATTCTAGACCACCGCATCATAGTCACTCAGACCAATTTGTGTGTTTCAGATTTTTGCTCGAACCTCCTGTCATCCTTTCACCAAGGATCTATCTAGCTATCACTAAATCCCCTCTGGCGATCAGCTGGTATGAGTTCAGAAAGGCCTGTGGACAACGAAGCCCTGCTCGGACAACATCATGAGAACTTGCCAGTGCCGAACAAAAGCAAAGACCATGGTATCTCATTGCTTACTGGGACCGGCTTCCTGTTCCTGACTTTCAACTCGGGCATGGCGGTTTACCGCTCAAATAGAGACTTTGGAGCCATCGCCTTCGTGGCTTTCTCCTACCTGGACCTTGTCTTGCTTTTCTACTGCCTGCGGTGGTACGAGAGGACAACCCCAGAGTCGCCTCGCCGTGAACACCTCAAGATGGCGGTGTGGCTGCTCACCACAATGCTTACCGCTGCCTTCTCATACAAGGTGGCGGCAATCATGCCGTTCCCGGTGCAGGTGCTTGTATGGGCCATGGCCGGCGCGACAGTGCTGGGTGGCTTCTACGCCTTCTTCCTGCACCGGGAGGAAACTAAGGCATAACAAGGTATAAGCTCCATTGATCCTTTGCTTCAATTCTCCCGTGCAGAAGAATAATTATCCATGCACCTTAGTTTCAAATTAAAGTTTTTGATTTCTTTCTGTTTCCCTGATGGAATTGGCTCCAAGGTTTAATACTGAAACTGAGGTTTGAGCCTGACTGTGCAATGCATGTCTCTGTCTGCATGGACAGGATAGGTCAGTTGAATCCGTTCAAAGATTAGGTGGTAGTGACAACATTATATTCAAAGGCACATTCTATGGTTCAGAAAAAAAATGAAGCATCAGGATTCATGACTATTGCAATCAATGAACTGGTTTTATGTTCTTTTCATCCTAATGTGGTTCTGCCAGTCTCAGAGGAATGTATACTCTTGCTCAAAAAGAGGAATGTATACTCTTGCTCAAAAAGAGGAATGTATACTTCCATGATCACACAAGCTTTGGAACAGGATCTGATGAAGCAGAATGGGAGGGATGCATGCTTTATTACTGTGCTGCCTGGCATAATGAATCATTGCGCTCGAATTGATGGGTATCACAGCCTTGATAAGTGATCAGTCTTGAACAGAGCCTGATCAATGGCTTATGGCAGCCTTGAACTAGAATTGTTGTCAATTTCTGGTTTGCCATACAAGTGTGCCACCCCTTGGCAAAGGAGGGGAAGAAGAGGCAGGAGGACTGCAGCCATCTTTTAGAAAAAAAGAGAGACAGTAAAGCTGACAACAAGTCAACAGGCAATTCAAGAAATTCCAATTTCTAGAAAGAGGAGAGACAGCAAAGCAGGCAACAAGTCACCAGGCATTTCAAGAACGAAGGCTCACAATTGTTGCAAAAAGGGGGGAAAATGAAAAATGAAAAATGAAAAACGAAAAACGAAAAACGAAAAAAAAAGAAAGGAGGCAAGGGCTAATCTCCTTGGCCATTTTTGGAAGTTCTATGCCAAACTGGTTCCTCAAAGATGTGGCTTCTCTTCATCATCTATAGAACTGATGTTGGAGGCTTTGAGCCAGGAGTTGTAATGATGCTGGAAGCAACTACTGGTTTCCAGGTTATTCAGGAGTTGCCTGTATGCAAACATCCTGGCACAGTCTTGCCACAGGACAGAACAGACGAGACATGCAACGCAGAGATATTACATGAACAGCCTTGACTGAAAAAAAAAACCTATTGAAATTCACCATATGCATCATGCATTTGTTCCCATGGTCAGGCTCGGAAATAGCCAGCATTCAACTAATTATAATCCTACTAGAGACCGAGATGACTTGTGGTAGTCATTCTGTGTTTCAAACCTCATTTAGGATGAGGCCCCATTTTGAATTTGAACACAGGGTTTCATGGAAATTTCTGCTGGAAACTCGTTGTTTCCAATGGAGTTCTGGTGGAATTCTTGGACTCAACTGGGCCTGACGCCGCATCCACTTGACCACTTTCTCGTGGATCAGCGGTTTCATAACTGCATTTTCTTTGCAGCCCGTCTGGTCCATTTGCAGATTACTGCAAGTGTTGCTATTAGATGTATATATTACTAGTACTACTTTGTGTTCAATACGCCTAAACTTCATGCTTTGTTTTTGGATGTCAGGGCTGATACTAACTCGTAGTTCATTCGTACAGGCCGATGGCTTGGTTCAGACAGAGAAATAAAACCAAAGGTGAACTTTTAAGGCTGAAGGAGAACAAACACCCCCAATGCCCAGTTAGACACTGCATGGTCCTGTCAACTTTGCATGCATGTGTGTAATATAATAATGAATAATTGAACTCGAAAAAAAATAATGAATAATCGTAGCAACAATCGTGTCATTTCTGTTCTGAGCTTCCTATGAGCAAAGTTGACAGGACTAGACAGTATCTATATCAAAGCTTGGTCAGGCTATGTTCATGCCTGATCATTTATTAAGGTCAACTTTGTTGTCTATGTTGTACTGTATCAACTTTTGAACTTTACATGCCTAGTGTTGGCGTTTGCTTCCGCGTGATGATGACCTGCTCGATCAGAGTCTCCGGTTCATGCATATGCATTGCTAAAATCAGCAAAGAGAAATGCTTCACCTAACACCTGTGCATACACCACATAGATTTGTTCCACTGGTTTGCGCTGTACAGCGTTGTTATGTTATCATGTCCTGATGACGTGTTGTCTTCTTGTTTTTTCCCCCTTGCACTGGGAGGAACAGAAGTGCCGGGCAGGGGCAGGGAGACTGCCATCCTCTGCCTCTTCATCGCCTCATCGGTATGAAAAGTGGCCGCCGTCCCATCTGGCTGGCCGGCTGGGCCGGATGAAACAAATCGGCCGCAACGTGGACGAAGCAGAAACCGAAAAAGAAAGTAGGAGCCAAAACATATTATCCATAACTTATCGGTCCGGCTTATTAGCCATAGTACAATATTTTTTTTCTCACAATAAAACAATATCAGTCGACTTATCAGCCGTAAAAACCATAAGTCGAACAACTTGTTTGTCATGGGTAATATATGTCTTGAGCATTATTTGCATCAAGTTGCCCAACTATTCCATGTTAACAAATAATGATCCAGTGTGGATGTTACCGTATGGTAAATAACTGAATTCCCTAGCGTTAGCGTTACAATGGGAGAATAATCATGCAAATATAGGTGATTTTATACATATGACACTTTCAAGAGTGAAGTGACCAAAAAAAAAAACTCTGTTAGACATTATGGTGGCCCTTTTGTTACATCATCATACATGTGTAATATGTGTATTTTTGTATAAATAAAGATGTGTAGATGATGACACACGTACCTGCCTCCCTCAAAAGTTCTTTATTTCATATTGAATAAATCATTTTTTTCTACAAATGTACAAAGGGAAGCTTTTAGCACTATTATGGAATGTCATCGCTTTGATCTTGATCAACGCCTTCCAAGCACTCATCGAATCGGCCTTCGAATGGATAAAATGCTTCTCTGCTTGTGTCATTGCAAGAATGTAGTCCATTGCAAAATACTTGCAAGATTAGCGAGAAATTTGGAATTACCGAAAACATCCCACCATCTAAATTTTGCACAGCATAATGGATTCAATTCGTCTGTTAGATTAATCTTGTTTTTCTTGCATTAGCGGCATTGGTAGTTTTGTTTTTCACGTGCATCGGTGTAACATCCAGTATTCTAGTTGGTCTAGTCCATGTTAGTTATCTAGTCATGCAGTATGGCAAGGAGCTCGGATCGACAGTGTGGAGTGAGCCGGTCAGCTGCCAGTTAGTGAGTACATGCCGTGGTGTTTGGACCGCTAGCCATGCAGGAGTGAAGATTTGCATAGATACATGCATCGTGCTTGCAAGCTACGTGTGCATACTATTAGTTTAGGCATTGCTTGGTTTTCTGTTGTCTACTTTTTTTTTTTGAACAAAAGCTTCATTACTCAAATAGATTCATTACAATCACACTATAAACATCTCTGCAAGAAGCTAGGGGGAGTAAGCCAAAGACAACTCTCTAACATAGCCGAGGCATGCTGGGCGCAAAGATTCTCCCGCCAGTTGATCAACGAGATGCCAATATATCAACTCACGAATCCTATCAATTCTCTCTTGATTAGCCATTTCTGCGCTTGGAAAACCGTGAGTTGATATATTGGTAAGGAAAATAGGACTGTTTTAACTAAAGTTTCTCGACCAGATGAAGATAGAAACTTCCCTTTCTAGCCCGGCAACCTACTTCCAATCTTATCAATTAAAGGTTGCACCTCAATCTTTCGAAGCTTTCGAGTATGCAGCGGAAGGCCGAGGTATTTTCCACGGAAGCAGGAAATCTTCCCGGGAAAATTTTGAATGATGGACTGCACCATATCTGGCTGAAGCCGAGTTGGGAAAATCTCTGTTTTGGCCATGTTAACTCTGAGGCCAGAGCAGTCACCAAAGAATGTGAGGATTGCTTGCAGGCTATTTAATTCTGCTAGAGAGGGATTTGCGAAAAGGGCGGCGGCGTCTGCGTACAGCGAGCAACGCAGCTTCGCCAAGGATGGCAGAACTGGCTGTAGAATTCCTTGCCGTGCAGCCTACTCGATGATTCTTTGCAGGGCAATGATGAATAATAGAGGGGACAATGGGTCTCCTTGTCTCAGTCCCCGTGCGTGTTTGATGCTCCGGCTCGGCCTACCATTTATTAGGATCTTGGAAGAGGAGGATGCCAGGATCGCTGCAATCCAGTTGCGCCATTTGTTACTGAAATCCAGCGCTGCAAGAACCTCCAGAAGATATTGCCATCCAATAGAATCAAAGGCCTTAGAAATGTCTAAGCTTAATGAAAAGCGTTGGCTGCTTTTTCCTATGTAGGAGCTGGATCACCCTTTGGACATACAAGAAGTTATCATGGATACACCTTCGCTTGATGAAAGCATTTTGTGCTTGGGATACAAGGCCATTCATATTAGGAGCTAGCCTTGTTGCAAGGATTTTTGTTATGATTTTGACCAGGCTGTTGATCAGACTAATCGGCCTATAGTCCATTATGTTTCTGGCATCCTCTTTCTTCGGAATAAGCACAATGTTCGCTTCATTGAACAATTTCAGTTTTGAGGTTCGGTGATTGTAGAAACCGAGAATCGCATCATGGAGATCATGTTTTATTATCGGCCAACATTTCTTATAGAAGATGCCAATAAATCCATCAGGCCCGGGAGCCTTTTCAGATGGCAACTCTTTGATTATCTGAAGCAGTTCCTGTTCAGTGAACGGTGCATCCAGGTCTTGCAGATTATGCGGGGTATACCCCAATGCCTCCCAGTTGATAGAACCCGTTCTCGTGAACGCAGTCCCAACAGCCTCAGAGAAGAATTGGACCGCCACCTTGGTCTTATCCTGTTGAGAGATCGCTATTTCGTCGTTAGAGTGGAGTGCTCCAATATATGTCTTCCATCGCCGGGCGTTCGCGTGGAGTTGAAAGAACCGTGTATTAGTGTCTCCCTTCCGGATCCAAGTGAGATGAGAATGCTGTCTTGCCTTTGCTCTTTGAATCACTGCCATCCCTATCGATTTGGCTTTTAGATACCTTTTGAACTCCGACTCATCTTTGTTAGCCCACAGGATCACCGGCTCAGATGAGTGAACCACTCACCAGTCATGCCGAGGACCCGCTAGTGTTGCCGAGCACCCACTAGCCGTGCTGACCACGAACAAACGTTGTCCGTCCCCACGTACTATGGCTAGAGCTAGAAGAAGAAGGGAGAACAGAGCATACACACACAGTACAAGACACCAGCGTTGGCCGAAGCCTTGTATGGGAGATGGCAAATCTGAACTCTCTTTACTGAGTTGCCGTGGTAGTCTATTTATATAACTCTATCCATCTAGTCCTAATACAGCTGCCCTGTTGCAACAGTGACCATAACATACAGGGCTGACCCTACGCCGGCCTCTGCATGTGACTCTGTAGGTGAGCCGTGCGACGCCTGCACCTGCAACGGCTACAGTATCACAGCAGGGGGTCTTTTTAGCGCCGCCTTCTCTTGCTGTGTTTACACAAGAAAAACAATAGTTTATTTTAACAATCTTCAGTTAGGTTCTATCTCTGCTGAGCCTTTTCCAACTCTAGCAGAATAATATCTAACACGGCACACCGCACCATCCACTCACCAAAATGTGAGCGCCTCCAGACCTTTAATGCACGGGCTGTTCTTAGTAGTTTGACATGCATGCGTAGCAAAGCATTTTGGGTGTCAACTGGCTGTTCCCATGCAGCTTGCACTGTTTGCCATAAACCTTCAGTCTATTCAGGAGGCCGTATCGTATCGTAAATTATTTACTGCTGGCTGGTTTGGTGTGAGAGAAAAACACTGTTTCCGGCTGAAAATTTACGATCGTTTACGAGCAAGCGAACAGGCCTCTTGTATGTTGACCCAATGCGCTTCAAATCGGAAACCCCGGTAGAAATCAAAAGTAACATCGCCTTGAAGGAACAACGGACGATGATCCGATCCACGTGAAGCTAGAGCTTACAAATCCGTTTTTGGAAACATTTGTAGCCATTCCGCTGAAGCAAGGATGTGGTCAATTTTTGTCATTGTCGGAGACGTTTGATCATTAAACCGTCTTCCCATGAGCTCTAGTGGCGCCAATTCAAGGTTATCAATGGTTGTTTTGAATCTGTTAAGCATTCTAATGTTTACTCGTTGATTATTTTTATCTTCAGCACGGTATATCAGGTTGAAATCCCCTATAATCAACCATTCAGCCTCCATTTGTTGTTTAAGGCCAGTGATCTCTTGCAGGAACAAGATCCTGTCTTGATCAGATCGAGGCCCTAAACTCCGGTTAGGCACCAGGACTTGTTTTCATCCAGCATTGTGATCTTTGCAGAGATTGTATGCGCGGTCGTATGCATGGGGTTGAACTGAAAATAACGATCCGCCGCAGCCAGGAGAATTCCCCCTGCAGTTCCAGTTGCAGGTAAAACCATATGGTTTCGGGCCAACTCCGGTCCTAGAGTTTCATTCAGTAGGGTGGGCGTCCAGCTCTCAATCTTTCGCTATGTTCGTTTGGCCTGTTTTGTTTATAAGCCATGGCTGAAAGTACTGTTGACTGGTTTGGTGTGAGAGAAAAATACTGTTCGTTGGCTGATAAGTCATGACTTATAAGCCAAATACAACCAAGAGAACAGGCTGTTTGTCTCTCGTAGACAGACGACTGTCGCCCCCAAGGAGATAATCAGGTTTCGCACGCTCGCCCTCTTTGCCCCGTCATTGAGGCCTCTAACAATCCAGCACAGTATCAGGCAATTTTTTTGCGCCATAAAGAAACCAGGTAGCTACTAAGACACTGCGGAGTTGCCGACATTTAGGTTGACATACACGGACCGAAGATAACAGAGTCAGCAGGTCCATAAGGTCTGGTGAGGGATGGCCAAAGGCAATAGAGCCAACAGGCCAACACAGTCTCCCTTGCACAGATCGAAGAGTCTGAAAGTAGTATGTGCCAAAGGCAACACAGCCAGCAGGCACAGACTGACTAGGTTCATAAACTAACACGGGGCAGATAAGCCCGACTAGGTTCATAAACTAACACGCAGATAAGCCCGACTAGGTTCATAAACTAACACGGGCAGATAAGCCCTAGGACAGCCACGCAGGGCCCAAACTAAGGCGGTGTTTGATCCAGTGACTAAAATTTAGGAGGTGTGTCGGGAGGATATTACATGGGGTGTTCGGATACTAATAAAAAAACAAATTACATAATCCGTCAGTACTCCACGAGACGAAATTTTTAAGCCTAATTAATCCATCATTAGCATATGTTTACTGTAGCACCACATTATCAAATCATGGCCTAATTAGGTTTAAAAGATTCATCTAGCAAATTAGTCGTAAACTATGTAATTAGTTTCGTAATTAGTCTATATTTAATACTCTATGCATGTGTCTAAACATTCAATAAGACAGCGACTAAAATTTAGGAGGAGCAACTAAACACCACCTAAAACTACTTGACTTGCTTGGTACTAACATAATGGACTGTCATTGGAGACACGTCCAGCTGTTCCCAAGGCCGACGGGCCTCAGGCTACCTCCAAAGACTTTGCCGGCTCCTTCTCCTTTGTGGTGAACCCCTTCTTCTGCAGCTTGGTCCCGTGATCCACCAGGGCCTGGAGGGCGCCCATCTCGGACCTGGTTAGCGGCTGTCAAGATTGTGTGAGAACGATTCCAAGTTAGGCTCGTTTGCAGGCAGCTTGGTTTCATGAGATAAATCACCCAGTTTCTTGATAAGCAGATCCTGGGCTATCTGAATCGTGCCCTTTCCTATTCTGGACTGTGCTTTTCTCGCAAGGCAACTCTAAAGTTTCCCCAAAAACCTCAGTCACCCCTTGCACAACATCAAACATAGCAGTCTGGACGTCCCTCTGTTGGCTTAGCATATGCACGACCGAGTCCCCACGCTGACCATCAGAACTACCCGGATTCACGGAAATAGATCGTTGCTTACAGATATGTTGTGCCGACCGGCAACTCCTGGTTCAGAAGTGATGCGCTTGTAGTCCTAGTCGTCCCTGATCTGCTCCACCATAGCCTTCTGGTTGAAGCAGACAGGTTCCTTCTCCACAGGGACATCTTTGGAGGCACAGAGGATGAACTCGTCAGGCATAGGGTCAGAGGAAGGTTGACAACTTTCGGACTTCAGTAGAAAAACATCGTCACAAAACAGAAATGCTATACAACACTTGCATTGAACTGAAAGTCTCACATGCAGCACGAAGATGCACAACTGGTGGAGATGAGTGAGGAGAGAGAACGTGCGCCCCCAAGGGCGACGGCGGAGCCAGCCATCACCGCCCCGCCGCCACCCAAGATCCTCCGCCATGGCGCCATCCCGAGCTAGCCTCGCAGATCCACTCCGCCCCCGCCTCCCCCAGCTCCGTACAGCCCCGGCTCCGAGAGCGCCTCTGCAGCGGTAGATCGACACGTCGTCCCGGCCGAGACTCCACCACCGTCACCGACGATCCACACCAGGCTGCCGGAGCCGGATGATGACCTGGTGGTCCCGGACACGCCGGAGCAGCCGGGCAAGCCATCCTATGCGGACACCGTGCTGCTTCCTGCCGCGACCCAGTTCGGTGCTTCCGCTGCCACGGGCTTGGCCACCGGGAGAGGGACTGCAAGCGTGCCAGCGGCGGTCGCCCACAAGCTGCTGCGGGGCGCGCGCGTCAGGAAAGCCTACCGCCGCCGCCGCCGCGTTCGGGGTCTACGGCCATGGCGATGCTCGGCGATCCTGCGACGAGGCCTGAGGAGGACGAGTGCCTCATCCCAACCTCGTTTGCCACGGAGGCGAGCCGGCGGGAGTGGGAGGAGACGGCTGCAGTTTCCTGGGCCATGAGCGGGCCGCCCAACACGTGGCCAAAGGAGGTGGAGGCGGCCATCCGTGCTGAGTTCCACCTCAGGCCCGGCGACGTCGTCGTCACCAGTCACCACCCGCAGGCAGGCCCTCAAGCAAGGCTATGCTAAGCGCCACGGCATCGACATCCACTTCGTCAAATGGCGCAGCCTGGTTAACTGCCTGGGCGTGTCGCTTCTCTTCCGCGTCAAGCTCTGCCTAGATGGTGTGCCAAGGCATGCCTGGGAGGACGACATCGTCGAGCGCATCATTGGGAGACGCTGCGTTCTGGAGTCCATCGACACCGACCTCCTGCGCCCAGCAGCGACGAAGACCATCGACCTTTGGGCTTGGACAGCAAATCCGAGCCTCATCCCCAAGAAAGTCTGGCTCACCTTCACCAACCGCGCCAAAAATGCGAAGCTCACTTCGATCATGGTGACTGAAACCCCACCAGTGCACTGGCAGCAAGGTACAAAGCACTGCGCCATCATCCACCTGGAGGAGATTCATGACTACACTGCCTCCACCAACGACGACAACGGCAACATCTCCCCAGGTAAAAGACGTCTTCCTAAATGGCATTTGGGAGTCGTTGATGGAGAACAGGTTCCTGCTCGCGCTTTCAAGGAGTTCCCGCACCACCCACCACCGCCGAAGCGCCATGACCCTGCGGACAGGGAGGGGCAGCGCGAACGGCGGCGTGAGGACAGGCTCTCTAGGGGGCCAAAAGGGAGGTACAACAACGACCACCCCGACTTCTGCAACGGCCGTGACAAGCGTCATGGCCACGACGATGACGACGACGACTACGACGACTACGGTCGTTGTGGTAGAGACGCCCCTCGCAGATATGCTCGGGGTGAGCACAGCGAGGCTGGTGGCTACCGTGAGCGTGAACGCTCCCCTCCACGCCGCGATTGGGGCTATGGCAACAGACATGGAGGGCGGCAGCGGGCTACCGACGCCGGCGCTCAGGCTCCAGCTCTCCAAAAGGAGCTCAAGCTGCCTCATGAGCTTCCTCAGGTGAGCGCTTTGCAGATGACTGAAGACACGGAGCTGCAGCGCCTCTTCAAAACTCAGGCGTTCGCCCTTCAGGATGCTGTGCAGCGCATCCTGGATTGGGCTGGCGGCCAAAGCAACAAGAAGATGGCATCGTCTTTGCAATCGCTCATGTACGACTACATCGACAAAGCGTGCGCGTTGGTGGACGGACTGGGGCTGCTTTGAAGCCCCACCCCCCCCCCCCCCCCCCATCAGCTGGTGTGCTGGCGTTGCAGAAGGCCGGGAATGAAGCCTGGTCCAAGATGCCTCCCCAGCAAGCTACGTCAGGCCAAGCCCCGCAAGCCACCGTTCCAGCCTGCAACGTCTTCGACCGCATCCTCAACGCGCTACCATCTACGGCAGCAGTGGAAGACAACTCCATAGCTGAGGTTGAAGAGGCCTTGGCGCGCATCGAGCTAGCTGCAAAGCTGGATTCCACTGTTCAGGTTCCACAACCAACCTCTCCATTGTATCTTTGCAACTCTGAACTTCATGCAAATCCGGGATTCAGCATGGTGTCTCCACAACCGAACTCTCCTCTGGACCTGTTCGGTCCCAAAGATGCCACTGCCTCGCACGACACGGCCAACATCAGTGGAACACCGGCTCTTACCAACGCTATTGTTGCACAGGCACAAGATGGAGAAGCGGCAGTAGCAGCTCACTCTGCAGGCAGCCAGCAACTGGTCAGCGGAGTTGCAGCCCTATTCAGCAAGCCGCCGGAGCCGGTGCTTCAGCAGCCGACGCGTGCAGTGACGCCTCCAACCGCTACGACTCCGTCGGGTGCTAGACGTCGTCCTCGACGCAAGCGCGTCTTCGACATGTCATCGGTACGGCGCAGCACCCGCCTCGCAGCTGCTCGCCCCATGACCCAAACGCAGCGCGCTCAGCGAAATCTCTGCAGAAAACATGGCTTGGTGCATGACGAACTTGAACCTGTGGAAACCGCCTTGCAGGAGTACATTGCCATGTTCAGTGGACCGCTGCCGCCGGACGTCATCGCCGCCATGACAGAGATGTTCAACATCGGCACGGAGGACGCGCATGAAGCGGAAGAGGCGCTAATTCGCATGGTGGGCGAGGGAGTCGAAGAACTCCAAGATGCGGCCACGGTGACGGCTACAGCATAAGTGCCTCCAGGGGCATCCAATTTGCGCCTATAGCTTTCCTATGAATCAAGCAACTATCGTCCAGAATGTGTATCTGCGTCAATGTGTGCCTTCAGACAACTTTAGTTTAATTTCAAAACCACCAGAACTACTTAAGTTTGGCTTCAGAATGTGTAATCGTTGTTTGTCAGCTTTCAGTATGTTTACGTCCAGAAAGGTGCTGCTCTTAGCCTTCGTTCAAAGCGTCCTGCTGCTATGGTCAGATTCAGGCCGCCATTCTTCAGATGTTGTGCTGCTGTTGTGGTCTGATTCAGGCCATCATCTTTCAGATGCTGTGCTGCTGCCGTCTACGGCCAAGAAGCAGCACGCTCTTGCGCTTGCCATTAGACAATGTGTGCACAAAGCCTAGACCTCCTATCCTGGAATGTCCGCGGATTAAATCAGCAGGCTAGACGAGACACCGTCCATCAAATTTTAGCTGCAACTTCGTTCAACATAGCTTGTTTGCAAGAAACTAAACTGCACCAAATTTGCCAATATGACGCCGTGTACCTTGGTGGCTATCGGATGCGAGAGTTTGGCTGCGGGGCCGTCTCAAACGAGGGGAGGCATTCTCATCCTCTGGAACGAGCGTCGGACAAGCTGCACCGACATTGTCATTGGAGAGTTCCACATCTCGGCAAGCGTCCACCTGAAGGACGCGGACGTCGCCTTCAGGCTTACGGTGGTGTACGGGCCATCACGACGGGCTGACAAATTACGTTTCCTAAATGAACTGAAAGACTTGAAGCCTGCGCCGGGCATCCGTTGGCTAATCACGGGCGACTTCAATCTCATTTATAAAGCATCAGACAAGAGCAATAGGAATTTGAGTCCACGCCTCATGCGGCATTTCTGCGAAGCACTAGATGAATGTGACCTCTCAGAGATCAGTCTACAAAACCGGAAGTTCACGTGGAGCAATGAGCGACAACGTCCCACGCTGATTAAACTTGACCGCTTCTTCTGTAATGCAGAATGGGACGCTACTTTTAGCAACCACGTTCTGAATGCGTTATCGACTTCACTCTCTGACCATTGCCCGCTGCTGCTATCAAACCAATCGGGGCCTAGAAGACCAAACACGTTCAAATTTGAAAATTATTGGGTCAAACTTCCTGGTTTCAAAGAAGTTGTCAAGCGTGCTTGGGACACTCCGACCACACACTACGAGCCGTTCCATGTCCTGTACCACAAGCTGCACTATACCTCACAGAAGCTAAGAACATGGAGCAAGGAAATTATATCGGACGCTAAAAAACTTTTCTTCATGGCGCAAGAAGTGATCCTAAGGCTTGATATTGCTCAAGAAAACAGAGAATTGACACCTGCTGAACAGCTTCTACGGGCAAACCTCAAGAAAAGAGTGCTCGGCCTAGCTGTGATTAACGACCATCAAATTGGGCGATGCTAACACAAAATTCTTTCACCGAAAAGTCAATGCAAGAAGAAGGAAAAATCATATCCAGCGAATGAGGAATGGAATGATTGGGCAATAAACCATGATGACAAAGCTCGTGTGGTACAACAACATTTTTCAGACTTCATGAGACATCTACCACGGCGGCAGCTTGACATTAACTGGGAGGCGCTGCAGCTACCGGTAAATGATCTGAGTGAACTTGAAGTGCCTTTCTCCGAGGTGGAAATAAAGCACGCTGTTCACCAAATGCCGTCGGACAAAGCCCCAGGGCCTGACGGATACACAGGGATCTTCTTTAAATCCTGCTGGGATATTATTAAGGCGGATGTGGTCAAGGCTGCAAATGCTTTCTACTCGCTGCGGTTTGGCAACCTGGACATCTTAAATTCGGCCAATGTGGTCCTAATCCCAAAAAAGACGGCGCCAAGTCCATTACAGATTTCCGTCCCATCAGCTTGATTCATTCCTTCGCCAAAATCATGGCCAAGCTGTTGGCACTGCGTCTAGTGCCACACATGAACTCCATCATATCCACAGCACAAAGCGCTTTCATCAAAAAAGAAGTATACATGACAATTTCATGTCCGTCCGCAACGCAGCAAGAAGATACTACAACTCCAAGCAACCAACTCTGTTCCTCAAGCTTGACATTACAAAAGCATTCGACTCGGTGAGATGAGAATATCTATTGAACCTGCTAAATATTTTAGGCTTTCCCCGTCGATGGCAAGATTGGATTGCTGCGCTCCTTTTCACCTCCTCCACGAGGGTGCTGTTGAACGGCATCCCAAATGCACCGATCAAGCATGGTAGAGGGCTGCGGCAAGGAGATCTCCTCTCACCTTTGCTATTCGTCATAGCAATGGATCCCCTGCAAAAATTGCTCCATCTAGCAACAGAAAAAGGCTATCTTTCCAAGCTTAGGGGAAGAACGACACAACTGAGGGTGTCGATGTACGCGGATGATACGGCAATTTTTGTCAAGCCAACAAGGGAGGACATGCTTGCGTTGGCCGACCTCCTCACTTTTTTCGGCGAGTCTTCAGGGCTCAAAACAAATTTCCAGAAATCAACAATCATCTCGATTCGCTGCGAACGATTGAATCTAAACAACATTCTGGCCGGCTCTCCTACGGAGGTCTCATGCTTCCCAATCAAATATCTAGGATTGCCGTTAATGGTCAAAGGCCTAAAGCGAGTGGACTTCCAGCCATTGGTGGACAAAGCCATCAGCAAGCTCACCCTCTGGAACGGGCGTCAAATCAACCAAGCAGGCCGCTTGACCTTGGTTATAGCGGTCCTTACATTGCAGGCGGTGTACTTCCTCACATCATTGCGTGCCCCAAAGGAAACACTCAAGGACATTGATCGACAGAGGAAGAAATTCCTCTGGGCGGGAGCCGAGGCGCTAACCGGAGGAAAGTGCAAGGTAAATTGGCCTCGATCAGCAAAACCCAAATATTTAGGAGGCCTAGGCATCCTCCATCTTGGGAAGTTTGCGAGGGCCCTCAGGTTGCGGTGGCTGTGGCGGGGTTGGTCAACAAATAGTGACAGACCATGGGATGGACAAGAAACACCCTACGACAAGGTAGACAAGCTCCTCTTTGCGGCTTCCACTATGCTCACAATTGGAAATGGGGAAAGGGCATCGTTTTGGAAGAGTGCATGGCTAAATGGCCAACGACCCTATGATGTAGTGCCACATCTCTTCTCCATCTCCAGGAGAAAAAACAGGACGCTGCACCAAGCTCTGCTTGCCAACAATTGGATACACGACATCGACCTACGGCATCCAAGCTTTTCTGCCCAACACTTTGCCGAGTACAGATGTCTATGGCGAGAGACCAGGCGTATCCTGTTGAGAACGGGGACGCCTGATGCCCTCACATGGAATTTTGAGGAAAATAGAGAATATTCCGCTTCGTCAGCTTACCACGCCTTATTTATAGGCGCAACCCGCAACAACTTCAAAACAATTATATGGAAGCCGTGGGTGCCGCCTAAATGCAAATTCTTCAGCTGGCTTGCCATACAGAACCGAATCTGGACAGCTGACAGATTGGTAGCTCGGAACTATCCAAATCAAAGGATCTGTCCACTTTGTAGACTACATGCAGAATCGGGCTTACACTTTTTCAAATATTGTAGGTTCACGAAGCGTTTGTGGAGCGAAATCGCCGCATGGACGGCAAATCATAATTTGCACCCGAATACCTAGCCGCCTAGTGACACCCTCGAGAAGTGGTGGACGGCCATATCAGTTGTACCTAGTGCAAATAGGAGAGGCCTTCGTTCGATCATCATCCTAGTTTGTTGGGAAATTTGGAAGGAAAAAAATGCGAGAGTATTCCAACGCGCGGAGTCCACAAACTTTGGAGTGCTTCATAGAATCAAGGAAGAGGTGAAAGTGTGGATCATGGCGGGAGCAAAGCACCTGGATAATTTCGTGAATCACCACCGACTACTTTTTTGATCGGCCCTCCCCTAGTGCATGTCTTTTATCTTGTTTCGCTTTTTGTGGTTGTTGTATATTGGTGCGGTTGTACAGTATAGTGGGCAGCTCTCTTGCCGGTTCGTTTCAAAAAACATGCAGCACGAGGGCTGGCCCCCAATATCGAAACAAAGGGTTCTGCGAAGGATACACGTTTGGTAGTCTTACTCTTGATTGTCGGAGCTGGAGCGACCTTAGCCTTGTACACCTTCTTCTTGGCCTCGAACTGCAGCTCCCTAGAATGGTAGGATCCACCCTCATGCGTAGAGTTTCCGCGGCTGCGGAAGTTGGTGCTGTAGCAGTCAGCCCCCCGTTGCGGCAACAGGTGACGCGCCCCCAAGCAGAGGCGCTCCTGTGCCTTCTTTGGTGTCTTCCGTGGCCATCATTGTCATCCTCCCTACTGCAATAGCGTAGCTCATCCCATCCACAGTCGTTGCGTCTTCCCCTTGCTTCTCCTGGAGAGTTAGGCTCCCCATACCTCCAGAGCAGGTCCCTGCGTCGCTTGCGGTTTGGTGGTCCTCCCTGACCACCATCGCCGTTGATGAAGGACAGATCCTCCACAATAGGCACATGCAGGAAGATCTCGTAGGCCATGGCATGCTTGAGGCCAGTTGGCTCCTCATGATGATGCTGCACGAGAGGAAGTGGAATGTCCACGGACGGGAGTTTAGCGTCAGGATCAGTGATTGTGAGCCAAACCTTCTTCGGGGTCTTACAAGGGTCCGCACACCAAGCCCACAGGTTGTAGGTCCTTGTCCTCTCTCGGCGATGGGTGTGCTCCTCCACATAGTGGATTGCACAGGAGCGACCCAAGATCAAGGCAGCCACGTTCTCCCCCCAAGCATGCGGTGGGATCCCCTCGATGCGAACATTGACTCGATACTCCAGGTGGGTGTCTGTTGCTTCTCTGGCTTCACTCTAGGTGGCAAAGTAGAAGACTCTACCACCAACCTCCAGGTGCTGAAGACGGGTGACCCTCTGCCTGAGCCGCTCTTTGGAGTTCGGAGAAGATGATCAGGAACTGCTCTGAATAGTGCTTAACAACTTGGAAGTCGCCGAAGCCCATGCCCAGCTTGGAATGGAGCGCGTCACCAACATGGAAAGGCTCGGTGTCGTGGCTATTGCCCCGTAGCCAGCACACCGCAGCCTTCCCTAGCAGAGCATCCCGACACCTCCGGATGTCTCCCGTAGCCGAGATGAAGACAGTCTCGCACTCAGGGCGCGCACGAGGGTCTCTAGGGTAGGCCGCCATGGTCATCGGGGGAGGGCTGCCGCGCGCCGCCTCCAGGTAGGAGCGGCTGGCGTCCCTAGTGGGCGGTGGAGTAGTGAAGTGGCTGGTTGTTGTGGCGGAGACCAGGAAGCTGATTTAGGAAGGTAGCTTCCATTGTTACAGCGAACTATAGCCCCGGTTGCACCTGTGCAGGAATCACTAAAAAGGCACCAGGTGTGTTGATCTTCAAAGTCCCTTGACTTGGAGGTTTCCATCTTACTGACGGGGCATTGTTTCAACGGAGAGGTGAAGGCAGGCTTCTATTGCCCATTCTTCTCCACTCCTATGCCGATCGGTGCCTTCCCATGCCAATGATCGTTTCTGCTACTCCACAAGGACCACATGTCGCACAGTATTTCACCCCAAACATCATCCGGGCAGTGAGACTGGTCCAACAAATCTCTTGTCTAGGTCACCAGGTGCAGTCGAGGGAGTTTGATGCCTGTTAGGGATTTAAGTCGATCTGTCCCAAAAACTGACCGTCAAAGAGCATTGAGTCAAGGCATGAAAGGTAGACTCATCGTCTTTGCCACTGAAGTCACAGATCCCCATCGGCTCTATATGTCCACAGTGGAGGTTTGCTCGACATGGTATAAAGTCATAGGACACTCGCCACCAGAACACCCTCACCTTGGGTGCAACTTTGCATCTCCAGCTAGATCTTATGCAAGTGGGGATCGTTACTGGCCACAGAATGGGTAGTCTAGTTTCCCCATGGTCCTTTCCTTGTGTTCCTTGTTCCACCAACAAACGATAAGCCAAACGCACCATGTAGAGGCCATGCCGTTCACCTGACCAGGCCCAAAAGTCCTCTTGTCCTCTACCTAGCAGAATTCTTTTAACCGTCTATGCGTCCATGTGTAGCAGGTTATTTTCTAGCACGTCATCATCCCAGGTCCTACCATCAGCAGATAGGAGGTCGCTAACTTGAATGGCCGAGGCACCTGGTTTTGGGCAAATCGGTTTGCCGCCAAAATGGCTTCCGGTATCCTGGTATATCCAATGATTATGGTGAAGTCATAAGTGATAGACGAATAATGACTGTTGTTCCATTAATTAATCAAGTGTTTATAAAAGGAGTTACATGACTCTTCAACTGTTGAGGCTCTTCGACACATTCAGCCTTGCCATTTTGTTGGGATGTATGAGGGCAAGAAAGGCGAAGATGAATACCTTGTTGAAGGAAAAAGGAGCGGGCTGCATTATCGTCGAATTCGCGACCATTGTCGCTTTGAACAAACTGTATACGACAATTGAAATGAGTGAGCACATAGCTATGAAAATTGCCCAAAGGGGTGAATGTTTCAGATTTCAGTTTAAGCGGAAAAGTCCACAAATAATGAGTGAAATCATCCAACAAACAAGATAGTATTTGGAATCGGATATGCTCATAATAGGAGACGTCCACAGGTCACCGTGAATTAACTCAAAAGGTTTAGAGGCCCTTGAGAAGGAATTAGAAAAAGGCAAACGACTGTGACGACCCAACTGACATGCATGGCACAAGGAGGTGTCATGATCACTAGGAATAACAGAAATAGATTTATTTGAACGTCAACGGGAGAGGACTTGGACACCGGGATGCCCCAACCGTCGGTGCCAAGTATTCTCCTGGGCAGCCAGCATGACTCGAGGATGTGAAGTGGATATCAGAAGGAGCGGATAAAGATCTCCGGAGCTATCACAACGGTGGAGCACCGTCCCGGTTTGGAGATCCTTCACGGATAAACCAAAGGGGTCAAATTCAACAGAACACAAATTATCTTTGGTAAATTTGCGAACTAAAATAAGATTAGCTATGAGTTGAGGAGAGATAATGACATTGGAAAAGTGGAGAGGACGGTGGGAATTAGAGAGCAAGGCTTGACCGGAACAAGTAATAGGAAGACAGGTGCCATTACCAACGATGATGTTGGAATTGGAAGGGGGAGAGGAGCTGATGGAGTATAGATTACCGGAAGATGAAGAAAGATGCAAAGATGCACCTGAGTCTGTGTACCAATTTGCGTCGGGCTACTGCAACAGCATCGTGTTGAAAACGTTGGCCTGGGCGGCCTGGTTCCAGGACGCCGTCAAGTCAGGGGCGCCGTGGAGGCCGTAGGCACCATAGGAGAGGGAAGGAGCGTAGGGGTAGGCGCTGTAGGGGAGGGTAGGCGCCATGGATGGATGGAGAGGGAAGGAGCGTCGCGATGGAGAGGAGGCGCGGCGGGAGAGAAGGTAGTGGGTAGGAGAAGGGTCACCTAGCTCATACCATGATAGACGAATAATGACTGTTGTTCCATTGATTGATCAAGTGTTTATAAAAGTAGTTACTTGACTCTTCAATTGCTGAGGCTCTTCATTCTAGACTATACATGACTCTTGGCTATTCATATTCTAATAATAAGTCTCCACCCTTGTTTACCAAGAATCGCCATGTTGAAGTGTTTGATGCCCCGGAAGCCCATACCTCCATGGCACTTTGGAGGAGTAAGATCTTGCCAATGCCTCTAGTGAAAGGTTCGGCTATCCTTGGTGAGAGGGTGAAATAGTTCATGGGTAGGTTGCAACTGTCTGTGCCACCGACTTGTTCAAAACTTCCTTGGCTGCACCGCTGAGAAGCTTCTCGCTCCAACCTCCTACCAAACCTCGACTCTTTGATAGGATCGCTTTGAAGGCTTTAGTGGTGCTATGACCCACCGCCGTGGGCAACCCAAGATATTTTTCACCTAGTGCCTCTGTGATAATACTAGTGGAATGCTTCATCTCCTCTTTCATACCCATCACAATTAGCACCGAAGAAAACAACAGATTTAGCAATATCCACCATCTAACCTGAACATGTCTGGTATTTGCGAGGAATTTCCTCCAAGTGTAACCCACCACGTTCACTTGCTTGAGTGAACACTAAGCAGTCATCAGCAAACAAAAGATGGGAAACCCATGGTGCATGGATCCCTACATTAAGTTCTCCTAACTAACTTCCTTAATTATGGTATTAGTGCCAAAAAATGAGTGCGATGGGGCTGATGGGGTCAAGAGAGATGGCTCCGTGTGGTGGTTGTGCACGAAAAAGTCGTCAGGGAATCCTCCGGAGGGGAGGCTGTGGATGGTCTCCACGCATGAGGAGATACCGATGGAGAGAGACAATATAATTGGCTATTTACCATTGGAATCGTCGCCTCCTTGCTTATAATTGCCATTGAGTCTATGAATTGTGGGCTCGTTTGGGTCTATGAAATGTGGACCTGATGATAATTTTGCGAAGCCCATTCTTTGTAATCGCAAATAGTCGTTTCTGACGATCAAATGTGGATCTGTTGGGCTCTTGCCCACAAGTTGTACGTTGATGTGGAAAGGCTTCGTACGCTTCTGTCTGTTGTTAGTTGAAGTCTTGCAACAAGTAATGCTGTAAACACAAGCCACCTTGCTAGTCTTGGTTCAAGGCCCCGTATGAATTGAAATTTTTTACAATAATTGAAACCATACCTCCAAGGTCCAAGGTCCTAAGGAATGCGCATGGGAATTGCTATTAAATAGGCTCCTGATTTCTTCCAAAAGTTCAGACGACGTATGATGGCCAATGGTTATAGTTTTCCAAATGGGCCTGGCCCATCGGGCCAGCACGGGCACGGTGTTGATTTGGCCTGGTCCGAAAACGGCCCGGCCCGGCCTCTCCCGTGCTCGTGCCAAGCACGGCACGGCCTCGTGCCCGTGCCTGGGCCGCTATGCTAGCCCGTTGGCACGGCATGGGCACGGCCCGCTCCAAAGGCCGGCACGGGGTCGGCACGGCTAAGAGCCGTTGGATGAAGCCCCCGGCGAGCGCTGGCCGTTGGATGAAGGGCTACGGTGGGGCGCCTATATAAGCCAGGAGCCGCCCGGGGGAAGCTACTGTGCTAATTTCTTCCCCCTCCGCGCCGCGCGCACCTCGCTCTTCGGCTCTGCTCTCTCGTTCGAAACCCTAGCCGCTCACTCTCTTCTTTTCGCCGTCCGGTGGCTGGTGACAGCGGCGGTGGCTTGCACGGGCACACGGCACGGCCTTGTACACCCCTTCTCTTCTCTCTGACCGGCGATGTAGCTTAGTCGTTGAGATCTCCAACGAATCGTCTTCGTCTCTCTCTCGTCGCGCTCGTCGCGCTCGTCGATCTCGCCGGACTCCGGCGTCATTGGGGCTCCGCTATGATGCGTTGAGGTACCAGGACGCCGGATCTAAGCGATGTCGTCGTCGCCGTTGCCTCTGGTGCTCCATCAAGCGAGGTGAGTTAGATCTATTTCTTGTTCTTCTTCTTCTTCTTGATTCGCTGTTCTTCTTCACTTCTTCTTGTTGATCTTGCTTTGTTGTTTTTTACTTCTTTTTCTTCTTCTTGATTTAACCCTAGATCTATTTCTTTTTTTGAAGCCACTGGCGTTGAGGGACCGGAGGCCGGTGACGACGAGATGTCGGATGAGCAGGAGGACATTGGTCTCTCCATGACGATCAACGATGAGTTGCGCCTCTGTGGGATGACCGGAGACGACGAGGACGATATTGTTGGGGATGCTGAGGAGCTCTTCGGTCGTCGTGCTGCCGAGGAGCTCAACGGCGGTACTGCTACTCACCCACTTCCCGTCGACGACGCTGACGGCCCCAACGCCGTCCAGGGCGACACTCAAGCCGCTGCTGATGACGGCTCAACCAGCCAGCCTAACCGCCCTTCTACCTCGGTTTGCTAGGAGGATTTCGAGAAGCTCTACAAGAAGGTAAATGGTAAGGATGTCAGGTATGGCGCTCGGTGTCTTCACTGCCGTAAGGAGTACTCTGCTAATTCTAAATTTGGGACTGGCCACCTTCTCCGTCATCAAGACTCTTGCCCTAAAAAGCGTGAGAAATGTCGCATGGCTCAGTCCCACATTACTTTCAATAAGGATGGTAGTATGCGTAATTGGGAGTATTCTGCTGAGGTTGCTCGTGTTCAGCTTGTTCGTTTGCTTGCTAGGCTAGATCTTCCCCTACGTCTTGGTGAAACTGAGGCCTGGGAAGATTACATAAAAACTGCTCATAACCCTAGGTACTCAACTGTTTCTAAGCAAACTACAGCTAGAGATCTTTTTAAGTATTTCAATGAGAAGCGTGGTCGTTTGATTGATGATTTGAAGAACAATGCCATTTCATCTGTTGCTATTACTTCTGATATTTGGTCTGGAAATGCTAAAGAAGATTATTTGAGTGTTGTTGGTCATTACATTAATGCTGATTGGCAACTTGAAAAAAGAGTGCTTGGCTTAAGGCTTATAGATGCATCACATAATGCTGAGAACATTGCTGAACGTGTTAGTAATGTGCTTAATGATTATGGTATATTGAACAAGGTCTTTTCTGTTACTTTGGACAATGCCTCTGCTAATAACAAAGCTATGGATAAACTGAAACCTGTGCTTAAGGAGTATTTAGGTTCTGATTTGTTTTTGCATCAACGCTGTGCTTGTCATATCATAAATCTGATTGTTAAAGAGGCTCTGGTTGCTGTTAGTCCTTTGATTGATGCTTTCAGAACTGCAATATCATACATTAACTCTTCTAACCAGAGAGTTGCTGCATATAAGAGTTATTGCATGGCATCTGGTATTAGACCTAGGAAGTTTGCATTGGACATGGATGTTAGATGGAACTCTACATACCTGATGCTTAGGCATTTGCTACCACACAAGGAAACTTTCCATACTTTCATTGAGTCTAATTATCCTAGAGCTAAAGGTGGCCCCTTTCTTTTGACTCATGATCATTGGGCTATGGCAATTAAAATACTGGAATTCCTTGAACTGTTTTATGACTCAACAGTTGCTTTGTCTGGTGTCTACTATCCTACTGCCCCACTTATGGTTCATCATATTGTTAAGATTGCTATACACCTGCATAAGTATCAAAATGATGAACATATTAGAACTGTTGTTCAACCTATGATTGATAAGTACAATAAGTATTGGAGAACCATACCTGATCTTTACTGCATTGCATTTATCTTGGATCCAAGAGCTAAAATTAAAGGTTTTAACAAAGTGCTTAGAAAGTTAAATTTGCTTACTGATGCTGATTATTCTAATAAGCTCATGCAAACTAGAACTCTTCTCTTCAAACTGTATCATAAGTATGATGATTTGTATGGATCTGTAGGGGCCAAAAGGGCTGACCCTCCAAGCCTATCTGGTAAGAAAAGAACAGCTTGGGCTGAAATATATGATGATGATGATGATGATGGTGGTGGTATGGTTGGAGCTGGCTGTTCTTCTCTTCCTCCTAATCTTGATATGTCTAGGACTATTCCTGCTACTGCTTTGCTACATGCAGCAAATTCTTCTAGCAGTAGTTCTGAACTGTCTGCTTATCTGGACTGTGACACAGTGAGCCAGTGGGATGATGACTTCAACATCCTGAACTGGTGGCATCATCATAAGCTAACATATCTAGTTCTTTCTACCCTTGCTAAAGATGTTTTCAGTGTGCCTGTTTCTACCATTTCATCAGAAGCTACTTTCAGTACCACTGGCAGGATCATTGAAGAAAGGCGGCGGAGGCTAAACCCTGAGACTGTGGAGGCACTCACATGCATCAAGGACTAGGAAGCTACTGAGTCAAGGCTACAACATATGGTGGAGGATAAGGAGCTCGAGGAGGCATTTGAAAACCTTTATCTTGATTAGTCATTCATTTATGTAATGGTCTATAATTTTAATTGGACTTGGATGCTTTGGACCTGTGGATTGGATGTAATGAACAATTGAATTACACTAAGGGGCTGGCTGCACTCTTTTTCCCTGTCCAGGGTTTCTCACAAGGGTGAGTTTTACCTGGACAGGTTTTTAATGAGGCAGCCATTGCACAGCCCTTCCTTTTGATATTTTGTTGCCTGGTGTTCTCTTCTTGATTTTGATTTCTTCATATTTGAGCTGTTCTCTGTTTTCTGAAATTTTGATGTGGTTTTGTGGGTTAGTGCCAAGGCACGACACTAACACGCTGGACTGCCGTGCCCAGTGGCACAGCACGGCACGATCTAGAGTGCTTAGTGCCGTGCCTGGGCCAGAGGCTGAGCACGGCGGCACTACACGACACGGCACGGCAAGGCTACCGTGCCTGACCGTGTCGTGCCCAGCCGTGCTCGTGCCGTGTAATGCCCGTGCGGCCCGTTTGGAAATCTTTACCAATGGTCATAGGCTTTCTTCTTCGTTTCGTCAGCTCAGCAGCAAAGTAGTAGATCATGTCCTGAACTCGTCGCCTGAGAGCTCAGGCAACTCAACTCTAGGAGCTGTATACAAGTATATATGGTCGTTACCCATAACAATACATTATCTGCTGGCACAACCTCCGCGTGGCTCATCAGCGACACCATATTGTTATCCTACATTCGTACGGTCGTACCAACAGTTGCCATAACACGTACGCAAGCTTGGATGTTGAATTCAGCGATGTCAGGACTCTGGACTAGAAGAAAGGCAAAACTTTTGTTTGACTAATAAAGAATAATCCAACGATGGCTATCGGCCCTGTTCGTTTGGGCTAGCCCGTTTGGGCTTGTTTGTTGCTGCCTGCACCGTGCAGTCAAACGGCAATGCAAACCAAGTAGCCAAGTAGGCATAGTACGTGTCCAGGGAAGTGTACTGGGAGAACACTGAACACCCCGAAGACGACGGCCTGATGAAGATGTCGGCTTGCACCGCTGTCGCCGTCTTGTTCCTCTTCCTCTTGCTGCCGTCGTGCTCTCCCGACGACCGGCTTGTCGTCGGAAAGCCACTCTTCGCTGGCGGTGTCTTCGTCTCTGATGGTGGCTCCTTCTCGTTAGGCTTCTTCTCCCCCACCAACTCAACTCCGGCCAAGCTGTACCTCGGGATATGGTACAACGGCATTCCTGAGGTCACCGTGGTGTGGGTCGCCAACCGGGAAACCCCGCTGATCACTGGCACAGCTGGGTCTCGTTCCCCTTCCGGCGGCCCGATGCTCGTGGTGACGAACACCTCCAACCTCGACGAGGTTCCGTATGAGAAACGACAACAACAACAAGACCTCCGGTGGCGGTGACCACCTCGTTTCATGGAAGAGTCCCAGCGACCCGTCGCCGGGGAGCTTCACCTACGGCCTCGACGAGGCCACGTCCCTCCAGATCTTCGTCTGGAACGGGTCGCGCCCTCTCTGGCGCAGCAGCGTATGGACGGGCTACAGGTCCTCCATCCACTACATGCCCAACATCAGCGGCCATGTCTACCTGGGCGTGAACGCCGCCGACGTCGAGGCCTACATGGGCTTCAGCGTCTCCGACGGCGTCTCGCGCGCGCGGTACGTGATGAGCTCCTCCGGCAAGTACGCGCTCCAGAGCTGGAACAACGCCTCTTCGCGATGGGAGGAGCTCATCGCGTGGCCGCCTTACGAGTGCAGCCGCTACGGCTACTGCGGCCCGTTCGGCTACTGCGACAACACCGACGGCGCAGCAGTCCCGGCGTGCAAGTGCCTCGACGGCTTCGAGCGGACGAGCAGCGAGGATTGGAGCCGCGGCAACTTCTCGCTGGGATGCCGGCGGAGAGAAGCGCTGAGATGCGGGGATGGGGACGACCGGTTCTTGGCGTTGCCGGGGATGAAAGCGCCGGACAGGTTCGTGCACGTCAGGAACAGGAGCTACGACGAGTGCGCGGCGGAGTGCAGCGGCAACTGCTCCTGCGTGGCTTACGCGTACGCCAACCTGAACACCAGCACCATCAATGGGGATTCCACGAGGTGTCTGCTGTGGGTCAGGCCGTCGGGGAGCTCATCGATGCAGAGAAGATTAGTGTCGATGAAGCCGGAGACGAGACGCTGTATCTCCGGCTTTCTGGCCTGGATGCAGGTACTGATTTCTATTCTTTGCTTCCACGTCTTTCCACTAACTAATTTTCAGTTAAACAATATACTATCCTTTGACTCACTGTTTGAATAATCAATATTTATATCTAACCATAATAATAATAAAGAAAATGCAAAAACTAAAACTCAACACCCCCATCCGACAACTGACAACCATCTTAATACTAATTACTAATTCAAGACTTTTAATGGAGACTCCATATTAATTCTCACAAGACATAAGAAAAAAAAGCTAAGATCATTGAAATTCTAAAAGAAACATAAATACCATTAATTTAGTAGATTCTAATCATTATTGATAATAACAGCTATTGAATCTATTATGTCTTTCTAAGAAATATCCTACATTTGCTATTATAAAATATAATTTAAAGTAACCCTCTAAATTAACATTTAAATTACTCACCCTACCATTAGATAGATAATTTAAATTACTCTTAAATTTGAATCTAAACTATCACTTTTTAGTTATTAAAAACAAATTTAAATATCGCCTCAATATATTTAAGCTACCAAAAACAATATGCTATTATGAAAAATTCTAAATGGCCCTAAATCACTCATGCACATACAAACAGCCCCAACACACACACACACACACACTCCTATATAATATGTAAAAAAAATTATCTAAATGATTATACATGTGTAATTTTGCAGATTGACTATACATGCATGTGTGGATGATAAATTTAGTATATTTTTTAGGTTATCAAGAAAATTGTTCTTTTAAGGACACTTATGAATAATGCTAGCAACGCTCTTGAAACTATATTAATATCAATGATAACAAATATGTAAGTTCTTACTTTGCAAAAATTTATGCATGTTGGTTGAAACATTATGTCATATCTATGTTGATGGTATAACTGTAAGCACTTTATTTCTTTATAAAGAATTTATACTACAACGTATAATTATTTGATAGAGAAAATTGAATGTAGACCAAAGGTAGCAAATACCTTCATGGTTTTCAAGTTTTCTAGAGTAAATAGTTATTAAGCTTAAATATTAGTGTTCTCTTGAGTTTAGCACTATTAGCCCCTACTAGATTTCACTTCAAGCTTCCTTCATTGATCTTCTAGGATATAAGATCCTTATATTTACTCAATGAATTTTGAATAAAGGGTACAATATGCACAATGGTTTTAATTTAACATGTAGATCAAATTTATGTCCTCATTATATGCTTGGTTCATAATTAACTTTATTTCTTCTCAAGGTAGAAGGAAGGATATAAGGACAATGAAGATCATATTGCCAATTTTAGCAAGTGTTTTGCTGACATGCATATCCTTTTTATATGTGTTTTTAAGTTCAAAGTCGCCAAAGGTGTGTATTCGATGACAAGTATCTACATATATAACATACTCCCTCAGTCATGTAATATAGTGCATTCTAGCATTCAAAATTTATCCTCAAATACAATGCATTCTAGAAGACAAAAACCAATTTTACATTAAATACTTTCCATTTATGAACCAATCACCATTAATCATGTTGATGATAGCGTCTGATTAGGAAATAAAATGAGGGTACATGCGCCTTTTATGTTCTCTCTTAATTTGTCTTAAAATTCATAGAATGCACTATATTAAGGACAGAGGGAGTATGTTCTAATATACATCCATTATTTTATTAAATAATTCAATGGACTATATTCCCCTCATGACAGAGAAATTTTCTTGAAATTTATGAGATAGAGAATAAACAAAAAAGACAAAAGCACAAGACTTTAGTCTTTGGAGAGGTGAATGCTACTGAAGGCTTTGAATTTCCTGTCCTTAGTTTGAAAGATGTCATAGCTATGACAAATAACTTCCACAAATCATTTATGATAGGACGAGGAGGTTTTGGCAAAGTTTACAAGGTATGTATGCCATCTAATCTATTTTCCTGTTTACGCCTTTTCTCAATTGTGATTATACGAGATTAATATTCTAATCTATTTTCTAATTTAATTGTTAGGCAAAGTTAGATGGCCGAGAAACTGCCATCAAAAGGCTCCATAGGGGTTCCGAGCAAGGGATAGTGGAATTCAAAAATGAAGTTATTCTAATTTCCAAGCTACAACACAGAAATTTGGTTAGATTTCTCGATTGCTGCATAGAGGGAGATGAAAAGTTGATTTTTTAGTACATGCCTAACAACAGTTTAGATGCTCACATTTTCAGTATGCTCTAATAGCTCATGACAAGCTCATGAACCATATAAACTAGTTAGTACTTAGTAAGAAATGGTTTTTCTTTGTAGGCAGTACAAGAAAAGCAATGCTAGATTGGCCAACACATTTTAACATAATCAAAGGGGTTGCCAGAGGACTTCTATACCTTCATCAAGATTCTAGACTAAAGGTGATTCATAGAGATCTCAAAGCAAGCAATGTTTTGTTGGATGAAGAAATGAGACCCAAAATAGCGGACTTTGGCATGGCAAGGATCGTTCGGTGACAACCAACATAATGAAAATACGAAGCGGGTCGTCGGGACATAGTGAGTGCTCTTTATTATATTAAAATTTGCATAAATGTTAAGCTAAGACAAAGAAAACTCTTCATGGTAAAAATATCAACAACGGACACATGGCTCCTGAATATGCACTTAGAGGCATATTTTCTGTCAAGTCTGACGTGTACAGCTTTGGTATCTTGACTTTGGAGGTTTTAAGTGGTCAGAAGATAAGCTCTTCCAATCAACTATTGGATTTTGAAAACCTTACTGTCTATGTGAGTATAGTTTTATAAATTAGCAAACAACAAACATCAAAGTTTTTAAAATCCCACAACCTCACTTAACTATTGATTTGAATTATTTAGGCATGGAATCTGTTGAAGGAAGGGAGAGCAAATGATTTGGTAGACTCAAGTATTGTCGAGAGCTGTACACCAGATGAAGCTTTGCTTTGCATCCATATCGGACTCTTGTGTGTGCAGGACAACCCCAACGATAAGCCACTCGTGTCATCTATTTTGTTCATGTTGGAGAATCGAAGCATCACACTTCCCATTCCAAATGAACCTGCATATTTTCCACATACAAATAATCAAGCAGAACAAAGAAGGGGAAATACTCAAAACTCAAAGAACAGTGTAACTCTTACAGATATAGAGGGAAGGTAAGCTAAATCAATTTCAAATTTCCAAATATAATAGTCATTATCTGAAGGCACACACTTTTAGTGGAGGTGCATAATAATGTAAGGGAGACACATAACCATTTGTTGGGAGGTAAACCATTTCTTCTAGCTTCTTTTTCTATATTTTGTACCTAATTTCTATATTGTGACAACAATTGGGTATTTGAAACTACTCATATTGAGTTAATGAGTGGAAGTCCGATGGAAAATACATTACTTAGTGAAAATATAGGAGGGGTCTTAGCCCACAAAGATTCTAATTGGTCGACCTAGAGTTAGTTCTACTTCACCCCAACTTCTAAGCCTAACATACTAGTTGAACAAACAAAGCACAATCATGAAGAGCTATTTAACAAGCACAAGCACTAAGTAAGAGCAATAAAGCATAAAGCAAGACTTGAAAGTAAATAAAGCACAGGCACTAAGTAAGATCTCCGGCGAGACCCTACCGCGCCCGCAGCGGCCTCCTCCTTCCCCTCCCCACCCCCAACTCCCGCCACTGCCGCCATGGCCATGCTCGCCGGCGAGCACTGCCGCAACACCCCCGCCCCGACATGGCTCGGTCGCCTCCACCGCCGCCAAGGCCCCTAGCCGTTCGGCCACCATCCCACCGCTTGGTAGGTCTGCCTCCCCCGAGCCCCTTCCTTCTAAGCCTGCCAGAGTTGGAGATGAGAAAGGGAGAGAGGTGCAAGAGATAGAGACGAGGAAGGGAGAGAGCTGCCGGAACCCTAACGGTGGCGAACTTGAGCTCGGGTGAGGGCGCGGTCGCCGGCGGGAGGAAGATGGCCGGGGAGAGGAAGGGAGCGTTAGAACGGAGACTCGGGTGCGAATGTTTTGACCCGATGATTTCTGGATGATGGCGACCACGAGACTAGTTGACGACGGCAGGGTAGTCAGCACGTTCAGGTACCCGTACGAGAGGGATTGGTCAACTTACATATCTAATATGAAGTATTTCTAGCTCAAGTGCTGAACAAAGACAAGTCCATGTGCGTACGTGTTTTCAGAAGGAATTCAGAGGGTATGATTCTACGTAGAAGCACAAACTCTGAGCACGCATGTACTCTGCTAAATATAGCAGCCTCGGCTTATTTTTCTTTTCTCTCTTTTTGATTGATTCACCCTTACACAGTTTTATAAGCCATTCGTGGAACAGTTGTGTGTGCCGTCAGGTTTTTTTTTGGCAAGGAAAAGAGAGCCTTTATATATATGACTCACCGACGTGATAACAATGAGGAACAATAATAGGCTCAATGCAAGCCGGCTCTGAGAACCACCAAATGGTCAAATGTTTTTCTAATCAAATAGCATGCTTTTGGTCTCGATCGCTTCATGCCTTCATGAATAATAAACCTTAGTCTAGAGTAGTGTTTTCCATCTCGACGACGAAGCATCTAGGCTATAGTACTACATATACAAACTACCTCAAAGTGCTGACAATTGTCGGCACCACTTAGCAGCAAAGAGATGACCTGCCTAGTCGCCAAAGCTTCCACCTCTTCAGCATCCCAAGGGTGCCTCTCGTAGAACCAAGACGTGAGCAAGTCCTGACCAGAGGCGTCTCTGATGATGACATTAAGGTCACCATCACAAGTGCTGCGGTCAAATGGACCATCAACATTGACCTTCAACCAGCCCTTTTTCGGGCCATTCCATAGGCATGGCGTTCTTGCTTTGCGCTCTTTTATACCTTCACATAAGGAATCCCTTACAGGTCGCTTACCGTGAGGATCAGCCAAATTTTTGTTATGCCTGACATAACACGGCTCCTATTCGGTGGGATTGGCGTACGGAGCCCAATTCATAGGATGTACAAAGCACCTGGGTGACAGGATCGGAACAGTACCTGGCGAGGAAAACTAAGAATTCTATATGATATACTCCCTCCCTTACATATTATAAGTCGCTTTGATTTTTTTTCATCCATTTTGCATTGCTAGACATATTATTGTATTTAGATGCATATCAAAATAAATATATGAAAAAAAATTCCAAGCAACTTATAATTTACAACGAATGAAGTACATCCGAGTTGCTTCATTTTTGAAATGTAAGTCAACCAATCCATCTCGTCCGTGTTATTACAGTGAAATCCCTCGCCTGTACCGATACACTCGACACACGGGCGAGGCGAGCTGCTCTCGAGGTCAATGCGGATCTCCTGGCCGGCGAGCCTGCCGATCACGCAGCCGCTCCTCGGGCAGAAGGCATTCAGGAGTAGACATGTGTATTCGAAGTAGTCATGCCGCTAATTTGGCAGCAGCTTCTGCACCTGCACGTCGACTGTTTTCTGCAGACTCCACTGGTCATCGCCCATGAGCACCCAGAAGCCCGTCTTCAGCTCCACAGAACGCTTGACTGGCCCCCACGCTCGTGCGCCGTCGTCACCTTCGCCGGAAGCGAAGGAGAATACCTGGTATGTAATCCTGTTCTCCTCGGTGCACATCATGCCCGTCCCGACAACGGCGAGTATCCGCACCGCCCCTGCCAGGTGGTCGTTGTTGGCGTTTCCCGTGCCGCCGGACGGGGAAAGATCACCGTAGCCGGTGAGCAAGACGTACGTGCAGCTCCTGATCGTGGCGTCGGGGAGGATCTTGCAGCCCCCGGTCATGGGGTTGCACAGCAGGCAGAGACCGCTCCGCCACCGCCTTCCTCCGAGCAGGATGGAGCCGTCACGCGACGACAACAGGTCGGTGTACATCTCTCGATGGAAGCCGCCGGTGGCTGGCATTAAGGATTGGATTCTACTCTCGCTGCCGGCGGCGGTCGATGGGAGCGCCGCGGATTGGAACGGCCCCGGCGTGCGCCGCAGGTACACGTGCTGGTGGTTGTAGTTACCGTAGCCGTGGAAGACGCCGAGAAGCAGGCTGGGAACGAAGCGATCCGGCCGAGGCCGGAGGAACGAGGCGTTGCCGATGATGGCGCGCCGCCATGACCTGCGATGCCCACGCGCCCACGGCGGTAGTTCGTCCGTCGTCCATCGCGCGTGCTGGGCAAGCAATCAAAAGTTCAAAACTAACTCACCTATTTTTGCGGTACACATGCCTACATGGACGGACGAGTGGGGATCTGCGCATCCATCAATTAACGATAAAAAAGGAAGGATATGATATGGGTGGAGATTTGTTGGGGAATAAATTGCCTGATTATACTCCAACAACCTTAAAACCTCGGCGAAAATGGGCACCAGAGGAGGAAGAGGAGAAAGGGGGCGGGGAAGCTGGAGGGCGATGTCGACCGCGGCGGCGTTTCCCCATTACGCGCCGCCACCGCTGGCTGGCGGCTCCATGTTCCCAGACGACGAGCCGTTGGACCCTCAGATCCCCGGGCTCCGAAGGCTGAGGCGACCAATAATGCCGGCGGCGGCGCTCTGGTCCTCACCACGCAGTGCGAGTTCCCGGCGCTCGGGAGGAGCGCGTCGCGGGACAAGTTCTCGGTGCTGGTGCACGCCAGGGCGCCGGCCGACGTCAGCGGCAGCATGGAGGGCGAGAAGCTGGAGCTCCTAAAACAGGCCATGTGCTTCGTCATCGACCAACTGGGCCCCGCCGACCGCCTCTCCGTGGTGACCTTCACGGGGTACGCGGTCCGCCGGATCCGTCTGTCGCGCATGACGGACGCCGGGAAGGCCTCGGCGAAGCTCGACGTGCTGTCCCTTGTCCCCGAGTGGGCGGGCACCAACATCGGCGAGGGCCTCCGCGTGGGCGCCGAGGTGCTCGTCTGCCGCCGGCAGAAGAACGCCGTCTCCAGCATGATCCTTCTCTCCGACGGGGAGGACACGTTCCTCAGCGCCTTGTTACCCATTGGCGCTAAGAGGTACATGGACCTCGTGCCGCCGGTGTTCGCGCACCCCGGCAGCCGGCCCGGGCCGATCCACACGTTCGGGTTCGGCGCCAAGCACGACTGGGCCGCCTTGCACACCACCGCGGAGGCGACGGGAGGCACCTTCTCGTTCGTCGAGAGCCACGCGGCGATCCAGGACTCGTTCGCGCAGTGCATCGGCGGCCTCCTCTCGGTCGCCGTGCAGCAGGCGCGCATCGCCGTCACGTGCCTGCACCGGGGCCTGCGCGTCCAGGAGGTCAAGTCGGGAAGCTACGGCAACAGCGTCGGCGCCGACGGCCGCGCCGCCTCCATCGACGTCGGCGAGCTCTACGACGACGAAGAGAGGCGGTTCATGGTGCTGTGTACGTGCCGAGAGCCCGAGCCACGGAGGAGCTCACCCGCCTGCTCAAGGTGAGCTGCACCTACCGGGACGCCGCGGCGGGGAACGAGGCCCACGTCGCCGCGCCCGCCGCGGTGATCCAGAGGCCGCTGGAGCTGACGTACATGCCTCCTCCGTCCATAGCTGTGGATCGGGAGCGCGTCCGCCTCGCGGCGACCGAAGGCATCGCCGCCGCACGAGCAGCCGCTGACGGCGGGCAGCACTCCGGCGCCGCGCGGATCCTGGAGTCCAAGCTGAATGCCGTGGAGCAGTCGGCGCCGGGGGCGGCAGGCGACCCTGCATTAGAGGCGCTCAAGGAGGAGCTGCGCGACCTCAGCTTAAGCGTGGGCGACCGGAGGAAGTACGAGCAGACGGGGCGCGCGCGCCTTCTGGCCGGCATGAGCTCGCACGCGCAGCAGCGCGCCTCGGCGATGGGGATGGACGTGCAGTCGACGAGCAAGGCTAGGGCGTACTTGACTCCGAAGATGGAGGAAATGGGGGAGATGTCGCGTGGGAAGAAGCGTGGCAATGGCAACAACCAGCAGGCAGACGGCACATCGAGGCAGGCTAAGCAGGTCAAGGTAGAGATCTTTACAATAAAGGACTAGTATGTTCGCAGATGAAACAAACCAGGGCCTTGTTTAGATGTCATCCAAATTCTAAATTTTTTCAATCTCTCTTCATCACATTAATTTTTAGCCGCTTGCATGGAGTATTAAATGTAGGTAAAAAAAATAACTAATTACACAGTTTAGTTGAAAATCACGAGATGAATCTTTTGAACCTAGTTGGTCCACGATTAGACAATATTTGTCAAATAAGACGAAAGTGGTACTATTCATCGGGTTTAAAATTTTTTATAAAGAGAACAAGGCCCAGGTTGATTTATGGTTCTTCAGAGATGGAACAACCCAAACCCAGGTTGATTTATCGCTCTTTATTTCGGCGTTCTGAACTAGTAGCAGTATTTTCGTGGTCCACTTTTACTTGAACTTGTTAGTCTGAAGTCTGAACCTTCGTTCGTGTGCATGGACAAGTTTAAAATCCTACTCTTGTGATTTTTTTTTTCAGCAACTTGCTCTTGTGCTTTTTCTAGCGATTTTTGTTACATTATTTGTCATATATATAAATGTCATATCTCTTGGGATAAACGCCGACTGGATAGCGCAGCCGGACTTGGAAACCTGAGAATTGGGCAACCTGTACGGTGGACAAAACTGTAAACGATATGTAGCATGTGAGAGGAATCAGTGGGCTGGTCGGCAGGACTGAAAGATAAGTCAAAATACTGTTCCGGCTGATTGGTGTGAAAAAAAAATTATTCTGTCTAAAAACACTGTTCATGTAAACAGTGTTTTCGTGAGTGGGCTAGCCAGCCCAGCCGAAGCAGGCCAGCCAGCCAAACGCGGCGCAGAAGTCTTACCCTCCTCATTATTTGGGAAGAATGCCATACTAGTTTAGAAGCCGCAAAAACTTCAGCTTTGAACCTAATGTCTTTGCGTAGGCCTAGCTAGAGATGATGGTAGTCGCGTGAGTAATTAGCTTAGCTGAACATATGTAGCATGTGAGGGAGCAGTGACCACGCTCAGGATTTTTTATTTTAACATTTTTTGTAAACTAATTTTAAATTTAACACTGTTTTTTTTTCAAAACTAATATTTTTGGCCACGCCTATTGCCATGGGTGCATGGTGCGCGCGGCGAGAGGGGTGACGTGGCGACGACCGGGGCTCTAACCGGTGATGTGGAGGGTCTGCCGCGCCAGCGCGGCACTGACGCGCTATAGCCCACGGCGCGGCAGGACCTGAACGCAGACAGAAGACCAGCCTCAATTGCAATTGAACGAGAACTGCTGTCAGTGAGGATCGGTAGCGATGCGACCATGGACCCTGGCTTCGCTTCGCAATTGAACAACACCTGCAGCTCTGACCCCAACGCCTTCGCCTTCCTCGACCTCTTGCCAGTGGGCTTCGACAACGCCTTTTACCAGAACCTGTAGGTCGGCAAGGGCCACCTGGGCTCCGACCAGGTGCTCTACTCGACATGAGGTCGCGCAGCACGGTCGACTACTACGCGTCCAACCAGGATGCTTTCTTCGGCGATTTCGTGGCGGCGATGACCAAGCTCAGGAGGATCGGGGTCAAGACACCGGCCATCGGTGGCGATATACGCCGGGACTGCTGGTTCCCGAACACTGTTGCTAGTTAATCTCGTCGGCAGTGCTGCCGCGACGCATTGAAACGAATATGAAGCAAATAAATGGAGTCCGTGCGCAAGTTGACAAGTTGCCACATAATATTTGTTCGACATAAGTTTCGGACGACAATATTTGTTCGACATAACCAAGTAAGTCCTAGGAGTGTAAGGATCCCTCGGACGCCTCTGTCTCTTCGAATTTGTAGGCAACACATTGAGAGTGTAGCCAACGTCGGTGTGGTCGCGTTGCCGGTGCGTATGGCGCGTACCCTGTAAGTATATGATATGCACAATTACTTATAATATGTATGATCGTTAGTTCATGGAGCCTATGTATTTAAAGAAACTACCTTTGTTACTACCTGTGAGGCTCCTTGGGTACCAAGCGGGGCACCACCTAGCTGAGACATGCCGATCTCGTCCTGCTGCCAATCATTCCACTGGTGGTGCTGTATGCGGAAGCCCGGGGGGTCGTCGTCGTCATCGTCGTCGTCGTCGTCGTCCTCGTTTGCAGGGTCCTTCCCAGCGCTATGATGTGGTGGTGTACACACTGCGGAAGCGGCACTTGTCACCGGCTGAGAAGAGCCGGCTGGTGTCCTCAAAGAGCCAGAAGACGTGCCACCCGACTGCGCCGGGTAATCGGGTTCCACCCAAGGAGTGTCCATGCAGCTCATCTTCTGAGCTAGCTTCCTGCAGCTCTTCTTCACCTTCTGCATAAATAGACGTTAAAGTTAGTGCATTTCCCAAACGCATATACACTAAAGAAATATTTTCGGAATGGACAAGTTTAGGTTTACCTCCACAAAAGCCTCGAGAACGCCTGGCCCCTGCCCTCTAGACTCGTGAAGCCGAAACGCTGCTTCGTTGGACAGCCTTGACAATTGTGTCGCATGGGTACAGAAACACGGTTGGACAGTTTTAGTACACATATTTAATACCAAATGGATAACAAATTGTACCATTCGAGTATCTTACCACGTATCTTTGAAGCGGGGCTCTCTGTAGTTGTGTGTCGTCCCTAGTGGCAACGTCGTACACATCTTCGATCACATCTTCCTCGACGCCTCGTCAATCGCCTCCTCAGTGTACGGGGGCTTGATATGTGTTCTCGTAGACCTATGAAGCCACCGCAGGTACTTGTTGAAGGTGTGCTGGTCGTGTGGGGGACCCACATCGATCGACTGCCGGTCCCTGGTCTACCACAACTGGATGTACGCGTTGTGTGTCACGTGCCAATCCTTGGTCTTGTACCTCTTCCTACGGTCATACCTGTAACAAAACGATTGTTAATTGTACCATACACACCTCTGAATTGTAGCTTTGTTATTAATTGATAACGCACCCGTGCAATTCTTGGTTGGTGAAGTAAAGCGGTGATGTGTAGCCTGTCATTCTTCCAAACTGCCTGCAAACCCTGATGGGCAAGTGAATCTCGACCACGTGGAAGAAAATAAGAGGGACGTTGCAGCGATACTCGTCTGACTCATCCCTAGTGATAGGACTCAGATAGTACTGGAGCTCCAGAGCATCCCAAGGACACCAATGCACCTGAACATTTCGTAATTGAGTTAGGTTGTGATATAGTGTACATCGAACAAGACATATGTATGATAGTAAAGAGAGCGTAACATGGTGCTGTGTTAGGACGTCAAGACAATCCGTGTACTCCATGTCCTTGCGCCTCGTATTCCCTCTAACTAACTCTGCTTGCGTCTAGATATATAGAGCTGTAGGGAGTGTATCCTGCCCGTTCCAATACTGCATTGAACACGATAATGAATTATCCATTAATAATTTCATCATATGTAACTGCCTCGAAGAATATAGTGAACCAAAATACTTACCGGTAAACCAGTAACAAGGGGCCTCCCAATGGGTCATCGTTTCCAACACCAAACCTGGAGTAGGTAGCAGCAACCCCTAAGGTTCGCATACCCTGAGGTGCGACGGCAGGCAACGCATAGCTGTCAATACGTCCATACCAGGACTACGCTGCCCCAACTGTATGCCGCTATGTTATCCCACGGCTAGCGTAGTATGTCAAGAAAGATCCAGCTGATGTTGTTGCCCGAGGCATCTGGGAATTAGAAAGCACCAAGGAAGTGCCAGAGCCACACTCTAGCGAAC
The DNA here is from genome assembly GCA_904845875.1 of Miscanthus lutarioriparius. NCBI lineage: Eukaryota > Viridiplantae > Streptophyta > Magnoliopsida > Poales > Poaceae > Miscanthus > Miscanthus lutarioriparius. The sequence continues at coordinate 70,651,355 of CAJGYO010000008.1, forward strand.
CTGTCGATCTGAGCCTCATCAGCCTGTGGGTCTAAGTAATCAAAGCGCTCTGTGATCCACGATGACGAAACGCCGGAACTTTTCCTAAAATTTACCAAAGAAAATGAGACCCGATGGCTGTAGAAAAGTAATGCAAGTATTAAATAGGCTTCCATTGCTCACTTATTTTTCTTGGAAACCTCGTCGTCCGGTGGAAGAAAGCCAGTGAACTGAGCCACCAACTCCCTCCAGTGATTGTTGTCAACTATACCTGTCACTGGAAGTCCCCCCAATCGAAGGCCAAAGATAACCTTCATGTATTGCATGGTCAAGGTCATCTCGCTGCAAGGTAGGTGGAACGTGTGGGTCTTAGGCCTCCACCTGTTATAAGAATAGAACGACTGTTAGTTACCTCAAATTTGTTATAAGAATGTTTACGTACAATAAAGGCACTCGCACCTATCTATAGCTGTAGTAAGTAGTGTTGAGTTAAGGGGCGAAAGACCATAGTTGACAACTCGAGGAAGCCGGCACGCCATATGTACGGCGCGTAACGCTCGTCCTACTGGTGCGCCCTGGTGTGCGTGCGGGGCCTCAAAAGAGGTAAGGGCACCTCTGCGTCGGTGTCAGTCAAGAAGTGTGCTCGGTGCGGCTCGTCGTACTCCACCTCAAGAAGGGGGTACAACGGGTGCTGCGTGGGAGGGGCCATTCTGTTATAAATTGATAAACAAAGTGTTAGAGTATTCAAATTAACAATATTCAAATTAACATTATGTAGCATTGCAAAATTTAAACTACTTGTTATGCAATACGAACACAATATGAAATCACATGTATATATTCAAAGGAACATTAACAGACATATTAAACAACTTTACTAGGAAAATAAGCAACTTCTATGTATGGACCTGGTGCCCTCATCTTCTATGCCTACGGGCGTCCCTAGCGCGGCGGGCGTCCGTGGCGCGGAGACCACGCGCGCACATAGCAGGGCGACGGCGTGGCTCCCTTTTGTGGCCGCCGGTGAACTCGTGAAGGAGCCCGACGGTGCCATCTTAGTTCTTAAGATAAGTGAAAAGCGTTTTACTGATCTTAGGGTTGGGGATTGTTACCGGATTTGGGTAATTTGCATTCCTAGGGTTCGTATTTGGGCAAAAACTAGAGCTTAGTGTTGAAGTTGATTCGACTCCCGTCCTTCTCGGTGCTTAAGCGAAACCCTATATTCTGATTTGTCTTAAAGAACTTTGAATCGGACAAATCTGAGGCTATTTAGCTCTTAACCAAACACTAATTAGGTCTTAGAGTTCAAGAATTAGGCTAAGCGACTTCTCGGATACCAATTGTTAGAACTTATACTTAGATAAGATCTTAATTAACCTAATTATATGAACGCCTAAACCAAAATTAGCACTTAATTAGGACTTTAATCAATCTTACTCACTGTCGGCGTGCGTCGTCGTCGTGGTGGTGTGCGGGCGCGGCGGGCGGCGTTCGTGGCGCGGTCGGCGCGGCGGGAGGGACACGCCGACGGCAGACGTGCGGGCGCGGCGATCGACGATAGGCGTGGCGGGCGGCGTTCGGCGGCGAGGCGGGCAGGCATGGCGGGCGGGTAGGCAGACAGAGGGAGGGCGGCGGCTCGCGGGCGATATGTTCCTAGGACTGCCGCGCCGTGGGCTATGTCGCGTCAGTGCCGCGCCAAGATCGGTGGCGCAGCAAACCCTGCCACGTCACCGGTCAGAGCCCGGGTCGTCGCCACGTCACCCCTCTCGCCGTGCCACCATGCATGGCGCTGCACAGGCTTTTCGCCGCGCCATGACAATAGGCGCGGCCAAAAGTGTTAGTTTTGGAAAAAAAAATAAACAGTGTTAGATTTAAAATTAGTTTAAAAAAAATGTTAAAAATAAAAAAAATCACCCAGGATCATCCCAGATAACTATGCCGATGTGGCGGTTACGTAGATGCCGTGATCAGGTTTCGAAACCTGAATTGAAAACTGGCCGGAGGTGGAACACATCATGGTTATTAGATATAAAATCTAAGGGTGGGTGAGAGCTATTTTTCAATTCTTTCGTTCTTTTATAGTTTAGGTTAGATTAGATTTAGATAGATAGATACTCTAGATTAGATTAGATTGATTAGATTTTTTTGAGCAAAATTAGTTTTTTTAGCAGAACAAAATTAGATTGATTGGATAGAATTATGAAATGTGGGAGGCCTTGGTGTTGGCCCGGCAATGAACACGTCGTGAGCCGGCCCAACATTAGAATTGTTTCGTATGTGAATTGAGGCCCAGCTCGACTTAGCCAGCCCTCACTTCGTCCTCCCCGACTCCACCGCCGTCGTCGCCGTCGCCGGAACGCGCCACGGCCGCCCTCGCCCGCGAAGGGTCTCTCTCTAGGCATGACGCACCCCCCACGCTCCACCATTTCACGAATGCTCGGTGGTTGATCTTGCCCTCGCCTTCCGCCTTGGCGGCATCGATCGAAGGGTATGTGCTGCCTTCAACTCAACTAAAAATTGCTCATTATGTGGTTGGGATCATTCGAATGCTATGCAACTGCTACTTCTCTGTGAATCTAGTGAAGAGTGTTCTTCGTGGTACTGACTACTGAAAAGTTTATAGATGGTTTCGTTGTCCTTTTGAGTTAACCATTGTACTGCTCGTAGAAGTTGAATTCGTCCGGGTTTCATTTTTGCTAATCCACAGATGTTATATTAGTCCAGATGACCAACATTAAGGGGGAAAAAATAGACCCTAGGAAAGACTGCCCCCCAGCAACTTCGATTTTAGATAGAATCCAAACCACTCCAGGTCCAAGAAAAGCTTGGCTCGAAGGCTGGCTGCCTAGGAGGTGCACCTTGCGATTGATGATGAAAACAGTTTGGACAACGAGTGACCTTTTTCTAAGTGTCCCAACTGACATACCTAGCCACCACGCTACAAGCGCCTGCAGATGGGTGACATTTGGTAGTGCTCCTTTAAGATCCAACTAGGATAGAAGACCAGTGTGCTACTGCTTACGCTTACTCGAATTATGTAAGATAGTGCTTCATTGGAAATAGAAACCCATGCTTCAGTTACAAACAATGACACAGTTGTTATAAACATGCTATTTTCTGATATTGGAGTACTGGACAAAATGATGCTAAAAATCTAGTTACTAATCTTGAGCAAGCCCTCCAACTGGAAAACGTAAGATGCTAAAAATATATTGATTGCAACATTATCATAAGAAGCTATATATATGGCAGTATAATTACCATCTCTTTTTCACCATGTCACTAACTTTGGGGTGTCTTCAAGCACATTACTCAACTACTGTCATCTGAATATGCATACATTTTCATGCTATGCCTGGCACATTTGTTCTCTTATCCTGTGCAGTTCCCTCAAAGCATCCTTTATCTGCATCCGCTCTGTCGGTTCCTCCTTTGAACATTGGATGCCAACTGTGAGAACTGAAGTGATACATGTAATATCTACACTCTCAAAAACCACTGTTGCACACTACTATTTGGATCATATATTATGAATAAAACATATATAGATACAGTAAACCGGATCCGGGTGAAGAATTGACTATTAAGATGAAAGGAGGTGAAGGCACAAGCAATAGACAAGTAGAAAAGGTATCAAGTATGCGATAAAACTCCAAAGAAGGAAGGAACAAATTAATTAATTAACCAATGAGAATCTCTTCAATTTCTTCTCCCCTTGTCTCTCCTTGGCCGTGGTGTGCTTCACTCATCTCTGCCGCAGCAACTTCCCAGCTGTCGATGCTGATGTGGTAGAGCAGAGCCCAGAGGTGGGTGATGAACTCGCCGCCCTGCGAGAGACGCTGCATGTGGCTCTTCGCATCGCCATACGGCGCGGCGTAGAGCAACGTCTGCACCCATAGGAGCGCCAGCACCTTCCAGGGGTCAGTGGAGCAGGGCCGCCGCGTGCTCTCCCTCCCCTGGGGCAGCGCTGACGTCTCGTTGCGAAGCCGCTTCCCCAAGTACACGCCCATCTGAAAGGCCTCGTATGAACTCGGTACTCCATCGCCTGTTGATACATGCATCGCCTCCAGTTTATTGCGCCTGTTCCTTTGCATTGCTGCTCTTGAATAGTGTGCAACATAATTGAACTCGTCCTTTGTTTCCTTGCATGGCCCGGGGAGCAACTCTGGCGCCGACACCACCAAGTAGGCGCAATACTTGGACAGAGCGATGGCCACACGCCGATTCTTCTCTCTGTTGTCACTGTTCTCTCCTCCTCCTCCGCCGCCGCCTCCTGCACTTCCATCCTGCCGCTCTGCTAGTTCACATCAGTAGCTTGTCGCAATGTGCCACAGCATGCACGACGCGTGAACTCCTTGGCAGGTTTCCACAAGGAAGGCGCAATGTTATAGGGAAGGTAGGATGCGTCTAGTCCATTGTCATTAAACAAGGATGACCAATCCTTCCCTATCCTTCTGCCCTTGATCTGACCCAGGAAATCAGTAATGGATGCCTTCACATCATCGTGCAACCTAACGTTGGCTCCTACGCTGGTGTCACACACCCACAATTCCCGGAGCACCTGTCCAATGTACTGCAATCCATGCATCCCAGGCAAGTGTTCACATATCCAGCAAAGACACTCACACCAACTTACTAGCATGAGTAACCATTTCTTGCTGTAGCTTGTGTATTCTATGCTCCACCTGCTCCCTGCATCAACTGCTGAGTACTGCCCGAGCTTACCTTGCCAGAGGTACTTGTCAGACCAATTAATCCTGGTAACTAGTAGAAACAGTTTCAATCTCATGCACCAACTGATTTGCCTCTTTTTAATGTTTGACCTGATTTGCTCGCGGCTATGTGCACTCGGCCCATCTCCTGTAAGCTCCCATTTCTGCTTCTTCCTGTTTCTGGAGTCCACAAAACATATCCCAGAGGTAACAATGCGGTGGCGGCTGGTCATTGCCCCAGGAATGGCAGTGGCTATGCCCACAAAACATATCCCAGTGAATGAAGCAAAGGCCCAGAAGGCAGAGGTTTTCGCTCCATAGTAGTGAAGAAACTCATTGCTCGTGAAGAAGACCTCGTACAGGAAAACCAACTCAACCTCAATCGCCTTCAAGACCCTCTTAAAGTCTATGAGCCGATCAGCCTGCTGTTCTCCTAATTCATTCCTTTTTTGCCCCATTTCAGCAGCGTAGTGGTCAACCAACCCCAGGAAATGGTGTCTCAGCACATGAGAGAGAGAATAGCCAAGGCACACATCTTCAATATTTGCCATGTCGCTGGCAGTGACCAGTAAACCTAGCTCCATGTAGCTGCAGCTCCGATATATGTCCGCAATGCTTGTAGCTCCACCATCACCTAGTATTTCTAAAAGCAGACCAACGCGTGTCAAACCGTCAGCAGGAAGGGGTAAATTGACTCGAAGTCTACTACCACCAGCTGCACCTGCTAAAGCAGATGGTTCTTCAAAACCAGAAAACCTAAGTTCTCCTAGCTTGTCCCGCATTCTGCTTGGCAGCACAAGCGCAAGTGACATATGAAAGCCCTTGATGAAGGTGAGGGCAGACAGTACGCCGATGGCTAAGTTACCAACAACACCGGAGATGTTTGAGACGCTCATCAGCAGGACATATCCACAGTAGAGGCAAAGCTGAAATATCATCCTCGAGAGTGGGCTCTTGTAGTCAAGGCCATTGTAGCTTGTGACTGGGTCGACACAGCCAATGAGGGCGAATAAGGACACAGCCCATATGGCATACATCTCGCTCTTCACCGATGAAGACTGCATCCCAAGAGATATATATGACACTTGTGCAGCCAGAAAGCCCTTTTGGATGATCCAGCGATTGGACCAACGGCGGCAAGACCCAAAGATAGCAAGGAAGAAGGAGAGGGCAATCGCCACCAGTGCTAATGCCTCAATACGGAGCACTGTCCCCCTAGGACTTCTCCACAGATCTATCAGCTGATAATGCAACAAGGTTATTGACGTTGCATTTCCTCCCAAGAGCTGCTCCACACTCCCCATGACGTGATAAGTACCCTTGAAAAGAGAAGAGGCATACATAATGTAAGGATCGGAATGATGCCTATAAACCATGATCAGACTTAACTAGATCACTGAACTGTCACTCTATTGTTTATCAGACTAATTTTTCATTGAAGTTTATGAGATTTCACTTCCGGTATGAAAAGAATGCTTATGAGTACATAGTTAGGTGTAGATTTTTTTTATATGTAAATGCATTTTGAATAATCAACCTGTCATATAGTGGACCAGGGGTATGCCACGACTATGGCAGATCCAAATACCTAGAAGAGGATGGGTAATTGTAACACATCCCATGTTGAGATGACAAGGTCGATCGATAAGTCCCCTTGACATGGTGTGATGAGTGATTGTTATAAGTCAACACAGCTGTGGTTGAGTCTGGTTTGAGCTAGAGTGCTTATGGACTGACTGAGGTGTCAAGTTAATGTAAGTGTGTGTATATGGATGTATTACGATAAAAATGAAATAAGCATAAAGTATGGCTTTTATGTTTCTAAATTACCAACTTTAACCGATATATAAAAAAAATAAATCAAATTTAACATACATGTTGTGTACCACTATATATATATATATATATATATATATATATGTATATAGAACTACTGTTGTGCAGCTGGCCATAGAATAACTTATTCTGTGGCTACTTTGAGTTATGATAGTTACTATGCTAATTTACGAGACTACAATAACTCTTACTAAGTGATTTACTATAATATTATAGTAAATATCACCGTGAGTTGTAGTAACACGAGTATCGTAAATGCATATTCATGTTATCGTAAATTGGTACAAACATTATCGTAAATCAAGGTGGCTATAGAATAAGTTATTCTACAGCAGAATAGCCTTACCCTATATATATATATATGCATGAGCAATAACTATATTTTTATGTGGTTTAACAAACATAAAAAAGTTCCCTTAGTGAATTACATACATATAACAAAAGTTTATTTTAAATTATAGAATTGTCGGTGCAGAAAGTGACCAACACGTAAATATTTGTAGTTTTGCCGTACGTTGTGATCGGAGGTGGCATATCACTCAATGACACATGGTTTATACTGGTTCAGGCAACGTGTCGTACGTCCAGTTTGAGTCGGTCGGTGACTTTATTCCTGAGCCTAGGTGCTCGAAGTTTGCAGTGGGGTTACAAACGAGAAGGAGAAAGATGGGGGTACAAGAGGTCCGGTCGGACTCTGGTCAGAGGGGCCAAGAGTGACGGGAGCTCCGCTATGTGCTATGTGTTCGAGTTTGTGCTCGAGGTTTGAACCTGGTGGTTCTATTATTGTGTACTAGTGAACTTGATCGATCTGAATCAACTGAGTTGCGTTGGAGAGAGCGCATCCCTTTTTATAGATGAAGGGGATGGCCTTACAAGTGAGAGGGAGAGGGTGTGTATGTTTACTAAGTCTTGTTGCCCACGCCTATGGGTACAAGATGATGGTAGGCGCCCACAATACTATTGAATGTTAGATGCACGTGGGAGGTTGCGTCGTCTTCTTCCGGTATGGCAGATGTCGGTGCCTGCCACACTGTTGATACCCAGAGGCATACAAGGGGTTTTACCATGTTTGCCTGGTACGGTAAATGCTAGATCCCACAACACTGTTGATGCATCAGAGGCACGTGGGGGGGGGAGCCTTACCGTATTTCTCTGGTATGGGAGTTGATGGCGCCCCCAACACTATAGGGGAAAATGTCGGCGCCTACAACACTGCTTGCGTTCTATCATGTCAGGGAGGTTGCAGGGTACTGTCCTGCAGGTGTACAGGGTATGGTCCTTGGTATTTGCGATTGACTTGAGTGCGCTGCCTTACTTTCTCCGTCCGTTTCCTGGTTCTTACTGAGCGAGCGTCCCCGGTCAGTTGGTCCCAGTCGGCTTTGATTGCGCCAGCTGGAGAGAAGCTGTAAGCAGAGGTTTGGTGCATTCCCGATCGGAGAAGCGGGTCGAGTCAGAAATGTTGTTTTGGCTAGGCCTTCCGGTCGGAGAGGCCTTCCGGAGGCGGGCTGGAGACCGAAGCGAGCGCTCCGGTCGGAGAGGTGGGCCGGAGTCAGAAGCGGGTGCCGTTCCTCCTGGGCCAGGCCTTCCGATCGGAGATTGGATCGCCCTTCTGTCTTGTCGTTTGGGCCGGCCCAAGAGTTGCGTGTTGGTTCGCAACATTGTCCGCTGGGTCGAGCCTTTGCTGGGAAGCTAGTCCATGAGGGACCCCAGGTTTATGAACCCATCAGAAGCCCCCGAGCCCCCGGGCGATTTGGGTAGAATCGTCTGGGGGATTTTTGTCTTGACGGTGAGTGCTTGCGAGCGCACCCGCGGGTGTAGCCCCTGAGCCCCCGGGCGATTCGGGCAGAATCATCTAGGGGGTTTTTCGTGTTGCCAGTGGGGGAATTTTTGTTTTGTCAGCGGGTGCACGCGAGCGCACCCGCGGGTGTAGTCCCCGAGCCCCCAGGTCATTCGGGTAGGATTGCTTGGGGTTTTTTGTCAATGGACGTGTGTGCGTGCATTTTAGCCAAGACAGAGTCGGCGGTGAGTTTTGGGATCGGGCAAGGCAAAGCTCGTAGATCCTGGCATTGGTGCAGCCCGCGCAGCCGAGGCAGTTAGTTTAGGGATCGGGCGAGACGGAGCTCACGGATCCTGGCGTCGGTGCAGCCCGCGCAGCCGAGGCAGTTAGTTTTAGGGATCGGGCGAGACGGAGCTCGTGGATCCTGGCGTCGATGCATCCCACGCAGCCGAGGTAGTTGGTTTAGGGATGAAATGAGACAGGGCTCGTGGATCGTAGCATCGGTGCAGCTCGCGTAGCCAAGGCAGTTTGTTTTGGGATCGGGCGAGATGGAGCTCGCTGATCCTGGCGTCGGTGCAGCCCACGCAGGCGGCGCAGGCGAGGCAATTAGTTTTAGGGATCGGACAAGATGGGGCTCGCGGATCCTAGCGTCGATGCAGCCTGTGCAGCTGAGGCAGTTAGTTTAGGTGTCTTGAGCCCCTGAGCCCCTTTAGGCTTGGTAGGGGTCGGTTTGAGTTTTGTACGTTACTCCGTCCTCGGTTTCTCACAACCGGAGGGGCTGAGCTTGGTCGCTTGCCTCTATCGCTTGGGCTTGAGTGACGTGCTCAGTGAGCTCGCTAACGGGTATGATCGAGTGGAATCCGGGCCCGTCGTTCGTGACGGGGTCGGCATAGCCCTCTTGTGATATTCCACTGCCTACAACCCGACAGATGCCTGGGTCATTCCGGAGACCGACCAGGGTGGCCCGCTGGCCTCCCCTCGATGGAGATTCTGTGGGTTTGGTGAGATGTTTAGGATCGAACGAGAAGGTTGATATGACCATGTCCGCTTCGGGGTAGACTGGGCGAGGGCCACATGGGGCTCATCTGTGTTTTCTCCCCTAGCTCTGTTTGACGCGATGTGGCCTCGAGCCCTTCGTGGGCTGGCCTTCGAACCTTGGTCAGTCTTTGCTCATGTTGAATGAGGCAACTGCCGCTTCGTGACGCAACACGGAGCGTTGTGATGCATTTAGCCGCATGTGCGATGCCTTAGTTCCCGAGCCCCCGAGCGATTCATGCCCAAATCATTTGGGGGCATGGGCGTATGGAATGAATGCGTGTATGGATGCATGAAACAATTATAAAGAAAGAGCGAGGGTCGGTAATGTTACATTGATGACTTGAGTGACGGGGTTTGAAGAGCTCAATTCAGAAATGTCTGATCGGGACCCGTGCTCGTCGTTCGTGACGGAGTTGGCATGGCCCACATGGGGCATCCCTTTGCTCCTTACCTATCTCTTGGCATTTTCCTGAGCCGTTCGATCGACTTAGGAAGCCCGATGGTCTCTCCTGGCGGAGATCCCGTTGTTTGGGTTTTTCCAAGTCCCGTCTGGGAAGGCGGAGGGCCGCCTGCGTGTGGTGGCGCTTTGGTTCTTGCGCCTAGCGTGCAGTAGTGGTGGGCCATACCCAGGCCACGACCCGTCTGACCAGGCGTCATTCCGTCCGACCAGGCGTCGTTCCGTTGGTCAGTGTGCATCCCATCGGTCAGGGCGCATCCCATCGTTTCCCATCCGTATTGAATGGGGGAAGGAGAGAGTTTTTTGCTCTAATCCTTTGCCCTTCTTTAGTTGCCGCATTTCCTCCTTAAATAGGGGAAGGGAGAGGGCTTCTCATCGCTGTCCTTTGCCTGTTCTCCAACTATTACCTCTCCTTCTTCCTCCTCACCGAGAGTGCCTGTATGCCACGGCGGTTCCTAAGTGAGAGAGAGGGTCAACGAGGGGGAGGACTTACAGATCCCTTCATGAATCCGGAGCACAATGTCAAGCTGGAGGCTACCCGAGGCGGTGCTGGCCATCTTTGCCTGAGAAGGGGCGGCTTCCACCGAAGGAGGTGGCGCGCTGGATTCAACTGCGAGGCCTTTTTTGGGATGGAGCTGTGCGTGGACTCTTTTCGGTGGATCTTCACTGGGTGAGCCTTGTTGGAGGGGAAGTTGCCCAGGACCGTGTTGGTGGAGGGTTTCGCTCCTGCAGCTGCTCAGGTTGGCCAGTTCATAAAGTTTGATGAGATGTCTTCCAACCACAGCGGCCATACCTTGGCGGGCAGCATCCCTGCCTAGGAGCTGCCTCGACTGCATGAGAAGGTAAGGAGCTCCATGCTCTTCTGTTGAGCATCTATGGGTGCGACGCCCTTGAGGTACCCGTTGCACTTCGTCGAAGTCGAGGGAGCGGAACCGGGCGGGTCCCTTGAGGTACCCGTTGCGCTCGCCGAAGTCAAGGGAGCGGAACCAGGTGGGGCCCTTGCGGCGGTGGTTATGTCCGGTGGCGTGTGCCGTGGCTTCTCCTTTGGTGTCAGGCGATGCCGTCGAGCGGCCATAGTAGTATTTGGAGTAGAAGTAGTCAGCAAATGTAATCGTTAAGTTAGAGGGGGAGCCCCCGTGTGAACAATTTTTGTATCAGCGAATGCATCAGTTCTATTTTTTTGTGATAGAATCACTATCCATTCCTTGTTTTTTATCCTAGCATAGCTTTGTTTTTTATCCTTTCTTTTTTTGCACCTGCCTAATCGTTTCGTAGGCTGCAGCTTTTAAGAACCTAGGCATAGCCCGCGGGGCTCGGCTACTCGTAATCGTAGGTCGTGGTGGGGTGCGTTCGGTTGGGAGTTAGAACAAAGTCACGTAGGGTAATCAAAGGAATGGAATGGAATGCCCTTTTGTTCAGGCAAAAAAGTTTTTACCATGTGATAGTAAAAAAGAGAGGTAGTATTTAGTATTGTACCCTCATGGAGCCTCCGAGCGACCTGGGCTGAAAATGTTCGGGCTAGGGTGCTTTATAGGAGCAAGTGTTTGATTAAAAAGCGGTAAGACCAAATTTAGGGGAAAACGACGTAGCTGTTCAATGTTCCAAGTGTTGGTGAGAAGGTTGCCGTTGTCGTCCTCCAGTCGGTAGGCACCCGGTCAGATTACTTCGGTCACCGTATAGGGTCCTTCCCATGGTGGAGAGAGTTTGTGTTTTTCCTTCATTGATTGGGTCCTCCAGAGCATAAGATCGCCAACTTCGAGGGTCCTCCCCCTGATCTTCCTTTCGTGGTACCTGCGGAGAGTTTGTTGGTAGCGAGCTTAGCGGATGACAGTCATCTCGTGGGCCTCCTAGAGTAGGTCGACCATGTCTTGCTGAGCCTCCGTGGCTCGATCGCGGTCGAAAGCCTTCACTCTTGGGGTGCCGTGGTCGAGGTCGGAGGGCAGCACTGCTTCAGCTCCATAGGCTAGGAAGAAGGGTGTGAACTCTGTGGATCGATTCGGGGTCGTTCTCAGGCTCTAGAGGATCGTTGGGACCTCTGCAACCCATCGTCCGACATACTTGTTGAGTCGGTCGAAGACGCGCATCTTAAGTCCTTGGAGGACCATGCCATTGGCACGTTCGACCTGACCGTTAGTACGTGGGTGTCCGACCGAGGCCCAGTCGATCCTGATGCCATATCCATCACTGAAGTCCAGGAACTTCTTCCCAGTGAAGTTAGTCCCATGGTCAGTGATGATGTAGTTAGGAACGCCAAACCGGTAGATGATGTCGAGGAAGAATTTGACCGCCTCTTCTGAGCGGATGTTGGTGATGGGCTTAGCCTCTATCCACTTGGTGAACTTGTCGACCGCTATGAGTAGGTGAGTGAAGCCGCCCGGGCCCTTTTTGAGGGGTCCTACCATGTCGAGGCCCCAGACCATGAACGTCCAGGTGATGGGGATGGTTTGAAGCTCATGCATCGGCAAATGGGTTTGCCGAGCGTAGAATTGGCATCCCTCACACCTACGGATGAGCTCCTCTACATCTCATAGTGCGGTGGACCAGTAAAAAACCTTGGCGAAAGGCTTTTTCGACCAGCAACCTCAGGGCCACGTGATGTCCGTAGATCCCGGCATGGACCTTGAGGAGGAGCTGCTTCCCCTGGTTGGTGGGGATACACTTCATGAGCACCCCCGATGGACTTCGTTTGTAGAGTTTGTCACCGAGCGCGATGAAGGTCTTGGCGTGTCGAGCGATTCATTGGGCTTCAGTCCTTTCGAGCGAGAGAACCTCCTCGAGGAGGTAGGCGAGTAGTGGCGCTTGCCAGTCGGTTTGATCAAGTGCCAACACGGCGACGTCAGCGGGTGACATCGTCGTAGAGGCACTAGGGTCGGAGCCCCTGAGCACCGGCTTGGCGTCGGGGTCGGAGCCCCCGGGCGCCGGCTTGGCCTCGGGGTGTGTCTAGATTGGACCTTCCAAGACATGGGAGGATGGCTTGTGGAGATCATTGATGAAGATCCTGCTCGAAGATGGATCTCGCCTGGTAGCCAATTTTGCGAGGAAATCAGTGGCATCGTTGTCCTTTCGGGGGATGTGATGCAGCTCGATTCCCTAAAATTTGTCCTCAAGCTTGCGCACCTATTGGTAGTATGCTGCCATGAGGGGGCTTTTGCAGGAGGACTCCTTCATGACCTGGTCAACGACCAACTCCAAGTCACCACGAACGTAGAGTCACGTAGCACCAAGTTCGATGGCGATGCGGGGTCCGTTGATGAGGGCCTCGTACTCCGCGACATTGTTTGAGGCTGAAAAGTGGAGGCGAATGGCGTAGCGGAGCCTACTCCCATCTAGGGAGATCAGAACCACTCCAGCCCCCGAGCCAGGCGCCATGACGGACCCGTCGAAGTACATTGTCCAGTACTCATGGGTGACGTCTGGGGTCGGTAGCTGGACCTCTGTCCATTTGGCAACAAAATCCATGAGAGCTTGAGACTTAATGGTAGTACAGGGGATATACCTGATGTCGTGGCCCATGAGTTCAAGTGCCCACTTAGAGATCCATTACACGGCGTCGTGGTTGCGGACGATGTCTCCGAGCGCGTATGAAGTGACGACTGCGACTTCATGGTTGGTGAAGTAGTGCAGGAGCTTATGGGTCACCATCAGCACAGCGTATAGGAGTTTCTGCACCTAGGGGTACCGGACCTTGGGGTCGGTGAGTACCTCCCCGACGAACTATACGGGCCGCTAGACCTTAAGATGGTGTCCCAGCTCCTCCCTTTCGATGACCAGAGCGACGCTTACCACATGGTTGCTTGCCGCGATGTAGAGGAGGAGGGGTTCACCCCGTTCGGGAGCGACAAGGAGGGGGCTGATGTCAGGGATGCTTTGAGGCTCTCCAGAGCCTGCTGAGCTTCCTCAGTCCAGACGAAGGCATCCGTCTTTTTTAGGAGCTTGTAGAGTGGCATCCCCCATTCGCCGAGCCAGGAGATGAATCGGCTCAGGGCAGACAGACAGCCGGTGAGCCTTTGTATGCCCTTGATGTTGCGTATAGGGCCCATGTTAGAGATGGCCATGATCTTTTCAGGGTTGGCCTTGATGCCACGCTCAGACACGATGTATCCTAACATCTTCCCCTTTGGAACCCTGAAAACACATTTCTCGGGATTCAATCTGATGTTGAACCTTCGGAGGTTCACGAATGTTGCAACCAAGTTTGTGATCAGGTCGCAAGCTTGAGCCATTTTGACCACTATGTCATCAACATAGATGGAGATTGTTGGTTTTGGCCGCTCGGCTTGATTAGGCTAATCAAGCGGGTCAATTTGGTCGGCGAAGCATTGCTGCATGCACCTTTGGTAGGTGGCACCAGCGTTCTTCAGGCCGAAAGGCATGGTTACATAGCAGTACGAACCATACGGGGTGATGAATGAGGTTGCGAGCTGATCGGATTCTTTCATCATGATCTGGTGATAGCCCGAGTAGGCATCCAGAAAGGAGAGGATCTCGCAACCCAAGGTGGAGTCGACTATCTGGTCTATGCACGGCAAAGGAAAGTGATCCTTTGGACACGCTTTGTTGAGGCCAGTATAATCAATGCACATTCTCCATTTTCTTGTCTTCTTTTTAACAAGAACGGGATTGGCAAGCCAGTCGGAATGGAATACCACTCTGATGAATCCGGCTGCCAGGAGTTTGGTGATCTCTTCACCTATGGCCCTGCGCCTCTCATCGTCGAAACGGTGTAGGCATTGCTTAGCGGGCTTTGAGACCGGGGTGAGGCACAGCGCGTGCTCGGCGACGTCCCACGGTATGCCCGACATGTTAGATGGCTTCCATGCGAAGACATCGCGATTGGCGTGCAGGAAGTCGATGAGCTCGTATTCCTATTTGGCCGAGAGCTGGGTCCCAATCCGCACCGTCCTAGTTGGGTTGGTGGGGTCGATTCCCACCGCCTTGGTTTCCTTGAGCGGGCGGAAGGCCATCGAGGAGGTTGGTTTGTTGTAGTATGGGACTACTGGGGTCGATGACTCCCCGAGCCGTGGGAGCTTAGACGAGTTGATGACCGTAGTGGCGAGCTTGAAATGCTCGTGGTCGCACATGAAGGCGTGAGAGAAGGCGCTGCTCACGGTGATGGCGTCGTTCGGTCCCAGCATCTTCAGCTTGAGGTAGGTGTAGTTGGGGATTGCCATGAATTTGGCATAGCACGACCGCCCCAGATGGCATCATAGGACCCTAGGAAGTCCACCACTTCAAAGGTGAGGACCTCCGAGCGGAAGTTGACTCGGTTGCCAAATATGACGGGCAGGTCGATCTGCCCGAGTGGGTATGCCTGCGCTCCCGGGATCACCCCGTGGAAGGGAGAGCCCACTAGGCGGAGTTCCAACCGGGGGATGCTCATGGTGTCGAGGCTGTCGATGTAGAGGATGTTGAGGCCGCTGCCTTCGTCCATCAGCACCTTGGTGAGGCGCTTCTTGCGGACGATGGGGTCGACGAGGAGTGAGTAGCGTCCCGGTCTCGCGACGTGGGAGGGATGGTCCCTCTGATCGAAGGTGATAGGAGATTCCGGCCAGCTGAGGATGGAGGGGACGGCCGTCTCGGCGGCGCATGCCTCCCTATAGCGCACCTTGTGCTGGGTTTGGACCAGATGGTGTCGAATCTACCAAAGATCATGATGCATTCCTTAGGGTCATGGAAGCCATCTCCATCCTTGCCCGCCACGCCTCCTTTCTTGGCTACCGCCTCTTTGCCGTCTCCTTCTTTTGGCCCTCCGGCCTATCGGAGGAAACGTTTGAGGAGCTCGCAATCCTTGTAGAGGTGCTTGACGGGGTAGGCGTGGTTGGTGCATGGGCTATCCATGAGCTTGTTGAAGTGGTCAGGTAGGACCTGTTGGGGCTGTTTGCCCGTGCTATTAGCTGCGGCGACCAACGTGGTGTTGTCCGGTCGGCGCCGATCCTTTTTGTTCTTCTTGCCCCTCTGTGTGGAAGGGCCCTCGTCTTGGTCCGAGCGCTTGGCCTTGCCTTTGTCCTGTCCTCCATTGAATACCGCTCTGACCGCCTCCTCGCAGGAGGCGTGGTTAGTGGCGACATCGAGCAGGTCATGGGTGGTACGGGGCTTCAGGTAGCCAAGCTTGTGGATTAGGGACTCGCAGGTCGTCCTGGAGAGGAATGCGCTGATGACGTCCGTGTCAACGACATCAGGGAGAGAGTTCCATCGTTGGGAGAACCTGTGGATGTAATCCCACAGGGACTCACTAGGCTCCTACTGGCAGCTCTTGAGGTCCTAGGAGCTACCAGGGTGGACATACGTCCCCTGGAAATTTCCGACAAAGACCCTCTTGAGGTCCGCCCAATCATGGATGCTGTCGTGTGGGAGGAATTCGAGCCATGCCCAAACATGTTCCCCCATGCAGATGGGGAGATATTGAATGATGAAAAGGTCATCATCCACCCCTCCGGCTCAGCAAGCGAGCCGGAAATCTTCGAGCCAAATACCGGGGTTCGTCTCCCCGGTGTACTTGGCGATGTTGGTGGGCGGTCGGAAGTGTTGTGGGAATGGCACTCTCTAGATATGTCGGCCAAAGGCCCGTGGTCCCAGGCCATCAGGGCTGGGACTCCGGTTGTCTGGCCGGCGACCATGCTTAGGGCGTGTTTCACCGCTCCCTCGATGGTTCGTCCGGGACCCATGTCGCCTGCCCTCACCATCGCCCGGTGGACATCATCATCATGCTAGGCTTGATGCTGGTTGCTGATGACACTGCGAGTGTCTCGGTGCGGACCGAGCCGTTCACATACCGGCAGTCAGTGTGGAGCGGCGCCAGGTCAGACCATGGTGCAGCCGCTGCCTCCTGAGCCTTGCTTGGCGGCTGTAACAATGAGCGGATGGAGCGATCCATCTGGTGCATCCCTACTCCCTAGTGGGGAGAGAGGGCGTGTGTCGGAGTCATGATGCGGAGCTTTCTGCCTATTGAACGGCGGTGGCTTCTACCAACGCCCGGAGGTTCCGGTAGACCGCCTGCTCCTAGGGTCGACGGGCTCGAACACGCCGTGCAGAAGCATTGCTGCAACTGCAATGTTCTGGCTAGCCTGAGTGAACTATGGGGGTCGTTCCCCTCGTTTATGATGTCGCGCTAGACCTGGCGGGTGCGACCCCGGGTGCCGTCGGCCAGGTCATGTGCATGGGGTGCAATGTGCTGCTCGAGCACGGCGGCGCAGGCGGCGGCTGCGTCTGCCGCTGTTGTCGTAGCTCCTCGGCTTGCCCTTGTGCAAGCGCAAGGGCCCCCGCACGCGGGTCCAGAGGGGTGTGAGTCTGCACAGACTCCGCAACCACCAGCGGCTGCCAGGCCATCCGCCATCGCACACTCCTAGGACGGATGGTGGCTAGGTGCCATGTCACCGATGCTAGAGTCATCACTCTCAACCTTGTCATCCAGGAGTTCGTGGAGAGTGGTGGGAGCATAGCTTGCCATTCCCACGAATTCAGATGTGAGAGGGGGCGGCGCCAACGTGCTTCGAAGGCCCCGAGCGCACGCGTCCGCGGGAGATGTGAGGTCGTAGGGGAACCGGTCATACAATGTTTGTGGTGTGGACAAAACGGTCCCTCCAGGTAATCGGCGGGAGATAGTAAATAGAGTAAATAACAGTATGCACATTACTCACAGCAGGGTTTGAGCAAAGAGTTTGCTCGGAATGAAGCGCAGATGCCTCATCGTTGAAGTCATCATGCGTCCTAGAGCCGATGGAGGGCGCCCCTCCGACGGACGCCAGAATGAGTGCCTCCTCACGGAGGTGTAGTACGCCTAGCCGGTCGGCAACGAAGTCCAGGCTTCCGAAGATAAAGGCCTAGGATGGCTCAAAGATCGGTGGAACCCACATCCCAATAGGTGGGAGTGCGGGAAACTCCAGTGAGCCGAAGCTAGTCGTATTGCTTGAGCCCACCGCAGCGAAGGTGGCGGAAAAGTGGGCCATCCGGTGACCAAAAGTGTTGAACGTACAGCGTCTTCCCCATGCACGGCGCCAACTGTCGGTGCAGAAAGTGACCAACATGTAAATATTTGTAGTTTTGCCGTACGTTGTGATCGGAGGTGGCCTACCACTCAATGACACAGGGTTTATACTGGTTCAGGCAACGTGCCCTACATCCAATTTGAGTCGGTCGGTGACTTTATTCCTGAGCCTAGGTTCTTGAAGTTTGCAATGGGGTTACAAACGAGAAGGAGAAAGATGGGGGTACAAGAGGTCCGGTAGGACTCTGGACAGAGGGGCCAAGAGTGACGGGAGCTCCGCTATGTGCTATGTGTTTGAGCGTGTGCTCGAGGTTTGAACCTGGTGGTTCTATTGTTGTGTACTAGTGAACTTGATCGATCTGAATCAACTGAGTTGCGTTGGAGAGAGCGCATCCCTTTTTATAGTTGAAGGGGATAGCCTTACAAGTGAGAGGGAGAGAGTGCGTATGTTTACTAAGTCTTGTTGCCCACACCGGCGGGTACGAGATGATGGTAGGCGCCCACAATATTGTTGAATGCCAGATGCACGTGGGTGGTTGTGTCGCCTTCTTCCGGTATGGCAGATGTCGGTGTCTGCCGCACTGTTGATACCCAGAGGCATGCAAGGGGTTTTACCATGTTTGCCTTGTATGGTAAATGCCGGTACCCACAACACTATTGATGCCTCAGAGGCACATGGGGGAGCCTTACCGTATTTGTCTGGTATGGGAGTTGATGGCGCCCACAATAGTGTAGGGGAAAATGTCGGCGCCTAAAACACTGGTTGCGTTCTGTCATGCCTGGGAGGTCACAGGGTACTGTCCTGCAGGTGTATGGGGTATGGTCCTTGGTATTTGCGGTTGACTTGAGTGCGCCGCCTTACTTTCTCCGTCCGTTTCCTGGTTCTTACCGAGCGGGCATCCCCAGTCGGTTGGTCCCAGTCGGCTCTGATTGCGCCAGCTGGAGAGGAGCTGTAAGTAGAGGTTTGGCACATTCCTGGTTGGAGAAGTGGGTCGGAGTCGAAAGTGGTGTTTTGGCTAGGCCTTCCGGTCGGAGAGGCCATCCGGAGGCAGGCTAGAGACCAAAGTGAGCGCTTCGGTAGGAGAGGTGGGCCGGAGTCAGAAGCGGGTGCCGTTCCTCCTCGGCCAGGCCTTCCGGTCGAAGATTGGATCGCCCTTCTGGCCTGTCATTTGGGCCGGCCCAAGAGTTGCGTGTTGGTTCGCAACGTTGTCCGCTGGGCCGAGGCTTTGCTGGGAAGCTAGTCCATGAGGAACCCCAGGTTTATGAACCCGACAAGAATATTCCATAATAATAAAGTATATAGTTATTACTTACATAATTATACCATGCATTTTAACTAGAACATTGTCACATATTTAATTGATAGTTTCATATATTTTTATTAAAAAACTATGATGCACATAAACTTCCATAAAGAAATTAATTTAACATCTTGAGTGCCATAGTAGTGTAGACTAAAGTTATAGTTTGTGCCATTGTAGTAATTAAGAGTATAATCTAAACCTATAATCCATATTTATAATAAAATAGAGTAGGAGTTTTGCATAAAAATGTATAATAAAAACTCAGATGGTGGGGAAAGACTGTCCCACGATATTGTATCAAGCGCAACCTTTTGTCAGTTGAGAAACCCCCCAAACCCTGGCTTCACCCCATAGAGCCACAACCAAACAAGCTGACATCACATTGCAACTACCCTAAGTAGGAGGGACAATGAAAGGACTTGTAGTACTTTGGTAGCACCTCTAGGTCCATATGATTCATATTTGAAAACCAAAATTTAGATCCATGATGTAATAGTACATGTGTTTTAAAAAGAGCTGACATAACTTAAGCTAAGGTATCAACTAAACACATACTAGAGACACATGGTAGTGTGATGTAAATGGAAAAAACTATAAAATATGGATGACAATCTGATCCGATCTTAGAACCGCCTCCGAGGTTGCCTTCACCGACGACTCACCGCTCGCTTCCTCGCTACCAGAGGAGGCAGATTAACAATGACAATCTGATCACATCTATCGATCGGGTTGGTATGAAACTCGCCGATTGCCTCTCCACCGCCGAATCGGCTCTGGACACTTTGGTCTAGCGCCGACCAACCACCGATCCAGATCTACCGGAGGCTGCTCGGAAAACTCCAGAAGTTGCGGCTCTGCCCTTCGGGCTCACCAACATCGCCGCCACCTTCCAAGACGCCCTAAGGGGCAAATTCGCCGACCAGGTGGGAGATGTCCATCCTCTCGCCGACCAGATCGCCGACCAGCTTCCGCCGGCCGTCAACATGCTCTATGCTGGCTGATGCTCCGGAGCGTCCCTCTAGACCATCCTGGAGGAGAATCCGGACTTTGAGTCCTAGGGCTCTACGGAGACCCTCGCCGAAACCTTCACCGAGCAACTTCCTCTCCCTCCGTTCCATGGTGGCACAATCTTCAATGTCAGCGTCGACAGACCCCCTCAGAACGGCAAAACTGAGGAGGAACGCACCACTCGTGAGAACTAGAACGTCAACCGTGCACAACGCCAAGCAAACAAGATTACCCTTGCGATGGCCAAGCAACAGCTTGACTCGCAAGGAAGGCCGCTCCAGCGCAACCTCGATGATGAGTTTCTCCGCATTGACGGCCACGACATCTACAAGACTCCAAGCGCCAACCTGGCCATGGCTACCAATGAACTCGCTCGGCTTCAACAGACACAAGAGGTCGCTAGGGTCGCCGTGATGCTCAAAGCGGTGCATTGTCAGGTCAATGAGATCCGCCAGCATCAGAGACCTTCCTACTCCACAACATCAATTCATCGATCAGTCGCCGCAAGATCTTACCTACGCCCAAGCCGCTTCACCGACCAGCACCGCGATGACAAGCAACCCCTCCAGGGAGGAGCTAGGGGCAACCAAATTGAACATCACTGCCAACCTGACTAGGAGGTCAACCAGGACGTCCAAGTGCACCTCAACAATCTCTAAGATGCACGTCGACGTATTGACGAATGCTTCGCCATGACGATGAAGTACGTCGCCGCTAGGAGTACGAGCAAGAGTATGGCAACCCGGACTCAGCTCTCGAGCCGCTCGCCGATGGCAATGCTATAGACGATGGCACTGACAACTCTGAGGGGCCACCAGCATTCACAAGAGCGCTCCGAACACTTCAGTGGCCCCGTGGTTTCAAAATCACTGGGTTGAGCCCTATGAAGAAAGAATGAACCCAACATAGTGGCTATAGGCTTACGCCACTACTGTCCGTGCCGCCAGAGGAGACACCAGTGTCATGGCAAACTATCTTCCCGTCATGCTCACGTGAGCCACCATAAGCTGGTTTACCAGCCTTGCCCCAGACTCCATTGGATCCTAGGAAGAGCTGAAAAAAGTCTTCACTGATAATTATATGGCTACGTGTACTCGGCCGGGCGCTAAGCACGATCTGAACTGCATCAACCAGAAGACGTCCGAGCTCCTCCGTAGCTACATCTGACACTTTTCTGAGATGAGAAACTCTATCCCCAACATCACAGAAGCTGAGGTCATCACCGCCTTCATCCAAGGACTCCACCACCGTGAGCTTCGCTCCAAGTTCAACCGCAAGCCACCTACTGGGACTGGCGAGATGATCACAACCGCCAACCAGTACGTCGATGCCGAGGAAGCCAAGGTGCACTTCAACGAGGATGTGGGCACTCATCGCCCAACACGCCACTGTGACGACCACCCCGACGATCGACGCCACAACGACCACTGCTATGACGACCGTAGTTACCATCGTGATAGCGGCCGTGATCAACCTGAAGGACCTAAGTCTGGCCAAAATCGCTGTCGACGGCCAGACCACATTGTCGCCGCCATCAAGGAACCTCAGGCCAAGCGCAACTACGATGAACAATATAAGAAGATCCTCGACGGCCCGTGCCCTCTCCACAAGAATGCCAAACACAAGATGAAGAACTGCCTCGGTTTGGCTAAAGAGTTCTAGGACAAAAAGCTAGACAACGACGCCAACGACGGAGCCAGAGGCCGCTGACCACCTGGGGACAATAACAATGCCTTCTAGGATCATGACAAGGTGGCCACCACCATCTTTGGGGGCCTCGCCTCCACCGAGAGCAGAAGAGAACAGAAGCTCGCCGCACGGCGGGTGCTTGCCATCACTACGGAAGACACCACCGCCAACCCCAGCTATCGCCCATGGTCCGAGGTCCCCATCACCTTCAGCAGGGCCAACCAGTGGGTGGACATCCCCTACACATGGCATTTCCCCCTTGTCCTCGATGCAACCGTCCAGAAGGTGCTTTTTAGAAAGGTGCTTTTCGACGGTGGGAGCGCTCTGAATCTTCTCTTCGTCGGAGCCCTTAATGAGCTAGGCCTCGGGTTATCAGATCTCACACCCTCTGACTCCTCCTTTTGGGGTGTGGTACCTGGTAGGGCCTCCAAACCGCTTGGAGACATCACCCTACTAGTACAGTTTGGCACGGCAAGCAACTACCGTGGCGAGCACATTAACTTCTATGTCGCCGATTTCAACATTGCCTACCATGCCATACTTGGCCGGCCAGCTCTGGCCAAGTTCATGGTTGTACCGCACTACGCGTATCTGGTGTTGAAGATGCCTTCGCCTGTAGGAGTCCTGGCCCTGTGGGCCAACCTCTCTATCGCCTATGCCTATGAGACAGAGAGTCTCGCCCTTGCCGAAGCTACCGACCTCTCCATCCAGATAGCTAGCGTGGTCACTAAAGCCAAGATGGTGCCCACCAACGACATGGAGATCCCAGAGCTGTAGCCTCCTCGTGCCTCCGCTAAATCCAAGGAAGTCAAGGAGGTTGGCCTCGGCCTCGACGACCCCTCCAAGACCATGAAGATTGGGGCTCACCTTGACCCCAAATAGGAAAGCGCGCTCGTCTCCTTCCTACATGCCAACACCAATGTGTTTGCCTGGAAACCTGCAGACATGCCAGGGGTACCACGGGAGAAGATCGAGCACTCCTTGAATGTCTCATCGACCGCCAAACTGATCAACCAGAAACTCCGCTGATTCATGCTAGACAAGAAGGAGGCTATTAGGGTAGAAATAAAACGGCTCTTAGCTACCGGATTCATAAAAGAAGTGTATCATCCTGAGTGGTTAGCAAACCCTGTTCTCATTCGAAAAAGAATAAAGAATGGAGAATATGCGTTGATTACACTGATCTTAACAAACACTGCCCTAAAGACCCCTTCGGTCTGCCTCGGATAGACGAGGTTGTAGACTCCATCACCGGCTACGAACTGCTCTCCTTCCTTGACTGTTACTCCAGCTATCACCAGATCTCCTTCAAGGAAGAAGACCATATCAAGATGTCGTTCATCACGCCCTTCGGTGCATACTGCTACACCACCATGTCCTTCGGACTCAAGAACGTCGTGGTGACTTACCAAAGGGCTATCCAAATGTTCCTCGATCAACAAATCG
This sequence comes from Miscanthus lutarioriparius, assembly GCA_904845875.1. Taxonomy (NCBI): domain Eukaryota; kingdom Viridiplantae; phylum Streptophyta; class Magnoliopsida; order Poales; family Poaceae; genus Miscanthus; species Miscanthus lutarioriparius. The sequence continues at coordinate 70,674,585 of CAJGYO010000008.1, forward strand.
GCCGCAACGTCGAAGCTTACATCGACGATGTGGTCGTCAAGTCCAAGACCGCCGATGATCTTATCGCCGACCTTGAAGAAATGTTCGCCAACCTTAAAAGGTACCGATGGAAGCTAAACCCTTCAAAGTGCATCTTTGGAGTTCCATCCGGTATACTCCTGGGCTACATTGTCAGCGCACGAGGCATTGAGCCCAATCCTGACAAGGTCTCCACCATCACCAACATGAAACGGCCAACATGCGTCAAGGATATACAAAAGCTTATAGGCTACATGGCTGCTTTAAGCCGCTTCATATCGCGCCTCGGTGAAAAAGGGCTACCGTTCTTCAAACTCCTCAAGGCTTCCGAGCGCTTTTCCTGGTCAAAGGAGGCAGACAAAGCCTTCGAGCGGCTCAAGTTGTTCCTAACAAAGGTTCCAATCATGACGGCGCCATGGCCAGACGAAACTCTCCTGATCTACATCGCCGCTACTTCTCGTGTCGTCAGCACAGCCATTGTGGTCAAATGCGAGGAGGTCGGGCATGCCTATAGGGTGTAACGTCTGGTATATTTCATTAGCGAGGTTCTTAACGAGCCTAAGACTCGTTACCCTCAAGTCCAGAAGCTGCTATACGTCATCCTGATTACTTCACGCAAGCTCCATCACTACTTCGAGTATTTCAAGATCGCCGTGGTCATCGAGTTCCCCCTGGGGGACATCCTCCTCAACAACGAGGCTAATGGATGTATCATCAACTGGGCTATCAAGCTCGGAACTTACTCCATCGAATTCAGAAGCTGGCCTACCATCAAGTCTCAGGCGCTTGCTAATTTTGTCGTCGAGTGGACCGAGATCCAGGATCCCATCGCCACCACCTACCCCGAGCACTAGGTGATGTACTTCGATGGTGCCCTTAACATCAATGGTGCTGGTGCGGGTATTCTGTTCATTACGCCAACCAAGCATAAGCTTCGATATGTTCTCCGAATACACTTTTCGGCCTCCAACAACGCCGCCGAATATGAAGCATGTCTCCATGGACTCCGTATAGCCATTGGGCTTGGCGTTAAATGCGTCATGGTATACGGGGACTCCGCGCTGGTCATAAACCAGCTCAATAAAGACTGGTCTTGCTCCAGCGACAAGATGGATGCATATTGTGCCAAAATTAGGAAGCTTGAAGGGAAATTCTATGGTATCGAGTACCACCACGTGGTGCGCGATCAAAATCAGCTCACCGACCACTTATCCAAGTTAGGCTCTTCTCGCGCCGCGATTCCGCCAGGGGTCTTCATTCAAGATCTTCTGACGCCATCCATTAAGGAAGATAAGGAAATTCAGGAAGTTCCCCCCGCCGAGCAGCTGGTACTTTCGGTACCTTCGCTGGCCACCGATTGGAGGGAACAGTTCATCAAGTACCCCTCCAGCGCCAAAGTACCCACCGATAAGACTAAAACAGAACGCCTAATTCATTGAAGCAAGCATTATGTGATGGTGGATGGCAACTTGATGAGGAAAAGTGACAAGAAAGGGATACTGCAAAAATGCATCACCCAAGAAGACGGAGTGAAGCTACTTCTCGAAATTCACTCTGGTTCCTGCGGCAACCACGCGGCCTTGAGAACACTAGTCAGCAAAGCTTTTTGAGCTAGTTTTTACTGGCCCACGGCCATCTCCGATGCAGATGACCTCATCCGATGTTGTGAAGGATGCCAATTTTTTGCCAAACAAATACACGTGCCAGCACAAGAGCTGCAAACCATCCCAGCTTCCTGGCCCTTTGCATGCTGGGGACTGGATATGATTGGGCCTTTCAAGCCAGTGCCTGGTGGTTTCTCGTACGTGTACATCGCCATCGACAAGTTCTCCAAGTGGATCGAGTATGAACCGCTCGTCTTGACTACTGCAAAGAAAATAGTCGAGCTCTTTGAAGATATCATCCACAGATTCGGTCTCCCGAATAGCATCATTACTGACCTCAGAACTACGTTTACTGGCCATCACTTTTGGGACTTCTGTGAAGACCGGTGCATCTCCGTTAAATACGTCTCCGTTACCCATCCTAAAGCCAACGGCCAGGTTGAACGGCATGATCCTTGATGCCCTCAAAAAGAGGCTATATCAGAAAGAAGAAAAGCATCCGGGCAGATGGCTCAAAGAGCTGCCAGCTGTGGTCTGGGGACTGCACACTCAAGCTAGTCGCAGCACCGGTGTGTCTCCATATTTCTTGGTCTACGGCTCAGAAGCCATACTACCAGCGGATATTGCCTTCCGAGCACCTAGGGTGGAAAATTATGATGAAGAGCAAGCCGTAGCTGTTTGAACAGAGGACGTCAACAGGGCCGAGGTGGAATACCTAATCACCTGCATCCACACAGCCAAATATCTAGAAGGCATGCGGAGGTACTACAACCGCAACATCATAGGTCGTTCATTTGCTGTCGGCGACCTCGTTCTCTGAAGAAAACAAAAAACCGAAGGGATGCACAAGCTCTCCTCCCCCTGGGAAGGGCCTTATGTCGTCAAAGAGGTTACCCGACCAGGGTCTTATCGCCTATGTGATTTAGACGGAATCGATGTTCCCAACTCATGGCACATCGAGCACCTCATACGTTTCTATCCCTGAAACACTTCCGATATGTACTCTCCACTTTATGATTAATAAAGATTTGGTCTCCATTTTTTCTCCATTATGGTTTAATCTCCACTTACGGTCGCCGAGCTCTATGCTTCTCCATAACGAACTCCAATATGAAATCGCCATAACTGCGCCGACCACGTTTCTCCAAATCTCCAATGTTTTCGCCGAACGGTTTCTCTAAATCGCCGAACACGTTTTCTCCAAAATCGCCAAGCACGTTTTCTGCAAAATCGCCGAACATGTTTTCTCCAAAATCACCAAGCACGTTTTCTCCAAAATTACCAAACACGTTTTCTCCAAAATCGCCAAGCACGTTTTCTCCAAAAACGCCGAACACATTTTCTCCAAATCGCCGAACACTTTACTCCAAATCTCCAAGATATTTTACCGATCAGCAAGCAGCAAATGTTCTTTTCTGTTCTCTTCGGAGAAGACCCAGTCTCGGATCTCTCCCTACACGTGCCATGGGCTCCACACTCTGCGTTATGGGTGGTCGGTTGTGGTTCCTTGGTCACGCCTGTTCTCCCTACATGTGCCATGTCGCTCCGCGCTCTGCGTTATGGGTGGTCGGCTGTGGTTCCTTGGTCACGCTTGTTCCTCCTACACGTGCACGGGCTCTGCGTTCAATGTTATGGACTACGGGATAGCTAAGGCCGAGAGTTCAGTAAAGAACTAATTGCTTAGACGCCACTTATACTGCGTTTATCTCCAAGTTATTTCGCCAAACACCAAGCAGCACACGTTCTGCTCTGCGCTCTATGGAGAAGACCCATTCTCCGATCTTTCCCTACATGTGCTACGGGCTCTGCGTCTGCGTTATGGGTGGTTGGCTCCGGTTCCTTGGTGACGCCTGTTCCTCCTACATGTCCACGGGCTCCGCGCTCGATGTTATGGACTATGGGCTAGCTGAGGCCAAAGAATTCAGTAATGAACTAACTGCTCGGCTGCTACTTATACTACGTATAATTGCATTGGGTTGTCACTACAACGATTTTTTGCCGCAAATATGAACAAGTCGCATAAACATGCACTTTATAACATTTATACATGTACATAAATGTTTTTTGCGCTTTTGCGCGTTCTAACTACACCGTCCAGATATTACAGATGATAATCTCCGAGCAGATCACCGAGCTTCGCCATCGCCGCCCGTCTCACCAAACAGGTTGATGTCGCCGGCCAGTTTTTTCGCCGCGTCCTCCACCTCATCCTCCAACTGCTGGGTCTCCGCCTCACCCAGCCCTTCGGCGAACCGGCCCCTATCGCCTGAAGGTCAATGGCTGGATAGTGGGACCGAACCATCGCAAGGGCGTGAGTAGCGGCGGTAACAATGGCGTTGCGATTGAAGCTCTCCCACGTCGTCTTGCACCTTTCGATGATGATGTCCGGGCGCGGCGGCCTACCGTCGAGCTGAGGAGCCACCTCTAGGTCGACACAGTCGAGCACTGGTTTGACTCTGGCAATTACGGCGTCAAACTTGTCCCTTTGAGTCTGGGCATCCTGCTCTAGCACATCGAACTATGCCTTAAACCTCCGACGATAGTCTACAAGCATTACAAGGTTCCATCAAGCAAGGAAACTACTTCAGCGGTAACTCTGACTAGGAAGTACTCACCGTTCAGCTCCTTGGCCAGTTTGTCTACTCACCCTGTCTCCTTCGCCTTCTCCTCTCGGAGTTGATCGAGGGCCTGGCGCAGCTGGGCGAGCTCTGCGTCTTGCTCTACAAGCACAACAGTCATCACCAAAAATATGGTTGTTCAGCAATATAAAGCACATTCGTTGGTATACCATACCTGCTTTTAGCTCGTATGTACTTTTGAGCTGCTCAGACTTCTGCTCTAGTTGCGTGGAAGCACTCGCCAGCTGCTCGGACTTGCCATGCAGCTGCTCTGATGCTGTCGCCAGCTGCTCAGATAGGACCCCCTTTTGGTACTCTAGGTCCTACACGTTGGACTCTGCAAGGTCTCGCTCACGCTGGGCACTCTGGATGTTTTTCTCCATATGGATCATCTTCGCCTTGAGTTTTTCATTCTCCTCGGTGAGGGGTTCCATCCTCTTTAACAGTTGGTGCCGCTGCTCGGTAGTCCGAGTTATCCCCTGCAAATGCACAATGATAATGGCGAATTCCGATCTCCAACGTCAAAGATACACACTCCTGATGCAGTACTGACCTCGATTTATTTCATCACCCCGCCAAGGGTAGACTTCAGTCTCCTCATCTCCCTAGTGGTGTCCTCCTCCTCGATAACCACCACCTCGTCACCGTGCTTGCGGAGGATTTGGACAGATTGAGGTCAAGGTTCATCACGCTCGATCTCTTCCACCTAGTCCTCCTCCGCTGTAGCTGGAGGCACCACCTGGGGGCTCAAGGGCTGCACTTGGGGGCTCGGTTGCCGGATAGCATGTCCGATCATGCCCTCCGACGGCTCAGGGAGCGTCGTCTGCTCTTCTGGCACCGCAGGCTTCTCCACTCTAGATTCCGGCATGACACCGGCAACTCCAGCCTCAGCTCCTAATGACCCGGTGGTTCCCATCGTTGCCTCAGGCGCTGCTACCGACCCATCCGTCGTCGATGATGACTGTTTGTTGTCGCCAAGTCTAGCTGAAGGGGTGGATGATTCCTCCGTAGGCTACCGAGCCCTCGGGGACTCTGGGATGGGGTCCACCGGCATCTCATCCTCCTCGAGGCTAGTCTTCGGCTGCTCGTCAGTCTGGACAAGCGGGGCCAGATCCTCCGTACGCTTCACTCTGCATTAGATCGGCTCGTTAGCCGCCAAAAAAGCTAAGGAATGACAATAAGGTAACTCCAAAATGAAGATACTTATGGTTCGGTCTACCAGTACAATTTCTTGAACCGGCGGTGCCTGCCCGAACCTCCAACTGTGGCTTTGGAGTCCACGCCTTTGTCCTGGGATTGAGGTCCCTCTTCCTCTACCATCGGCCTCTGCTCCGTCCGCCGCTTAGGAACTCCCATCGCCTGCTGCGCGGGGACTCCCCTCACCCACTGCTCGGGGACTTCTTCGCCTCTCTTCGCTTGTTCCTCCACGCACGTGCTGCGTGGAGGTGCTTCAGTGCTCGGTAGAGGAGCCACTGGAATTTCGTCGTCATTCGACCACTCGAATACCGCAGTCCTTCGTGTTTGAGTGGTCTGGTCGCCATCAAGCGAGATGCCGCCCGATTTGAGGGGAGCGGCGGTTGCCGTCTTCCTCTTCTTTTGGGTCGGCCCATCTATCGCTGCCCTCTTCCCCCGGACTTTCTCCAACACTGGGGATGGGCTCTCCGATGAGACGCTGATGTTTCCCTCCTCAGGCTGTGGTGGTGGCCAAGAATCTACTCCCTTCGGCCAATCGCTCCTCGGGACGCCCGAGAAGTACACCGCTCTTCATTGCGAAGGGATCTTTGCATAAGTGAATCAATTCACTGCTCAGCAAAAATCATGGATATAAAGCAGCATGAGAAAAACAATCGAGATGGTTACCTTGGGGGTGGATTTGTACAATTGAAGGCCCTCGTTTGGCTTGGCCAGCTGAACGAGGCATTGGGAGCGAATAGCTCTGCAGCCCGCTCTAGCACATCTTTTCTCGACAGTCACTCCATCCTCTCCTAGGTCCCGTCGTCATCACCCTTGAAGTCAAAGCCTAGGTGGGCCCTCTCCTTGCAGAGCTGGACGCGGCGCACTATGAAGCTCGCCGCCACCAGTTCACCGCTAATCTCCACGCCTGTAATCAAGTCGACGAGCTCCCTCACCTGCTCCATGTCAGCGCTATTCGGTTTCTCCGACCAACTCTTCTGGCTTTCTGGGATGTGGTGGACATCGCAGCAGATTGTAGGGTGGCTCTGTTTCATGTAAAACCACCTAGAATTCCACCCTTTTAGAGAAGTATTCAGCGGTACATTAATGTACTCGCTGGCCATCCCATCCCAGAGCTGCAGATATACACCGCCGACCACCTTGGAACCTCCGCTGCCCATCTTCTTCAACCAGAACAGGTGTCTGAAGATGTTGAAGTGCAGCAGAACCCCTAGATATGTCTCATAGAAATGTATAAAGATTGAGATGTGCAATATGGTGTTTGGGTGGAGTTTGCACAGACTAATCGTCCAAAACTCCAGCAGATCCCGTAGGAAAGGATGAATGGGGAATCCAAACCCACGCCAGAAATAATCCTCAAACACTACAGCTTCATCAGCGTTAGGCATCGGGAAGGGCTCACCGCTGGCTGGCCGCCATCTGGCAGTGACGCGGTCTAGAAGAACGCCCACCGCCACCATCCTGTCGAGATCCGCCTTCCCCATCTTCGATGGCACCCATTCCTCATCGCGGTTGGCTCCGGCGGCCGCCTTCTTTGGCTTCACAGCTCCCTTCTTCGGCGCCATTTCTCAGATCTAGTTCAAGATTAACGAAAGCAAGTGTGGATGCGAATCCAGAAATGTGAGGGCTGAGGTGGAAGACGAAATGACAGAGTGGCAAAGGTGGGAACGCGGGATGCGGCGGCACAGCTATAAAAGCACTTTCCCCACCCTTTTGTATTCGAGGGTTTTTGGGGAACCGTTCCCGCGATTTATGCCACTTTGAATTCTCCGCAACAGCAAGGTGGGCCGTTGCCTAGGCCTTCGTGCAGCCCCAGCCCGTATTGCTGATTTATCTCCGCAATTTGTTGTGGCTCGCCGAATGCTCACCGATATCTCCGCCAACCGTTATGGCTCAGTAGTTACTACTGCACAGCCGATACTCCGGTGTTTTCTCCGCGATTCTGTTTTCTCCAAGTTGATTGCTATTTCTGACCCTGGCACCACGTGACCACGTCACCTACTGTTAGGCTCGGGGACTAAGTGGGCACACTTCATCTAGCGGTGAATGTGCTCTTCGGGGCTATGCCCGGGGACTGGCTACCTCCTCGGCTGGTCTTTTATTTTTCTTCTGCTTTGGACCCTGGCACCACATGACTACGTCATCTACTGTCAGGATCAGGGACTAAGTGGGCACACTTCACCTAGCGGTGAATGTGCTTGCTTTATTCTGGAAGACTCTGCGCCTCTTGAAGCGGAAGAAGGTTATCTCCTTTTCTCATGGTCGGACTCTAAGTGGGCACACTTGGTCCACTGTGAAGAAATTTTTGATTCTAAACTTGAGCTCCTTACACCCTTATGGCAAGCCGTATTTGGTTCACGCTGCTCGGCGACAGTTCACGCTGCTCGGCAACTGCTCGCAACTGCTCGGCAACTCATCACGGTGGTCGGACCGTGAGTTTAACTGCTCGGCCGTGTTCGCACCTGCTCGGACAAGCTCAAGACGGCATTGCACAATGGGTACAAGGCGCTCGGGGACTAGCTGTGGGGGGTACGACCCCGGATACCGATGGCAGACCACATGGGCTACGCCCTTAGGGGCGGCCCAGCCCACTGGACAAAGCCTTGCGGGGCATGACTCTGCTCGGCGCCTCCCGCAAGACATCTGAAAGATATCCTAAAGATACTACGAGATCTATTAGGATATGAATGATCCCAAGATTCCTGTAACCAGTTATAACCTTCCGGTTATCTCTCAGATCTAACCGACTTGTAACCCTGCTCCCTAGACTATATAAGGCGGGCAGGGACCCCTCTAAACTCACGCAATATCATACGATAGCTAATACAAATCAACATACCACAGGAGTAGGGTATTACATCATACTAACGGCCTGAATCTGTCTAACTCGTGTGTCTCTGTTGCCTTCTTGTTCTTGATCTCACGCTTCTCTACCGATCAATCTACCTTCGTGGGATACCCCTCGGAGGACTGCCGACAATATTCTGTCGACGGTAGTGGTTGTCGTATGCTTGTGTTAGTATCCGCGTTCGAGATCTGATGGCGGCGCCTACAACACTGTGGGACAAAAGTCAGCGCCTACAACACTGTTCGGGTTCTGTTAGGTCGGAAAGGTCCTAAAGCACCCGTCCCGTCGTATCCTGATAGTACCCTCCTGCAGGCATGCAGGGCATGGCCCTCGGTATTGCGGTTGACTCGAATGTCCTGTCGTACCCTGTGCTCATCTTTATGAAGGAGCAGGGTGTAGTCGTCGGGTGAGGTGGAACCAGCCCTCATACGTCGAGCGAGGTGGAGCCAGCCCTCAGACGTCGGGCGAGGCGGAGCCTGCCCTCAGACGTCGGGCGAGGCAGGGCCTGCCCTCAGACGTCGAGCGAGGCGGAGCTTGCCCTCGGACGTCGGGCGAGGCGGAGCTAGCCCTCAGCTGTCGAGCGAGGCGGGGCCTGCCCTCAGACGTCGGGCGAGGCAGAGCTAGCCCTCAGCCATCGGGCGAGGCGGAGTCTGCCCTTAGACGTCGAGCGAGGTGGAGCCGGCCCTCGGACGTCGGTCGTGGCGGAGCTAGCCCTCAGCCGTCGGGCGAGGCGGAGCTAGCCCTCAGCTGTCGGGCGAGGCGGAGCTAGCCCTCAGCCGTCGGGCGAGGCGGAACCAATCCTCCGTCGTTCGGACAAGAAGTGTAGTAGCGTTCTTGTCTAATCGGAAGCGTCAACGTTCGATGGTTATTAATTCCATCTCATTGGGTACCCCGGTATTAGGTCCCCGACAACACAATAGTAAGCAATTCTGATTAGTTGTAAGTATTAAATTTGTTCATGAACTCTTAAAACTTATTTCTCTTAGGTTGTAGCCTATGCGGGAGCACAAGTTAATGGACTAGTTAAATAAACTATGTTCACTAGGATAAATATATATGAGCAGTCACTCTAGTGTTTAGCGGATTATTACAACTTCATTGCCATTTTATGGGACTGAATTTCCGGTTTGAATGGAATGCTCAATCCATGCATAGTTGGACATATATTTTTTATTTATTTTTGTAAAGGGGTTTGGAGTGATCAGTCATTTAACTAATGTTCCTAAAGAACAAAAATATAACTAACAGCACACATACGACCTTTTGGAATCGATTCTAGTCAATTTTATTATCCTATTAGTAAAACATTTACAAGGTCCACCATATTCGCTATCAAGGGCTGAATTACAAAATGAATAAATAAGACAACAACCTGATTATATTATGATCATATAATAACCTAGAGACCAAATAGTCCATGTAAGCTACAATTAATAAATAACTAAAAATTTAAGAATAATTAATAGTTTAACTTCCATGCGAGTTTGGAAGCAAAATATATAAATCATTAATGAATATCCAAAATTCAGAAAAAAAAGTAATGAAAAATAGCACTTCAATTTCCATATGGATTTTGATTGTCCTATAAATTGTCAAGTAAAATAAAGATCCTAACAATTGAAACTGAAAGTATAAAAGTAGAAATATAAGAAAAGATACTATTTGACAACCTCACTAAACAGAGGTAGAGATAAGTAAATCCTACTATCGAGCGATGTAATACCTTTTTTTTTGCCAGTCTTTAAAACCTTGCTGAAAATATCCAACATTTAGCCTGCTAATAACAAGTCTGAGACTGAAACTACTTTTTTTTCCTGAATGGACAATAATATGAAAACTAGAGAATCACCATTGGTGTCTGCAGACTACAGTCCAATCAAAAGTAGTGCTTTTACATATTCCCTCCGTCTCAATAACTGTCGTTTTTTCGTGCCGTAAGTTTGACTAGATTTATAGAAAATATGTGTAGCATTTGTATCTTCAAATAAATTTGTTATAAAAATAGATTCAACGATATATCTAACGATATTAATTATGTACCATAATATTAATATTTTTTATAAAATTAGTCAAAGATATTTCTCGGGAAACGAGAAGGATAGTTATTTATGGACGGATGGAGTATTATATTCCTCTGTCCCAAAATAAGTGATGTTCTAAGTTTGTCCTAAGTCAAACTACTTCATGTTTGACCAGATTTATATGAAAAAACATCAATGTTTATGATACCGAATAGGTAGAATATATAAATATATTTTATGATAAATCTAACAATACTTATTTGATCTTATAAATATTAATATTTTTTGTATAAATTTGGTTAAACTTAAAATGATGACTTAGGATAAACTAGACGGAGGAAGACAATAGAAAAGTAGAAGCTGTATGGAACCCAAGCCTCTGCCTCTGTTTCTGTGACAGATAAAGTAGTTACGATTGCTACAAGTAATAATAAATCAGTTTCCGTGGAAGTCGCGTACCATGTTCCTAACTCTGTGAGCCGAGTAGATGATCCTCCGAATCAGCAAGGCTTCCTGCTACTTGAGAAGGCCTACAACACTACAACAGAGACTAGCTCTTCCCCCCCTCTGGGTGCTGCAAATGTTACTAAAAGACCTCAATTTCCTATACTGAAGAGATCGACCAAGGTGATCGATGCCCATGCATCATGCAACAGTGGTTTTGAGATGTGCACGCAGGCAACATATACACCTTATTAGCTCCTTTCCCGTTGCTCAACGTCTTTTTGCCTCATTGCCTGTCCATAGGCAAGGCGTCCTCTCTCTTTATTCGTTGCTCTTCGTTCACGTATTCGCTCACATGGTTCAATTCGTACGTGCGTGATACCTTTCCTAACTGCTACCGGTGCATCACCCTCGCCGGAAGGCATGCCGGAATAATGGCCTGTCGATCGGACTCACTCATCCCTACCACAGAGAGCTCCACAGAGCTCTGGCTGGGCACCCAAGAAACGTCGCTGAGGCAAGTGTAGGAAGGCCGAGGCGATGTCAATTTGGATGTAAGCAAGTTTGTTGTCATTTGTTGACATTTGGCTATGACAAGTTTTCTTCATGTTGTGCGGCATTTGTACGATGAAATTCATGTTGTTTATTTGAGCAAGCATGAAGCTCTTGTGTTGAAAAAGTCACCCAATTTGGTAGTGCATTTGATCAATATGCAAATCTTGAAAAATTATCCTTGGCCCAGCATGAATTATTTGTTTGCTATCTCCCGGTCATATGATAGAATTGAGACTTAACCCAATATGTTATATCTATGGTCGATGCTTTATTTTTATCTTGTTAAAGAGGTCGCTTTAGAATATTTGCATAGAGAGTTGTGGTGGGTTATAGTCTTGTTGTGTCCGGCCATATTTGAGACTGATTGAGCATGGCGTTATTCACTACTACATAATCTTCATCACCGCCGGTTCCAAACCCCTCATCACCGCCGATTTTGGTCCTCGGCAGTGAAAGTCGTTGGTGATAAGAATGGTCATCACCGGCGGTGATGATAGGTTATCATCACCGGTTCGTGTTACCAGCCAGCGGTGATTCTTTTTCCAAAAATCCCAAAATCGGGTCAAAAATAGGTAAAAAACTTGATTTAATCCCGAGAAGCCCCACCAGCCAGCCGCACATAGGCCTGGGCATTTGGTTCTGACCGAATCGATCGGTTTGGTTCTTCAGTTTTGTGCAATATTCGGTTCCCTAAAAACAAGAACTATTCGGCTCCTAAAATTTCTCAGAACCGAGCAGTTCGGTACTCGGTAAATTCGGTTCGGTTTCAGTTATAAACCAAACTGACCGAGCTTCCACGTGAACACAGTTTTGCTAAGAAAAAATGGGAGAAAAGAGAAAAAAGAAAACAGCTCTGCACACGGCCGCACGCCACGCGCCGCTGGGTCACGCCGCCTCGCGCCGATGGGAAGCCCGGAGCCGCGTTGCCGCCATTGCACACGCCATCGTCGCCGCTGCACACTGATGGCGAGCCATGCTGCCGCCGTCTCACACAGCCGCTTGGGACCACCGGCGGATCTTGGAGGGGGGACGAAGGGGAGAGGAAGTGCCGCCCCTCTCACTTGATATGGCAGCGCCGGCCAGGGAGATGCCGAGAGGGGCGCCGGGGCAGCCGCGCGCGTGGCCGGGAAGGGAGGCGGCCGCGCGGGTGGGATTGAGCAGGCCGGGAGGGGCTGCTAGGGTTCCACACTGGAAGTGAAAACAATATATATGCATTGAGCTGGGCTGGTTATTGACTTATTGGGCCTCCAATGCATTGAGTTGGGCTGGTTATCGGCTACTTCGGTTAACCGAGTTGTGGAACCAATTTAATTAACCTATTAAACTTTGGTTCCTAAGAATTGCTAACCGAACAGGGAGCTGAATTTTCGGTTCTTGGTTAGTTCGGTTCGGTTCTCGGTAAGTCCGGTTCGGTACTGGGTTCTCGGTAAAATCACGCGTCGTAAATGATTTCAAATGAAAAAGTCATCAACTATGAATAAAGTTTGTTTTCATCCGACTTTGTTTGAAAAAAGTTATGAATTTTATTATGTTGTAGCATAAGTCAAACCATTAGTGAAAGTAACACAAACCGGCGGCGAAAATGGATCGACCATCACCAACAATCCGTAACACAAACCGGCAGTAATGATAGGTTATCACTGCCGGTTCGTGTTACGAACCATTGGTGATAATCACCCCCATTTTCACCAATGGTTCATAAGTCAGTGATGAGTATCATCGCCGGTCGGAGCAAACCAACGGTGAAAGTGGCGGCTGTGATTATCAATTCTGTAGTAGTGATTCATAGTGGTGGTAATGCTTATGGAAAAATTGTGGAAGCTGTTGGAAATTCCTATTCTAGAAATATTTGAGATTTGCCATTGCAATGTTATTGGATACTTATGGGATTCTTCTTTGGCAATCTTGGAAATTTGAGGTCGATGACACATTTGATACTCTCTGTTGTCTTCTACCAGTTCGGTGAATCTAAGCAGTGCTACCACTTCAATTGTTGTGGTTTTTTTATATTGAGTCGCACTACCGGTTGGAATTCTGGTTCTATTTGCCAATATCATCTATCTGCATTGATTGTGATTGCCATTTATGATCCTATTTCTAAGGTTCAGTTTGTAGGGCAGTTGCTTGTCATGTAGAGTTATCTAGTATGTCCCCAATCAGAATAAGGATGTTTATTGGTAGTACTCTTGTGCTCATAGTTTATTGTTAGTTGTTGTGCTGAAGAAATTTGATCAATGTGTCCGGTGGTTCATTGCATTTGTTGGGCAGTCTCAGTTGCTTCCACTTCATGTTAGATTTGATATCACTACTGTCATTCTATATTTGTGGCTTGGTATAGTTTGATATGACTAAGTATAGTTGTGGTGTATCTCAGTGCTAGATGTTGGAGTTGCTTATATTCAGTTGGCCTTGTATATGTGTGAAGCATATTCATCACTTAGTGATAGTGTTGCTATTTTGGTACATGTTGCTTCTATTCTGTTAGCCTTGACCATTTGAGAAGCATACTCATTAGTTGAGACAGTCTTGATATTATGGTATGAATTGCTTCTATTTATCTAGCCTTGTATATGAGAGGCTTCACTTTGGTTCATGAATGCCTCAGTTTTTAGACATGGGTTAGTTCTATTCATTCAACATTATGCATTTGGGAAGTTTACTCTTCAATTTGAGGCATCATTTCATTTTACTGAGATAACTCTTGATTATTGTTACTCAGCTCTTTGGGGACTTATTTCATTTGAACCATCACATGGTGGTTAAGGATCACTCAGTTGTACATCATATAGTTTGATGAAGCGTTGGGTCACATTAAGAGTTGAATAGCTTCAGTCGTGCTATGTGGCATTCTTGTTATGCTTTGGACACTTTATGGCTTTTGGTTCTGTTTGGGAGAATTTGATTTGCTAGCATGGTTCACCATTACACCACAGTGGTGATGTTCAAAAGATAAACAGAACACTAATTTGTGAAATCTCATTGTATGCTCTCCCATACATGGTTGAGCTTGTTACATTGACTTACTACTTGGTGATTCATTCTTTCTCTACAGTGACTGATTGCAGACTATTGGAGGAGGTATGATCTTTTATGTTCTTTTGGGCATTTTGGAGGTTTGGCAATTTGTTGGATCCTTATGGTTGATTTATGGAGTTCAGGGGTGTCGCTTGTGGTGATACATTTCTTACCCTTATCTGATTGTTGGTTTGTTCGGTGACCATAATTTGCTTCACAATATTTGCTCTATTATGCTAGTGTGCATTATGTTCTACTTCATGTGGAGTTCAGTTAGTTGTTCTGATTAGAGATTGAATGTGTAGTGGGCATGTAACATTTGAGGTGAGGACTATTGTCATCGATTATTCACTATTTGAGTAGCATATTTCAGCCATTGTCCAAGCTACTATGAGAGGATGTACTATATATTGGCACATCATTCAATCATTTATTGCTTGAGATAACGCAGATAGCCATGATTTTGAGACTGTTAATGATGTGATTATGCTGACAATATAATTAGCCCATTTGTGAAGATTCCTTTTATTTGTTTGCTGCTATGAGAATGAGGAATCATCAGCTGCTACCATCTAGGTATGGTATATTGTGAAATTTGGGGTAACATTTGGCATTTGGTTTAGTTGCATTTTAGGTTAGTGTATGAGCCCAGCTCATACAAGAAATCCATATGTGGTTTTGTATCCAACTACTTAGGCTCAAGAATGCATAAAAATTAATTTCTAGAGTTACCTATTGTGGATGAGATGCACTTTGTAGATTGCAGTTGGTCCTATTGGCCGGTTTGCAAGCTATTCTATTGTTGCTCCTTTGTCCAATACTTGTTGGTTATGAAAGACTTCAATTTGTTATGAGAGCTTTGTTCATCTGTTGGTATCTCTCATTTATGTTCTTTGGATGCTTCAGTTGGTTGGAGATGTTGGTGTTACTTGATGCATTATCTCCTTTGGTCCTTTGGAGACGTTGGTCTGTTCTCAAGCGTATCTCCATTATGAAAATCTCTTTGTGACTTTAGTCTATTCGAGGGTTTGGTTACCATAGGTATTCTCTTAGATTGTGTAGAGTTCTTTCAGTTTAAAGTCTTATTTGTGGTTGTTAGTTTGCTTTTGGCAGTTAATATTTAGTTGGAGCAGTTGGCTATTTGAGATTGCTTGTGCTGTGCTGGGACCCTGTTATTTAGATCTATTGTTTGTGGCTAGCATTGACATCTGTTAAGTGGACATTGTTTGTCCTTTGGTCATTGCTATGTGGGTTAGATGTATATTCTTTGGCGGCATTGTTACACGAGATTTGGTTTATTTGTTCAAGAAGAGCTTTTGCAAATTTGTTCATCTTGAGGAAGTTTTAGATGGTTTGTTATATTGCAGTTGTTTTGTAGTAATGACACCTTGGTTGCAGCTCATTTGTACCATTATGAATTGTGTATGAGGAAGTAAAGTTGAGCTCCTATTTGAGTTTGAGTTGAGGGATTTTTGGTGCAGCATGGGAGTTTGTTCTCTGCATGCATCACTAAGTCTAAGTTGAGGTCAATGTTTGGTATTGCAGATGTTAATACATTGTAGTTGCCCTTGCTTTGTGTGAGATCTAGTGCAAAATTTGTTGGTACTCTATTGGCTACACGCTTGATAGTTGTTCTGGGAGTAGTTGTAAATGCCATTGCTTTCATTAGTCGACAATTTGGTGCACACAGTGGTGTTCACATGTGCAAGTTGTTCATTTGGTGGTTTCTTGGCATATCCTTTGGTGATCGAGCAATTTGTTCATACTTGGTTTAGGAGGTTAGTTGCACATGTTCAAACATTTGTTAGGGTTAGAATTTGTTCAAGACTCATTTTATTTGTCTGAATTTGGTGAGACGTGATTTGGACTTCCTGATTATTCTTGCTTGCTCGATTTGGTAAGCGTTTGTTAGAGGTTTCGTTTGTGCATTTGACTCGGGGTTGGAGATTTGAGCATTTCGCATCATGATCATGGGTGTGTTGGCCATGTTGTTCACTCATCTGAGTTCACTGATGCATTTGATTGTGGCTCAATTATTTGTCAAGTCAAACTAAGCTACCATGTTGGAGGCGATGAAGTTGTTGCTCATTGATTATTCATTTGAAGATGAAGGATTTGAATATTGGACTTTCGACATCAAGAATCTTGATATGTTTGATCTATGGTTCAATCTTCGCCAAGCTGGAGAATTATGGTGATGGCTCAAATTTAGACCAATGCCATTTTGGGCTCAAAATTGATACTCATTGTTGCTAAGTAGAGGCCCACTTATGTGGTGTTGCCCTAGGGGCATTTTGGTACGTCCCACATGTGATATGGGGGGTGTAGTGACGATCAAAACCAGAAGCTTGGCTGCTGCTCGAAAATGGGAGTTTGTTCCCCAAATGAGGGGCTTGTTCTTCCATCTTGAGAGCTAGGGTTAGGGAGCACTTGAGAGTGAGAGAAATGTACTTTCCTCTCTAGATCCACTAAATAGAGAGTTACCTAGTGCAGATTTGTGAGGGAATTTAGAGCCTCTCCTCTATTTGTTGGCTCCCACCATGTATCTTCATCTTCATAGTGGATTGCTTGCTCGTCGTCGCCCATAATTTTCTCCGCAAAGGGTTTCCACATAAATCCTTGTGTCTACTTGTGATTCGGTATTTATCTTGCGGTACTTGTTAATTGGTTCCTATCTTGCTTGCTATTGGTTCCACTTTTGTTCAACTTCATGGTGTATGAATGAGATTTGCATATGATGCATACTGTCGGGGACCGAATACTGGGGTACCCAAAGAGGAGGAGCTAATAATCATCAAACGTTGATGGTTCCGAACAGACAAGAACGCGACTACACCTCTTGCCCAACGACCGAAGGTTAACTCCGCCTTGTCTGACCCCTGAGGGCTGGCTCCGCCATGTCCGACCCCTGAGGGTTGGCTCCGCCTCACCCGATGTCCGGGGGTAGGCTCCACCTCGCTCGACGTCTGAGGGTAGGCTCCTCCTCGCCCGACGTCCGGGGGCAGGCTCCGCCTCGCCCGATGTCTATGCGCTGCTCCTTCATAACTACGCGCGTAGATAAGGCGGGGCACTCAAGTCAACCGCAATACCGAGGACCATACCCTGCACACCTGTAGGAAAGTACCATCAGGATATGATCAGACGGGCGCTTTAAGCCCTTCTAGGCATGTTAGAGCCCAATCAGTGTTGTGGGCGCCGACATTTGTCCTACAGTGTTATGGGCGCCGGCATTTGCCCTTGGACACGAATCCTGACGGAAACATACAACAACCACTACGGTCTAGGAGGAAACTCATGTCATCTACAGTAACAAACATGGGGCCTCTACACCATCTGCTCCCCGTAGGGTCACGGCTCAGCACCCTGGTGCGCCGTGCCGCCCGCCGAAGTGAGATGGGATGTGACCACTTGCTGAATGAAGCCAGAGCACGGCCCTATCAGGATCAGCGAACGTGCTATCCCTGGCACCATCTGCCATGTCAGTAGGGCAGGCTCAAAGGAAAAGGAAGACCCGGCACCTTCGAAGGACCTTCTCTGCCTCTGGTTTTTTCTCTTTCTCCCATCTATAATCCCTGCTCCCCCTTGATCTATAAAAGGGAGGGTAGGGCACCCCACTAAAGGGATGAATCAATTCAACACACCACGCATCACATAACACATAGCTGAGCAGCAACCAAACTCTCAGCGCCCTTTCAACCTTTCCATCAGATACTTGGGACTTGCCCTTCTCTCGATCGTTTGTACCCCCTATTATGAACCTTTCAATGCTAATAACACGAGCAGCAGCCGCAAACTGGATGTAGGGATATTCTACCCGAACCAGTATAAAACTTGTGTCTTTTAGCACACCATCCGGGCCCAACATGCAATAAATACAAATTTACTAGTTGGTGTTTACTCGAAACACCGACAGTTGGCGTGCAGGTAGGAGACCTTTGCGCGTTCCAATGTTAACATCAGGACATGGATGGCTAGCCACGGAATCAGTTGGGTCCTAGGCGCACACACGCGCTTCGGTGACCTAGACTTCATCGTCATGATGGGATGAGAGTTGGCATTGGCTCACGTAGCCATCCAACCTCTCCCCTCCATCGGCCTCAACTATGGGAGGTTTGAGCGCCAGCTCGGTGTCTCCCTTAGACCCTAGCCATCTAGGGAGGACCCGCACTGCCTCACCCTCTCTCTAGAATACCCTACATGGAGCGCCCCGATAGTGCTTCCGTTCGGTCTCCGCAACGCCGCGGCAACCGCTAGCCACCTTGTGGCACAACGCATGATCCCATTCCCCACGAACAGCGAGTTCGTGGGGATGATCGAACACATCATGGAATCTCTCCATAGCCTCCTTGTAGAGGAGCCAGTGTCGCCCTCTAGCTCTGACTCCAGCAGGGGGAGCCATCACCCCTCCTAGGAATGCTTCATGACGGGTACCCCCGAGGGACACGTCGAAAGCGTCTCCGAGGAGGAGGCTACCCTAGCGAACAACCTCGGCGACAGGGTCGAGGGGGAGACAGTAGCCCCACCTCGCATGGGGGAAGAGCAGCTAAAAGCCCGACACTAGGAGATCGAGGAAGCACGACTCCAGCTCGAACAGGAATGCACGGAGCTCGATCGGGAGATAGAGCGCCACGGAGACGGTGGGCGAGCATGCACCACGGCCCGCGACGTGAACCGGAGGATCATCGCCGATGATGAAGCACTCCCTCGCTTCACTCAGGCAAGCCAGAACATCACCGCTACAGTGGCCCTGCTCCATGGCCTTCTAGAGGCCACAACGCCCGAGGACCGTCGGGCCTACCATGAGATTCGCACGCTACTCGAGCGTGCGGCGGCGCAGCAGGCAGAAAGTTCGTTGTCTTGGCGACGCGAGCTCGACATCAGCCAACGCATGCTGTCCGAGCGGCCCGGCAGGGATGCGTCTGTCCACCAGGCACCACAGGGCGGCGGGCAGCGCACCGCTGTCTCAGTACATCAGCGTATTAGCCGCAACCGTGACACACACAGCACCCTCGATGCCCGCAGACGTACCTACGGTGACCCGAGAGAAGGAGCCCATCATGGCCATCATCCTCTTCGTGGCGGGCGCTACAACAGCGGTGAGGACCGAAGCCCAAGCCCCAGCCTACCGGGCCCTCATGCCTTTGGCCGGCACATCCTCAATGCCGCCTTCCCACCAAGGTACCAGCCACCAACCAACATCCTAAAGTACTCTAGGGAAACAAACCCTAGACTATGGCTCGAAGACTATCGGCTTACCTGCCAAGCCGGTGGTGCAGATAATGATGACTTCATTATCCGCAACCTTCCACAGTTCTTGAACGATTCGACACGAGCGTGGTTGGAACACCTGCCGTCCAACAGAATCCAGAGTTGGGCAGACCTAAAGGAGATCTTTGTGGGGAACTTCCAGGGCACATACAAGCGCCTTGGGAACCCATGGGACCTCAAAAACTGCCGATAGAAGGCCAGTGAAACCCACCATGGGTACATCCGGCGCTTCTCCCGGCAGTGCAACGAGCTACCTAACATCACCGACGCCGACGTTATAGGAGCTTTCTTGTCCGAGACTACCTGTGAGTCTTTGGTTCATAAGCTAGGACACAAGGGCCCACAAACCACCAAGGAATTCCTAGACATCACCAGTAGCCATGCCTCAGGAGAAGAAGCGGTCGGAGCGATCTTCGATCGTCTCGATGGCAAGGCAAGGCGGGACGAGGGCTCCGGCGAAGGCACCTCCAATCATTCTACCAAAAGGAAGAACAAGAAGGAATGGCGCGGGGACTCACTCGTGGCCGCCGCTAACCGCAAGGGTGGTCGAAAGCCCGCAGAGGGCACTCTGAACCATTTCAAAAAACTACTCGAGGGGCCATGCCCAAACCATGCTTTCCTGATCAAGTATCTATACAAGGACTGCAGCCTCATGCGGCTTTTCTTGTCCGGAGGCTCCAACAAAGGGGAGCACGGAAAGGACCCTGCCCCCACCGTGGATGACGCCGAGGAGAAGAACAATGGCTTTCCAACACCGGACGGCTACCTTATGATCTTCGGAGGATCAGCGGCCTACAACTCTAAACACCATCAGAAGGTCATGCGCCGCTATCTATACGACCGAACTAGCCACGCCTACCTTTCTCCGGTGGTCAGAGTCCGCCATAACCTTCGATCGGACCGACCACCCAGAGAGCGTCCCGCATCGGGGAGATATCCACTCATGGTCGACCTGATCATTGGCCCGAAGCGGCTCACCAAAATACTGATGGATGGAGGCAGCGGCCTCAACATCATGTACGCCAAGATGCTCGACGAAATGGGCATCGACCGAACATGCCTCCGCCCAACCCGAGCACCTTTCCACGGCATCATACTTGGAAAGTAGGCCATGCCACTTAGGCAGATTGATCTGCCCGTTACCTTTGGGGATCCATCCAATTATAGGATAGAAACCCTCACCTTCGAGGTGGTCGGGTTCCCCGGAACCTTCCACGCCATCCTAGGACATCCATGCTACGCGAAGTTCATGGTCGTCCCCAACTATACATACCTCAAGCTAAAAATACTAGGCCCCGGTGGGGTCATCACCATTGGCACCTCCTTCCAGCGCACCTATGAGTGCGAGGTCGAGTGCTGCTGTCACGCCGCGGCAATCATCGCCTCCGGAGAGCTCGCCGCCATCAAGAAGGAGGTCACCGAAGAAGCGCCCGACACCAAGAAGTCAACTAGGTCGTTTGAGCCTATAGAGGGCTCTAAAGAAGTCCTCATAGACCCTAGGAGTACTAAGGGTAAAACGGTGCGCATTGGTACCACGCTTTCCTCCAAATAGGAAGGCACGCTCGTCGGCTTCCTCTGCGCTAACAGAGACATCTTTGGGTGGAAACCCTCGGACATGCTAGGCATCTTGAGGGAAGTCGCCGAGCACACCTTGAAGATCTGCCCAGGCTCCAAACTGGTGAAACAACACCTGTGTCACTTCGATGAGGGGAAACGCAGGACCATCGGCGAAGAGATAGCAAAACTTTCAGCGGCCGGATTCATCAAGGAAGTATACCACCCAAAGTGGTTAGCCAATCCCGTTCTTGTACGAAAGAAGAGTGGGAAATGGAGGATGTGTGTTGACTATATGGGTCTCAACAAGGCGTGCCCAAAGGATCCATTTCCTTTGCCGTGCATAGACTAAATAGTCGACTCTACCTCGGGGTGCGAAACCCTCTGCTTCATTGATGCGTACTCTGGGTACCATCAAATCATGATGAAAGAGTCTGACCAACTTGTGACATCTTTCATCACCTCCTTCAGATCGTTCTGCTATGTCTCAATGCCGTTTGGTCTAAAGAACGCTGGGGCTACATACCAGCGTTGTATGCTCAAATGCTTTGGGGACCTCATCGGGCGGACCATTGAGGCCTACGTTGACGATATCGTGGTCAAGTCCAAACGGGCTGACCATCTCGTAGATGACCTAGAGAAAACCTTTGCAAAACTCTGATCCAACGGCATCAAACTCAATCCCAAGAAGTGTGTTTTTAGGGTCCCAAGGGGTATGTTGCTTGGCTTCATCGTCTCTGAGCATGGCATCAAAGCCAACCGGGAGAAAATCTCAGCCATCACAAGGATGGGCCTGATTCAGAACATAAAGGGGGTTCAACGAGTCATAGAGTGCCTCACCACACTCAGCCGATTCATCTCACGCCTCGACGAACGAGGTCTCCCCCTTTATCGACTCTTGAAGAAGGACGACTGCTTCGAATGGACATCCGAGGCCCAGGAGGCACTTGACATGGTCAAACTGCTTCTAACAAAGGCCCCGATCTTGGTTCCTCCAACCGATGAAGAATCCTTTTGCTATACATAGCGGCTACCACGCAAGTGGTCAGCACCGCCCTAGTAGTGGAGTGGGAAGAAGAGGGGCACGCCCTCAAGGTCTAGCGCCTTGTGTACTTCATCAGCGAGGTACTATCCGACTCGAAGACTCGCTACTCCCAAATCTAGAAACTCCTGTATGCCGTCCTCATCACCAAAAGGAAGCTACGCCACTACTTTGAGTCACACCCGGTGATGGTTGTGATGTCATTCCCCCTTGGCGAGGTCGTCCAAAGCTAGGACACCATGGGAAGAACCACAAAATGGGCACTTGAGTTGATGGATTAGGGCATTACGTATGCCTCCCGGACAGCGATCAAATCCTAGGTGTTGACTAACTTCGTCGCGGAATGGACCGAGGTCCAAATGCCACCAGCAATCGTCGACCAAGAGTACTGGATGATGTATTTCAACGCGTCGCTGATGAAGAGGGGCGCCGGCATGGGGCTGGTCTTCATATCGCCCCTCAGGGTACGCATGAGGTACATGGTTCGTCTCCATTTCCTCTCATCCAATAATGTGGCTAAGTATGAAGCAATCATCCACAGCCTACGCATTGCCATCGAGTTGGGCATCCGACACCTCGATGTCCGGGACGACTCCCAGCTGGTTGTCGATGAAGTCATGAAGGAGTCAAGCTGTCACGACACCAAGATGGTTGCATACTGCCGAGAAGTCCGACGGTTGGAGGACAAATTCGACAGCCTCAAACTCAATCACATACCGAGGTGCCTCAATGAGGCGGCCGATGCGCTTGCGAAGGCAGCATCCGACCGAGAGCCAGTGCCAATAGGTGTCTTCGCTAGTGACCAACACAAGCCCTCGGTGCGCTATGAAGGGTCAGAACAGACCAACAACGGTCCGCCCGATCCAGCCTTGGGGGCTAACCAACCGACGGCTTTGTACGGCCTTGAGGTCATGGGGCTTGAAGAAGATCCAGCAATAGAGCCTGATCCTTTGGTCGACTGGAGAACACTCTACCTCAACTACCTACACCATGATGCACTGCCAATAGACAAAGCAGAGGCTCAACGGCTCGCACACCGCGCCAAGTCCTTTGTTCTTATGGAGGGCGAGCTCAACAAACGAAGCCACACTAGGATCCTGCAGCGCTGCTTCCCCGTTGAGCAGGGGAAGCGCTTGGTGAGCGATATCCACAGTGGGGTCTACGGTCACCACTCCATGCCTAGAACCTTGGTTGGAAATGCATTCCGACAAGGCTTCTACTGGCCCACTGCAGTAGCCGACGCTGAGCAGATCGTGCGCACCTACAAAAGGTGTCAGTACTATGCTCGGCAAACTCACCTCTTGGCCCAGGCACTCCAGATGATCCCCATCACGTGGCCCTTCATGGTCTGGGGGCTCAATCTGGTTGGACCTCTCAAGAAGGCGCCCGAAGGATACACCCACTTGCTCATCACCATAGACAAGTTTACCAAATGGATAGAAGCTCGGCCGATCTCCGCGGTCAAGTCCGAGCAAGCCATGCTGTTCTTCGTCGACATCATCCATCGCTTTGGAGTACCGAACTCCATCATCACAGACAACAGCACGCAGTTCACTGGCAAGAAGCTCCTTTGATTCTGTGATGAATACCACATCTGGGTCGATTGGGCCACCGTCATGCACCCCCAAACGAACGGGCAGGTCGAGCGCGCAAATGGCATGGTCCTACAGGGCCTCAAGCCTAGGATCTTCAACCAGTTGAATAAGTTTGGCGCACGGTGGGTCGCTGAGCTCCCATCGGTACTCTAGAGCCTAAGGACAACTCCCTATCGAGCCACCAGCTACACGCCCTTCTTCATGGTCTACAGTTCCGAGGCCGTCCTCCCAACCGACCTCGACTATGGAGCACTAAGGATCAGGGCATACGATGAACAGGGAGCCAAGGCATCCCACAAGGATGCCATGGACCAGCTAGATGAAGCATGTGATGTCGCCCTCCTCCTCTCGGCCAAGTACCAACAGGCGTTGCGACGGTACCACAGCCGATGGGTGCGGGGCCGAGCCTTCAACATCGGGGACCTGGTCCTTCATCTCGTACAGAGCAACAAGGACCGCCACAAGCTCTCCCCACCCTAGGAGGGGTCATACATCATCGCAGAAGTACTCTGGCCAGGCGACTACAAGCTAAAAACCATCGACGGCGAGGTCTTCACCAATGCCTGGAACATCGAGCAGTTACGTCGTTTTTACCCCTAAATAAACGCATACTTTCTCTTATCAGTTTTGTCATTGCAATCCCTGATCTTTTGTGACATCTGACCCCTGCAAGTGCGAGACTTATCCTGTGAACATTCTCTATGCCTGCCCTCTTTTCTCACGGTAAATCCTAAGAGCTAGGATTTTGGGAACAAGCTCTGAGTAAAACTGGGCGGACTGCGAGGCACCTACGCCCAGCAGCTACGGCGCCTTTGCTCACAAGCATGATCAGAGCTAGCTCACCCGCGCTCCAAGCTTTTATGAACTTAACTATGGGAAGGGTCGGAATGCACTAAACCTCTTTTGCAAAAAGAGGGAGAAGAGCTGAAAAGCTGTTTGTTGTAGCGAAATCTGAGAACTTGTTCGTTTTCGCACAAATTCATCGCTTGGCTTATCTACCCAACTAAATCCTTGTGCGGGATATCTGCATCCTTTATGTCTGCAGGAAATTCTTGTTTCAATAGGTAGCCCGAATGGACCGAACGGCACGACCATTGCCAGGAAATGGATGTGACAAGCTTCCCCTTACAAAGTAATTTCATCACGAAAAGGGACTGATGTATTCATGAATACAAAAAACTGCTCACACAGGGGCTCCCCCACAACTTAAATGGTTACATTTGCAGACCACTTCTACTCTAAATACTACTGCGGCCACCGTGCCATGCTCTCCATCGGCAACATCCTACCGCTCCACGGGATCCCTGAGGGTGCCATCGTTTGCAACGTCGAGCACCACATCAGTGACCGTGGTGTCTTCGCTAGGGCGTCCGGGGACTATGCCATCATGATCATCCACAACCATAGCAATGGCACCTCGTGATGAGGCAGCCCCTGGACGGGGACGCTACCTGCCGAAGTATAGCCGCCATGGCTGGTGGATATCTCCGACATATCATCAAACTTTATGAACTGTCCGACCTGAGCGGCTGCAAGGGCGAAACCCCCCATCGGCGTAGTCCTGGGCGGCTTCCCCACCGACAAGGCTCGCCTAGAGAAGATTCACCGGAAGAAGTCTACATATGGCTCCATCACGACGAAGGCCTTGCAGACGGTGACAAAGCCGGCGATGTGCAGCACCCTCTAGTGCGCCTCCTCCTTCGGAGGAAGCGGCCCCTTCTCGGCAAAGGCGGCCAGCACCATCTCATCTACATCGGATGACCTCCAGCTCTACATCGCGCTCTGGATTCATGAATGGATCTGTGAGTTCTCCTCTCCCTCGCATTACCCTCTCTCACTTAGGAACCACCGCAACACACGAACGCACTCGGCGAGAAGGAAGAAGGAGGAGAGGCAGCAGCTCAAGAATAGATAGAGGAATGGAATGAGAACCCTCTCCCTTCCCCTAGTTAAGGAGGAGACGCAGCAGTTGGAGAAAGGCAAAGGATTGGGGCAAAAACCCTCTCCTTTCCCTATTCAATGCAGATGGGAATTCGATGGGACGCGCCCTGCTCGGTGAGACGACGCCTGGTCAAATGGGATGTGCCCTGGGCATGGCCCACCACTACCGCACGTCGTTCGCGAGAAACAAGGCGCAGCCATATGCAGGCGGCTCTCCGCCTTCCCAGGCAGGACCTGGAAGGGCCCAACGATGGAACCTCCATCAAGGGGAGACCAACGGGCCTCCTGAGTCGATCAGACAGCCCAGGTGAACACCGAGCGATAGGGTTGAGGAACCAAACAGTCATCGAAAGATAAGCACCCATATTTACTTACTTTACGTATCAATTTCACTACCGAGCCTCCGACCCCAGCAACGGCAGGGGCACGAACATCGCTCGAGGGCTGCTGAGAGTGTCTACTCGTTTAGACATTCTCTTCGCCTGACCCCTCCTTATGTTTAAAAACTAGAGGCACGGTGTGCGGGTGTAAACTTTGAGTAAAACTGGTTGAACCGCTAGACCCTACACCTCAGCGGCTACGACATTTTTGTTCACCAGCGTGATCGAATTCTTTGTCCCCGCACCCCAAGCTTTAGCATCCGCCTTCTCGAGAAGGGTTCAGAGGGGTCTACCTATGGAATCTCCTTGAAGGAGATGCTGTCAGGTCACCCAAGTCAATCGAACGGCTCGGATCGCTGTCGAGAGACAGAAACAAAAAATTGCGATGCTCGTGCAGGTTACACCGGCCTTGTCGCAAACGTCAGACCCGAACCCCTCACAGACATGTCCGGTAAGATCTCCCCGTCACTCATGCCACCAAGGTAACATCACCGACCCCCACTTTCATTTCCATTATAACGTACATTCATCCCATATATTCAAGTGTTGTATACGCAATTACTGCATCTCAATGCTTCGCGTTGCGTCACGAAGCGGTAGTCATCTCATTCGATATGAGCGACAACTAACCGAGGTTTGAAGGCCGGCCCACGAAGGGCTCAAGTCCACCTCATGTCAAACAGAGCCAGGGGAGAAAAACTAAGATGAGCCCCAGCAGCCTTGTCTGACCCCGCTCAGAAGCGGACAGGGACATCTCAACCTTTCTCGTTTGATTCTAACCTCGAGCCAAGCCCACAAAATCTCTGTCGAGGAGAGGCCAACGGGCCACCCGAGCCTATCGAATGGCTCGGGCATCTATCGGGAGGCAGGTTAAGAAGTAATGGAATGCCACATGAGGGCTCTGCTGACCCCATCAGCGGATGACGGACCCTGATTCCACTCAAACATGCCCACTAGCGAGCTCATTGAGTGCAACACTCAAGCCATCGAGGCAAGTGTCGTTAGCTTAGCCCCTTTGGTTGTAGAAACTGAGGACGGGGTGACACGTGAAACATGGCCGACCCCTATCAGACCCCAAGGGGCTCGGGGGCTCGAGCCACCCGATCCTAGATCGAGGGAGTGTGGTTCGAAGGCCGGCCTGCGAAGGGCCTAAGACCGCCTCACGTTGAACAAGAGCCAGGGGAGAAAATGCAGATGAGCCTCAGCGGCCTTCGCCCAACCCGCATAGAGGCGAATAGGGTCATCTCAACCTTCTCGTTCGATCCAGCCTCTAGCCGAGCCCATAGAATCCCCATTGAGGGGGAATCTGTTGGAAGGCAGGTTAAGGAGAAATGGAATGCCACTCGAGGGCTTTGTCGACCCTGTCACGAGCGATGGGACCAGATTCCGTTTGAACATCCCCGTTAGCAAGCTCATCAAGCACGTCACTAGAGCCATCGAGGCAAGTGACATCACCTCAACCCTCCGGTTGCAAAAACCACGGATGGGGCGACAGTCACAAAAACGAGCCGACCCTTGACCAAATCCCCACCACGTGTGGGGGCTCAGGGAAGGTCGGACTTGCAAGGAGACCGAACGCACGGTCGCAGAATGATAGCTAAAATTCTAAGGAAGGGGTACGTGTGAATACAAGAGTAGTTTCATTATCCACTCTTCGGTCTCCAGTGACATTCGACCCTAGAAACCGCAAGGGGTTGGATCTCACTCGGGGGCTAATAATGGTATAAATACCCCTTTTTTCAAAATAGTTGCTATGTCGGACCTCTTCCTTACGTTAAAGTTAGTGGCAAGGTTTGTGGTAACGAATACCCGAGCATGCCGGGTCAGACTGCAAAAAACCCACGCCCTGACGGCTACGGTAACTTTGCTCACTAGCATAATCGTAGTTTCCCTCTTATACACCTCGGGCCCTATGGTCTTAATGAACGGAAGGGTCGGATTGCATGAGCCCCTTTTTCAAATGCAAAAAGGGAAGAAAGCAAGTTCAACCAAATGAAACGAAATTACGAATCTGTTTTCAAAATACAAAAGTGCCGACACTTGTCCACACATTACAGATAATGTCCATCAGACCTATTTGACTAACTACCCCCTCCGGGGGAGAACTATATCTTCAACTTTGCTCGCCAGGGTTTCCACAAGAGGAGCCACCGCTGCTTCTATTTCATCCAGCTCGGAGGCTTCATAGCTTGGCGCGTAACCGAGACTCATCACCTCCAAGTCGATGCTTTCATCGTAATGCGAGCGGGCGATGGCGAAGGCTTGGGTGATCCCTGAGCGAAGTGCTTCCTTCTCCAGCTGGCACACCCGCGTTGTGATATCTATGGCCTGGGCCACGAGCGAGCTAGTCCCCTCTGCCTGCACCACCTGTAGGTCATCGCAGACTATGCCAAGGGCAACCTTCAGGACATCGAGCTCGTCGTTCTCTGCCTGAAGAAGACTCCTCGCCTCGGCGAGATCCGTGGCCAGTCCAGCAGTAGCGCCCTCGGCCTCTAGCTTCTGGGCTTTTGTGGTTCCAAGCTCGACCTAGAGGGAGCTGATCCTCTGTTGTGCCTCATCGCGCTCTCGGACGGCCCAGTCACACTCCCCGTGGGTCACACTGCGCTTCGAGCAGAGCCTCTCTGTAGTATGGCATAGCTCATCTCGCTCCTTGCATAGCCAGGCGACCACCTCTGCATCCAGTTTTGCCCTCTGCTCTAGGGCCACGGACCTCTCCTCGGCTCCCAGCCTGAGATCCTGCTCCTTCTCGGCCTCGGCCAGGAGGTCGATGATTCGCTGGTGGGTCTCGGCATCATGTTGGAGCAGCTCGTCCCACTCCTTTCACACTCTGGTGGCCTCCACCTCATCCCGCTGCGCCCTCTCTGATAGTTCCTCAAAAGACTTCTTGGCGTCCTCCACGTCCCGGCGGGCCTCGGCCTCCCATCGTCGAAGATTGTCCGCCTCCGCGGCAAGGGGAGTCAACTCGGCC
Organism: Miscanthus lutarioriparius; assembly: GCA_904845875.1. NCBI lineage: Eukaryota > Viridiplantae > Streptophyta > Magnoliopsida > Poales > Poaceae > Miscanthus > Miscanthus lutarioriparius. The sequence continues at coordinate 70,703,650 of CAJGYO010000008.1, forward strand.
ACCCTCTGTCGGAGCTGGATGGTCACGTCCCTATGTAGCCATGCCTCATCAATGAGGCAGTCCCGGTCCTCCTTATGTTCGTGAAGGAACCGGGATTTCTCCCGGCTGCGAGCAATAAGAGACTAAAAAAAGACGGTGGTCAGAAAACAAAAATAGATGAAGAAAGAAGAGAGCGAGGGGCAAGACTAAGTGAAAACCTAGCCGGTGGGAACAATGACGTCTCATAGGATGCCCCTGGCCTGGTTCAGAGCTTCCAGCGCGGCCGTGATCCCCTCGTTGAGACTCTCCCGCTCCATGCCCTTGGCGGCATCGTCGAGGGTGAAGAGTTCTGACGACAGGTCCCGTGGACTCACCCACCGGAGCAGGGGCTCATCCTGCACAGGTGGGTGATGGCCCTCCGATGTCAAGACCAGGGACAACTCCCTGTCGGTCTCCTCGGCAATTGCCGTGGTGCTCGGGGGTCCCTCGGCCACGACCCCCTCCGTCCTGCCCACGATGGGCGTCGTCTCTAGGGTCGTCGGTAGCACGGGACACGCCGCTGCCTCGGGCACCGCCACCACAACCTCTGGCCGCAACCCATCCATCATAGCCACCATCACCGCCACCTCCGTTGGTGGGACCTTGTCTGGCTACGCCACGCCCGTCGTGGTCGACACAACGAGTACGGCCGGTAGATCCGCGAGCTCCGACGTCGGCAGCGAAATCACTTCCATCACCATTTGCTCGGTGACCACCGAGGGCGCTCCCTCAGCCTCACTAACTGCTTGACCCGCTGAGGGCACGGGCACCGCCGCGGGCGGCGCCTGACCGACCGATGAGGCTGTGACGCCAGCTCCGCTCTCGCTCGAAACGGGAACGACGTCAGGCGATGGCCCCCGCCTTGCCTCAATGGCGACACTCTTCTTGGGCGCTAGCGCCAAAGAAGTGCCCTGTCTCACCTGTCTCCTGACGCTATATAAGAAACAAAAGGCGTGAGTCATGATGAAAACAGACGAAAATAGAGAAAAATAGAGAAAACAGAGAAGCTGGTGACTTACGCTAGCGCCGTTGGGCTGTGGAGACGTTTGGGGGATGAACCCCAGGGCCCCTACTCTACCTCGTTGGGGCGGGACCATTTTGAGCCTGTCCCTACTCCTAGGCAGAGGGACCCACCTCCCTTGCTGTCGGGGGCGCGGCAGCGGAGCCGCCAACCCTCCACCGACACCTCAGGTGCAGCGACAGATCCGCCCGCACCTGATAGCTCTTGATGTGCGGCGATGGGGCCACCTCCCTGTGCTAGTGCCATGGGCACGGAGGCAGACCCGCCCGCTCCTGCTGTCTCCTGGGGCAAGACGACGGTTCGGTCCGTCTTCACTGGCCCCGCGGACGTGCTTTCCCCTGCATGGAATGAGAAAGGCCCCTGCACAGACGAGTATATACCTATTAGCGTATCCTCGCTCGCTAGGTCTTCCCACTCAGTGTTGGCAACTACCTCGTCATCCTCATCGTCGTCATCATCGTCGTCATCACTGTCTATCTCCTCTCCTTGCTCCCATGCCCGTAACTTCTGTTGTTTCTTCCTCCTCTCGTCCTCCTTGGCCTTCTTCTGCCACTCGGCCGTAGTGCGATTTGCCGCCTCCATGAGCGGGTCCTTTGGTAGTGGGGCCAGGCGATCCATAAAGACGAGTCTCTTCGGCAGGTTCCCCTATCTCAATATCAGCATGAAGGGGTTAGGAGTTTAATTAAAAAGGAGGCACGGGGAAAGAGAACTTACGAAGTCAATGTACCCTGGTTCTAGTCGCATTGGGGGATGCCCCAGCACTGGATACACAAAATCAAGAATGGCGCTGGCATCGTCCCGCGAAGGCTCCATCGCCTCCTTGATGTGTTGCGCCACTTCGGAGGGGGAGAGTGCTCCCTAGGCGAGCGTCGTCCCATCAAGCGCCACCCCGGGCGCCATCATATGCAGGGGAAGCACGCGCCTCATCAGCGGCGCCACTCTCCGCATGTGGTAGGCGCCGATGATCCCTGACCCCTTCATGCCCCTCTCCTTTAGAATTCGGATGGCGGCAAGATGGTCCTGGATTTTCTTCTTGTCTTTATCCGGGACCCCCACTTCCTCCATGATTCCGGGACCTCTTCGATGAGGCGCCCGGTGAATGCTGGCAAGTGGGCGGCTATGTCGTCCTTGACGTAGAACCAACGTGAATGCCACCCCTTGTTGGAGGTCGACAGACGCATCGGCGGGTATTCGTTTACCCAGTTGTTGCGGAGCTGAATACCGGCGCATCCCATCGGCACGCTCAGCTCTTGCCTCTTCTCCCGCTTCTTCAGGAGGGTGACGGCGAAGAAATACCGCCACAGGTCAAAGTGGGGACTAATCCCCAAGAACCCCTCACACAGGGCGACGAACGCTGCAATGTGTTGGATCCCATTGGGAGTAAGGTGTTGCAGCTCCACCTTGTAGTAATGTAGCAACCCCCGAAGGAACTTGTTGGCGGGGGTGGCGAATCCCCGCTCATGGAAGTGAGCAAAGGACACAACGTAGCCTTCGGGCGGCGATGGCACATCCTCATTGTCGGGCAGCCGCCCCTCCTCGGTGATGGCCCGTGCGCAAAGAAGGCCACGGAGAACGAGGCCCTCCAGGCGCTGGAGGGTGACATTGGATCTACACCACAGCTCCATCAAACGATTGGGGTGGATGGATGCGAACTTGACGGCGACTGAGATGCGGATGCGGGAGGCTTAGGCGATTGGCGGCGGAGGTTGTAGATGCAAAGGCAAGGAGGTGATGTACGAAACCCTGGGGGCAAACCCTTTGGTTTTATAGGGGCGACTGATGCGAGGAAGGCAACCGTCCACCTGGATCCCACGCCTGCCACAATTCGCCACCACGTCACCACGCGGGATATGCGCCAGCAATCCCTATCCTTTCCATCTGAAGACGCGCCGGACGTTTTGCCTCCCCGGGCAGACCAGGGCTCTTTACCAGCAAAAAGATATAGGTCAAAAAGCGTTCCTCTAGGTTTGGCTGGGCCCAGGAGTTCGAGGGCTGGCCCATCAACGGTTTCGACGAACCATCCCAAGGCATCCTTACGACAAAGGATGAGCCCGTGATCGGCCGAAACTCAGACGCACAAGTCTCACGAGAGTCTCGGTCCACGAACGAGTCTCAGCCGGGCTGACCCTGGATGGATCCCCGCGGATGGGATACCAGGACCCAAATTGGGCTATCCGGCTAAACAACCATCGAATCTCACAGCCATACCCGCGAAGGGTCCGAATCACCCCCCAGGCGATTCTATCCGAATCGCCCGGGGGCTCGGGCTACACCCGATGGGTGCGCTCGTGCGCACCCTCTGGCAAATCGAATCACCCTCGGGCAATTCTATCCAAATCACCCGGGGGCTCGGGGACTACTGTCGGGGACCGAATACTGGGGTACCCAAAGAGGAGGAGCTAATAATCATCAAACGTTGATGGTTCCGAACAGGCAAGAACGCGACCACACCTCTTGCCCAACGACCGAAGGTTAACTCCGCCTCATCCAACCCCTGAGGGTTGGCTCCGCCACGTCCGACCCCAGAGGGCTGGCTCCGCCTCGTCCGACCCCTCAGGGCTGGTTCCGCCTCGCTCGACGTCCGGGGGCAGGCTCCGCCTCGCCCAACATCCGGGGGTAGGCTCCGCCTCGCCCAACATCCGAGGGCAGGCTCCGCATCGCCCGATGTTCGGGGGTAGGCTCCGCCTCGCCCGACGTCTAAGGGTAGGCTCCGCCTCGCCCGACGTCCGGGTGCAGGCTCTGCCTCGCCCGACATCTGTGCGCTGCTCCTTCATAACTACGCGCGTAGATAAGACGGGGCACTCAAGTCAACCGCAATACCAAGGACCATACCCTACACACATATAGGAAAGTACCATCAGGATATGACCAGACGGGCACTTTAAGCCCTTCCAGGCATGTCAGAGCCCAAACAGTGTTGTGGGCGCCGACATTTGTCCTATAGTGTTATGGGCGCCGGCATTTGCCCTCGGACATGAATCCTGACAGAAACATATGACAACCACTATGGTCCAGGAGGAAACTCATGTCATCTATAGTAACAAACGTGGGGCCTCTACGCCAGCTGCTCCCCGTAGGGTCGCGGCTCGGCACCCTAGTGGGATGGGACGTGACCACTCGCTGAACGAAGCCAGAGCACGGCCCTATCAGGATCAGTGAACGTGCTATCCCTGGCATCGTCTGCCATGTCAGCAGGGCAGGCTCAAAGGAAAAGGAAGACCCGGCACCTTCGAATGACCTTCTCTACATCTGGTTTTTCCTCTTTCTCCCATCTGTAATCTCTGCTCTCCCTTGATCTATAAAAGGGAGGACAGGACACCCCACTAAAGGGACGAATCAATTCAACACACCACGCATCACATAACACACAGCTGAGCAGCAACCAAGCTCTCAGCGCCTTTTCAATCTTTCCATCAGAGACTTAGGACATATCCCTCTCTTGATCATTTGTAGCCCCTACTACGAACCTTTCAGTGCTAATAACACGAGCAGCAGCCGCAAACTGGACGTAGGGACATTCTGTCCGAACCAGTATAAATATTGTTTCTTTTAGCACACCATCCGGGCCCAACGCATAATAAATATAAATTTACTAGTTGGTGTTTACTCGAAACACTGACACATACATTCATTCTTTGATATGTTGATGATGGGGATTGATGTATCAGTGAGCTCATCTTTGCAAGTATACTCCTTATTGTGAAGTTTGGACAGCACCATGTTTGAAGAATTGATACTACGTGGCTGTTTTGTTGTTTGTGCCTAAAGTGTTCGCTGGAATGCTTGTGAGTAATTAGCTGCTAGTTTTGATGTTTTCTCTGCCCCTCTGTGCTCACAATATCGCTTGTTTCCGGTTCCACGTTCTCGTACCCTATCGTGATCATGCTGCTAGGGGGATTTTAATAATCCAACAACTATATAACTCTGGTATTTGAAGATAACACATCCAACAAACTAGAATCGATGGTAATAATCTAGGATCTAAGCATGCATAGTATATTTTTAACCTAGAACCCAGATTCTATCATCACTATCTACGCACTGACCTCCAAAATGAAGGGATGCGGTTTTAGACGATTTCAATAGTGACACTCATTCAATCACTAATGTGTACGGTCTTGATACGACAGTGAGTCTCGTCAAATCACTATTGGGTAAACACCTATCACTGCAAGTTTCAGACTCGGTGGTGACACGACTAGAGATATCACCGTCGAGTATAGACCCTTAACCTGCAGTTTATGATAAAAAGAAAGTCACAGTTGGGTCTAGCAAACTCCATCGCTATTGATTTTCCTTTGTCTGATCTGACTCCGATTGTGATGCTGGATATAGACTCTCTGTAGTGATCCATACGTCCAGAGTAGTGCTTGATTGAACTAAAACTAGTTGTGCTAATTATTTCAAATTTCTAATTATATATAACATAGGTGGAAAATAAAATGGGCACTGCTAGCACCTGGATGTTCGGACAGACGCCCGTGGCTACATTGTTTTTGTCGGCGCCGAATCAGTGCAACTAAACGAGGCCAGAGATCGGATGGCTCTGAAATCGAGTGAGGGACGCCCATAAATCACTCGGGTGACCGTTAGATTTAGCGTAATACTAGCCATACACACAGGATGTGCGTTTATTTTAATTTTTCTCATCACGAAGAGAGTGGTTCTGTGCATTGCACTGCAAACCAACACACAGGTTCCGTTGATATCAAACATACACACACACACAGGTTCCGTTGGAGGTTGGATCAGTTGTTCTGAAGGACTCTCTGGAGCTGAGCTCCGAGCGCCGGCAGCGTGATGGGCTTGTGGATGAGCCCGTCCACTCCCGCCCGCCGGCACATGTCACGCACGCTGTCATCGACACCGCTGGCCTCCACGGCGACGAGGACCAGCAGCCAGCAGGTGCTACTGAGCTCCCGGATCCTGAGGGCCACCTCGAACCCATCCATGGCGGCTGCCGTGCCGGCTCCCGCCTTGTCCATCGAGATCAAGAACCACGAGCTCAAACGACGGGTCGGCGCCGCCTCCCAGCACCTGGCAGCCGAGCCGCTTGAGGAGCTTACGGGTCACCTCCATGCTCATGGCGTCGCTGTCGGCAAGCAGGATCCTCAGGCCGTTGAAGTGGAGGTGAGGAGCTGCCGCAGACGAGGCTCCAACTCCAATCCGGTACGTGCCTGATCCTGGCACATGCGGATTCAGTGGCTGATGCTGTTGGAACCGAAGGATGCACGTCATGGTTTCTCCAAGGCCTTCGGACTCTCATGCCCACCACATGTCACCATTCATCATCTGAAGAAATTGTATATATAACTCCCAATTATATATATGCAGTATGCATAATACGATCGGTGGCAAAACAACTGTACCTCCACAATCCTTTTGCACATAGCGAAGGTTAGGCGCATGCCTGCACCGCCGGAATCGGGGGAGATGCCACATTTAGCCTGGGGCGGGCGGGATGCCGGCGAGCTCCCAGGATCGCTCTTCGACAGCCCAATTTGGAACCTGACAAATACTTGGTTGCCGCCGGTGAAGCTGATGGGTCGCAGTGGCGACGGGATCCAGTCCTGGTGCTCACCGGCGATGCTACTGCGGCTGCAGACAGAAAACGAGAGGACACGGCCTGCGGCTACATGGCCATGGCATCGACTGAGCAGAGCGCCCACCATGTGCAGCACAAGGTGGAAGACTCTCTTGTCGTCGCCGACCACCCACTCGGGTAGGGAATTGACCGCCAGCTGGTGCGAGAAGCCGAGCCCACGGCAGCCGGACAAGCATCGGGTAGCGAAGGCCGCGTCCCTGATCAGCGAGCGGAGCTCGAACGGCCGCCTCGACACCAGGGTAGGAGTAGGAGTAGGACTGGCCGACAGCGGCGGGTCACGGATGTCCACCATTCTCGGCAGGGTCTCCATGACGTCGTCCATGAGAGTGGAGGACACAGCGCTTGTCCTGGCGATGGCGTCGACGATGAGCCTCTGCTCCGGGCCCATCGCGGCGGCCTCCTGCTGCATCACCGAGAGCAGGCCGACGACGGCGTGCATCGGCCTCCCTATGGCGTTCCGCATCGCGCTGTGGGCGGTGTTCCTCGCCTTGGTCGCCGCCGCGAGGTCGCTCCGTGCGCGCAGCAGCGCGCCGTGCTGCTCCGCCAGCTTGTGCCGGATCAGCTGCGACTCCTCCACTAGGGCCGCCGCGTGGGACAGCGCGACGGCGACCTGGTCGGCGACGGCCTGCACAATCTCCAGGTCCTGGTTGCTCCAGCCTGTAGGTAGCCTTCTATGGTGGTGATCATCGTCACCTCGAAGGACCATGACTAGGATGGCGTAGCTCAACAGCTCTGATGTGTGTGCCGGCCGTATGGCTCCTCCGTGGAAATTTGGGATCCGTATGGCGGCCGCGGCTCCTGCCTGCGGCAGGCTCCGGCAGCTCGCCGCCTTAAGAGCCGAGCCTGGCCAGCTGAGCATCTTGGCGTCCTTGCTGTCCAATACGGCGGCCACGTCAGGGTCACGAACGGAGATGGCGCCTACTGTGCCGCCGCTGTGACTGTGATGAAGCACCTTGTCGTCTTCGTCGTCTGCCAGCAGCTGGTGCGTGAGCTGGAGCACGCCGCCGCCGTCGGTCCCGCTCCCGCCGCGCTGCTGGGGCATCCAGACGGCGCAGTTGCTGAGTCCGAGCGCGGCGGCGAGCTGGAGCATGGTGGTCCGGAGGATGGTGCGCGCGTCGACGGAGTCGCGGATGTGATGCGTGACGGCGCGGACGACGCGCCAGACGGTCTCCTCGCGGCGCCTGACAGTGGCGAGGTCGCGGTCGAGCTGGCGCGCCTTGGTGCGGAGGAAGGACTCGCAGACCTTGAGGCGGAGCAGGCGCGGGAAGAGGATCGGGAGGGAGACGGCGGCGGCGGAGGTGACGAGCGCGCCCAGGACCTTGGCGGTGGTGAGCGCGGCGAGGACGGCGCGGGAGCCCGGGCGGTCGTAGGCGAGGGCGTTCAGCAGGTGGGCCACGCCGCACATGACGATGAAGGTGCCCAACTGGAGGAGCACCCGCCGGAGAGGCGCCAGCGCGGCGCACGTGGCGAAGTAGAGCAGCTCCAGCGGGATGGACAGCAGCGACGCCGCGATGAGCAGGTCGCTCACCTTCTGCCACTGCAGCATCGCCTCCACCGCAGCTTCCTCACGCCCGTCGCACCCGCCGCAGCGCCGCGCCAGAACTGCACCCTGTCCCGCCGACGCCATTAATTCGATCTTTCGCCCCCACCCACTGGCTGCCTCATTCCTTTACCTGCTATATGCATGATTATATTGCATTTGCGATGAGACGAAGACACTGCTGGGATCGAGAGGCTCTGCGAGGAAGACAGGTGTGCCTTGGCCTTTTGCATGCAGGATGCAGCGCAGCAGCGTAGTACGTTCCATCCATGCAGCGAGCAGCGTTACCTTTTGGATTTATGCCGCACAACAGCGGTAATATTTCCATTTTGTTAAGTCATCTAAAAATTATTATTCAGAAAATGCATGCTCCCAGTACTCACAGACAAGTGACATTTTAGGGTTATTATTAAGTTATAATTATTCCAAACTTTGATTTTTTTTTACTATGATTACTGTAGTATTTAAAAGTGATGCTAGTAGCTTTGTTCGAAATGTAGTTTCATAAAGTGGAAAGCCAAGGGCATGTTTGGTACAGTTCACCTTCACGAGTGAAGTTTTTTTTTTTTTTTTTTGCTTCGGCTCCGTAAAGCAGCTTCACGAAAAACAGCTTTTTCAGGAAGATAACAGAGAGAAAGTTGAGAGAAACTAGTATTTTCAGCTTCACCTCGGTTCTTTTTTTGAACTGTGAGAGGAGCTCAAAAACCGATTTTAGGGAGATATGTTTTGGGGCCTGTTTGTTAAGAAAAGATGAGAAACAACTCTGTGAAGCTGGAATCGAATCCATACAAAACAGGGTGTAAGTAACTAAGTCCCCTAGTTTGGAGGTTTGTCCATGTCAACAAAAATTATTTAGGCTCCTTCTAAATACGATATTTTTCTGTTCCCTGTGTCTTTTTTCTTTTTCTTTTGAAGATAAACTGTTTTGAATTTCTACGTTGTAAAGGAGGCTATCTTTAGTGGCATTGAGTGTTCAATTGTAACATGAAAAGTTTTATGGTTTAATTCGAGGTTGAAAGTCGGGTTCAGAATTAATAGGCTCAGGGTAGTGGTATTTCTTATAGATAATAGATTATTATTAAAACTAACCTCAAGATAATAAGTTATTGTTGCAAATATGCATAACTGGAGGCTGTGTTCGTGTTCTAGCTAAGTGACAGTACAGTAGCCTATTCTGTCTGCTTCTCGCCTGAACGCCAAAGGACAATGCAATATGACAGTGGAGTTCGTCGTTGGTGCGCAGCCCGCCAATTGCCCCCATGCTGCGTACATGGAGTTCTGGGAAGAAGAAGAGGCCAATGTCCCATTGTCTACGCGGCCGCCGCCACCTAGGGTAGAACCACCGTCACCTACCTGCTCCTCGCTCCGCCACCGCCGCCGTCGCGCCTAGGCCCCCTCTTCTTCTTTTCTCTCAGGTGCATCTACCGGAGACAAGAAGAGAAGGGGACTCATTCTTTTTCCGCTGTTTTTTAGTGTCTTAGTGTTGAGTCCAAATAAACTTCGAGCGAAATTAGATGATTTTTTGTCGGGATTGTGTGTCCTACGTTGACTTCGGTGATTGCTATGACGAGATCGACGTTGCATGCGTTGATTTCATCAGCGAGCAGCCAATTTGTAGCCTTTATCTGCAAGGGGAGGGGTGCTTCTGGGAGCACCATATGAGGATAGCGACTCCAGGTCATCGATCTTATCATTGAGGGTTGTGAGAGGAAATCAATGTCTCGAGATGATGAATCTGCATCATATGTCGTACCCGATGATGCAACTGCCGATGTTCTTTCAGCGATTTAGATGTGTTTTGGACTAGTTCCGAAGTGTTAGACCTTGCGGCATGTCCAATGTTGGGTTGGTCGTTGGATTCAGTACGAGGACTGTACTTTGGCTTCGGCGTTCGAGTGAAGTCATTAGGGAAGAACATGATGGAAGAATCTAAAAAAAATATTATGTATTTTTTATTTTATATTTTTTATATATAATTTAGGGATGTACTGTGCCAAAATTTAATATAAGTTTCTCTTTCCTTTGAAAAAAAAATATCTCACTGTGTACAAGTCGATCACAGCCTGGCCCAACATGCGCGACGGATCCTTCCAGCCTAGTCTCCCCACGGCATCATCGCCCACCTGCGGCCGCACGGGGGCGCATCAACGGCTCCCGGCGGTAGTGGAGGTGGAGTCCGCGGCGCCGTACGAGGACTTCCGTTTGTCGAATCGTCGATGGTGGAGATGGTGACGGAGAAGACAACGGTTACGGATGTCACGCTCCCAGTTGACTCACACGAATCCTAGAGCCACCGCGGCCACTGGATAATATGTGCGTGCACATAGTGGTGGAAAATACGTGTTGGTTATTCATTGAGATAATTTAGCATTGAGTGATTAGCTGTACGCACTTCATTTCAAATTATAGGATGTTTTGATTTTTTTAGATACATAGTTTTTTTTTTGTTATATACTTAAATACACATTATGCCTAGCTAGAAAAGCCAAAACTTGTTGTAATTTAGAACTAATGGAGTAACCTGAAAGGTTTTATGATTTAATTCTTAGTTGAAAATCAGACAGATTAATATGTTTACGATAGTGTTATTTTTTTATAACTACTATGTATATTATTATTTTACTTCAAGATAAGTTACATTGTTGCAAATATGATTGGATGCCTATGTGAATGTGACTATGTGAGCGTATTCATCCGTAATCTGATTCGAAAAAAAGGGTGAAAGTACAAAGCTACACAGCCTATCAGGCTATCACGTTGAGGATGTATACGCATGTCCACCGCTGCCTATTCTGACGGCCGCGAGCACCGCGTCAGTTCATTGCACCATCACATCATGTTGCGTTGAAAAATCACTTGTTGCAAACGTACATTTGGGATGTTTTAGAGGTACGTTGTAAGTGTTTCGTACGGATGTTCACTACGTGAAAAAACGATTTTTAGCAACGGAACAAATTTTTTGTAGGGACGGCTGGTGATGGAGCCGCCCCTACAGTGGCGTGTTTGAGAGCCACGAGACCAGCCACCCCTACAAATGGAACAGCAGGAGCGGCTGGTGATACGAGCCGCCTCTACAAATGGGTCGGATTTGCCCCTGGTATTTCTATTTGTAGGACGGCTCAATCACGAACCGCCCTTACTCTGCGAACTGCGGCAGTTTATCCGAGGTACCCCTGCCCCACCCCTAGACGTCTGCTGGCCCCGTGCGCTCTCACACTCTCTCGCCGCCCCCGCGCTACGCCAGGTGCCGAGGGGCTTCGCCAGGCCCTTGGCCGCTCGCCAGCAACGAGCGAGGTCTCACGACGATCGGATCCGCATGCTCGTCGGCCGGATCCGGTGGTGGCTGGTCCGGGCTTGCCTCCCCTCCGCGCGGTGACGACCGGACTGCGGTCCTGCAAGCGTGGTGGCGGCTCGATCCGCGCGGTGGCGACCGGATCTGAGGTCCTAGCGGCTAGATCCGTGGGATTGGCGGCCTGAGCTGCGCGGAGGGCGTCCGGGCATGGCCTCCTCGGCTCCTTCCATTTCCGGTAGATCTGGGCGCCCTCAAGGTGAGCCGCCCACACCTGGAACCCTACCCCATATACATGACGGACTGCGGCCTGCCCACACCGCCGTCGCATGTGTTCTTCGCTTCAACTTCCTCGGCGAGCAGAAGAGAGGCTCCGAGGTCCCGCTCGATCCAGCATCCGTCGTCACCGGAGTCGCCGACCAAGAGGATGTTTCTCACGAGGTGACTGGCCGGTTTCAGATCCCTCTGTCCTTGAAACCCTTTGGATTCAGTCTGCCGGCGGCGGCGCGTCGTGTGCTGAGTTGCTGACGCGTTTGCATTTTGTGTTTGGGGGTCTTTGCAGGACGGAGTACGACCGCTGGGTGAACACCTTCTCGCGGGAGGGGCGGCTGTTCCAGTCGAGTACGCCATCGAGGCCATCAAGGTGAGATCCCTCTCGTTCTTCAGCTCCCTTCGTAGTGTTCTATCGGAAGGGCGACGTCTTTATGTCGGATCGAATTTGAACACAAGTGGCGGCCGCCGAGATGCTTTGGTGCCCGTGCGGGCTGGTGGGGGGACTTTTGTGACGACGAGTCTAGATTTGTGGGTTAGCTGTTTTTATGTGAGCGCAAATCTAAAAGGGCGCAATTGGGGGGTTTTAGGATTTATAGAATTGCTGGGATTTCTGAGTTGAGGGTGTTATAGGATGAAGTCAGGAGTATGGCTCACTCGATCTTACTAGTTGAGGTTTGGGATTGTGGAAGGTTTGTGGTTCTGTGTCTAGTCGGGTTTATTATCGTGTCGGGCTTCAAACTTGACATGTGATGGCATGCTCTATTTTCCTCAATAGCACCGGATTGTCATTGCATTACTAACTGTAAAAAAGTAGCTCAAGGACAAGCACTTGCACTCAAGTACACACGTTGTACTGAATTTTGTGCAATTTGCCGTGCCTTTACTTGTGAGATTTATGTGGGTTTTGTGTGACAAAGTGATGCTCATGTTGTTGTTCCTTTGCTCTTGCAGTTGGGATCCACCGCGATTGGGTTGAAGACAAAGGATGGTGTTGTCCTTGCTTTGTTGAGAAACGTGTGACCTCTCCACTTCTTTGGTACTTACCGAAAGTTACTTTTTCATTCCCCCTAGCTGGTACTAGGGCTTGATTGTATGGTGGCAAAGATTGGGATGTTAAATTTCGAACAATGGAACATTGCTTGCTGACCAAACGTTTATGATTGAATTATTGTGATTTCTTATACAAGGTTTATGGTCTTTAGGTTAGCTCCTCTTTCACAAAGTTGTGCGGCCCCTCATTCTATTGCATTTTTGGCAATATTTTAACCTACAGCTGATGCAATCGTAGAGTTTGAGCTCAACTTTATGCAATTTTGTGCTATGATAACAGGAATGGTTTTTATCAGAGGAAATGGCAGCTCCACTTAGCCTCTGGTTTTCATGATATAGGTTGTTTCATGTTTAAATTGTTAATGAATTCAGTTTTCCTTTGCCTTTTGATGTTATAGGAACCAAGCAGTGTGGAGAAAATCATGGAAATTGATGAGCACATAGGCTGTGCCATGAGTGGACTTATTGCTGATGCTAGAACGCTAGTGGAGCATGCTCGTGTTGAGACTCAGGTACTTTTCTGGGTTATATACATATACATATTTATTTACATGTTTGGGCTTTCTCTTAATCGACTTGACATGTTTACAATCGTAATCATAGGTTCTCATATGGGGAGCCAATGACCGTAGAATCTTCTACACAAGCTATCTGTGACTTGGCTCTGCGCTTTGGTGAAGGTGATGAAGAGTCAATGGTTAGCCTCATTTATGTTCCTATAGCCTCCAGAACACAAGAAGCAAGATTAATTATCTGCAGACTATATTTCATTCTTTCAACTTCAAAATATAAGATGGATTTACACTAATATATTTGTTTTCAAATGTCTTCTGACTAGAGGAAATTGAATCCAGTACAACATTTAGGTGTTCTTATAACTGGTCAGCCCTATTACTCCCATAATGAATATGAAAAGATATAACAAACACTAATGACCTTTTATGAAATGATGAGTATTTGTTATATACCTATCTTGCCTCGCATTGGCTCTTTTCATGTGTAAATATTATCTTATCGGGGCTAATGGTGAAGATGGACCTATGAATTGTTTTTGTTGAGGTTCATTAGAGTTACAAACCAAAACTTTCCCCATTTGCCAACCATTTTGATAGGGCCAACCCACTACTAGTTTTCGGTTTTCACAAAGATTTATACAGCCACAGTTCTCCTCGCAACACACATCTACTTTTATATTTCCATCCCAATAGCTCGTCGAGGGGTGTGCTAAGTTGTAATCACTTCATGTATTGTGTAGTGGGCGTTCGATGTACTTATTTGTTTGTGTAGTCACGGCCATTTGGAGTCTCCTCCTAATTGTTTGGACATGATGAGAATGGACCTAGCTTGTAAGTGCTTGATCCATTTAGCTCAATCGAATGGATTTTCTTTAATTGCGTCTTCGAATCCATGTTTTTCTTAAACCGGGAGATTGACTTCTTTTTCTTATGCTAAATTATTGTGCTATAACGCATTGAAATTGCTTTTTTGTTGCCTTTTTTTAGACTTTAGGCTGTCATGGTAATGTGGGTTGCTTTACTTCTGTTTTCTTCTGTAAAATCATTTTACTATCATCATATCATGCATCACATTTGCTTTTTGTTGGATCTTTTTAGATCGTCATGGTAAACGCCTTTTTTTAGTGGATGTCTTTTTGCTGCAGAATGTGGGCTTACCATTTGTTTGACTCACATGAACTATGGTTGTCTACTAGGTGGTTTTGTTCTACTTAGGTCATTATGTGTCCTTGACAGAAATTAAAGTAAAATTCCTGTAAAATAAGGAAAAATAGGAAGGCATGGAACTTGTGACCAAGATTGTTCCAATGGTTATCTACATCATGTATTGAACTAAGTTATTCGGTATACATGTTGGCTAAGGCATATATTTTAGTTAGTGGAATATAGTGGAGACCAGTGCACTTATAGCAGCCCCTCTCAGTATATGTTGCTCATTTTGCAATCATGGCATCCTTATCTCTCTATGTTGTGAGGCGATCTTTTTGTCATAATCAATTTACACAAGGCCACTTGGACTTTATTTCTCATGGTTCACCATATGTGTACTACAGATACTACACGGACCCATCTCGAACCTTTCTCCGCAATGCAATGCAAAGGCAATTGGATCAGTTCAGAAGGAGTTGATAGCTCCTTGCAGGAGCAGTACAACAAGGTATGGTTCAAGATAAATGCTAAGCCTTGAAGGAGCTGATAGCTCATTTTGCAGGAGCTGATACCTTTCCATTCTGTCTGACATTCCTAGTGTATTTGGAACAACAAGGCCTTTAACATTCTTTTTGGTTGTGATCTGGATACCTCTTTTTAGTTAGAAAATTGTAGAAAATCCATACTAGTTGAACTTGCGGACCGTGTTCATCTCGGCTAGCATATTCTCTACCGAGCGGTAACGGACGTCAAGGAGGAGCTTTGATTCTACGAGGGAGAGCGGCAACGGTCGTGGAAGACCGTGTTCCCTTCCTCGTAGAATCAGAGCTTTTCCTTGGCCAAGTACGGTGCCGTCCGGTGGAGAAATGTTCGCCGAGATGATGAAGTAAGCAAGGTCAACTAGTATGGATGGGAGGATATATTTATGGACAAAATTGCATGTTTGTTGTGAATGATTGGCATGCCAGTCTAGTGCCAGTGTATGTTGTGGATCTACTCATCTGAATCCTACATGCCTACACCTTTATTTTGCAGTGCATGCCACATTACTTTAACATTCTTTGATTCTTTTTTCATGTATGTTCAACTTCATCTGCATATACATTATTGTTGGCGCTCCAAGGAGCTTATCGGTTCTTTAACACTTAGTCAACTTATTCTCGTGATTCTAGTTCTTAGTAGTTAGTCCATCAAATTGCATACTCTGAACCATCATTTTATTCCAAACCGTAAACGCATGTTGTCGCATTGAAGAATTGTAAATTTAATTTTTTTTTGGCGGAAAAAATTATTTGTAGGGGTGGTTGATATCAGAGTCAGCCTTACAAATCGATTATAAGGGCGGTGGTGTTCCCAGACCGCCCTTATAAATCGATTTGTAGGGGCGGCTACAGTATCAACCGCCCCTACAAATAGATTTATAGGGGCAGCTGAAAACAACAAATTACCTACAAATACATGATTTGTAGAGACCCTTGCGTAGGGGCGGCTGGGCAAACCGCCCCTACAGAGCCTCTGGAGCCGCCCCTAAAAATCCTTTTTGTAGTAGTGGTTACAAAAGTAGATTGAGATGTTGCATATGTTGTAATACCCTAGGTGTTTGTCACTAGTTAAGCAACGGGTTTAAGCTCAACCATGACATGTTAAGTGGTGTTGGAGATGTCAAGGTCAAACCTATGGAAATAAGCCCCAACCTAAACTCGGATATTGCACCCTTGCTTTACATATAGGCCCTTTTCAAGATATATGCTTGGCTGGTGTTATTAGAATATCTTCATGTGTCTCACATCAATATCCATCTATATTGATCACTGGAAAAGTTTCATGAAGTTTGGAATCAAAAAGTCACATGAAATGAGAAGTCATATCTTTGCATGAATTGCTTTATCAAGTGGATGGAAACCTATGAAGTCAACCAAACCTTGAAACCTTGCCCAAATGATTCTAGATGAACTCTACAACAAAAGTCATGAAAGGTTCATGTTGGGCAAATGTCAAGAAAATATATCAATCGGTCTAAAACTCAGATTTAAGCTTTATAGTGATGCTACTTTGACTTGGTTTGAACTGCAGCTTAGGGTGTTTGCATGGCAGTGGAACCTAAATAAAAGTTGGAGTCCATGTTATGTACAACAAACTTTATGTTTGGACCAAGAGCTAGATCAGCTTGTAAGCAAGTCAAACCGAGGCTCAAACTTTAAATCAGCAGCTGTTTTCAGCACTTGAAATTTGGCTAAGTCATGGATGACTGAATGCATGATTTCAGTTTTCGTGTACCCCACTTTGAACCTTGTATCTCCCAAACGAGACCTAATTAGACTTTGAAGCTTTAATAAAAGTTGGAGCTGGTATGTAGATCTACAACTTTTATTAATAGAGTTTTGACTAATTTGTCGTGGTTTAGGATCTACGGAGGCATGAAGTATGAGTTTCAGTGGTACGTTCGAGGTAGTATTGGAAATTTGAATTTGTAGCTGCAACAGTGCCGACCGGAACTGAGTGCGCAACGCCGCATGGCCTCGCGCTCGCTGCTTGTGCGCCACCTCGCCGTCGCGTGTCATTTGGAGAAGCCGAGCCCGAGCCTGCCCCCTGCTCTCTCCATTCACTCGCTCTCCCATCCCTCTCCCTCTTCCCTCTCCACCCCTGTCTGCCTCTCTGGAGTGCCGGCGCCATGGCCGAGTCGAGCGGAGCTTCCAGCCCGCCGTCGCAGCTCCCACAACAGGGCCGTAGCCGGCCACCGCGCCGCCACCAGCTGAGCAGCGAGCAGAAACCACAACCGCAATGCTTGCGACTCGCCGTCACACCGTCATCTGGCTCCTGCAGCCATGGCCGCCGGTGGTGCTCCCGTGGCCACGGTGCGCTCGCTCTCTCTCTTTCGCCTCCGCCCTGCTGGCCACACCTTCAACCTCTCCACCTTGCGATGCCTCCCCAGCGTCTCTTCTTCGGCTTCCTCCACTGCCGTGGGCACCGCCGCCGGTGTGCCCGTCGTGGGTGTGGTGCTGGCCGTTGGTGAGCGCCATCTTGCCTCAGTCGTCGTGGACCATCTTTGTGCCACTACGTGTGTCTTGCGTGGGCACAGGCTAAGGCTCAGACCGCCCGCTCGCCGTCAACGCCCCTCTCCAGCCGGCCAAATCGGCCACCAGCCGGCCCGCTGGCCTCCTCTGTTCTCAACTGCGACCAGGGACCTCGCGCCAGAATTTGATGAAAGGGAGGGGTCTAGCTACGAGGTCTGTGACTCAAATGAATAGTGCCAATAAGGACCTATTTGTAGTAAATTTGCTGAATCTTTGGAAATTCATAGTAATTCATAGGAAATTCGTCAAATAGCAAATGAGGACTTTTTGGAATCCTTGTGAAATTCTCTATGCATTAGATCTATAATATAGCATATTTTAGTTTCAATATTTTGCGGTAAAAATAGATTTATGCAGTAAGGTTGTAATGCTAGTTGAATTTGTTATTTTCCATAACTATAGATCTAGGGCTCCAAATAAAGTGAAATTTTTTGTGGAATGCTACTCGTGGGATAGTTGATGTGTGATAAAAATTTCATGAGTATTGGATGAAGTATGAGTGAGTTATTGGTTTATCTCGCTCTCATAGGATTTCTTGCAATAGCAAATTGTCTTTTTCGTAGAGGCAGCTATACTTATGCACATGGTATGGAATTTGTACAGTAGACTATTGAGAGGATATGTGAGCTACTGTAATTTTTGTAGAATTTATTGTATATTTTTTGTATATGTTCATAAATACACCTTGATGTCTAAATAAATTAAGAAATGCTTTAAAAAATTATTTAGAGGTGAGCACCATGCTTTTTGGTGTTCTTTAGTCATGTGTGAAATGTTGGTAAAGTTGGTTTTGCCCAATTATGAATTTGCAACATAAGTTAATAATTATTTTCTTGCCGATGTGGTTTATGGACAGATCTGGGAACTTAGCAAAGTTCTTCATGACAATGTGCTTTGTTGTGAAACTTGTTTATACAAAAGTTGTAGATAATTTATGTATCTAGCTGCTGTTAAAATTTGGTATCATTTGGCCGAGTAGTGTTTGAGTTATAACTGTTTAAAGTTAGAATACAGGATTCGTTACTCTCTGTTTTGTATGAACCAGTTTCTGTAAGGGTATAATTTCGACCTACTTAACTTGGGAATCATGCTGTGATGGTTATAGATGAAATGTAGATAATTTCATAAGCTTTCCAAAATGTCTTCTTGCAAGTCATTTGGATTTGTGTAACTCCAGTTATAGCGAAATCTTGTAGCTGCTGTTTGCATGTCCCGAAATTAGCATATTCCAATTATAGTGTTTGCTTGTATATTGTTAAGTGTGACTTATACCTTGAATGATGACTGAGTTAGAGCATCTGAGATATTGGCAAACTTATGTCATGCTTGGTGTTGTCGTCTTCTTTGCCATCTTAGCATGATAGATTGTGTGATGTTTAAGTTAAGCATCGCAAAGTATTTAAATGTGTTAGTGTAAACTATGCTTGTCTTACTTGCTATTTTGTGATGCGTCTCATGGTACTCTTCTACATATTTATGCACTTGTATATTGCATCTTATCTAGGTACGCTAGATGCACCACGTGAAGGATGCGATGTTGGAGCCAAACCCGAAGATTTGGTTTGGTGGATATATCCCGAAGATGGAAGGACTAAGCAAGTGCTAGGACCGGAGATGTCACCATGACGGTGCAAGCTAACTGAACTAACTGGTGTCGGATCCCAGGCAAGCCCCGGAGCATATTAAGCCTCCTAATTTCTGAAATGCAGTTAAAGTATTATTGTTACATATATATATTGTTGCATTAAGTTTAGGTGTTGGATGCAAACACTTGCTGCATTGGTTATCCAATCCTTGTCCAGATATTGATACCCTGAATCCTATGTAGCTCAGGCTCGTGTAGTGCTTAGCCCTGCTTAAACGCGGTAGAAGTCAGGTGATTTCCTGTCATCTGCGAGATATAGGAATATACATGTGGCACGGTTGGCTATATTTGCTATCGTGGAAAAGAATCTGTCTTAATTTGAAATGAAGACCGGGCGGAGGCTTGCCGGTTTGTAGTGACTCCGTATGTGTCGCTTAAGGACTGAATCTTAGAGCCTTTCCTGTTCATGTTGAACGCATGCCTCTCTTAGTTGGCCGTGTCCGAAGACCGACCACGAAGCCGAGTAGCTCACCTCAGGCCGGGAGTCGATAAGTATAAAGTACGCCTCTGAAGGGAGCCGTAGGTGTGAGTCCAAGGGCAGGTGATTTAAAAGTCCTGATCGTCCTGGCAGAAGGGTAATCCCTGAGAGTGCTGGCGTTGATCGAACCCGCGAATTTGGTTCCTGAGTTGTCACAAAGGTGACCCACGGCTACCCTTGCAAAGTATGCCAGGGTGAGAGTTAGGAATACCCCCTCAGCTGAGTTGTAATTCGATTCGAGTCGCCGTCTCTCCCGGTTAGTGAGAACTTGACGGGCTTAT
The DNA here is from genome assembly GCA_904845875.1 of Miscanthus lutarioriparius. Taxonomy (NCBI): domain Eukaryota; kingdom Viridiplantae; phylum Streptophyta; class Magnoliopsida; order Poales; family Poaceae; genus Miscanthus; species Miscanthus lutarioriparius. Next base: position 70,723,588 of record CAJGYO010000008.1, read on the forward strand.
CTCCAAAGTAGATACACTAAATAACATAATGGTTCAGAAATGATGATATGATGATGTCAGCCTTATTATACCTGCTATGGTTAATATTGATTGCTCCTAATAAGTGAGTGCTCTAGTACAGGTGCTAATCTAGTGGACAGATAAATGATGGTAAGCTTGATGCTAAGTTTAAATTGGTCACTATATTCATAAGCTCTTTTATGCAAATGTGTCAAGCTAGCCCACCTCATAAGCCTTGCATGATCCTTGGTGTCCTTTATTTCTGGTTTTGTCGGGTAAGTCTAGCTGAGTACCTTCTCGTACTCAGGGTTTATCTCCCACCTGTTGCATGTGACCAGTTCTACTTTGGTTGCTGCAAGTATTGTCTTCTCCCGGCTGGGGATAAAGACTAGACCGTTGGGCGCGGTCTCTCCTAGTTCTCGTACCTAATAATGCTTTTGTGGGACATGACTAAAATCTGGCAATGTATTTGAAACTATGAAGTTATATACTAAACTATGTTGCTTCCGTAAATTTGAACTTGGTTTGTAATATTTTATTCGCACTCTGATGGATGTAATCCGGATGCCACTTGTGAAATGTTGTAACGAATGATGTGTTGTGTTGAATCACTATGGTTTTGGTTTGTATGTCGAGAGTTGTTTGAAATCCTTCGTGATTTCCGGACTACCGGGGTTATGGGAGCTTAAGTACAGGAATTTGATCACTTCGGTGATTGTTTTTGTACTTACGTTCTTATAATTTGGTCGGTTCTGTTACATATGTTGCAATGGTTTATACAGTATGTTGCAAGCGTCTGTTCCCAATGTTTCATCTGTTTTTCAGATGTATGTTGCAAGTGTATTTATATGGATGTTGCATATGTTTCATATGTATGTTATAAGTGTTTTATTTGGATGTTGCGTATGTTTACGATGGTTTTCAAGTGTTTTTAACGCATTTTTACAAGTGTTTCAGATACAGGTTTCAAGTGTTTCATTTGTCTTTTTTTTATATTACAAGTATTACATCTAGATAATTCAAAAGTAGATTGAGTTTGCATCTCTGTCCTCATCTTCTGCTGTCTTGCCTTGATGTCTCCTCATCTTCTGTCGCCTTGCATCATTGCCGACAGAGCTGCGTCCGGACCACGTTCGGTCGCAGGTGCCTCCATATGATAACGGAGTTTGTGGTTTGGTATGTGGTCCGCCAATCGCCCTCTTGCGACACGTCATATCATATATGCTATGCATGCATGTTGCGGACACATCCTTCCCCTTTGGAGAAGAGGCCAATGTCCCCAATCACGGCCCACTAGAGGTTGGCCCAAGAATTCTAAACTTCTGTCGCCTTGCATCATTGCCGACAGAGCTGCGTCCGGACCACGTTCGGTCGCAGGTGCCTCCATATGATAACGGAGTTTGTGGTTTGGTATGTGGTCCGCCAATCGCCCTCTTGCGACACGTCATATCATATATGCTATGCATGCATGTTGCGGACACATCCTTCCCCTTTGGAGAAGAGGCCAATGTCCCCAATCACGGCCCACTAGAGGTTGGCCCAAGAATTCTAAACCGGGGCCCAGGCCTGCTTCTGCGTCTGTTCCCCGCATCGTCTCGTCGCGGCTCTTCCTCCGGAGCTTTCTAGCCGGCTTGTTCCGCGGCGAACTCCTGGAGCCGCCGCCTCCCTTCTCCCTGCGCTGGTTTTCTCTCGGGTACTCTTCGTAGCAGCCTACCAGCATGGTCTCGGGTCTCCCCGTGCATCATCCGCCGCAGACGACACCTGCTGCCTGGTCAGGTGCTGTCTTAGCGCGCGGCGGCTAACTCTTCTGTACTTCACGGTTCACGCATTGAGCCGCGCAGGAGGTAAACGACTTTTCCCTTCCCAGCGCATCTTCTATTACATCACCAACATCGGCGAACTAAAAATTTCCGTAGCTAAGGGGATATCTCATAGCTTAGGGGATTCATGTTCATAGTGCTAGTATACATAGTACATTACAGTAACTGGGAGGTCAGTTACAATATAGTATGCTCTTATGTGAGAGAAGATCAATCCTTCTGTGAAACCCCATCCTACTAGCAGATAGCAAAGGATTGCAGAGACACCGGCTTCCAACACCTCAGGTCTGTTTGGTTGCCTTGTTTCCCCAATAGCCAGGCCCACTGGCCTAGTGGATGCAATCTGGCACTGTCTTTATCATTATTAGCTACTAGGAGGCATGTGGTAGCATGCAATGGAGAAACTTCAGAATATTTCAGTGGAATTATTCTCCTTCGATGCATAGATGTTTAATGTTTTGAAGCTTGTCTCTGATTCCCTGTAACTCTTTCAGAGCATCACTGATTTGCATGTGGTCTGCCGGTGCCTCCTCTGAACATTGAACCCCGATGCGTAGAATTGAAGTGATGCAGGAAATTTTCATATCTGCAATCCCTTCACCATCTTCTGTCTCTTGTACCAAGTGTCTGTCCACCACACTAGTCACCCTGCCTGGCAATGCTATTTCCACATATTTGCGGAGGCCAAGGCCTTCTCCAAATTCATTGTCAGTTGGTCTTTTTCCAGTGAACACCTCCAGCAATAGTATGCCGTAGCTGTACACATCACCTTGCATTGAGACTTCATTACCCAGGCCATACTCTGGAATCAACAAAGGGAGATGATAATGAAAAAGGAGCACGAGTATATATGTATATTCAGATATTGCTGTGAAAAAAATATATTCCATAACATAACATCTTTGATGAGTGGTATGTTTTTACATAATCTTGCTATTTCCCATTCTATTATATGAAAAATGAGTATTTACCAAAACCTTTTTTATTTAAGTAAGAGAAACATGCATGAAAGGTGTGCTTAAATTATAGTTATAGACTAAGTTTTCATGATGGAATAAGTTATAAGAAACTAAAGAGTTATAGCAAATAGAAGCACACCTGGGGCAACATAACCAATTGTTCCTCTCATCGATGCCCAACCACTTGATTTATCTGCATCCTGGTGTAAAAACCTTGCAAGTCCAAAGTCTCCAACATGAGCAACCATGTTTCTGTCTAGTAGAACATTGCTCGGCTTAAGATCACAGTGAACGATTGGCAAAGGCTTGCTTTGATGAAGATATTCCAGTGCTGATGCTACATCAATTGCAATTCTAATTCTAACGCTGAGATCTAGTGCCTTCCGTTCACCATCTTCAATGGGACGTTGGTGTAGCCAGTGGTCTAAATTTCTATTTGGTAGGAACTCGTATACAAGAGCCTTGAAGTTATCACGATGGAAGTCAATACTTGAGCATACTGTCAATATTTGATTATTTTCACAAGATTTCGATGTCGAATGCACCTCAGAGTTTCACATTCAGCAACAAAACTATGAGAGGCTCCACGTTGTGTCAGGTTGAGCACCTTCACAGCAACTTCTTGTTGCTGTCCATTGCTTGTCATACTTCCCTTGTAGACTGAGCCAAAGCTTCCTGCTCCTATTAGATTCTCAGAAGCGAAACCATTTGTTGCACTGACCAATTCAGCATAAGACACTCTTATGTGTTGCTCACTTGTAAGTGATGTTTCTGGGTTTGATTTTGTCCTTTCTGTATCACAGTAGCATACAAACAGTGCAATTACTACTGTGATAAATAGAATCACACTGCATATGGATACTGTCATGGCAAGTTTCCATGTTGTCTTCTTCTTCTTTGTAGGGTGGTTGGAGCAGGGTGGCAACTTCAGTTGAGGGATTCCATTACATAGACCATCATTTCCTACAACTGAGACAGCAGATGCATTGCTGAAAATTCCATCTTTTGGAACATTGCCTTCCAAGTTGTTGAATGAGAGATTCAAATAGCAAGTCCAATCATGTTCTCAAGGAAAGTGTGGATGCTCCCAGACAAGTTATTATGTGAAAGCTCAAGCACTTGGAGGCCTCTTAGTTGCTCTATCGATGGTGGAATTTTTCCTTGAAGGTAATTTCCAGATGTATTGAGATACTGCAAGCTTTGGCACTCGCCAAGGGATGATGGGATCTCTCCAAATATTCTATTATCAGAAAAATCAAGCACTCCAAGGTTCTTGAGATTTCCCACTTCAGGCGGTAGAGTCCCAGTTAAAAAAATTGTGATCTAAATGCAAAGAACCAGACAAGGTAGAGGAGAAAAGTTCTTTAGGTATGGATCCAGTAAGATTGTTGTATGAGATATCCAACTGTTGTAAAGGACAATTGCCTAAACTTGGGGGTATTTCTCCACTGAGCTTATTGTCAAAAAGAGCTAGTACATTTAGCATTTGAAGTTTACCAATACTTGATGGGATGGATCCTGAAAATTTATTGCCTGAGAGGTATAATTGATTCAGCTTCTTGAGTCTGCCAAATGAGTCTGGAATAGGGCCCTCAAAAAGATTGTTGTTCATCTCAACGAACTGCAAGTTGACCAGATTCCCAATGCCTTCAGGTATTCCTCCAGTTATGCTGTTGTGGTTCGTGATAAAATACTTCATATTTGTTGAAAGATTGCCAACTGAATCTGGCAGCTCGCCTGTAAGCCTGTTGGCACCAATCTCTAATAAAACAATTTACTGCAATTAGTCAGGCTAGACATGAATCCCCAACCAAAACTATTTCTTATCTCGAGCTGATTCTCCGCAAGTGCCACTACCGATAAGTTCTGTTGGTGGACTCCTAGACAGTCAGGAATAGTTCCTGATAAAAAGTTATTCACTGTTTGAATCCACTGTATCATCGAGGCATTGCAGAGGGATGGTGGGATTGGGCCATGGAATTGATTTTCATCTGCTAAGAAATATTGGAGCTTTGTTAGAGTGTTGCCTAAATCAGGTGGAAAAGACCCATTTAGGTGGTTGCCTTGTAAGTCAAGATATTTGATAGAGGAAAGATTGAATATTGAAGGGGGTAAAGGACCTTCTAGTTCATTAAAGCCTATATAAAGGTTTTTAAGTGAATATAGATTTGTAATAGAATGGGGCACATGGCCTTGAAGATTGTTTTGTTTCAGAGCAAGAGTTGTAAGCATCTCAAGGTTCCCTAGTGATTCTAGTATGTTCCCTTCCAGACTATTTTTCTCAAGAATTAGAGTCACTAATGATGAGAGGTTTGCTATCCAAGCTGGAATGTTCCCCTTCAGGTTGTTTTGACCTAGGTCAAGGATACTGAGAGATAACAAACCTTGCAGTGGTGGGATGCTTTGTTCAAGGTTATTGTTGGAAAAAATAAGAGCAGTTAAATGTGAGAGGTTTCCCAGTGAAGGAGGGATGGTTCCAAAGAACTGATTGGAACCTAGATCTAGCGTGGAGAGATTCTCAAGGCTGCCTATTTCTGCGGGGATTTCTCCTGTGATGTTGTTAAATGTTAGGAGTAGGCTTTTCAGATTTACAAGTCTTCCGATGCTGGAAGGGATTCTTCCAGTAAGTCTATTATTTCTAAGACTGAGTAACTGGAGATTAGGCAAGGAGCTGAATTCACTTGGTATTTCCCCCTGCAGTTTGTTACTGTCGAGCAAGATTTCTACAAAGCGGCTACAGTTGGAGAGTGATGGGGGAATCTGACCTTCAATGGAGTTGTAGCTAAGGTCTAGAGTTTCAAGGTCATGGATATTACCGAGCTCTGGTGGCAAGATGCCATAGAAGCGATTTTGTGGAAGGTTGAGCCGCCTCAAGTACGTGATGTTGGCCAAGGCAGGGCTGATGGTGCCGAGAAGGTTGAGCCCGGTCAGGTCCAATGCAACCACATGCCCACGGCGGTGTCCCCTTGAGCCACAGGCCACACCGCGCCACTGGCACATTGGAATGGACAGGTTGCCCCATGATGCCAAGGCTCCCATTGGGTCACCCTTCACAAGTGATTTGAACAACATGAGCGTGAGGTAATCAGTGGTAGTGCTTGTGGCTGTGGGTGGCAGAGAAGCAACTGAACATGTAAGGAAGACAAAGGGGAGTAAAATCGACTCTCGGAGTAGCACCATTGCTGCCAGTGGAGCTTGGCTGCTAGAGTCACTATTGGCTTGTCTTTGTTCTAGCACAAGGCAACCCGTGAGTCTTCTGAAGTTCTCCCTCTTCGTTTGGGCTGGTTTGGCTTATAAGTCATGGCTGAAAGTATTGTTGGCTGGTTTGGTGTGAGAGAAAAATACTCTTCGTTGGCTGATAAGCCATGGCTTATAAGCCAAATACGACCAAGTGAACAGGCTATATATTTGGCGTCTGCAGTTGCCACTGGGTTCAGTTTTAATAACCTGTGATCAGCCTGTTATCAATCAGATGAAGACCCTCTCATCACAATCAATCTTCTTGATATCCCGTTGTCGGTCAGGCCATCAGAATATACAATTCGCAATGATTTGAGGTAGTCATACATGCCACTGCAAGTGTCACTGCTCGCTATTGAACAGGAGATGCAAGTGGGCCTGGTAGCAAGTTCCAAATGTGCTGGCGGCTTGGGCTCTTATTTTTCTATGAATATCATGGTTGATTGGATAAGAGAAAAGCATGGTAACCAGATGAATCGGTTATTTTTTTAGTTCAAATGGTCTTGTTTAATTTTTTGTTTTAAGGTGGAGTTGATGAATGTGTTGGAACTTTGGCTTTAATGAATACACATTCCTATCCTTTGTCATGGCAGGTCAAAAAAGGGGGGCGATTGAGCATCATTCTGGTTAGGTTAAGGATCCAGTGCAAGCAAACAAGGAGAAGAGAAGATATATATAGAGGTCTTTCAATAAAAGATAGAATATATATAGTGGCCAGCTGGTGGCTAATCATAGCGAATCTACGTGCAATCTTCTTAGTGTTCTATCGGCTGACAGCCTAGTTTGGCAGAATGTGAGAAATCACTTTTTTTTTAGTGGAAAACAAAGTTCAATGTGCAACTTCGAATTTGCCATGCAATATGGCAAGTGGAAGAAAAGATGGATGCTTCCTTGCCGTCTTCCTGACAGAAGTCTTTTTCTAATATTCCATTATCAAGTTGGCATTTTGCAAAGTGTGCTTCGAATGACTGAGGAAAGTCTAATCTTTGGGAAACCGCTGGGATCCTGCTGAGGGTGGGGGGCTATGTGGAGTGGATTGATGTGGAACTTAAATTAAATTCCACCTGAATCTATCCCAACACATGTGCATTGTATACAAGGGACAGTACGTACTTAGTGGAGGAAAAAGAAGGCTTAGGGATCGAATCAGAAACCCGAGCAGCAGCCTCTTGTCAAATTCGCCAGCGTCAGATCTGTTATCTCGATTGTCATACGCAGGAAACAGGACTTGAGTGTGAATTTCGCTGTGCTCTTTTTATTTTTATTTTTTGAAACGAATTTTCCTCGTGCTCTGAGCTGCGCGGCGATGTTTGCTGTCGACTGTCGAGCAAGAGTTGCTGCGTTAACTTCTGTGTGTCATGCTTCGTAAACCCAGTCCAGCCCCAGGTTGCTTTGCAATGCGGCATCTCCGCGCCCCTGCGTTACCCTCTTCCTGAACTCAGCCGCGCCGGAGGTAAACTCCTCTCCACCTCCCTTGTCAGACGTATCGATGACCACCACTTGTTACACGCACAACGGTTGCAGTTTACAAGATTTTTTTATTAGTAGGAACGAATTTTCCTCACATAACTGCAATTCTACGTGGAACAGGTCAACAGGATGATCCCTTATATATAATATTGAATACAGTAGATTTTCCTCACATAGCTACACTAGTGAAGCTTGAGTGTCCTCGACTGCTTTTTGTTGCCTTGGCAGTACTACTTGCACATATATCATATTGCAAAATGCACAGTTAACCTGGCAGACTGATAGCACCAAGAGATGGCATGCCCTAGAAGGTCCTTCAAAACCCTTCAGCAGATTGGTGTTGCTCTTTCGCCAGACAGATGCATGTGAAACTTGTCTCTAATTGTTTGCAGCTCTTTCAGAACATCTCCAATTGGTGGGCGATCCATTGGCCTCTCCTCTGAACACCGAATCCCGATTTGCAAAACTGAAACGGTACAGGCAATTCTCATATCTCTAATACTGCTAGAGTTTGAGGTGCCTGCTTGGCCACCTTTTGTCTCTATTAGTAGCTGTTGATCCATGATAATGCTCACTCTGTCTGGCAGTGCCGTTTGAACATAATTACGGATTCCCATGGCTTCTCCAAATTCACCGGATGTTGGTCTTTTTCCTGTGAACATTTCCAGCAACAATATGCCATAGCTGTAGACATCACCGGAGGTCGACACTTCGTTGCCCAGTCCATACTCTGAAACCAACCAACAGGAGTTCTTGTTTCAGAAAGTTGTCTTTGAAGAATTTTGTGTTCATAAAATATTTTTGTATAAAGTTAATTTGCACTACGTTTAGGTATGTATTGTAGTTTGTTCAAATTTCACAGATTTCAGTTCTTTCACATTCTTGAAAAAAAATATTTATATTGAGCCATACTTATCTCATATCTAAGCAAGCGAAACAGCAACAAATCCTTAAATTTTGATTGAAACCAACATCGCAGAATATATTAGTAGACAGCTAACAGAAATACAGAAGCACACCTGGAGCAGCATAACCAATTGATCCTCTCATTGATGCCCAGCCACTTGATTTCTCTGAGTCTTCATGCAGAAACCTCGCAAGCCCAAAATCACCAACATGAGCAACCATGTCACTGTCAAGGAGGACATTGCTTGGCTTAAGATCACAATGAATAATTGGCATCGGCTTATGTTGATGAAGATAATCAAGTGATGATGCCACGTCAATAGCAATACATAGCCTCTCAATTATATCTAGTGCCTTTTCTTCACCATCTTGCATGATATGTTGGTGCAGCCATTGGTCTAAATTTCCATTTGGTAAAAACTCATACACTAGGGCCTTGAAGTCACGGCCCTGAAAATCAATACTTGAGCAGACCGTCAATATCTTAACAAGGTTCCGATGTCGAGTGCATCTTAATGTCTCACATTCTGCGACAAAACTTTGAGATGCACCACGTTGCATGAGGTTTAGAACCTTAACAGCGATGGCTTTATCTTCGTCACTGTCTCTCATCCTTCCTTTGTAAACCGAGCCAAAGCTCCCTTCTCCAATGAGATTCTCAAGTGCAAATCCATTTGTTGCATTGACCAATTCAGCATAAGAGACCCTTATATACTGCTCACTCAAAACTGGCCTTTGTAGATTTGCCTTTGTCTTCCGTCTCATTTGGTTGATTGCGTATAGTGCAAATACTAATGTGCAAAGAACAAATCCACTGCATACTGAGATTATTATGGCGAATTTCTGATGTGTCTTCTTGGTGGTATGGCTTGAGCAGGGTAGCAATTTCAATTGAGGGATACCGCCACATAGGCCATCATTTCCCCTGACCAAGATTGCAGATGCATTGAGAAATACCCCATGTGTTGGGACTTGACCTTGGAATCTGTTGAATGAGAGATTCAAGGAAGAAAGGCCTGTCAAGCTACCAAGGATTTCTGGGATGGTCCCAGATAAATTGTTGTAGGAAAGGTCGAGCACCAAGAGACCCTTCAGATTTCCTAGTGACAAAGGAATTGACCCTTGAAGAAGGTTTCCAGATGTATTGAGATGTTCCAAGCTTTGACATTCACCAATGGAGGTTGGAATCTCGCCAGAAATCATGTTATTAGAGAAATCAAGTTCATCAAGGTTTTTTAGATTTCCTACTTCTGGTGACAATGTCCCTGATAAGGAATTATGGGCAAGACGCATGAAACTCGTCAAGGTTGATATGAAAAATAGCTCTTTAGGTGTAGGACCAGATGTTGGAGTTGTTCCAAATTCACTCCAGGATATAGGCCAGGCTTCTGACGGAGCGAAGCGAGGTCTGTCACGGCCGAGGCTTGGGCCGGAGCGTAGCGGAGTCTCAAGCCCATCGTGTCTCGCCCTGTGTTTGGGGGGGGGGGGGCGGAGCCCCATGCTGCACGGCATCTGATATATACACCTTGCTAGGGTTTCGTGGAGACCGGATTCTCTTGTAAGCCGCCATAGGCGTGTAACCCAAAACTCTTGAGATAGTGAGATTGTTTGGTGGTGCCCGTGGTTTTTCCCCTTCACATCGGAGGGGTTTTCCACGTTAAATCGTGTGTCTCCTCTGTGGTTTGATTCTTTACTTCATATTCCTATACGTCGTTCATAACAAGTGGTATCAGAGCTTTGGTTGCTGTTAGGGTTCATGACGACGTCGATGAAGTTCGATCTTCCGCTGCTGAACTACGACACGCGGTTCTCGCTATGGCAAGTCAAGATGCGGGGGATTCTGGCGCAGACTCATGACTATGATGAGGCGCTGGATAGTTTCGGAAAGAGGAAGGCCGAGTGGACTCCAGAAGAGATCCGCAAGGATCAGAAGGCGCTTGCCCTAATTCAGTTGCATCTTCATAATGATATTTTGCAGGAGTGTCTGAAAGAGAAAACTGCTGCAGAACTATGGCTGAAACTAGAATCGATCTGTATGTCCAAGGATCTAACCAGTAAGATGCAGATGAAGATGAAGTTGTTCACCCTGAAGATGAAGGAGGAGGATTCAGTGATGAGCCACATCGCTGAATTCAAGAAGATCGTCGCCGACCTAGTGTCGATGGAGGTGAAGTATGATGATGAGGACTTAGGTCTTTTACTGCTATGTTCTTTGCCAAATTCGTATGCAAATTTTCGTGACACCATACTTTTGAGCCGTGATGAACTAACCCTAAAGGAAGTTTATGAGGCTCTCCAGTCTAGGGAGAAGATGAGAGGCATGGTGCAGAATGACGGGACGTCGTCCTCCAAGGGCGATGCTTTGCATGTGAGAGGCAGAACTGAAAACAGATCCTCCAATGATGGCAATGATGGAAGAAAGAACTACGAAAGGAGAGGCCGTTCAAAGTCCAAGCCGCATGGTAATAAAAAGTTCTGTGTTTATTGCAAGCTGACAAATCATAATATTGAGGATTGCAGAAAAGTACATGTAATAAGGAGAAGAGGAAAACAAGTCGGCCGGTAAGGTCTCTTCTTTCTTCTGCCAAGCGTCGATGATGATTCGGAGATTGTCCGGTAGTATTTTTGGTTGTGTTGCTGGGTCATGATGAATGGATTCTCGATTTCGCATGTTCATTTCATATTTGCACTAATGAAATTGGTTTAGCTCAGATAAGCTCGTGCGTAAAGGGGATGTTGTGCGGATGGGAGATGATAACCCGTGTGACAAGTGTGGGGATTGGATCGATTCAGATCAAGACCGATGATGGCATGACACGACGTTGAAAAATGTCGGTATATACCGGGGATGTCCGTAAATCTTATCTCATTGAGCACGCTTGATGCGTATAAGGTTACAAATATTCGGTTCGATGGGCGCTCAAGGTATCAAAAGGTTCTCTTGTTTGCTTGAAAGGTGATCTTAATTACGCGCAGTTATATGTCCTTAGAGGGTGTACTTTACACGTTCTCGATTCCATTTGTTCTTTGCTTTGTTACTAATGATGAACCTAGTAAAACTAACCTTTGGCATATGCGTTTTGGGACATATGAGTCACCATGGTATGGCGAATTGATGAAGAGAAACTTCGCTGGATGGCTGCACTTTGAGTAAAATAAAGTTTTGTGAGCATTGTATTTTCGAAGCATAAAAGGGTACATTTCAACACTTCAGTTCACACCACTAAAGGTACTCTTGATTATGTTCATGCTGATTTATGGGGTCCTTCCCGTAAGTCCTCACTTGGTGGTGCTCGTTACATGCTTACAATTATTGATGATTACTCTAGAAGGGTTTGGCCTTATTTTCTGAAATAGAAAGATGATACTTTTGTCGCTTTTAAGAACCGGAAAGTAATGATAGAAAGGCAAACCGAAAGGAAGGTAAAATTGCTTCAGATCGATAATGGTGGAGAATTTTGTTCGCGTGAATTTAATGATTATTGCAAATCGGAAGGCATTGTTAGGCATCACACCATACCCCATACTCCACAATGAATGGTGTGGCGAACGCATGAAACAGAACCATCATGTCCAAGGCCCGCTGCATCTTTGTCTAATGCCGGATGAGCAAGCGTTTTTGGGTGAAGTCGCTAATCTTGCTGTTACTTGATAAACAGGTCACCTTCTATTCCACTAAATAAAAGAACTCCCATTGAGGTATGGTCCAGTACGCTCACTTGATTATTCACAGTTGAAAGTTTTTGGATGCAATCGCTTATGCTCATGTTGATAATGGAAAATTAGAGCCTAGAGTCATAAGTGTCTTTTCCTTGGTTATAGTTCGGGAGTCAAAGGCTATAAATTGTGGAATCCTGAAACAGTAAAGACTTTTATGAGCAGGAGTGTTGTTTTCAATGAATCTGTGATGTTTACTGACAGTTTGCCCTCAGATCATGTTCCAGAAAAGGAGCTGCAGCGTATGCGCATGCAGGTGGAGCATGTTGATGATGATACAGGTGTGCAGGTGGAGCATGTTGATGATGATACAGGTGTGCAGGTGGAGCCCATTGATGAGCATGGTGACCATGATAATGATGTTGCTGAGGATGATGCTCATGATGATGTTCAGCAAACTCCTCCTATTTTACAGTTAGAGGAGGATTTACCTATTGCTCAACGCAAGTCAAAAAGGACAATTGCACCTCCTAAGCGTCTTATTGAAGAGTGTAATTTGTCTTACTATGCTTTGAGTTGTGCTGAACAGGTGGAGAATGTTCATGAGCCAGCAACCTATAAAGAAGCTATTCGTTGTGGTGATACTGAGAATTGGATTTCTGCTATGCATGAGGAGATGCAGTCTCTTGAGAAGAACAGTACATGGGAGATTGTACCTTTGCCTAAGAATAAGAAGATCATCAGCTGCAAATGGATCTTCAAGAGAAAGGAGGGTTTATCTCCAAGCGAGCCTCCAAAGTATAAGGCAAGGTTAGTTGCTAAAGGCTACAGTTCAAATTCCGGGTGTTGACTACAATGATGTGTTCTCTCCATGGGTAAAACACAGTTCAATTGTACTTTCCTTAGTATTGTTGCTTCACATGATCTTGAGCTTGAGCAAGTTAGATGTGAAGACTGCGTTTTTTGCATGGAGAGCTTGAGGAGGACATATACATGGACCAACCCGTAAGGGTTCATAGTGCACAGCAAGGAAAAATGTGTGTGCAAGTTGAAGAGATCCTTGTATGGTTTGAAACAGTCCCTCGTCGATTGGAACAAAAGGTTTGATTCATTTATGTTAGCACACGCTTTAAAAGATCTAAGTATGATAGTCGTGTTTACATCAAGCATGTTAATGGATCACCTATATATTTCTTTGTTATATGTTGATGATATGTTTGATTGTTTGCCAAGAGTAAGATTGAAATCACTAAGTTAAAGAAGCTATTGAGTAGTGAGTTTGATATGAAAGACCTTGGTAGTGCTAAGAAAATTCTTGGTATGGAAATTAGTAGAGAGAGAAAAATGGGTTTGTTATTTCTTAGTCAACAAAATTATATCAAGAAAGTTCTTCAAATACGTTTCAATATGCAAAATGCTAAGGTCATTAGTACCCCTATTGCACCTCACTTTAAGTTGTCACCGCTTCGGTGTCCTAGTACATGCAGAGATTGAATACATGTCAAGGGTTCCTTATTCTAGTGTTGTTGGGTCTTTGATGTATGCCATGGTTCGCTCTCGTCAGATTTGTCATATGCTATGAGTCTTGTTAGTAGATATATGTCTAATCCTGCAAAGAACATTGGAGGGTAGTTCAATGGATTTTCAGTACCTCGAGGCACAAAGCAGATTCTGTTTAAAAGTTTGGAAGAACTGATAAGGGTCTTATTGGCTATGTGGATTCTCGATTATCTTCATTGATCAGACGGAAGAAGATCACTTACTGTGTTATGTGTTTTCTTGTTGGCGATTGTCTTTGTGAGTTGGAGGGCTACTTTACGATCGGTTGTTGCTTTGTCTACTACTCAAGGCGAATATATGGCTATTTGTGAAGCGTGCAAAAGAATTAATTTGGTTTGAAAGGTTTGTACTGAGCTTTGTGGAGTTGAATCTTGCATAAGTTTGCACTGTGATGACCAAAAGTGCAATTTACCTCACTAAAGATCGATGTTCCATGAGAGAACTAAGCACATAGATATCAAGTATCATTTTGTGCGTGATGTGATTGAAGAAGGTAAGTCAAGATATGCAAGATTAGTACTCATGATAATCCACGATGATATGATGACAAAGCTCGTTCTGTTGCTAAGTTTGAGTGTGCTCAAGCTTAGTTGGTTTAATTGGATAGTCCAAGAGACTATTGTTGGCACCATGGTTTTCTATCTTTGGTATGTTCAGGATGAAGGGTTGATTTATGATACAAGATGAATTTGTCTCAAGGTGGAGTTTGTTGGAGTTGTTCCAAATTCACTCCAGGATATAGGCCAGGCTTCTGACGGAGCCGAGCGAGGCCCGTCACGGAGGCTTGGGCGGAGCGTGGCGAGTCTGGCTCGCCCATCAAATCTCGCCCACGTGTTTGGGGGTGGGGGCGGAGCCCCAGCTGCATCTGATCTGATATATATACACCCTGCTAGGGTTTCGTGGACCTGGATTCTCTTGTAAGCCGCCATAGGCGTGTAACCCAAAACTCTTGAGATAGTGAGATTGTTGCTGGCTGGTGCCCGTGGTTTTTCCCCTTCACATCGGAGGGGTTTTCCACGTTAAATCGTGTGTCTCCTCTGTGGTTTGATTCTTTACTTCATATTCCTATACGTCGTTCGTAACACCAGAAAGATTGTTGTGAGAAAGATCCAGTGACTGTAAAGGACAACTGCTGAGGCTAGAAGGTATAGCTCCAGAGATTGCATTGGTACTGAGGTCAAGGATAATAAGCTGTGTTAGATTGCCAAGAGTTACAGGGATGGGTCCTGACAAATTATTATTTGATAAATATAATTTGCTCAATTTGTTCAGTTTGCTAAGAGATGCAGGAATAGTGTCTTCGAGAACATTATGTTGCATGTACAATTCACCTAAGCCGATGAGGTTCCCTATTGTTTCCGGTATTGTTCCTGTTATAAGGTTGTCTCTTATGCCAAGATACTCCAGTTGAGTTGATAGATTACCAATTGAATTTGGCAGCACACCACGTAGTTTATTAGCACCAAGTTCCAACTGATTCATATTGCTACAGTTGGTCAAACTAGTCATAAAGCCCCAATCAGCAACATTGGATGCTTCAAGCTGATTTCCTCCTAGGCTCACGGAGGCAAGGTTCTGTTGGTGACTTCCCAAGCACTGTGGAATTGTTCCGGATAGCAAGTTTTCTTCTATTTGAATGATTTGAAGCATAGAGGTATTGCACAAGGATGACGGCAGCACGCCGTGAAATTGATTAAATGCCACAAGACACTGTTGTAAGTTTGGAAGTGTATTGCCTAAATTAGGTGGAAGAACCCCGACCAGATTATTAAATTGTATGTTCAGAATTTCAAGAGAAGAGAGATTTAACATCGGAGGCAAAGGGCCTTCTAGTTCATTAGTATCTATGTAAAGTTGAGTGAGGGCATGGAGGTTTCCAAGAGCATGGGGTATGGAACCTGAAAGGTTGTTAGTTGAGAGAGAGAGGATTGTAAGCTGCTCAAGACTTCCTAATGATTCTGGGATTCGGCCCACAAGACCATTGTCTTGAAAATCTATGACTTGTAATGAAGTGAGGTTTCCTAACCATGAAGGGATACGCCCTTCAAGCTTGTTGTTCCCCAACTCAAGATAAGAAAGAGACGAGAGGCCTTGAAGTGGTGGTATGCTTCCTTCTAAGCTATTGTTGTAAACATTAAGAAAGGTCAATGCTGAGAGGTTACCAACTGAGCTGGGGATGATTCCTGAGAACTTGTTGGAATCTAGGCTAAGTCTTACGAGGTTGGCGAGGCTGCCTATACCTGTTGGGATTTCTCCTATCATGCTGTTAAAATCTAGAGACAGCACCTTCAGATTCACAAGGCTCCCAATGCTGGTAGGGATTCTCCCTGCAAGCCTATTTTGGTCAAGACTGAGTAATTCGAGATTATACAGCAAGCTGAACTCGCTTGGGATCTCCCCTTGCAAGTTATTATTGATGAGTGAGATGTTGACAAGGTGGCTACAATTCGAGAGTGAAGGCGGCATATGTCCTTGGATGGAATTGTAGCCAAGGTGCAGAGTCTCAAGGTTATAGAGATTACCAAGTTCTGGTGGAAGGATGCCATGAAAGCGATTCCATGAAAGGTTGAGCTGCCTCAAGTACGTGAGGTTGCCCAACGCGGTAATGGTGCCGAGAAGGTTGAGCCCACCGAGGTCCAACGCTACCACACGGCCACGGCGGCTTCCCCTCAGTCCGCATGCCACGCCATTCCACTGGCACATCGGAACAGACTGGTTGCCCCATGAAGCCAGGGCCCGTGACGGATCGCTCCTCACAAGCGACTTGAATGACATGAGCGCAAGATGGTCAGTAATGTTGCTTGTGGATGTACCAGCTGGAATGGACTCTAAAGCAAGCGCCATGGAACTAGCAGAAGATGCAAGGAAGACGAAGGCGAGCAAGAATGGCCTACAAGATAGAGCCATTGCTGATTTGCTGGTAATGGAGAGCTTGGCTGCTGGGGAGGTGGTCTTTTGTGTTTGTTTTAGCAAAAGGCTGCAGGCTCGTCTGGTTTTGGATCATGAAACCAGTAATCAGTATGTCACCAGAGCTGACTCAGTCAAGGTCAGTATTGTTAATTTGTCTGTTAATTGCGCTGCATAGCTGCACGTGAAAGATTCCAATTTGCTAGTGGCTGCTAGTTGCGAGCAACAGGCTGGTTGCAAGTTGCAACTGCCTGGCGGCTTGGGCTCTTCAGCTTCCGCGAGGCTTGGTCCATCATGAGCTAAACATGGAAACGAAATAAGTTGATGTGAAATCAGATGCATTTTAGCTCGAATAGTTTGTCTTTTTAAGACAAGAAAAGGATTGAAGGTGGAGTTGATGAATGAATTTGGGCAGCGTTGAGGAGTCTGCGCTTCATCTGTTCTTCAGCTGCCCTTTTAGTCGAGCAAGTTGGCAATATCTTGGAATTAGTTGAGATCTCACAAAAGATTTCTTCCAAATGATGCATCTTGCTAAGCTCCAATACCAAAGCCTCATATTTATGGAGATATTCATCATAGCTGCTTGGCAAATTTGGAAGCAAAGAAATAATTTCATCTTTGACAGAGATCACCCGTTTTTTGATTCCTGGAAAAATTCCTTCTTTAAAGAGGCTAGTCTTAAGGCACACAGATTTAGTGAGCAAAAGTGCCAAGACTACTTGTTGTGTATAGATGCCTTAGTACAGTTTTTTGTCTTGGGCTTGTTTTTTTGTGTTTTTTTCCTCTCTTCTGAGGTTTCTTTGTAGTCTTTGTTTTTGTTTAATATAATCTCTACAGCGGGGGCCTCACCTACTGTATTTTCAGTTAAAAAAAAGGAGGAGCAACGGGGCATCATCTTGGTGTTAGTATAATCCTTGTTAGTGAGCCAAAAAAAAGTCAATGAGTCAAGTTCTGTACAGTGAGTCAAGGGATTTGTAAAAAATAAGGCCTTCCGCAACGGTGCAGTGATGCTCTAAAAAAATCTGGTTCCCATTCTCTTTACTGGCATTGCTCCTCATATATATACTGCAATGGTAGGCATCGGAATTGCATGGACCCACTGAACCAGGAAAAAAAGGACAGCTTGCGCAGGCAAGGACAGGTACCAGCATGAGGAGAGATGGGTGGCTGAGCAACTTTCCTCTACATGTGTCGCTCCCAACTTTTCCTCGCTTCACTTGAACTTGGCACCGTATGCTCCAGTGGCAGGAGCGGTGCTCAAAACTTCTCTCCTTTCGAAACACCGCTTAAGCCGTACACTGCGGAGGGCCTAAGTCAGCCCACTCTAGTCTTCCCCTTAATTTCTCGGAAAGTCTCTAGGAAAGCCACTAGGACTGGTTTTTTACTCTGTAAAGAGACGTCGCTTATGCCTTTCTTTCACTGAGGGGGCAATGGTGTGGTTCGGTGGTGTTCTATTGTTGTGCGGGCTGTTCTTAATCCAACCGCGTCTAGTCTCTATTGTTTTAAATTGTTAGCTCATGGTTGTTTGAAGTAATGTTGCTCTGTTATTTTTTGTTGTTTTATCTAGTTTGGGATAATCTTCTTTTTAATATAATCAGCAGCTTTCTTGGTTGGTTTGTTTTTCTTTTAAAAAATATTTTTTAATATAATCAGCAGCTGGTTGGTTTGTTTTTCTTTTCTTAAAAAAAAAGCGATGCCAGCCGCCAGCAAATTCAACCGAAAGAACCTAACCAGTAGGCGACGGAAAAGCGATGTACTCGCTCGTCTCTAAATAACTAGGTTTTTTTTCCTTGCCGTACGTTTAACTAGATTTATAGAAAATACGTGTAACATTTATATCTCTAAATAAATTCATTATAAAATAGATTCAACGTCTATCTTATAATATTAATTTTATACTATAAATATTAATATTTTTTATATATATTTAGTTAAAATTGTTTCTTAAAAACAAAATTGACAATTGTTTAGGGACCGAGGAAGTAGTTATAGACTACAGTTGCACTATATGAGAAGCTACACCCCGTTCGGCTTACCTAATATCTACTTGTTCGGCTTTTTTTTTTCAGCCGAAACAGTATTTTTCTCTCACAACATTTCCAGAATAGCATTTTTCAACCACTTTCAGTCAAGTTTCAGCAAGCCGAACAGGGCCTACGTAGGAAAAGAAATGAAAACTAGAAAATTCAACTGCCCGCACAAAATCAGCAGTGCAGCACCGTGATCAAACAGCACGCAAGGCAACTGCCTACCTTTCTCCCGACCCCCAGCAGAGGGTCCACAAACAGGCGGATGGCACAGTATTTGCGTCAGCATTCTCCAAACTCGTTAAATTTGTGGCACAGCAACCGCCTACCTTGCTTCCGATCAGTACGCAAAACCACTAACCACACGCGAAGATTTACCCAGAAGTTTACTGCATATTTGCATTAACTAATGACTACACAACTTAACTCATACGCTTCATGTATACATGGGTCAGACTATCGTCTACCTCGTCAACTTCAAGCAATCCCAGGTGGACTCCTGGAAACTGCACTACCGCCATGGAATCCCATCACATTAACATAGGTACTGTATAGCTCAAGTCAAATTTGAAATGGCAGGGATGTATTGCAGATTCACTTCGGTTTTTGGACTGTCAAAAGCATGCAGGAAGCTGCCCAGCAGAGACCCGGCAACTCCAGATGTCGCAGTTATGGCTTGTGGTATGCAGCTGCTTGATCTTGCAATTTAGTTGAGCTCTCAGGTTCATTCTTAACATTGCTTGGCTCATCGACGGCCATCGCACTGGCATCCACCTGCTGCAGTTCACAGCACCATGAAGAGAAAAAGACAAGCTTTGGTTAGTTGAACAGAGTCAGAGTGTTGATAGCATGCACTCTTCGAGTTCGTCCATGTGGTATTATATCAGTGAATACAAAAGAAGGCACTTACAGGAGCTTGCTTCGAGGAACCAATGTCTTCTGCCATGGGTTCCAGTCCTCTATGGTCAGATGCAACTCTGCCACCATCCTGCACAATACAAGATCAATAAGAATGTCAGCAGATAATCACATTAGTCGAGAAAACAGAAGTGAAAAAGGAAATGAAAATACCTGCACTTTGGTCTCATTTTCACCAAATTCTCTCTTAACTTTTATACCTAGAATGCTCCTCCTACAAAAGTTGACAAGGGGCACACATCAGGATGAAAAATAAAACCCAAAACGTAATGAGTAGTCACTCAGAGAGGGAGGGAGGGAGGGAGAGAGAGACCTTGCTGACTCTTCCACAGCCTTGTGATCATCCACTTCCATATCAGAGTCGGGATCATGCCGTTCATCTGGATCATCTTGATCTTCATCTGGCTGTACATCAAACATGTCCAAAAACAATCAGGTTTTGACTTATCACTTCCAATAGAATACCAGGGCAAATTCAACCAACACTAAAGATCATTTGTGAAGTTACATTTCTGATTTCTGATAGCTTAACACTTGTAGCCAATCACTTTATGTAGATGGTTGAAGACTTGAACGATAAAACTAACTAAAATAAATTATCAATCATCCAGTTTTTGTTCATGTTGGCATAAATGATATTTGTTCAATTCAGCATGATAAGTCCTAACATTCAGACTGTTTGGGGCCATGGAGCATAACACTAAGCTTGAAAAATAGCATCAAAGTGTGCTTCAAATAAAAGAATATTCTGTGGCAAAAGCCACTCTTATTTTTTAACTATAACACAGTCTCTGGTACACAAATAATTCAAATGAACTGAATATCAAACAAAATATGGATGAGAAGAAATCCACAAAAAATGTGGAAACTGGAATGTGTGCACAATCTTGTCATGCCACCTCAGCTGAGAAGCATAGCACATGCATGTATATCACAACATTGAAACACAGCACGTCCACTGTATCAACAGGTCAAGTCACTACATAGATCAAGACAATGTTAAAGAACAACAATAGACACTAGTTCATTTGTATCTGTAGTAGAAAAAGGGTGCCAAGCTTCTACCATCCTTCCAGCGTTGGTCGACAAGAAAAGAACAATGTTCTAAAAGCAGATCTATTAGGCGCTATACAAGGAACAGGACCCACCACGTTACTATTTACTGAAGGCTGTCCAATCAGTACTGAGCAGTTAGGATCTAATTTCAGTTACTAACTAATATTTAAAGCATATAAGAAATAATATAATGACTGGATATAGGTATCACTACCAATTTGCTTTTAGGAATCTGCATCTGGTAGAGATAAAGCTATCACAAATTTTAAAATAAATTGAAAACACACATCTAGCACTCATGAGGGGACACACAATTATCTTGCTAGTTATAACAGGATGCTCAGTTGCTCACCTCAGGTACTTCTGTGTCAGGAACTCTCTCTTGAAACTGGACACTAGGAGCATGTCGAAGTTTTGAAAGATTATCCAGAAGTTTAGATCTTATATCATCCAGTTTGTGTCGTGTATTTTTGTTTTCCATGTTACTTGGTGCAACATGAAGAGTGTAATCTGGACCGAAGTATTCATAGTACTCGTTGACAGGCATCTTGTCTTCAAGCTCTTGGCCAAGAGCAACTCCCGTCTGCACAAAATATATTTTTTTAGGGAAGAAATGGATGAATCAGAAGTGCAAATATATTCCATTCTAACATCTGCAATCTAAGTTTTTTAAGAAAAATTCCTTGGTACAACAGGAAGGTGGCCTGTCAGTTAATTTGTTTTCTGTATCTACCAATAATCTACTCTAAGCTTGACTAACAAAGCACTTTTACTAATCCCCAATATAATTTGAGGAACACAAGGTGTTCTGTTATTCGATATGCTTATACACATCTATACTCTTTAACATATGCATTTCAGCAAGAGAACATATACTAACATTCCAAATCATGTGTTACATGTATAGCTCAAAAGTCAAAACCAAGGTCATGGGTATTCTGTGAACGAAATTGCTAACAGCAAGTGCACACTGAAGTTAAAAAATACAATCACATCAGGTTCTAGCATTTTCTAGCTCGCATTTCGAATCATCAATAAATAATATTAGCTTAACTAACTCATGTTGGCAACTGCAGTACACAGGCATAAGGATTCAAGAAAATCAACTTTTACTTAGATCGTCATACCTCATAACACCAGCAGCGTGCAACATTTCTTATGGTATATCCACCACCACCAAGGAGCAACAATGGAACATTGAAAGACCTCATGTACCTAACACATTCCGCATGACCTCTGATTGAAAGATTGAAGCAGCCCAACCTATCCCCAGACAAGGAATCAGCCCCACACTGAAGCACAACTGCGCCAGGGCGGAAAACCTCCATAACTTTGCCCATGATTGGCTTGAAAAGGGACTGGTAGCTTTCATCATCAATCCCATCATCCAGAGGGACATTCAGGGAGTAGTGCTTCCCCTTTGAGTGCCCAATGTCACGGATATCCCCTGTTCCTGGGAAATAATCCCCAAACTTGTGGAACGAAACTGTCATAACCCTGTCTGTTGTGTAGAAAGCCTCCTCCACTCCGTCCCCATGGTGGATATCGATGTCGACATACAGAACTCTCTGTAAATATTAATTGAAGCATCACATGTTAGCACAGCAAAATGACTAGGAGTGATTTGATTGAACATTCATAGACGAGAAGGGAGGCTATCAATCAAAACTAGTGACCATGGAAATGGAGAAAAAGTTGTTATATCTACTTTTAGACCTAATCTACCCCAAATCGTACACATACCCATCACCAAGTAAATATAGAATTAGACACACCAGCAAGCAACTTCGAAAAATTATCCACTATTGCGTAACTACATGGAAACGTATCCAACCAAAACGCTTAATTAATCGAGCCAATCAAAACAAACCAAGGGAATAGCGTTGAGGAACCATGATCATCACCTCGTGATGCTTGAGCAGCTCGAGTATGGCGAGCACGATGTCGTTGACGTAGCAGAAGCCCGACGCCTCGCACTTCTTCGCATGGTGGAGGCCACCGGACCAGTTGATTGCGATGTCGTGGCCGTGGTTGAGCTTGACGGCCCCGCCGACGGAGGCGCCCGCGTAGGTCTGGCAGAAGCTGTAGAGGCCGTCGAAGACGGGGCAGTCCTCGCCGACGTTGAAGCGCTTGAGCAGGCGGATCTGGTCCTGCTGCGTCTCGGGCGTGACGGAGCGCAGGAAGTTGATGTAGTCGTCGGCGTGGAAGCGGCAGAGGTCGCGGTCGCGGGCCGGGTTGGGGCGGTACACCTGCATCTGGTTGAGGAGGCCGTAGCGCGCCAGTAGCGAGTGCGTCATCCGGATGCGGTGCGGCTTCATCGGATGGCCCTGCCCGTAGTAGTAGTTGCCCACATCCGGGTCGTAGAAGTAGCACACGCGCCGCTTCTGCCCGTCGGGGCCAACGGACGGGAGGGAGTTGCCGCCGGAGCCCGCCGATGACGGGTCCATCGCCGCCGCCGCCGCCGCCGCCGCAGGATTTGGCGTTTGTGTGGTTTTTTTTCCCCCTCTTTTTGGCGGCCGGCGGAGCCTTTTGTTTTGAGGAGAAAACGGGCGGGGTCTGGCGATGGAAGGGGAGGAGCGCAGAGCAGAATTTATACAAACGGGAGAAAATGGAAGAAGGGACTAGAAAACGAAGTAGGCGACGGCAATTGCAAAACGAGGGTTTGATTAGGTTCACCGATCGGTATTGGTCCCTATTGGTATACGACTACCTGAAAACTTTTTTTTACTTCGCCTTTCTTGTTCTTATTATTAAGAAATGAGAAGCATAAGGATCGGATATCTTCTATCTCCTATGTCTAAACAGAAGATCTCTAATAAAAAATTCTCTACCATCTCACGAAGCCACATCATTCAAAGACCCACAAGTCACTAACCTCCAAGGCTCCATTCGCGTGCCCTTAAACTCTGACTTGATCCGCTTTTTTTTTTATCCGAAACAGTATTTTTCTCTTATAAATTCATCCATCATTCCTCCAAACTATCCAAATTCTTCCAAATCAAGCAAATGCATCCCAAGCGTCTTCTCACAGCTGTGTTACTAGCTCAAGCGGTTCTCCGTTTCCTATCCTCTAATCACCCTCTATCTGATCCACTTCCTCCACGCATAACACCATCTGCCATCCTTTAAACCTAAATCATCCATGTAATCAGCCTGTAACACAGTAAAAAAATGTTCTCTCTCTTTCCCCTCACCCAATTGCATGAAGCTCTGAGGTGGACGATGGTAGCCTCCAACAAGTTCTTGCGAATGGAGGATGTCAGGAAACCAGTCATGCCAATCCATTTATCTTAAGCACCTAAACATAATCTGCATTTAAAAATTCCTATTTTCAAAAACCTTGCATATCAATTTCTGCACTTTCTAGGCTCTACGATGTTCGCTCGGACAGTCTGGTAGGACATCATAACACATGTAACATATAGTATGAGATATCACACACACACATCCAGCCCCACTTGTCAGTCCATCACACACACCAGCCTCTCCCTTGTTCATTCTCTCACACGCACCAAGAAAAAGAACAAAGAAAGGAGATGAGAAGAGAAGAAAGAAGAGGAGGGAGGAGACGCACAGGAGCACCATTGTAGGATGCCACCGACGAGCTTCCCCATCACTACCACGCTTTCAAGCTCGCCGGAATTGAAGGAGAAGACATCAAGACTTCATCTTTATTCTCAAGCCATGGAGGAGCTCCCAGGGTCGATCTCCCTCTCTAGGTCGGTCCAAGACGAGCTGTTGCAGGTGGAGATCCCCGCGACATGGTCAGCAAGCCCCAAGTCCTCTCCCTCTCCATCCTCCTCTCAATCACCCTCCACACAAGCTTCAAGTTCATCCATGGTCGCCACCACCATGGATGAGCTTGAGCTCCACAACACCATGCACGTTGAATCTAATACCTAGAATGAGTTTCCCACATCACTAGGAGACTATCGAAACAAACCGCATTCAAATCGATATCTAAATGCACCCGAAATCATCTCTGACATGTTTTTCATGTGTGCTAAATTGTGTTTTTCGGTCCGGCGCTCTACAAGCAGTTCGCCAAAACACACGTTCTCCAGAACTATGCGGTGCTCACCGGGACACTCCGCCCACTTGAACAGTTTGTCAGTCCATAGTAGAAGCCCCATATGCATATATGATCTTGTAAAATTCATAGAAAAATTATTTTAATTTCAAAAATTATGAAGTAAGTTTTGCCGATTTTCTTATGAAATTCTCTATCATCTAAACATGAGTTTGAAAACCAAAATAGATTTTTTAATTTTGACTAAAATTTGGATGCATTATTCTTATTAAATAAATAACTCCTCTAAATCTTAAAAAAATCTTGAGACCAAATTTTTAGCTTTCTTTGAGCTAGAAAATATATTTTGTGCATCATCTCATTTATGTGTGAACTTGACATACCTTTTCTAAGCCTCACATGTGAACCTAACACTATAAACGTTTCGCTTTTGAACAATGAGCACATGCACCTGGTTAGATGGACTCCTAAGCACCTTAGGAACACATCCACAACCACGAGCTAGCAAAAACATGCAAATATCCTAGGTGAGGATTTCATTTATGAAAGCCTAAGAACACACAAGATGTGTTCTCACAGACAGTCCGACTGATCATCCGGATAGTCCGCGAGAACACCTACACTTAGAAACATCTCACAAAAAACACTTCTTCTAAAAAACAATTTGATCAGATTTATAGAAAATGGTATTTACATTTGTATCTCTAAATAGAATTAGTATAGAAATATATAATGTGATTAATCTAATAATGATTATTTGATATTATAAATCTTAGTATTTTTTATAGATTAGTCAACTTAAGTTTATTTGACTTCTTTAAAGTCTGAGATGATGAAAAAATGGATAAAAATTTCATAGAGATAAAACTTATCGCACTGTGTCACTGACACAGTGTCAGTGACACATGGTATTTTTTATACTACTTACAGCGTAATGATGGTAAATATATAAATCTTCTAAACTTATCTCTACTATTTCCACGAGAGTTTTAGGCCTTGTTTAGTTTATCCCTTAAAGTTTACTTTCTATCACATCGAATATTTGGACATATGTATGGAGTATTAATAAATATAGACTAAAAAATAACCAATTACACAGTTTGAGACTAATTTGCGAGACGAATTTTTTAAGCCTAATTAGTCCATGATTTGACCATGTGGTGCTACAGTACACACATGTGCTAATGACAGATTAATTAGGCTTAATAAATTCGTCTCGCGGATTACTGATGAATTCTGTAATTTGTTTTTTTATTAATATCCGAACATCCCATACGACACCTCATGTGACACCCGATGTGACACCCAAAACTTTACACCTAGATTTAAACGGCTTTAGACTGTCTCCAACAACCGCGACCCAAAATACAAGACCCATTCGTCATTTGGGTAGCGCTATAGGCAAATGATTTAATATCTATTTTTCGTCTTCTTCAACAACAAGACCCAAAAGATAATCCTTTCTGCAAATGGATCTCCAGAAGAGAGGATAGTCACATTTAAGTTATGCCTTTTCTGACACATATAATGAGTTTTTTATTGGACCTATTTTAATTTAAGTTCCGCGATCTTGTGTTTGAGACAGCCTTAGGCTGTCTCCCACGCCGAGACGCAGACCCAAAATACGTCCCCAATAGTGTTTTGGATGGTGTTCCTCCAACGGCTCACCCAAACCCGTGACCCATTTTGCCAATATCGATCGCAATAAAGCATCGCCTCTCTCTCGCTTCATATAAATCGTCCGCGCTTCAGACCGCTTCGCTCGAGGTGGCCCGCCTCAAGACAGAGCCGCGCGCCCGCGGCGTTCGCTTCGCTTCGCGCTGTCGGCCAGATCCCGCCCCCCCCTCAAGAAACGCACGCCGCCGGCCGGCTCCACCGGTCCCAAAGCAATGGGCGACGGCGACCTGCATCTCGGCTAGGCACTCCCCTAGCCAAGGCGTGTGGGTGCCGAATCGCATGGCGCCAGTCGTCGCCGCCTCGCTTCTCCGTCTCCTCGCCAAGCCGCCCCTCTCCTGCAGCCGAGGTGCGCTGGGCCGCCCAACATCACAGAGATCCGACGGATTAGCTGCACTCGCGTCCTTCCGTGGTGCTGCGGTGTAGCGAATCGAGATCCGGTTAAATCACGGTACACTTCTCCCTCCCGTCTGTGGGCCCATGGAGTCAAGGGAGCTCCAATGATCACTGCGCAATCGAGGCTTCTTCTGGTTGCATCCTAGCCTTCATCCGCATGCTCCACCACCGAAGCACCAAGCCACCAACAGCTTGGGAAAGCAAGGAGATGGCAAACTATCCATCGAAACAAAGGGTGGTATAGAATCTTCTATTCCCATCCCAAATAGCTCAGCCGAACGCACCGAGGAGAGAGAGATTTTTTTGGACCTAGAGAGAATTTTAAGTTCACTCTGCATCACCTAAATCCTAGTATGGGTGTTTGATTTTGGTCTTTCTCGTTAGAGATAGCAACATAACCTCCCCAAAACGCAGAATAACCAGGCTGCCCGTTTTCTTCCTTCCCTGCCGAAGCGCGGCGTGCGCCCCTTTTTGTACTAGAGAAGTTCTAGAAGCTTCTCGAAACATCGCTCCGTCCCCTCCTTCGGTCAAACCCCAGATCCCGAAGCCCCAGACCAGCACCGCTCCGCATGGACCATCCGTGGCGCTTCCTCGCGGGCGCCGGCACCGGCGCAGACCTCTGCCCGGTCTGTTGCGCGCGCCACTTCCCCTTCTGCCCGCCGCCGCCTCTCCCGCCGCGTCCCTTCCCCTACGACATCCAGCCGCCGCCACCCCCTCCCCCGCCGAACCCCTTCCCATTCGACTTCCACCCGCCGCCGCCACCGCCGCCGATGTGGGGCCCTCCACCTCCCGGACCGCACGACCCGCGTCCCTACGAGCTCCCCGGCAGGGAGGGGCCTCACAAGCGGATGCGCGTGGGCGAGGCACCACCGTTCGATCCGTACGACTTTGTGCCTCCACCGCCGCCGGGAAGGGCTTCTGTGGAGGGCGATCGGCTGCTCGGCCTGATCCGGGACCATGGCCGCAATCCACTTCCTGGTTGCCCACCTGACGGCGGCTTTGGTTACGGAGGAGGTAGATTCTATCCCCGGCAAGGAGATGATTTTGCGGATTTTGACCAAAAGTTGCCACCTCCCATGCCGATTGATGATAGGCATAATGGCTTCGGTCAAGGTTTTGTGACCGAAGAAGCCCCTTACCGGAAGTATTTTGACGTTGCCAATCACCATTTCCATCAGCTCCACCCAGAGGCATTGCCTGGTGTGCCGCTGCACCCTCCACTGCCTCGCTATCCTGAGGCAGCCAATCCCCATGGTTCACATACTTGGCATCTTGAGGCAGGTGCTGTGCCACCACCAGCAGAGCCTCCATTCCCCTCTAACCAGGATTACCGTGCTGCACCGCCACGGCTGACTGCAAGTTCGTCATTGTTTCCTGTCCTTTCTGGTTCTCCAACAACGGAAATTATTCCATCGACCACTTGTACCTTGCCTCAAGCTCATCCGATGCCAAACACAAACCGTTATGATGGACACATCAACTATCAGGTGCCTCTATGCTTTCAGCACCTATGTATTGTAGAAGTTTAGGATGGCAGATGGCTTATTCTTACATCAAAAGCGTTGACCACTGTTTGCTTATTCACTAACAGGGGCCAGGTTTCATTTATCGACCGCAGTCAGAGCAGAGCTTGATAGATGGAAGGCCGACCAGTGCACATTATTCTCTGGAAAATTCCAAAGTCACGATCATCAATGCTTGTGATTTGTTCAAGCCGCCCCTTCGTGTTTCACGCCCTGACCATATTGTTATCATCCTCAGAGGGCTTCCAGGTTTACTTGAAATACTGTTGACTTTCTTATCATTTTATTATTGACAAAAATAATTGCATGCAAATTAAATAATATTTATCAATTTCAACTTCCTAAATGATTATGATAGCGGTTCCTACTTCATAGCGTGGAATGAAGTGATAGGCCAAACAGTGTCATACATTAGCCCTTTTACATTATGGATGAGGATGAAATCAGCACACTTTGTTCTGTTGTTTTAAACTGGCAATTTGTAAAGTTCATATTGCATATGTGGTTTGCATAACTGAATGATATTGGCTTTATAGTGTCCCAAATTATCAATTTTTGTATTCAATAAAGTTATTTCACAAAGCCGCAGTTAGGTTGTCTTTCACTATGGTTGTGAACTATAATTCGTACAAAACTGTAACATGTAGGTAGTGGAAAGAGTTATCTGGCAAAGGCATTGCGCGATCTTGAAGTTGAGAATGGTGCAAATGCGCCTAGGATCCACTCCATGGATGATTATTTCATGATTGAAGTTGAGAAGGTCAGCAGGGATTGGAGACTACTGTTCTTTCCAATATTGATTTAGTTTGTGTAATGATTGTCTTAATCTGGGTAATCTGGCCAATGTTCTCTTAGAAAGTGGAAGACACTGAAGGCTCTAAATCTTCTAGTGCATCAAAAGGGAGGAGGCAGTTGACCAAGAAAGTGATTGAGTATTGTTATGAGCCGGAAATGGAGGAGGTGATATTACTTTCAGCAACTCTGTAATTCTTTTTATCTTGTCATATGCACCTGCAAACTCGAGCTCGCTACATTAGCAAAGCAATTACACTCAAATGCTATCATTTTTAAAAATATGCAAAGCTAATTGCCTAGTAATTCAACTTTTCATGGTGACACTTCTTTGTTGATACTAGGAAAAGGAATTTTAAGGTATCTTTCAATATACGATGCCCAATGATAACATTTTAAAATTAAAAATGAATCATATGCTGCCCCTCCAGAACATCAACATATAGAATCAGGTCCATTTTTAGGCCTTCTCTGGGCAGGCTTTGAATATAAAGTTACAAATAACTTGTTTTTTGGTTTCAACTCAGTCCTTGCTACTTAATTTTTGTTTCTGTTCTTTTTGCCTGTTTATCAGCTATTATCTAAACCCGTATTGTCATTGCTGATTTTTTCTGTGTATTTCATAGACGTACAGGTCAAGCATGTTGAAGGCATTTTCAAAGACCCTTGATGAAGGAAATTTTACATTTGTGATTGGTATGAAGTTATTTAGAGCAGCTTATACCTCAATCATACTTCCCAATTCCCATATGTGGTATTTTCTTCTCATGGTTGTCTCTCCAATATTCTGGAGGCCACATATAGTTGCCTTCAAATTTCATGGGTTAATGAAAAACTTTACCAGGCTTATTTTTCCCTCTTTCACACCATCAGTGCTACATATCAGCAGTCAACACCTTCATGTACCAGTGAAAGATATTCCTTTTCTTTTCAGCAATCAGAAATTTTTTTATTCTCTTTTGGTTGGGTCTTCAGTTATGTGCTGCTTTGTTTCCAAAAGTGACAGGATGGATAACTTGAAATTTGGACAGTGCCCACTTTTGTTGGTACTTCGTGATATTTTGTATTGTTTAAAACTTCAATAATTCAATTTTAGTAACACTTTAGCTGCCCTAGCAAAATTCAGCGGCTGTGCACCAAGAGATGCCTTCAATTCCAACGGCTGATGCTGTGTTTCTGGTAACTGACTTTGTT
The DNA here is from genome assembly GCA_904845875.1 of Miscanthus lutarioriparius. NCBI lineage: Eukaryota > Viridiplantae > Streptophyta > Magnoliopsida > Poales > Poaceae > Miscanthus > Miscanthus lutarioriparius. The sequence continues at coordinate 70,753,717 of CAJGYO010000008.1, forward strand.
TACTGCTGGTATTCCTGGCCGTTTTAGTGGATGACCGCAATCTGCGGGTAGCTGATTTTGCTCAATTTTGGGCTACTGCGAAGGTAAATCCTCAGTCTCTGATGTGTTGACTACAAGATTACTTTGCTTATGGATTTCTTCTTTTTTGGGGTTTGACCCATTAAAGAGGTGCCACTTGCTTGAAAATAAAAATTCACCTCCAAGGAGATGATATATTTTTCTTTTCCTAAAAGGTATTATATCCTGTGGAATACTTTTATCTCATTACAAGGAACAACCCTTCAATTGTTATTTTTCTTTTTAGGTGTCCTCATGCTTGTGTAATTTTATCCTTCTCCCTCCATGTACTTGTTGGTTGTTACCCTTACTGTATCATTTTGTATGGTAGCTGGCTTGTTTTCCATTCCATTAGCATTTTTCTTACGTGCCGAGTAGTACTTGTTTTTGCTATTGAGGTGCCTTTGGCTTTCGTTCGTGTTCTCTTTTATTGGTGCAGTAGACCATAGTTCTACATGGCCAGAATCAACTACCGCACTGCTGAAGAAAGCAATGTTGCTGGTTTTGTTGGTCTGAAGTGTATTTTTGCATTTTTGAGTATAACTTGTTGAGTGCTATTTTGTGAAAGCTATTCAAAGTATATATTTCAGTGGATTAATCTTGTTTTTGTTAGACGATATTGACGTTTCAGGAGCTACTCTTGCATGCTATTTAGAATTTGATTTCTTTTTAATTGATGTCTCATCTCATTTCATAGTGAAATCATCCTGATAGTGTTCTGATTCCTATTTTCTCTTTTGCAGAAATCAGGCTATGAGGTGTACTTGCTGGAGGCACCATACAAGGATCCAACGGTAATTGCTGCAGTATTGTCAATCATAAGTCCGCTCACTGTTAAATATGTATTTAGATGTTTGGTAACCACCTACTTTGTCATGCTTGGGGCATTGGATGAACCTAGCATGTCTCATTTCCCTTTTTTGACATAACTACATGATATTATCCACCAAATCTTCTAGTGTGTACTGGTCCTAATCAATCATGCACATTCAAGTCTGGAAATTAGATTAATTGGAGGCGGGCAGAAATTTTGCCAGAATGTTGTATCTTCATAATTTCAGTTACTGTTCTTCAGTGAAATCAAGTAGATTATGTGTTCCAACTTCAGTAAATTGTATACTTTTGCTTAGGGCAGTCCATAGAATATTTTACTGGTCTACAGTAGCAACCATACAAAAGTTTGTATATAGGCACCAACAATAAGCTTTCTGCTATTGGGTTTTGAATCCTTTTACTAATTGGATACTGTTATGAAGGATTATCTTGTATATCATTCTTCACATGACAGTAATGCTAATGCATGCATCTTCAGAATTGCCATTCCTTCTATTTTGTATCTCTACTTTTCTATTTACTGGATTAACTAAGAGTCTTAAGATTGCTTTCGTTATTGCAGTTACCTCATTGTTAACTATATCATAGCAGGTGTTTGATATCCTTATGAATAACAGGGCTGTGCTGCAAGGAATGTGCACGGATTTACATTGGATGAGATAAAAAAGATGGCAGCAGACTGGGAGGAGGCTCCACCACTGTATCTGCAGCTAGATATACATGTATATTTCTTGCCATTATTTATAGTTGCAGTTAAGAACAACTATCTTGTGCATGCTTATCATGTCTCTCATCATTGACTATCCTTATTTCTCAGTCATTGTTCCATGATGATAACCTTCGTGGCCATTCTATACAAGAGGTAATGATATTCTTTAGTTGCTTTTAGGTAGATTGACATGTTAACAATTTTTGTTCTGTCAAATAGGTAGATATGGACACTGAGGATGTTGATGATGCTAATGACACAACTAGCATCATTGCTGAGAACTCGCAGAAGGCTGTACAGGATCCACCATATGAAGGTACGCCTTTATACATTTCTTTCATTCTTGACCTAGGATGTCACTGGACGTAGCTTGTCTGCTTAATATTCACCTCAATTACGAGGAGGCCTGTAATGCACAAAACTTTATTAATTGGTTAGATGTATACCACCTTTTCAAGGCAGAGTTTGTGATGTACTAGGATAATGATTTAGGGGATCGACCAAGTTTGTACTTCTTGATACGCTCATATTCACTTTGTCAATTTAGCTATATATACTATGGGAATTTTAATTGGAAAAAGGGGTGTGGATGTGCTGTCAAGAATTTGAATCTGCACGGAAACAGGCCTTCTTTTGTAGTGTCATCTAGTGCATTCTTGTGTACAGCTAGTATATATATATATTCCATGTGCTCAGTTAAGATTGACATCACATTGAGGTTTTACAAATAGTTAAATAATAATTGTCTGCAGGCTTCTCAAAGCCAGAGGAGAAGTGGAACTCAGAAGTAGAAGATGACCTGGATGGCTTAAAAGAGCTAGGACAGAGTAAATGGTCAACAGATTTTGAGGATGACACTGAAAAGTCTAAAAATACAGAGGAAAACACACATGCTCTTTCTGGCCTGGCCCAGACATATAGCACTGGACGCAAAAGAGTCAGTTGGGGTGATCGGGTATGCTTATGTTTCAGTGTGAACTTTATATGTTGGCGCTCTTGTACTTTGTTTGTGCTATTTTCTCAAAATAGTTGGGTAATTATCATCTTTATTGAAATGTGCTTCTAACTGCTGAGCTAAAACATATATATAGTTTACTAGTTGGACATATTTGTTCAGTTATTTCTCGCATAATATGGCACTTCAGAGATAGAACTCAATGGCCAAGCTTATGTCATAACTACACTGTTTCTGTTGACAAGTGCTCATCCTTCATCTTATATACTTTTGCAGTTTGAAAAGGGTGGGTTTTCCATTTCTGCAACTAAAAGAAAACTTACTTCGTCACTAGTCATAGGGCCTGGATCTGGGTACAATTTGGTAAGTATCGACTCTGCCAACTTTTTGACATTTAGTCAGTAACACCTCGAGTTTCTGCTGTTATACATCATTTGGCCTACCATCTGTTATTGTAAAAGCCACTTCTATGTTGTCCATCCTATTTTATTTCATCTTGAAAAGGTGAATTCTGCCATCATGGGAATATGGAATGGTGAAATAGGACATTATAAAGGAGCAGTGTAGTCTAGTCTAAGGAATGACTTTATGTTTTACTTTGCTTACTATATTCTATGTTTGATTCTGTTGGGACTTGGTGCTCTGGTCTCAACCAATGATTTATATTCTTCGTTTGGGTGCCATGATCCAATGTTACAAGCTATGATCGTTCTCACTGCTTCCAGTGAGCAGCACCTCTAGCAAACTTGTAAGCATAGGACTGTATCTTGCAGGTCTCCAACCCTTTGGCTGAAGATGATTCCACAGGGACAAAAGGGAAGACAAACAACGAGACCAAAAGACGGTTCAGTGAACAACTTCGTGTTGAAGGTGAATCCTTCAGGGCAGTTTTTGACAAGACAAAGCAGAGCATTGGAGTTTTTGAGAATGGAGATGAGGAATAATCCTTGACTAGAGGTTCTTTTAGTTTGCCCTTCAGTGTTTTGGATGCCCAAGATGACTTGGGAGGGGACTAGTGCAGACAGCTTGGAGTCAAGTCACAATTTTGAGCCATTCAGTGAATTGTGGGATCCATATTCCATAGTCCAATCGCCTTTGCCAAGGGCAATGAGCGTTCCAATGTGCCGTTCAGCGAAAGCAATGCGGTCCTGTAAGTAGATATAGGTGACAAATTTTTTTTTTCACGGGCTTGGCCTTACAAGGGCAACCCACACGCCACAAGGATGCGCTGTACCAATGTATCAGCCACGCTGATTAGTGGCCAGTAGTTTTTACATGTTTCTGTTAGGAGGTTACAATGAGAAACTATTCGTCTCTCTTTTCTACTACTGTAACGAGTAAACTGTCTGAACAATTGTTTTTTTAAAGAGATGGTAAGAGCTCTGCCTTGCAGACTGCAAGTAGGATTGGCAAAAAGAATGAGGCATAGTCTAGCCTGTAGCCGCCATGGCAGGGATGCCGTAGCGGCCTACAGAAAGAACTCAACGAAGTGCAATGAATGATGCCCAACACAGAAAAATGTCGCTGTTGAACGTCTTCTTTTGCTCGTATCGCAATGGCTAAAGGTGTGGAGCATCCATTAAAAAAGAATCCGTTGGTTTCTCTCTTTCCACAAGTTTACACTGTAGATGCATATCTCATTGAATTTTTGATTTTCCTGTTTTGGCACTGTCTTTACAACAAATTCTCACCAGTCAGAAATGGAGTAATCAGCCGCTTGAATATGCAGGTTAGAGGGAAATTCTTGCTGGTTCCGTTTTGGCACTGTCTGAACAATTGTTTACAGCTGATCTGGCTGGTTCTGTTTGCCAGCTAGTTAGCTGATCTTAGCTGGTTCCGTTTCCCAGCTGGCCCTGATCGCTTCGCTGAAAAGCCAGGCTAAAAAGTACTATTTGTTGATTTTTTGTGTAAAAAAAATATTATACCATGACTGATAAGCTAGGCTGATAAGTTCAAACAAACAGGGATGCCGTAGCGTGTTTTTTCATTAGATATCGTAAAGCTGTTATTTCATTTGCTGTCGTTATCACCGAACGGAGATGGGTCTCTGGCCTTCCAGGCATAGCGGTAGCGCTGGACCCGAACGTTTCTACGCTACTCGTATTGCATACGAAATATTCCTAGTTCACTACTACACTAAACTTTACCGGGCGGGCATAAACGATTAATCGAGGCAGGCATTGCAACCACCTTAGTTAAAAGATCACGGTAGATGGGATATTTTTCGAGGCGGTTCGATGCCCGTCTCGGTAAATAAAATAAAAAAACTAAAAGCATCTAGGCCTCTTGTTGGGTTTCGGTGATTAATGACAATACAAGATTATTATGACTAACGTGTGTTTTGCAGAGGCAATTAAGTTAGGTCATGATAATGGAGATCGATTGGGCAATCATGGATGCCATACCCCTACGATGGAAATCGTTTCGATTTTCAAAGGATGGACGACAAGGTTAAGGATGACTAGTTCTAAGTGTCGATAGGAGTTGGAGAGACACTTAGAATAGTTTAGGACTTTGTTTTTCCTTTGACCGTACTATTAAGGGGGTATGAACGGGTAGCTTGACCTAGGTGAGTCTAGTGAGTTAGGTGTGGTGCACACTTGCTAAGTCTAGCACTAGGTAGCTCCAACAAAGCCCTTAGATCCTATAGAGCAAACTTTATTCACATATGATCGAGAGTTGGAAGTGAATGGAGGGTCAAATACTGACCGGACGCTGGCTCCGGTGCGACCGGACGCTGGCCGCAGGGTTCGGTCAGTTCATTTGACCAAGGAGATTGCGTCTGGCACGACCGAATGCTAAGTGGTCGAGTGACCGGACGCTGAGGACCAGCGTTCGGTCAACTCCAGTAAGGTTCCAGAGAAGGAATTCTTCGACCGGACGCGTCCGGTCAGTACTGACCGGACCCTGGGGGTTCAGCGTCCGGTCGAGTACAGTAAGGTTCCAGTGAGGGATATTTGTGACCGGATGCGTCCGGTCAGTGGTGATCGGACCCTGCCAGCGTCCGGTCAACACTTAAACACTAGTGTGCGGGTTGAACTGACCGGAGCATCCGGTCAACATGACCGGAGCATCCGGTCATCCCGCAGAGGCACATAACGGTTCGTTTTTCAGCCCATGTTATAAATAGAAGTTCCACTCGTGTGTGGAGTGACCTTTGCTCATTCCAAAAGCTGAAACACATCTTAGAGAGTGCCAAGAAGAGCAAGGTCCTAGTGAGGTGATTAAGATTTGAGAATCAAGAGAGAGACCTCATTAGCCAGATCAAGAGTAGCAAAGTGTGCATCCATTCTTCTCCCTAGGCTTGTTGTGGTCAAGTGAGAGTCCGTGCTTCTTACTCTTGGTGATCGCCATCACCTAGATGGCTTGGTGGTGATTGGAGAGCTTGGTGATCATCCGGAGAGCTTGTGGATGACCCAACTCAAGTTGTGAGTGGTTGTGTGTGATTCACCGCAACGGAGTGTCGAAGAATCAACCCGTAGAGAGCACTTGATCCTTGCGCGGATCAAGGGGGAGCTACACCCTTGCGCGGGTGCTCCAACGAGGACTAGTGGGGCGTGGTGACTCTTCGATACCTCGACAAAACATCGCCGCGATTCCTCTCCCTCTCTATTTACATTGAGCATTTACTTTGAGTATTTACTTTAAGCATTTACTTTGAGCAATTCAATTCTTGTTGTTACATTCATAGAATTGCCATGATAGAGTAGGATTGGAACTTAGGTTGCAAGTCTTTTTGTGCGGTAGAACAATTGAAAACACTTTCTAGGCACAAGGGGTTAATTAGGCTAACCATAGGATTTAATTATTGCAAAGAAATTTAGAATTAGCCCAATTCACCCTCCTCTTGGGCATCTTGATCCTTTCAAAAACAAAAAAGGATACCCGTGGATAAGCTCGGTGAGCCCACCCACGGGCCTGCAGAGCCCATCCACGCGCCGCACCGCTGCTCGCCGGATCCACACCGCTGTCGCGTCCGCTCATTGGAGGAGGCCGCCCGCTCGCCGGATCCGCTCGCTGCTCGCCAGATCCAGCCACCATGGGCGCGGATCCGGCCTCCAGTCGTGGATTCGGCCACCACGGGCGTGAATCCGCTCGGTCATCGTCGTCGGTGGTGGTGGATGTGGTCCGGCGGTGGATCCGCTTGCTCGTCGTCATCGGCGGCACATCTGGGTGCAACCCAGCCTCGTCCTCGGGCTGCCGGTGAGGTAGGGAGAACAGAGCCACTGCTGGAGAGCGCGCCGCGCTGCTGGAGGGGTGCCACTCGCCCAGGCTACCGCCTGCGCCCGCTGGAGGGGCACCACTCGCCTAGGCCGCCACCCACGCCCACCGAGGGGCCGCTCTTGTAACAACCCATGGTTTTGCATGTAATGAAAAACCCAACTTTTAAATTTTTTCTTAAAACATTGCTTGTCATTGTATTGCATGTAATATTAGGTCAAACTTAAGTCAACTGTTTCCTCTTCTAACCCTGATTTCAAATGAAAACCTAATCCCTCTTCCTCTTATTCAAACTGAATTTACAATGATCTTGTACACCATATAGTATAGATGCATGAGTGATTTGGATCTTATCTTGTGTGTGCTTGGAGGTAGCCCTTCTTCAAAAATCCTTGTGTAGGAAATAGAGACCACAAGCAGCTAGCACTAGCACATGGACCCTCATGCACAAGCTGGCCAGCCCGGACATCGGCCCACCAAGAGCAGCTGGACACCACGCCTCTTTGCCCTCACGTGTGTTGCATGCACAAGGAGCCGCCGCCGCTCTTCCTCTCTGCCTCGCGTGCACACCACGGGCGCTGGGAAACACCTTCACTGCCCTCCCCGCTCGCACGCGCGAGGAAACGAAGCCGCTACCATGCGCCAGACGTGGAAACCACAGTAGGCCTGGACCCAGCCGTCAGCGGCAGAGACCACTCCTTCCGTTTTTTCTCCCGGTCACTCGAATGTAACGCCTCCGTCTTCGTCTTTCTCCGTACTGACGCTCCTCTGCCTTCCGTCCGCGTTTCCCCTGCCTTCCGTCCGAAGCCACGTCGCTCGGCCTCGGATGCCTCGCGTGACCTCAGCCACGGACTGAACCGCAGCGCCGAGCCACGACCCGCGCCGTGTTTCGCGGGATGCCCTGGACCCACGACACCCAAGCACCAGCCCTAGCCCTTCGCGAAGCTTCTCGGACCTGCTCCATACCTTGGATGGCCGCCACGTCGCGCCGGCCATCCCATCAAACGGCCTGCATGCCGGTGCACCTCGCCAGGAACCCTAGCAGCCGGCCTATAAGAACCCTAGCCAGCGAGTGCCCTCGCCACCTCCCTCTATCCGCCGCCATAAGCACGCTCCTCTCTGCCTCCCTGTGCTCCCTTGCCGCGACGCGCCAGAGCGCGGTATCTGTGCTCGCATCCCAGAGCCGGCTGCACCGAGCTCAACCTTGTTTCGCCATCGCCGGAGCCCTCGTCCTCGCCGATTTTTTAACACTTTTTTTAAACTATTCTTAATTCTAACATTTTTTTTCTTCTTCAAAAGTAACACTTTTGGCCGGACGTGGCGAAACAACTCTGCCGCGCCACGTATGACGGCACGACAGGGGTGCGTACGTGGCAACGTCCCGGTCTGCTGGCCGCTGACGTGACAGGCCTTGTCGCGCCACCGATCAGGGCGTGGCTGTGACGCGCCACTCGTCAGGGCGCGGCAGAGCAAAATAGAGGCCCGTGGCCCAGTCCCTTTCCTCCCTCTCTGTTTCACTCCACGCCGCAAAGTAGCTGTCTTCGCGCCGCCCAGCCCCCGTCGGCTCCCTCTCTCCCTTGTCTCCCTCTCTCAGTCCCTCCCTGTCCCCACTGCGCCGCCGCCCCTCCCCATCGCCTCCCTCTCTCCCCATCCTCTTCCTCTCCCCATTCTCGCTGTGGTTTGTCGAGGTAATCCTCTTATGCATTTGTTGCTTCCATAGAATTGTTGTTAGCTAGGGTTAGGATTCAAAATTAGTCAATAAAATTAGTAAAGTTAGCTAGATAGGTATAGTTAGTGAAGTTAGTTAGTGTATGTTATATTTTATTTGTTGTAATGCAAATGGTTCTCATTGACATTAATTTGTGATGTTTTGATTTTTGTTTGTTAAATTACAACTATTTTGTTAGATGCAAGAAATGTATCGGGAGGAATTTTGGCGAAAACGGGATCGTCCTCGAGAACTATACCCGACGCGTCTAGCAAAGATGCCCCCGTCCTTCTTCACCTCACAGTCCCTAACTGTGACTGTGGTTTTCCGGCCGATGTATTTCAATCGAGACATCCAGACACAGCGACGCGTTGCTTCTACACATGCTGTCATTTTAATGTAAGTAATTGTTTCCACTATCTTTTTTTCTTCATTTGTATAAGTAGGCTACTAATATTTTGTTGGAATCTTGTTGTGTAGGCCCATGAGAGGTGCTTTTTCTTTTAGTGGATCGACGGTGCAGACAAGTTTGACCCTAGGTACCTCCTTTTCGATGATTGGTGTAGAGGGAGACATCCACGTGAGCACTTTCCAGTGGTGGGTTCCACCCCCTAACCCCCATCAATGATGGCTAAGGAGAAGCACCTAGCTGCAGTTAGACGACTCGAGGAACCTTCTCTATGCGAATGCGGAGATCGAGCTGTGATAAACCCTGAGAATACATTGGAGTTTGTGTCCGAACAAACACGAAGTGGAAAGTGTATCTGTTTAAATGTTTATCTCTATATGTGTGCGTGTACTAATGTATTCTCTTGTAGCGTTATGGATTTGTGAAGTGTCGTTTCAATGAGTGGCTCTATGGTATTAAGAATCAATGGTCGAAGCCACCAAAGGCAAAGAAAAAGAACAAAGAAAGGTTAATTTATAAAGCACCTCCAGTCAAGTGCGAATGTGGTGTTAAATCCAACTACGGTCAAGTCCCTTCGAAGCTTGGAATATGCCATTATTGCGGCCATATGGTTGACTATGATGAGGTTGGTTATTTTTGTGGTAAACATGAAATCGTATTTTATTTCTTTTGCTAAGACATATATGATATAATTTTTCGTTTGAACAGAGCACTAGAAAATACAGATAGGAATGTTATAATGGTCAAGCTAAGTTCTTGGATGAACTGAAGGGGAGGTAAGTAATTGCATGGAAGAGGGGATATGGACCTGACTACGTCAACCTATTCGTTAAACATCACAAAAATAAGATGCGTGATTTTGCTAGACAACGCGGTATTCGTAACTCGATCGATGTTAGGCTTGACAAATGGGGATTGAAGAGACGGAGGGTGTTAGAGGAGGAGAGGGCAAGGAAGGAGGCAAGGGAGGAGACAAGAGTACAGATGCAGGTCTTGAATGACCATGTTGTTGCATTGTGTGCCAGTGAGTACTTGAAAGCTTTTTTATTTTCATTGCCTGATTTTAAATGTAATATAATCGCGTTGATAACTGGTTGTATTTTATACATGAAGGGATTGGATGCAGCGAGGACCATGCCGCAGAGGTGGCCCGTGCAAGGTATGAGAAAAAGAAGTTAGATGAGCACAGAATGCGAGCTGGTCACACCGTCCAATCTCTGATTGTGTTGGCCGATGATGGGGACGAGGATGAGGATGACACTGCCTAGTTGAGCGATCTCATTGCTCTTGCTGAGGCGGGCTTGCAGGCGGAGGAGGCTGAGAACGACATTGGCAGACTGAGCGAGCTCATCACTCTAGCAGAGGCAGGCTTGCAGGTGGAGGAGGATGACTACGCGTTCTTCACTCAGGCCACAGAGGCCGCAGATGAAGCGGAGGCCGCTTACTACAGGCGACAGACAGATCAAGGCAATGCAGGTGAGCCTAGTCACATGAGCTAGACAGAGGAGGACGCGTTCTTGACTCAGGCCGTAGAGGCCGTAGGTGAAGCGGAGGCAGCTTACTACAGGCGACATGTAGATCAGGGCAATGTTGGTGAGCCTAGCCACAGCAATGAGGTTGTAGTAGAGGACTGGTACTCGGATGACGAGTTGCTTACTCAGTATGTTTTAGACTGAGGATTGGTACAGGTGTGCTAATTCAATGTTTTAGATTTGGTATTTGTGTTGTAGTACAACTTTCTTGGTGCTGCATTGTGTTTTATTTGAATTATTTATCTTGTTCAAATGTTATCTAGAAGACTGTACCAATCACTAATGACCTTGTGTCATGTCTATGCTCTGTTTAAAAAAAAAGATAAATAAAAAGTTGTTCTCACCATTGCGATCTTTCGAAACCCTCTAAATTATATGCATCAAAATCTTATTGCTGCTGATGCGCTTAGAAGGGAGTTTGGCCAGTGCCCAGCATGGGTTTGCGGGGCTATCATCCACGGCGCGGCTAGGCTAACGCATCAGCTGCCATGGCGCGGCAAGGCTGACGCGTCCCTAGCCCTGGCGCGGCGGTCAAAGCTGCAGTAAATGGAACAAGGCACTTCTGTTATGTTCTCATATGAGCCAAGTTATTTCATCGTGTCGCAAACATGTATCAAATCATACCTATCGACAGCAGTAGTGAGAAGTGTAGGGTCGAGGATCGGTAGCCCAGTGTTGAAGACCCGGACGATCTCAAGGAAGCCGGCACGCTGTATGTATGGCTGGTACGATCTCAAGGAAGCCAGCACGCTGTATGCTCGTCCCAGCAGTGTGGCTGGTGCGTGTGTAGTCTAAGAGGTACCAAGTCCTCCTGAAGCTCCGACAGACGCTTGGCTCGATGGTCCTTGTCGTAGTGCACCTCAAGAATGGGGTACTGCGGATGATGATCCCCGATCCTAGTTCAAATTTTAAATGGATATGTTAGAACAAACATTAAGAGTACTATAATATGATGGAACATTAGAACATAAAAACAAAGTAAATGTAAAAGGAATAAACTATTATGCAAAATTAGAGAATAAACATATATCATAATAAACATAGCGCCAAGGTTCCAATGTACTAACATAATAGTTTTAAATAGCATAGCAAACAATTAACATTAATATAATAAAATGTATGCTATATGCACCTGCTGCCCTTGTCTTCTGTGCTTGCTAGCCTTGTGACCAGGTTCTTTGCAAATGGAGCAAAGATTCCTGCCACATGTCTTGTTGAAGTCTCCCCCTCCGTACATGTCTTCGCCGTACCCTCTCATAGCATCCACGGGCAAGATAATGTGCACTGAGCTGATGATGATTTTCCTCCCCCTATTTGTTAGACAAGTGTGGGGTTCGACCACTTTACTTATCCTCCACTTGCCATCACTCTATCTCTTTCGTGTTTTTAACCTCCACATGCAACTGTTTTTGCATATCACATGGTACCTCAACTCCTGGTCCGAATGAGTGACGCTGTATGGCCTATGGTGATACACAACATAGTCCTGAAGGAAGAGCTTCATCTCTGACATTGTATTGAATATCATCCCCTTACGTAGGATTTCTTTCTCATGGTCATACAATGATTTCCTACACATCTAGAGACCGGTGTCACAAACTACCATATCCGTCATGATGACATCCCTATAGTTCAAAACACCCTTGAAAGGTACATTCATCGACCTTAGTTGCTCAAGCTCTGTCGCTGTGTAAGGTGGTGGTAGAACATACTACTGTGCTTCGCTAATTCTGCCCCATGAATCATTAGGGGTATCATCTGCTGGTAAATCTATGACTAGTCTACCTTGAGCCGGCATAGCATTCAAAACCTCAGTTGGTACTAGTAATGGCATACCATGAACAGGTACTGGCATGGCATCAACCGGTGTGGGCATAACATGTCTACCTCCCTGGTCATCATCTGAATCGTCTGAATCACTGCTAACTACATCACCGATCTAGTCCTCCTCCTCCTGCCCCTCTTCCCATTCGAACTCATTCACATCGAAGTCATTGCTTATACAACCTACTTGACTTGAATGTAACTGCTCTTGCATCAACTGACCATCCAAATCCATAGTACCCATAGTTGGTTCCACATGAACCCCACATTCTTGTTGAGTATCACCGTCGAAGGACGGCCCCTCCTGGAGACCATGCATCCTGTACCCATTCTCCACCACCACCTCAACCATGACCACATTGGAACCTTGGATTACCCTATTGTAGCGGGACCAGTGAGCATGGTCACATAAGGGCATCAACACGTAGTGTGCCCTAGTCTTTCCACTATTAAACCTCCCCTTCAGTGTGAAATCACCGCCAAACTTTCCCTTCAAACGGACACAAAGATCGCTGAAGCTAGGAGGTTCATCAAACCATTCCAATTCTTCTTCCATATCCTCAAACATACCATCTTCTCTCCTAACACTTTCTCCGTAAAAAACTCTAACACAACAATCCATCTACAAAAGCATTTCAAGAAACTTCATCAGGTCGTCTAAATCGTCGTGCCTACTGTCGACATAGAATTTTCGTCCCGTGGCTAGGACACACGCAGCAAGCCAGAAGGGTCTGCTCGATGGAGCTGTTGATCCGCCTAGCTTCAGCACAGGGGTGGTCGATCCTGCGCACTCCTTCTAAGACGTGCCAGTCAATTTGACCCTGTAATTGACAAGGAGAGAAAGTTCATCAGTAATTAAGGGCGGAACTTACTGGTGTTGCCAGACAGTCCCAAATATGCGGCTATGAGAGCCGATATGAAAGGAGATCGATTAAATAGTTGATTTCAACATATTCATGAGAATAAATCGGTTAAAGCTCATTGGGTTGTATAAGAAGAATCGGTTATCATTCAGGATAAATGCCATTATTTAAACAAATATTAATCAATGGCAATAAGATGTTAACAATGATCGGTTTATGTTTACACTAGAATTTGGAAGAAGGATCTCAGAAGCTCGAGCGCTCCCAAAATTATGTCAGCAAGGGATCAATTGCGTGCAGATTGAAACCATCTGATTCGGATGTAGCACTAGAATCAGCTTTCTTCAGATAGCGCCAGCAGATAACAACAGAGGCTATAATCGGTGCTGGGACGAGACATGCTGGACTCTACAAAAAGGGAAAGATTAGAGTCCAAGTTATCTTAAATTATGTTTTCATTATGACAAATTGTATTGAGTCGTACTCGAGTAAGGTTCGTTTTTAGGCTTCGGGTATAAATACCAAACCTCGGCTATTGTAAAAAACAACAATCAATCAAATATAAGTCAATTACTTTTTTTGGCTCCGGCCACCCCTTAGGAGTAGGAGTAAAGTAGATCTCGACGAGTTCTTCAGCGAGTATGGCTGCATCGATCCGGTCGACCTCCACTGCTTGTCTGTAAGTACCGTCATGGTTTATACCTCTGTTCGTATGGCTGCATTGATCCGGTCGACCCCCATTGTGACTCTGGTATAGGCTAGTTATCGACTCTTGTCTAATTCAAGTATGGCCTGTGTGATTCTGCCTCACACCCCACTGCTTGAATTAGATCAAGGTCAAGTTATCGGCTCTACCTTAGTATGGCAGTCTTTGGTAGATTCATTAAGTTACCGATATTGCTTATTGCTTTCATTGTTTATCTAATTACAGCAATATCACTCTACCCGATTGAGATTGATCTGGATCGGCCTTATATCTTGTTTAACTCATCGTTTGCTAATCTAAAATTGATCTAAGCTACATCTTAAGCGATGAGTTATGTTTTTATCGGCTGTTTTGCATCAATCTTAATCGTGCATAGCGTGCGGTTAAGTCATGTCCGATCTTGAGCAGATCTATTAGTTAATGAAAACTCGTTCCATGGCTCATCATCATGGCCTATGGGATTCTACCTCTCACCCCACTGTTGGCATCGTGGAGTGGGGATTGTTAGTTGGTAGACCCGTTCCTAAGATGACATGACCTTAACTGTGCGCTATGCCTGAATCGACTGTTTAGCCGATATCGAATGCTTTCACGAACAGTTCACATTACGAGATCATTAAAGTAGAGATAAGTTGAAAGATATGTTAGCCCCATGATCTTGTTATTATATTACGGCCTGCATGATTCTGCCTCATGCCCCACTGATATTAGTAATGAGTTAGGGTCATCGAGTCTATTGTTGTTTCTATAGCCTGCATGATTCTGCCTCATGCCCCATTGGTCATGGCGATAGATGAGATCTAACATGTTCATTAGATTTATCTTTATTAAATGGTCAAGTGATGTTGAATTGTTTCTTTATACAAAAGGAGTTCGGTTACTTATAAACATTGGCTTAGTATAAACCGATCATCATTGATATCTTATTGCCATTGATTAATATTTGCTTAAATAATATTTATCCTGAATGATAACCGATTCTTCTTATACAACCCCCTGAGCTTTAATCGATTTACTCTTATGAATATGCTGGAATCGACTATTTAGTCAATCTCCTCTCATATTGGCTCTCAGAGCTGCACATTCGGGACTGTCTGGCAACACCGGCACGTTCCGCCCTTAATTACTGATGAGCTTTCTCTCACTGTCAATTACAGGGTCAAATTGACTAGCACATCTCGAGAGGATTGCGCAGGATCGACCACCCTTGCGCTGAAGCTAGGCGGATCTGCTCCATCGAGCGGACCCTTCCGGCTTGCTGCGTGTGTCCTCGGCACGGAGACAAAAATTCTGTGTCGACAATTTATGCTGAACCAATGATTACAAGTAACCGAACCCCTTTTTATATAAAGAAACAATTCAACACCATTTATCTGTTTAATAAAGATAAATCTAATGAACATGTTAGATCTCATCTTTCGCTATGACCAGTGGGGCATGAGACAGAATCATGCAGGCCGTAGAAATAACGATAGACTTGACAACCCTAACTCATTACCAATATCAGTGGAGCATGAGGCAGAATCATGCAGGCCGTAATACAGTAATAAGATCATGGAGCTAACATATCTTTCAACCTATCTTTACTTCAACGGTCTCGTGATGCGAACTGTTCATGAAAGCACTTGATATCGGCTAAAACAGCCGATTCAGGCATAGTGCACAGTTAAAGTCATGCCTTATCAGGAATAGATCTATCAAATAATGATCCCCACTCCACGGTGCTAACAGTGGGGTGTGAGGCAGAATCACACAGGCCGTGATAACGGGCCATGGAACGGTTCTCGCTAGCCAATAAATCTACTCAAGATGCAACATGCTTTAACCGCACGCTATGCACGATCAAGATTGATGTAAAACAGCCAATAAAACGTAACTCATCGTTTAAGGTAGATTAGATCAGTTTCAGATTGACAAACGATGGGTTAAACAAGATATAAGGCCGATCTAGATCAATCCCAATCGAGTAGAGTGATATTGTTGTAATTTAGATAAATAATGAAAGCAATAAGCAATATCGGTAACTTAATGAATCTACCAAAGACTGTCATTCTAAGGTAGAGCCGATAACTTGACCTTGATCTAGTTCATGCAGTGGGGGTCGACAGGATCGATGCAGCCATACTTGAACTAGGCAAGAATCGATAACTAACTTATACCAGAGTCACAATGAAGGTCGACCGATCGATGCAGTTGTCGACACAGAATTTTTGTCCCGTGCCGAGGACACACGTAGCAAGCCGGAAGGGTCTGCTCGATGGAGCTGTAGATCCGCCTAGCTTCAGCACAGGGGTGGTCGATCCTGTGCACTCCTCCCAAGACGTGCCAGTCAATTTGACCCTGTAATTGACAAGGAGAGAAAGTTCATCAGTAATTAAGGGTAGAACTTGCTGGTGTTGCCAGACAGTCCCGAATGTGCGGCTATGAGAGCCGATATGAAAGGAGATAGACTAAATAGTCAATTCTAGCACATTCATGAGAATCAATCGGTTAAAGATCATTGAGTTGTATAAGAAGAATAGGTTATCATTCAGGATAAATGTCATTATTTACAAAAATATTAATCAGTGGCAATAAGATGTCAACAATGACTGGTTTGTGCTGAGCCAATGATTACAAGTAACCGAACCCCTTTTTATATAAAGAAACAATTCAACACCATTTAACCGTTTAATAAAGATAAATCTAATGAACATGTTAGATCTCATCTATCGCTATGACCAGTGGGGCATGAGGCAGAATCATGCAGGCCGTAGAAATAATGATAGACTCAACGACCCTAACTCATTACTAATATCAGTGGGGCATGAGGCAAAATCATGCAGGCCGTAATACAATAATAGGATCATGGGGCTAACATATCTTTCAACCTATCTTTACTTCAACGGTCTCGTGATGCGAACTATTCGTGAAAGCACTCGATATCGGCTAAAACAGCCGATTCAGGCATAACGCACAGTTAAAGTCATGCCTTATTAGGAATAGATCTATCAAATAATGATCCCCACTCTAATAGTGGGGTGTGAGGCAGAATCACACAGGCCGTGATAACGGGCCATGGAACGGTTCTCGCTAGCCAATAAATCTACTCAAGATGCAACACGCCTTAACCGCACGCTATGCACGATCAGGATTGACATAAAACAGCTGATAAAACATAACTCATCATTTAAGGTGTAGATTAGATCAATTTAGATTAACAAATGATGGGCTAAACAAGATATAAGGCCGATCTAGATCAATCCCAATCGGGTAGAGTGATATTGCTGTAATTAAATAAATAATGAAAGCAATAAGCAATATCAGTAACTTAATGATTCTACCAAAGGCTGCCATCCTAAGGTAGAGCCGATAACTTGACCTTGATCTAGTTCATGTAGTGGGGGTCGATCGGATCGATGCAGCCATACTTGAACTAGGCAAGAGTTGATAACTAACTTATACCAGAGTCGCAGTAGAGGTCGACCGGATCGATGCAGCCGTACGAACAGAGGTATAAGCCATGACGGTACTTACAACAAGCAGTGGAGGTCGACTGGATCGATGCAGCCGTACTTGCTGAAGAACTCACCGAGATCTACTCTACTCCTACTCCTAAGGGTGGCCGGAGCCGAAAAAGTAAATAACTGGTATATTGGATTGATTGTTGTCTTTTACAATAGCCGGGGCTTGATATTTATACCCGGGACCTGCACATGACTCCTATCTAAGCACGATTCATCACAACTTTTGACCCTAAAGAAAACATTCCTAATTTAAGATAACTTGGACTCTAATCTTTCCCTTTTTGTGGAGTCCAACATGTTTCGTCCTGGCGCCGAGCGTACCCTTTGTCGTTATCCGCTGGCGCTATCTGAAGAAAGCCGATTCTAGTTTTTTGGCATCCAAATCAGCTAGTTTCGATCTGCACGCAATTGATTCCTTGACGACATGATCTCGGGAGCTCTCGAGTCCCTATGACTCTTCTTCTAAATTTTGGTGTAAACACATGCCCCCCAATTTTAGGATAAAAGTAATTTTATTCCAAAATTATCATATCTGTATCCCTAATTGGTCCACAGTCACGGGTAGAGAACCTTGATCTGGGGTCCACTGTTTGTCACCGCTTGCGTCCACTCATGAGCCTGTGCCTCAAAACTTCTTACAAAAGCGTCACTGCTTCACGGGCATTTGGATTCATCTTCCCGGGCTGGCTATAAAATGCCTATCCGACCCTGGCGAGAGCAACTCAACAATTTAGCCATGTTTCTCCTCTACCTGCCTCCTCGAGTGCTCTCGACTCCGTTGGACCCTCCATGGTTTATCCTTTTGCTATGAAGATCTAAGCGGCTAGAAAAATTCTTGTGCATAGGGCGATTGTGTCTCCCATCTTAGCACCTTATCGAGCAAGAGACTCAGCTACTACGGCTAGAAGAATCCTTGTGATATCGCCTGGGTCTTCTCTCCATGCTCGCAGAGCTGTTCTAGTGTTTGCAAAGGCTAAAATGCGTGGATACTTTCCCCTTGTTTGCTTAATCAAATGCCCACCGGGAAAGCCACAAGCTTCTTTCCAGCGGCTTCGAGAAATCAGTTGGGCATTTGTTAGACAAGCGGCCTTTTCCTTCCCTGTCACAATTTTATTAACGGGCCGATGTGACTTGGTTTATGATGACTTCTGGCCCTATGGGGATTCGAACTTCCTTCAATCCAAAGAGGCCTTGGTGGGTTGATTGCTAGACAATGTAAATCTCCTGCATCTATCCTATGGCATTCTGTAATTTGGTAGAGCAATAAGTCCGAATCTGTTATTTCCTCGTTATCTATTCCCTGAATTCTCAGAACGTCGATCCTTTTCCGTATCTGATTTCAATTTCACACCGCTAGCGAGATCTATCTCTCTACCTTCCCGGGCTATATATATAGGCCACGGCTGGGGATCGAAAAACAACTCGCTTCACCTCAAACCTTTCGTGTCCTTAGTATAGTTCCTGCTTCTTTGTAGGCTTGAGATCATGGAGAATAATAAGAAGTTCGCTGAGGAGACCCTCAACGGACCTGCATCATCGCATCTGCGCCTTCATCATTAGGAGGGTACAAATCATGGTGCCCCCACTGTCTCGGGGAATAGGACCAACTCCGTTCAGCCTTTAGGGTCCTCTTCTTCAACAACTTGCCGCTAGCTCCCCTGTTATCAAAGGAGGCTGATTGACAACAACGATCTGCTTGCCTCCATTGATCGGCATGGCCAGAGTCTCGCTGAATGCCTCTCCCTTGCAAAATCAGCTCTGGCCATGGTTCGATGTCGATCACATCCTGAGGTCGATTCAGTGGAGGATAGGTTGGCTAAGGTCGAGGCCAAAATCATGGGCGAGACATCTGTCATGACCTTTGCTCCCTTTTTCATTTTCATTCTCAAGATTCTGATCACCTTCCCTTTGAATCTTCTTAGACTTGTCTGCCCAACTGGAGAGCCTTTGATCGACCGCGGAGCACGCGGCGGGATTCATCAATGCCAGAGGCGCCGCCCCGTTGGTTCGCCTGCATGATATCCTGAATCACGTCAGGGAAGTCGCTTTGCACGGCGTTCGCCATGGTGCCGCCATGGCACTGGCTTCCGCGCAAGCTCATTCTGGCCATGAACTTTGGTTTCTCCCATATGGTTTTCCAGCAGCGGCGCGCCCTGGGGACCACGAACGCCTAATTGAGGATTTCTTCAGTGCTGTCAACTCTGTAGCCTTTATCTCCCAGGCCGATGATATAATAGCCAAAGTGTTTTTCGGCCCATAGTCTGTAATAGGTGGTATTAGCAAACAATTCCTCTGTCTTGAGTGATTTTCCCTCTTGTTTCATACTTAATACTGTATGCATCACTCTGTCCATGTTTGCTTTGCTCCTGCGGGTGATACACATTGTACCAGATTTTACCCTTCTGGGTTTATTTTCACACCAGAAGAGATATCCTTCTAATATCGGCTAAACGAACAAATTGGTTGTCAAGTATTAATCCAAATGTTAGGGTAATATTCCTTCAAATATTCCCTATTCGATTGCTCTGCCGAATCCTTCTTCCCCTTTTAGCGTTTCCAAAATATAAATATTACCCGGCACACCATGCTTGACCCAATGAGGTTTTTCCCAGTTAGGTGACCATTTGCTGGATTTACTGCCTTTTGACCTGATCGGCAGTCTTACTTTCCAGACCAAGTCTCCTTCAGAGAATTGTGAAAGCATCTAGGCCCCTAGTTGGGTTTCGGTGATTAATGACAATACAAGATTACTGTGACTAACGTGTGTTTTGCAGAGGCAATTAAGTTAGGTCATGGTAATGGAGATCGATTGGGCAATCGTGGTGGTCATGCCCCTACGATTGAAATCATTTCGATTTTCAAAGGATGGACGACAAGGTTAAGGATGACTAGTTGTAAGTGTCAATTGGAGTTGGAGAGACACTTAGAGTAGTTTAGGACTTTGTTTTTCCTTTGGCCGTACTATTAAGGGGGGTATGGACGGGTAGCTTGACCTAGGTGAGTCTAGTGAGTTAGGTGTGGTGCACACTTGTTAAAACTAGCGCTAGGTAGCTCCTACATATGCCTAAGATCCAATGGAGCAAACTTCATTCACGTATGATCGAGAGTTGGAAGTGAATGGAGGGTCAAATGCTGATCGGACGCTGGGTTCGGTGTGACCGGACGCTGGCACAAAGTCCGGTCAGTTCATTTGACCGAGGTGAAATTATTCGGTGCGACCGAACGCTGGAAGGTCATGTGACCGGACGCTGAGGGCCAGCGTCCGGTCATTTTCAGTAAGGTTCCAGAGAGGGAAAATCATGACCGGACGCATCTGGTCAGTGCTGACCGGACACTGGCAGCGTCCGATCACATTGTAATCACTGGTTTTCACGGAGTACTGACCGGAGCGTCCGGTCAACATGACCGGAGCGTCCAGTCACCCCACAGAGGCACATAACGGTTCGTTTTTTAGCCCATATTATAAATAGAAGCTCCACTCGTGTGTGGAGTTACTTTTGCTCATTCCAACAGCTGAAACACACCTTAGAGAGTGCCAAGAAGAGCAAGGTCCTAGTGAGGTGATTGAGATTTGAGAATCCCAAAGAGAGCCCTCATTAGCAAGATCAAGAGTAGCAAAGTGTGCATCCACCCTTCTCCCTAGGCTTGTCGTGGTCAAGTGAGAGTTCGTGCTTGTTACTCTTGGTGATCGCCATCACCTAGACGGCTTGGTGGTCATTGGAGAGCTTGGTGATCATCTAGAGAGCTTGTGGATGACCCAACTCAAGTTTTGAGCGGTTGTGGGTGATTCACCGCGACAGAGTGTCAAAGAATCAACCCATAGAGAGCACTTGTGTTGATGCAAAAGTGGATCTGCAAACACAAAGGGCTAATACCCGAATTGATATCCAGAGCGTGCCAGTCGATTTGACCTGTTAATCGACAAGGATGAAGATACGAGCACTTTGGTCCTGACAACAGCGATACGCCCGAAAGTCACGGCCAAGGGGTACTCACGCGGAACTCGAGAATCGCCGAAGGTCGCACTGAGACAATGCAACTCGCCGAATCAATGAGAACTCGTAAAAAGAAAAATATGCAAATTGACGAAGTCGCCGAAAAGTAAGTAGATGTAAATAGGAGTAAAACTTGGTTTTGATATTGATTCATATCTTCATTACATTGCCCCTCACTCCATATTTATACCCTGATCTAAAGAGACACAACCAAACACAACTAGGACACCAAGCCCATATCTAAGGAAACACGTGACTCTTACATGAGTCATACTCTAACAAATATAGAAAAGGAAATCAACTCCTATCTATTTCCCTGTCCGCCTCAATTACGATGGAAATCTCACCGTCCTCCTTCCCATCGGCATACTCCCTGTTTCATCGGCAGTAGTCTTCAAGTCTTCCTTCATCGGCATACTCCCTATTTCATCGGCAGTAGTCTTCAAGTCTTCCTTCATCGGCATCGACAATAACACCAACCTCATCGGCAATGCCCGAGTCTAAATCAACCTTTCCATCGACCACCACCAGCTATCGGCAACCATCTTTACAAGCTGGCTTTCATCGGTTATCAGAGTATACAGTAACTTTCCCCTTGCGGATCAGTCCACTCCGATCATTTTGACACGTGCAAAAAGCGGTGTCAACACATGCCCCCAATTTCGTGAGTATAAAACCATTAATGCTCGAAATTTACTCCGAGATAACGTTTGCCTTCGCCCGATTACCGTCACTCATTCTCCAAGCCAAAACTTGATCTCATTATCAAATCCAATCAAATCTAATCTCGATTCACGCACTTCAAGAAATATCGCACAATCGCCAACCACTCTTGCCTTGATTATGATTAAGATATCAAACAATAACCCATCGGCAAGATCTTAACATGATAATGCTGTCGTTTTCGTAATTAAAATATCCTGTGCGCGATACTTCTTCCAAATCATGATTACTTGCCATCAACTCATCTGCACAATCCCCGATTATCGTGCGAACAGCTACCATATCCATCTCAAACCACCTTGACCTACATGCGCATGGGTATAGAGATAAGTCCAAAATACCCCTACCCCAAGCGGCTTATAAATAGATTCCTCCTAACACTCGTCTTCTACCCTCGACTCCCCAATCTTTGACATTTTCTTTTCCGTGGCGACTCGACGCCAACAATCATGCGACCTCAACCAACAAGAACTCTTCTCCAGCGTTAACCTCAAGTCTCCGGCTCGTGCCCCCCCATCTTCCTCAAGATAATGGCAATCAACTTCAACGTCCACAATGGTTCGCTCCACTTCCATTACCTTTTACTTTGATCCCCTAGTTTTTGCAAATCCATACAGCTTGGTGATTTTTCCTTTCTTTTGTTCTCCGGATCCTTTAAACTTAGGAACTGCGCAACAAATTAGTTATTCCAACCGATCAGCCGCATGTCCAATGCCTAGGACCAATGGGCAACCCAGATCCAACTGATTTGATTAATGCAGAGGTTAACGAAATCCCTTTAGAGCCCAAAATTTATCTCTGAATTTATGGAAAGACACATTCCGATCTTGGCCCAAGACCACCAAAGGGTGGAAAGATTGGTACTTGAGGGTTAATAGATCGATGCAAGTATCTTTGGTAATCGGAAGTTAGACCAATGCATTAGGCTATCTATTGCCGATATGCGTAAGAATGAATCAATGATGATTGCAACCGCTTACTTCGGTCGGACACACAAACACACTTTTGTTTGGACATGGCCCATCTACTCCCACACTTGCCGATGTCCACATGCTCACTGGCTTGGATATTTCAACTGCCGATGAAGGCTCCATCTATGGTAGAAAATCTGAATATAGGGTGAATACCCGCAACATCGGCGGTTGGACGGGGTACATTCAAGAATACCGTAAGACCGGGACACTTAACCAGAGGGAACATGCCACATTCTTGAATATGTGGTTAGAAAAATTTATTTTACGTGGTCGATCAAGAGGACCAACCAACGCCTTCCTCCCCGCAAATTGAACTTTTGGCTAATGGTGTAAGGTTTCTTCTTGGCGATACCTTCGAGCTCCACTTATCATCTTCTTCATCAAGTGTCTCGAAACTTACGCTTGGCGAACCCATCGGTAACCTAGGAGGCCCGTGGTGGTTTATCAACATGTGGTTGAATGCACATATGCACAAACGTTTGCAATGGGACTTTTTGCCCAACAATTCCCACGAGAAATTGCTGAAGACCATGTGCTCGGGGACGATGAATCGACAACACGCTCACCCCTCAATTTTGGTGAAGCCATAATTGTCCTTCCCGAACAGAGGCCAATGAAGACCGATCGGCGTGATTCTTCCAAAGCTTCTACAATGGTCTTTCTCGTGATCATAGGGCTGGGTACCTTATATTGACGAGGAAAATAGATTCCCCTTCTTTTCAACTTTGCTTTGATGACACCACAGAATCGGGATAAGGAACTCATGATGGCCATCATTACTCCTGTGGCAATTCCAAAGAAAATACATTTGGTAGCGGAAAAACACCAACATTACGTATGAATTTTACAATCCATCGGCAGTATCCCGTCAATTGGCTTTTGGGCAACTCGCCAATCAAACTTTGCTTTGCCGATGTGATCAAACCCGAAACAATCAATCACCGGGAAACAGATTGGAACAAGGTAGTACAACTCTCCCCGATGCCGATACTACGAGATGTTGATATATCCACACGGGCGCCAAAGATATCCTTCATCACCGAGTCATATAAGCAATGGTGGCGAGAGTGGAAGGAACAACTGTTTGCAACTTCTGCTCACACATATCGGCACATGATCGACCCTGAATATGCCATCCCTGACGACGCAGTAAGTTTCTTTTAACTCCCTTCTGCTTTTCCCTTCATATATCAGTAACTGACTCTCTTATGACTGGTTAACAACCCAGCACCATCTGTGAGCAAAAGTGGGAAACCCTTCGATCTTCAGCCTGTTTCTCTGATATCATCAATCGGCTACAACGCCCCCACCTTAACTGCTTTGACTCACCAGAAGATCCGTACCAAGACCATCACCTCTAAGTCCAAATTGGCTACAGCTAGGGCCACTCCATCCTGCTACAACCTTGGTCAAGGCATTCAAGGTAACAACCTTGTTTATTTCTACTTATGCCGATCACAAACTGTATTAACATTAACCATCAGGGGGTAAGAGCTGCTGCTGGATCGTCATCGGCAATTCCTCCGATATCAAGCACCACTTCTTTTGACAAACCTTCAGAGGTATCCTCTTGACTTTTCATTTTATCTGTTAAATATTATACCTTACACTTGTTTTGCAGCAACAATTGGGTACATCGGCAAGCGTACCAAATATCCAAGCTTCACAACCAACAAGTGCCGATGCCCCCCAGCCAATCGTTGCCGATGCCCAAGCAAAGCGCAAAGCTTTAACAGATGCTGAGGCACAGCCAAAACGACAAAGGTCCATGCCGATCCCTACATCTGCCCTAATGTCATCGGTCATCATACCTCAAGAGCCAACCACCGATGAAGTTACAGGATATCCCATCGGCAAGCTCAAATTTTATCCCCACACGGCATACTCTAGGTTGCTTCCTCCAACAAGCACGAAAATTGCCTTGAAACAGTAAAACCGATTAACCTAGCTGATTTACAATACTCATACTTATCCTTAATCGACCTCCTTTTCTTTTCCTCGGAACAAGACTCCCCAAACAGCCTATTCTCCTTTGCTATTGACGCGTCTCGACGATGATGGAGAGGAAACAAGTTCTTCCCTTGCCTTTGGGAACAATATCGGCGAAACTAAGACCAAGTTGGAAGCTCTCCAGAACTTGCTACTGACAGGATACCGCCTAACCGGTAGATGACTCGGACCCCGCAAAGGCAATTTTCAAAACAATCCGTGGCGAGGTCCTGCCGATGTTGAAGAAGTACTCTTCCCAAGACCCCATTTAGAAAGCCGCCAACTACAATATCAACGGGCTGCTCAACGTATTGCCGATAGAGCAGCTCGAGGCTCAACTCAAAGAAGAGATGCTACAAGCTGAAACAAATTGCCGATGAGAAGGACAAGGGCATCGGCAACTTGCGTACTTTCGGTGCTGAACTTAAGCGAAAAAATCTTGGATTTATCGGCAAGGAAGATGGCTCTATTGGCTGAATTGAAAGAAGTCGATGCAGCCTTAACTCATGCCCAACAAGAAGAAAGCCAGCTACCCAATGCCATCAAAGCCCTTGAAAGAAAAAGAGATATCCGAGCTCATAAAGCTTTGGCCATGAAGAAAAAAACTCAAGCACTGTGGAGGTCTTTGCATTGATGATATACCAAAGAAATGGAGGAAGCCACCAGATTCGCTTGCATGCGATATTAGCTATCAATCCTTGTTGAACTTGTAATCTTGTTTATTGTATCGGCACTTTATGAGACATTGACATCCTTGCATAATTTTAGCCGATAGGACTGTTATCGGAACTTATACTTTTATGCATCCATCCAGATACTAGGGTAATATTTCTTTAAATATTTTCCATTTAATGCTCTGGGAAACACAACCCCTTCGAGGGTTTCTAGAATATATCGTTACCGAGAATGTAATCGATTTATCCGATATGGACCTTCCCAATTAGGAGACCACTTTCCAAACTTGAACTTTTAGTCCCAATCGGTAAAATCAATTTCCAGACCAGATCTCCATCAGCAAACTCCTTTACCTTCACCTTCTTGTCATACCATCTGGCTACTCTTTTCTTATTCTCTTCGATGCTAACTAAAGCCCTTAACCGATGACCCGCCACATCTTCCAACTCATCCTTCATAAGAGTATTATAATCATCGGCTGTCAGCTGATTTTGAGAACGTATTACTTAGAGCCAACTTTAATTTCCCAAGGCAATCTTGCATCGTGTCCATATACTAACCGATAAATGCGTTACTTTGGTTGCACCATGACATGACATCCGATATGACCACAAGGCCTCATTTAATACCGTATGCCACCTCCTAGGATATTCTTCAATTTTAAGCTTAATGAGTTTGATGATCCCTTTGTTAGAAGCCTCGAAACTTGACCATTAGCTTGAGCATAATATGGAGAAGAATTTAAAACTTTAATTCCCATACCTCTGACAAACTCATCAAATTCTCCCGATGTAAACATAGTGCCCCGATCGGTAGTGATAGTCCGAGGAATACCAAATCGGTAAACAATATGCTCTTTCACAAAATCAATCATATTAACTGATGTCACCTTTTTAAAGGAATTGCCTCAACCCATTTTGTGAAATAATCGGTAGCAACGAGAATAAATTTATGTCCTTTACTCGATGGCGGATAAATCTGACCAATGAGATCAATAGCCCATCCCCGGAACGGCCACGGTTTGATTATAGGGTTCATAACCGATCTGCAGCGCTCTTTGAATATTACCAAACTTTTGACACCTGACATCCTTTAAAATATTTAAAACAATCTTCAAGAATAGTCGGCCAATAGTACCCATTCCTTCCGATCATCCACTTCATCTTGAAAGCCGATTGATCGCCCCACACACTCTTCATGAATTTCACCCATCAAGCTTTTTGATTCATTACTGCTAACACATCTAAGTAAAACTCCATCTATAGTTCGATAATATAATTCATCATCGAGGAGCACATATTTGGTAGCTTGGAACCTTATATGTCTCTTAACCTTTCTATATGGATCCTTTAAATAATCGACAATCTCCTTCCTCCAGTCATCGGTATCAACTGCCGATGTTAGCACTTCCTGAATAGGCTGATACCCTGAAGCATGCTGAGCTAGTCGATTAGCTTCCTCATTATGCAATCGAGAGATATGTTCAAGACGAAAATCTCTAAATCCTTTCAACAATTGCAAACATCTTTCATAATATGAAATCAAAGCTTCACTTCGGCATTCATAAATTCCAGCCAATTGATTTATAACTAGCATAGAATCACCAAAGATTTCAACAGCATCGGCACGTATCTCCTTCAGTAATTCTAACCCTTTTATCAAGGCTTGGTATTCACCGATTGTTTGTCGATGTAGCAACAATCGGTAATGAAAACTCATACTTCCTTCCTTGAGGTGAAATCAACACAATGCCGATACTCGCTCCTTCACCGATGTGGACCCATCGAAGAAAAGTGTCCAAGGGCAATCTCCGGAGAGTCCATCAGTATTACAATCTTGAGTGACGAAAATCAGCCATAACTTGCCCCTTAACCGCCTTTGAGTCGATTCATAACGTAGTTCAAATTCGATAATGCTAAAATCCACTTGCCGATTCTACCACTTAATATCGGCATTGACGGCATATGTACTTGACTACGTCGTCTTTGCATATGACCGTACATTCGGCGGATAACAAATAATGCCTTAATTTGACACAAGAAAAGTATAAACACAGACATAATTTTTTTCGATGGCGAATACCTCGTCTCAAAGATCCACTAATCTTCTGCTCAAATAATAAATAACACGTTCTTTCCTTCAAATTCTTGAATAAGAGTGAACCAAATAATCATATCATCGGTTGACAAATATAACTGAAAGGCTTCCCGTGTTGAGGTGGAACTAGCACTAGAGGATTTGTTAAATATTTCTTAATTTCATCGAGGGCTAACTGCTACTCAGCTCCCCATACAAATTCCTGATTGGCTTTCAATTTAAGTAGTGGACTGAAAGCCTTGATCTTACCCGACAGATTAGATATGAACCTTCTAATGAAATTAATCTTACCGATCAAAGATTGCAATTCAGTCTTATTGACGAGCAGCAACCACCTTGTTAATCGCATCAATAGACTTCCTACTGATTTCGATGCCCCGCTGATGCACCATAAAACCCAAGAATTGTCCTGCCGATACACCAAATGCACATTTATTAGGATTCATCTTCAATCCATGCTTCCTTGTGCACTCCAGTATCTTTTGTAGATCGGCTAAATGTTTTGTGATATCTCCAGACTTAATCACCACATCATCAATGTAAATCTCCACTAATGTGCCGATGTATTCATGAAAAATAAAGTTCATAGCTCTCGATAAGTAGCGCCGGCATTTTCAAACCAAATGTCATAACTATCCACTCAAACAACCCCACATGACACGGACATCCGAAAGCGGGTCTTGGGAATATCTTCTTCAACCATGAATATTTGATTGTAGCTCGCATTACCATCCATGAAGTGATAATTTGATGCCCGCCGCAAACATCAATCAATAAATCAACAATCGGCATTGGATAGCCATCCATCGGTGTGGCTTTGTTGAGATTCTGAAATCAATACAAACACGAAGTTTTCCATTTTCTTATAAACAGGAACCACATTAGAGATCCACTCGCATATCGACAACTGCCGAATAAACTTTGCCTCAATTAATTTAGTTATTTCGGCCTTAATATCGAGAAAGTATATTAGGGTTGCATCGGTATTGGGTGGCTGGCTGATGTGGCGAAATCAGATTTGATAGGTAACCGATGTTCAACTACCGATCGGTCTAATCCGAGCATCTCAATATAATCCCAAGCAAAACAATCTTTATACTCTTTTAACACATCAATTATTTGTCGCTTACACTTGGAATCTAACTTAGCACTAATAAAAGTAGGTCTTGGCACATCGCCATCACCGATATCTACTTCTACTAAATCATCTGCCGATGTGAACCCTTGACCTAATTTTCCATCATCGGCAAACCTATCCATTAAAACTCTTCTTGAGAACCATTTGCTTGGATCGGTGGAATTTCATAATCAACAACTCTATGGAACTCTTTTTCCCAAGCTTCTCCCGATATGCATTTAGTTAAGCTCATAAGTATCCGATTACGCGATGCGATGATATAAGAAGAATCACCGAGGACAACCTCAATCTTACCCCCAATCCATTGTCACGAGGCATTGATGCATTGTAGAAGGAACACAACAATTAGCATGAATCCAATCCCTCCCTAGAAGCGATTATATGCACCCTTGCCGTTAATAACAAAAAGAACGTCGTCGGCAAGGTTTTTTGCCGATGGTCAATTCAACGCATACTGCCCTTTAGCCGGTGACACATTGCCTTCAAAATCTTTCAGCATCATATCGGTTTTGGTCAAGTCTTGATCTCCCTTACCAAGTTTCCGATACATCACATAAGGCATAATATTAATCGCAGCCCCTCCATCAATAAGTACCTTAGACACAGGCTGCCCATCAACTCTGCCCTTCACAAACAAAGCCTTAAGATGCTGTCTCTCGTCATCGGTAGGTTTCTCAAAAACAGCCATCATTGGATCTAGTGTCAACTGAGCTACTTGATCAGAGAGAACAACTTCTTCCTCATTATCGGATAGTGCCAAAAACTCCATCGGCAATATGAATACCATATTAACATCTGCCGATGGACCCTTATTTTTGTGTTTTACTTGCCACTGCTGATGACCGGACCTCTCATTGGAGGAATTTTCCTCTTGGTATAAATCCTCCTGACGCTCACGTTGCATCCTCCTTCTCTGCGTCTTTGTCAGACCCTCCGGGCACCATCGAGGAAACTTGGTTTTCCAAACCGGCTGATAACAGGTCCTAGTTGACTCTACACGGCGTATATTAGGGTCCCTGTAGAATATTTCCTCATCGGGAACTCTTGCATTTGCCATTTCCTCAAGCTCCTCTTGATTCCTTGGAAAATATCCAGCGCGTTTACCAAGCCTTTCATGTACACTAAGTCTGCCCCCCAGCCGATCATGCACTGATGCTCTGCCTCTGATCGGCTCATTGATAAATAAACCCTGATTGCCAGGTTGAAACCTCCTTTCTGACCGATTGACCCCATAATAACCATTGCACTCAGGGCAATTTTCAACAGTTGGCAATTTAATACCTTCTTCCCAGCAATGGATAAAAAACGGGCACCTCCAATGATCTTTATGCCGATGCCATTCTTCCCGACATCTTTCTTTCTGCTGTTGTCGATATCGATCATTACGCTGACGCCAACCCTGCTGCCTTCGATGAGTAATCACAATGCCAGGTCGAGGAGGTTGTTTGGAACTACTGCTTTCTCCGGCAAACCCTTACTTTTTGCATCATCGGTAGTTATCCGATGTTGGGGATCCACCGACGCGTTTTCTCGGCTGACCTCGGCGTCAATACCTTGGTCTTCCTTTGGCCTCCAACGTATTTGCTTGGAAAAGGGTGTTGATCAATTTTCATCGGCCTCACGGGCATTGGAAGTACCAAACTTAATTCTCCCAGATTCAATAGCCGATTGTATCATGTTGCTGAACACCTTGCACTCATTTGTACTGTGTGAAGTTGCATTATGCCATTTGCAGTACAAGATCTTCTTCAATTCTTTTGCTGATGGGATCACATGATTAGGTGACAGCTTAATTTGGCCCTCTTGAAGCAGAAGATCAAATATCTTGTCGGCCTTGGTGATATCAAAGGTAAACTTTTCTGGCTCTTTCTGACCAAAGGGACAAGATATTGGCCTTTTATTCTTAACCCACTCAACCAAGCCGATAATCGGTTCTTCATCGAATCGAAATCTCCTACTTCTTCAACACAAATGATACTTTTTATTCCAATTCTTTTTAGGTTCAAAAACCCTAGTGTCTTGATCGAAATCCTTTGCACAAGATGACCGAGACTTTCAAACTCTGAGAAGCATATCTGTCTTTAAGATGTGGCAATAACCCTTGAAAGCCGGATCGGCAAGTCATTTGATCATCCAAAGACCAGCATCAGTAGCACTTATTCTTTACATCTCTTAGCCTTTGCACAAAGCTTTCTACCGATTCATCATTACGCTGTCTCAATTTTACCAAATCGGTAAGTTTCTTTTCATGGATTCCAGCAAAGAAATACTTATGAAATTGTTTTTCTAGATCAGCCCAAGTAATAATAGAATTCAGTGGTAATGAAATGAACCATGTAAATGCCGATCCAGACAAAGATGATGAAAATAATCGAACCCTTAATTCATCTCTGCTAGCTACCTCTCCACATTGAATAATGAAGCGATTGACGTGTTCCATTGTTGATGTATCATCTTGCCCAGAGAATTTAGTGAAATCTGGTACCTTGTACCGATTTGGGAGAGGAATTAAATCATATGCAGGAGGGTATGGAGTCCGATAAGAATAAGTATTGACCTTGGGCTTTATCCCAAACTGATCCTTCATAATTTCTGCTATCTTATCGGCCCAAAAAGCATCGACCTCCTATCGATTTAACCGGCTGAATTTCTATAGGAGGTACCTGTGATATCCTTCCACATATCTTTGTGGCCCACGATCTCCAACAATCGGCATATTTGCCGTTACTTGTGGTCCATTAACCTTGTTGGAAAGGATTCATCGGCTTAGCTGCCGATGCTTGATTCTGAAAACCAGCTTGCATATGACCTTGTTGAATCCCTGCAACCTGCCGATTTTGTTGAATCAGTATCTTTGAGCAGTAATCGTCCCGACCAACCATTATTAGAACTCATCGGTACAAAACTTACCGATGGCTGATAATTCTTGACATTGTTGGATAATTATAACCAGCTTGAGGCATAAATCAACCCCTTTGACTCATAACGAGGGCTTTTCTGCTTGTATCGGCGAAAGCTTGCCGATAGATTTGAACTGGGCGTTTGAACCAAAGGCATCTGAAACCCCACAGTTGGTTGCACAATGAGTTCTTTGTGGCATATTGAGGCACTTGGGCCATCGGTAAAACAAATGATGGTATAGGAGCTTTTCCTCGCATCAAACACTTGAGGTAATCCGAGTTGAAAGCGGATGACTCGGAGGCATACCATATCCCCACCAATTAGCGAGAATCGGCTATTTTGAGACACGAGGACTGACATAGCTGATGCCGATAGATCAGTATTAATCTGAATTCGTCCTCCTAGTAGTACCGGATCCGATCGTATCGGTGTAGATTGAATATTAGATAAACACCTTAATCTTGGAGAAGAAGTAACTTCAGCACCCTAACGGCCGAGGGAGCCGATGGAGTATTGACGAGATGCCGGTTACGGTTGGTGATAGGCGGGCCCAACATAATCGCGGTGGCGCTTGTCCTTCTTTGAGAGTTCGAACCACGGCATTATGAATGCGTGATTGGACAGCACATTGGAATGATTAATCAAAGCATGATTTATTGCGAAATTAACCATCTCTTGAAGTTTACGAGTTGGAGTCAAAGGTAACTTTGCCGAGGCAACGGCAAATCTTGCTTCGGATGACTTGTCCACTCTTGTTCGAAGCTAAACGATTTCGGAACAAAAGCTGCACAGTATTCTTCTACACCCTTTTCCATAGCACCCTCTGCTCTTCCTTAAGATCTTCTTCGATACCGCGATAATGTTCCCCGCATCGATCTCGGAATTGAACATATTGATCGGATTGATTGGTCCCACCGGCGTTGCCAAAAGATGTGTTGATGCAAAAGTGGATCTGCAAACACAAAGGGCTAATACCGAATCGATATCCAGAGCGTGCGGTCGATTTGACTCATTAATCGACAAGGATGAAGATCTGAGCACTTTGGTCCCGACAACGTGATACGCCCGAAAGTCACGGCCAAGAGGTACTCACGCGAACTCGAGAATCGCCAAGGTCGCCTTTGAGACAATGCAACTCGCCCGAATCAATGAGAACTCGTAAAAAAAAAATATGCAAATTGACGAAGTCGCCGAAAAGTAAGTAGATGTAAATAGGAGTAAAACTTGGTTTTGATATTGATTCATATCTTCATTACATTGCCCCTCACTCCATATTTATACCACGATCTAAAGAGACACAACCAAACACAACTAGGACACCAAGCCCATATCTAAGGAAACACGTGACTCTTACATGAGTCATACTCTAACAAATATAGAAAAGGAAATCAACTCCTATCTATTTCCTGTCCGCCTCAATTACGATGGAAATCTCACCGTCCTCCTTCCCATCGGCATACTCCCTGTTTCATCGGCAGTAGTCTTCAAGTCTTCCTTCATCGGCATACTCCCTGTTTCATCGGCAGTAGTCTTCAAGTCTTCCTTCATCGGCATCGACAATAACACCTCCAACCTCATCGGCAACGCTCGAGTCTAAATCAACCTTTCCATCGACCACCACCAGCTATCGGCAACCATCTTTACAAGCTGGCTTTCATCGGTTATCAGAGTATACAGTAACTTTCCCCTTGCGGATCAGTCCACTCCGATCATTTTGACACGTGCAAAAAATGGTGTCAACAACTTGATCCTTGCGCGGATCAAGGGGGAGCTACACCCTTGCACGGGTGCTCCAACGAGGACTAGTGGGGAGTGGCGACTCTCCGATACCTCGGCAAAACATCGCCGCGTTCCTCCTTCTCTATTTACTTTGTGTATTTACTTTGAGTATTTACATTGAGCAATTCAATTCTTGTCTTTACAATTCATAGAATTGCCATGCTAGAGTAGGATTAGAACTTAGGTTGCAAGTCATTTGTGCGGTAGAACAACTAGAAACACTTTTTAGGCACAACGGGTTAATTGGGCTAACCGTAGGATTTAATTATTGCAAAGAAATTTAGAATTAGCCCAATTCACCTCTCTTTTGGGCATCTTGATCCTTTCAATTGGTATCAGAGCCTCGTGCTCACATATTTAGGCTTAACCGCCTAGTGAAAGATGTCTCACGGGGATGGACCACCTCCTATCTTTGAGGTGGACGATTTTCCTTATTGGAAAATTCGTATGGAGGCGTATCTAGAAGCTCTAGATGTTGGAATACTTAGAGCCGCCTCACAAGGTTTCCCAAAACCTCGGGATGCCGCACACCCACAAGGCAATGAGTTGAACTATGAAAAATGGAATGCAAAGGCTAGAAACACCATATTTAGAGGCCTTTGTAAAGATGTGTTCAACCGGGTGAGGAACCACAAAGACACCCATGCACTATGGTCGGACGTTTGTGTGCTCCATGAGGGAACAAAGAGTGAGCGTGAGGAACGCTATCATGTTGTCATGAAAAAGCTCAACTCTTTTGAAATGCTTCCTAAAGAATGTGCTAATGAAATGTATTCACGTTTGAATGTTCTTGTAGAGGAAGTCAATGGGCTTGGACTCACTCAAATGCAACCATCCGATGTTGTAAGAAAGATTTTGAGTGTCCTCCCCATTGTCAAATATGGGCATATTGTGACCGTGCTACATCAAGGTGATCTTTCCACCGCTACACCGACACAAATCTTGGGAAAGATAAATGCTCATGAGATGTACATGCACATCACACCTCAAGATGGCTCATCCTCTACAAAGAAGAAAGAAAAGGACTTAGCATTCAAAGCTAGCCAAGAGAAGGGCAAAGCAAGGCTTGAGTATGAGAACTCAAGTGATGAAAAAGTTGATGATGAAAGCCTTGCTCTCATGGTGAAGAAAACCGCCAAGATGCTAAAGAAGCTCAACAAGAGTGACATTAAGTTCGATGGCAAGAAGAAGTTCTTCACAAGCTCAAGAAGAAAGCCAATCTCCGAGATGGATTGATACAATTGTGGCGAACTTGGTCATCTAGCTCACCAATGCACAAAGCCCAAGAAAGACAAGTTCAAGAACAAGGGCAAGAAAGATGACTCAAGCAATGAAGATGAAGATAAGAAGAAAAAGAACAAGCCATACAAGAAGAGAGATGGCAAGAAGAAGGACTTCCACAAGAAGAAGAAGAGTGGAAAGGCTTACATCATCGGTGATTGGCTCATGGACATTGATTCATCTAGTGGATCATCCGATGATGATAGTGACAACGAGAAGGTGGCCGCTATTGTTATTGATTCTTCATCATCTTCACCGCCACCACCGCCATCATCCTCTACACAATTATGCCTTATGGCCAAAGGTGAACGAAAGGTATCACATGATGATGATAGTAGTGGTGATGATCATGCTCATAATGATGATAGTGATAGCGATAGCGATGATGATGAATATGAATCACCTTCTTATGATGATCTTGCTAAGTTGCTAAAGAAATACACTAAGATCATTATAAAGACTAGAGCTAAAAATAAAAAGCTTGAGATTAAGAATGACTCTCTTTTAGCTAAATGTGATGTAGCAGAAAAGGCTAATGTTGAGCTTAGAGAAGCAAATGATGCTATGACATCCAAACTCAAGGAGCTCAAATCTTCTAAGAAAGAGCTTAATGATAAACATGATAAACTTGAGTGGGTGCACAATGAGCTCATCACTAGCCACAACAAGCTAAAAGATGAATATACTACTCTTAAGATTAATCATGATAATCTTGTTATTGCTCAAGAATTTCTATCCAATGAGCCACATACGGCTACTAACCATGTTGTTAAGATTGATATAGCTACATCATGTGATGACTTGATCATTGAGAGCATTGAGCAAGGTTCTAGTAGCAAGGGCAAGCAAGTGGTTGAGGCCAATGATTATGATGAGTTTGTCAAGCTCAAGAATGACAATGCAAAGCTCAAGAAAGATCTTGAAGAAATCAAAAGCCACAACACCATTGTGCTAGAAACTCTTGATCATGATGGTGACTTGATTCTTGAGAATGAGAAGCTCAAAGAAGAAAACAAGAAGCTCAAGAAAGAGAAGAACAATAATGCTCTTAAGGAAGAGAACAAGAAGCTCAAGTTGGAAAAAGAGCATCTTAAGATTGGATTGAGCAAGTTCACTAGAGGCAAGTATCTTCAAAGTGAGCTTCTAATGAACACCGTCATGAAGATGGATAGAAGTGGCATTGGGTACATGGCAAATCAAGAGAAGAAGAAGGCTCAAGCTCAAGAACAATAATCAAAGCCAAAGCCAAAGCCAAAGAGATGCTTTAAGTGTGGACAAGAAGGCCATTTTGCTCATGAGTGCCAAACTCCACCACCACAACCCTTGCCCAAGCATGCTAGACCCTTGGCCTTCAATGCTCACTACATGCTTAGAAAGGATTCTAGTGGAAAGATGAAAGTGATGTTCTTAGGACCTACAAATAAGAATAGGCCTAAGAAAATTTGGGTTGCTAAGTCACTTGTTGAGAAGGTGAAGGGCCCTCAACAAGTTTGGGTTCCTAAAGCTTGATCTCTTGTGTGTAGGTGAACTACAAGACCGGTGGAAGTCATTGGGTTATTGATAGTGGTTGCACACAACATATGACCTGTGATCCTCGTATGTTCACCTCACTAGATGAAGAAGTAGATGGACAAGAAAGAATCACATTTGGAGATAACTCAAAGGGCAAGGTTAAAGGATTGGGCAAAGTGGCAATATCAAATGATCATTCAATCTCAAATGTGATATATGTTGCTTCATTGAGCTTCAACTTGCTATCCGTTGGACAATTGTGTGATCTTGGCTTCCAATGCTTGTTTACCAAGAAGGAAGTTGTTGTATCTAAGAAGGATGATGAACAAGTGATATTCAAAGGATTTAGATACAACAACCTATATCTAGTGGACTTCAACTCTGAAGATGCAAACTTGAAGACTTGCCTATTCACCAAAACAACACTTGGGTGGCTATGGCATAGAAGACTTGCTCATGTTGGGATGAGCTCACTCAAGAAGCTAATGAAGAATGATTTGGTGAGAGGGTTAAAGGATATGAAATTTGAGAAGGACAAGCTTTGTAGTGCATGTCAAGCCAGCAAGCAAGTTGCAAATACTCATCCAACCAAAGCTTTCATATCGACCACAAGAGTGCTAGAACTCCTTCACATGGACTTATTTGGACCAACAACATACAAGAGTTTTGGAGGAAATCTTTATTGTCTTGTGATTGTTGATGACTATTCAAGGTATACATGGGTATTCTTTCTTCATGACAAATCCAAAGTTGCATCTTGCTTCAAGAAGTTTGCCAAGAGAGTCCAAAATGAATTTGAAGTGAAGCTCAAGAAGATAAGAAGTGACAACGGCAAAGAATTTGACAACACAAACATAGAAGCCTATTGTGATGAAGTTGGAATCAAACATGAAGTCTCCGCAACATATACTCCTCAACAAAATGGTGTAGTTGAGAGGAAGAACCGGACATTGATCACTCTTGCAAGAACTATGCTTGATGAGTACAACACCCCCAAAGCTCTATGGGCGGAAGCAATCAACACCGCATGCTATGCATCAAAGCACCTATTCCTTCAAAAGTTCCTTGGCAAGACACCTTATGAGTTGTTCAATAGGAAGAAGCCGGATGTCTCCTTCTTTAGGGTGTTTGGTTGCAAATGCTACATCTACAAGAAGCGGCAACACCTAGGGAAGTTCCAAAGACGTTGTGATATTGGTTTTCTTGTTGGTTACTCATCAAAGTCCAAAGCATATAGAGTATTTAATCATGCCACTGGCTTGGTTGAAGAAACATATGATATGAAATTTGATGAATCTAACGGCTCCCAAGGAGCACATGAGAATCTTGATGATGTAGGTGATGAACCATTGAGGGAGGCTATGAAGAACATTCCGGTTGGAGACATCAAGCCCAAAGATGATGAAGATGATGTATAAGTAATTGATCCACCCTCTTCATCAAATGTGCCACAAGATGGTGAAAAAGATGGGAGAGTAGAAAATGAAGATACTCATGTCTCCCATGAGCAAATGGTGATACAAGCATAAGATATTGATGCTCCACAACCTCCTCCTCAAGTGGTCAATAGAAGAAATACACCTCTACTAAAGATCATCCACAAGATCTCATCATAGGGAGTCCATCAAAGGGAGTGATGACACGCTCACAAAAACTTGCTTCATTTATTGCTCATCACTCTTTTGTCTCTTGCTTTGAGCCTACCAAGGTAGAAGAAGCTCTTCAAGATCCGGATTGGATCAATGCCATGCATGAAGAGTTGAACAACTTCTCCCACAATGAAGTTTGGACTCTTGAAGAGCGACCAAAAGGTGTAAGAGTCATTAGAACAAAGTGGGTGTTCCAAAACAAGCAAGATGATCAAGGTGTTGTTGTGAGGAACAAGGCAAGACTAGTTGCAAAGGGGTTCTCTCAAGTTGAAGGTTTGGATTTTGGAGAGACCTTTGCACCGGTTGCAAGACTAGAAGCCATTCGTATCCTCCTTGCATATGCATCGCATCATGAAATGAAATTATATCAAATGGATGTGAAAAGTGTATTTTTAAATGGCTTTATTAATGAACTAGTCTATGTTGATCAACCTCCTGGGTTTGAAGACCCTAGATATCCTAATCATGTTTATAGGTTGTCCAAGGTGTTATATGGGCTTAAGCAAGCCCCAAGAGCTTGGTATGAGCGCCTTCGGGACTTCCTCATCGAGAAGGGCTTCACCATTGGGATGGTCGACACCACACTATTCACTAAGAAGCTTGACGGGCATATCTTCATTTGTCAAGTGTATGTTGATGATATCATCTTTGGATCATCAAATGAAGATTCTTGCAAAGAATTTGGTGAATTGATGTCGAAGGAGTTCGAGATGTCAATGATTGGAGAGCTTACATTCTTTCTTGGTTTTCAAGTCAAGCAAATGAGAGAAGGGATTTTCATCTCTCAAGAGAAATATACAAATGATCTTCTCAAGAGATTCAAGATGGATGAATGTAAGCCAATCAAGACACCAATGCCTACTAATGGACATCTCAACCTAGATGAGGGAGGTAACAGGGTTGATCAAACTCTCTACCGTTCTATGATTGGTAGCTTGTTGTATTTAACCGCATCTAGGCCCGACATCATGTTTAGTGTGTGTATGTGTGCTAGATTTCAAGTTATCCTAAGGAAACTCATTTAATTGCCATAAAAATAATCCTTAGGTATCTTAAGCACACACCAAGCATTGGTCTTTGGTATCCCAAAGGAGCTAGATTTGAATTAATTGGCTATTCCGATTCAGATTATGCCGAATGCAAAGTTGATAGAAAAAGCATATCCGAAGGGTGCCATTTGCTTGGTAGATCACTTGTGTCTTGGTCCTCCAAGAAACAAAATAGTGTGGCTTTGTCCACCGCCGAAGCGGAATACATTGCCGCGGGTGCTTGTTGTGCACAAATACTTTATATGAAACAAACTTTGCTAGACTATGGTGTAGTTCTAGAAAAGGTACCTCTTTTGTGCGACAATGAAAGTGCGGTAAAACTTGCAAATAATCTGGTTCAACACTCCCGCACCAAGCACATAGACATCCGTCATCACTTTCTTAGAGATCATGTTGCTAAAAATGATATATCACTAGAAGGTGTAAGGACCGAGGATCAATTGGCGGATATCTTCACTAAGCCGCTAGATGAGGCAACGTTTTGTCATTTGCGGAATGAGCTCAATGTGCTTGATTTTAGTAACTTCACTAAAAGATGAGCTTGTGTTGTCCCTTGCATTGCATTGTAATATACTACATGTTTATTTTGTGGCAATGCACATAGGGCTTGTCTAACATGGTTAAGATAATCGCCAAAAAGCGTGTGAAGAAGCTTAACCTTGGATCAAACTTGACAAGCAACTAGATTTACTTTCAAGTATTGCATATGCATGAATGTTGTTTTGTCGTTTATCTTAATTTGCCCTCTTGTTTGCCTATTTTCTTAAAAAGAATTATAGCCTAAGGCAAAATATTTTGAAAAACTTGAGGGTTTGAAGAGATGTCACTCACATCAGTCCCAATTGGTGTTTATTTGGATCTTATTTGAGTTGGGACTTGATTGGGAACAGGCAGCACAAAGATTTTTGAAGATTCGCCAAAGGAGTGATCGGACGCTGCACCGGACTCTGATGTCCAGTGTCCGGTCAGTTCATAGGAGGTGAACTTGATGCGAAGGAGTGACCGACGTTCGGTCAGAAGGAGCTTCAGCGGTCCGGTCGATCATGAATACATCAAGGCTAGGTGACCGGACTCTGGCTGCGTCCGGTTGGTGTCCACCGGACGCGTCCGGTCGCAATTCCAGAGGATTTGGACCTCTCTGGAATCGATCGAACACTGGGAGGTAGCGTCCGGTCGCTACCACCGGAGCGTCCGGTCAATTGAAATCATGCGGCATCAGGTTTCTTTCCCTGTTTCGTTTTCTGACTCTTGGGGCCACCTTATTTAATCAAAGTGCCGAGGCTTTGGCCTAACCCTAACCGCCGACATCGCCGCTTCTCCCTCGTTCCGAGCCGCCGCAAGCCCTAGCCGCCGAAGAGCTGCCCGCGCTCACCTCCGCCCACGATACCATCTCCATGCCGCCGCAGTGCTTCCCCGTGCTCCCAAGCCACCTACCTGTGCCGTCATTTCCACACGCGACCACAGCTCCCCGCGCCGCAGCTACGCCCATGTCAAGCCGAGCTCACCGAGATCCAGTCCAGCTTCTCCGTGCTTCCATGCCATCGAGCTCATCCACTATGCCAGCACTGCCGATCCAGCCCTGGTAAGGCCCTGCTCGTGCCCGTGCATCCTCATTGCAACTCGCCTGTGACCTTGCTATTCATCACAACACCAATTTCACAGGGCCGTCGATTCACTGCTCATCAGAACCCTAACCCTAGCCATGTTGGTGGTTCCCCATGGGACGCTTCTCTTCTTTTCGGATCACCGGTTCGTCAGGTAGCATGCTCGCATTTCAATTTCGTACCTAAATTGCTTGTTTCCTAGGATTTCGCATCTATTTGGTATATTGTATTTATTTGTATATCCTATCTATTCCATCGTGCAGCGAGTCGGTGCCGTTGAGATGTCAGTGGCATTTGTCAGTTAACTTGGGGCCAAGCTCGCGAGTACGGAAAGAGGCCAAGCCTCGAAAGTGTTAGAGGCAGTTGTTTCTTATCAGTGGCAGTTGATTCTCTTCAGATTCATCAGATGGCTCGCACGAAGAATGTCGGTGGTGGTCCAGGAGATAAGGATCCGAGGTGTCCAGCTCATTTGCCTGTAGATCCTAAAGGCAAGGCGACGAAGAAGGTTGCATCAAAGAAGCGCAAGTACCCTGATGCAGAGACAACCAGAGCAGCTGCAGTTGTTGAAGCCATAGAGCGTGTCGAGAGAGGAGGTACTCGCAGTGGAGTTGTTATTGCAGATCATCTATCTCCTGAGGCGTAGGGTTGACTTGAGTGTATTGAGCGTCTTCATGGTGGTCCACTTGGGACTGTCATGATGGCAGGACGACGTCTTGCTATTGAGGAGCCTCAGCCCTAGCAAGAGCCACAGCAGCAGCCCAGACAGTAGAGCCGACAGAGCAGACTCAGGAGGGTCAGGAGGGACAGTAGGCAGAGTAGACAGAGCAGGCACCACAGCCACAGTTACGCCGCTCTGGTCGTACCCATGCCCCAGTCACACTGAGAGCAGATACTCAGCGGAGGGGTTCTCATCCACCGCCCAGACCATAGGGTCCACCTCCAGTGACCCATCTTGACTTGAGGGCCGCCATGGCCAAGCATGTTCAGCAGCTGATATTTGTTGATTTTGAGGCGTGGTTTCCACCGAGGAGGGATGAGAGAACATCTAAGGGTTTCTACACTCCTCTGTAGGAGGACTTCTACAATGCCTATCTCAACAGTGGAGCAATTTTTAGATCTCAGAGAGTGTGTCACATTGACGCTATTGGGCAGTAGCTGGAGAGCATATTCATCCCTACCTTGCATATCTGCTGGGGCTGATAGATTTGATTGGATGGACAGGATTATATGTTCCATCTTGGGTTCGTTAGTTCTATGCTTCTCTCTTTATTGACCCGCACCATAACTTCATACACTTTGCATTCAGAGGGAGAGACTATCGGATGTTGAGCACTAGAGCCAGGGAGATACTTAGACTTTAGGAGCAGCCTGTTAGACTTCATGAGGTTTGCTATGGACAGACTGCACCTCCCAGACGCCCGCATGGTGGCAACGTGCCCCCTACTGACTTGGTCCATCACTGTTTCAAGGAGCCTTTTGGCGAAGGGTTGAGGAGGAACCCTAGTGAACTTAACCCCACTACTCGTGTGCTTGAGGCTATTATGAGGAGGACACTGCTTCCCAGGATGGGATACAGAGAGGGCTTGACTCGGATACAGCTACGGCTTATCAACTCTCTGATGCAGCAGACAATTTTGATATTTGGGATCTTCTTCTATCAGAGATGGAGGATACTATAGCTGAGGGTTTCAGAGGTCGTAGGTAGTTGCCCTATGCTCACTGGATCACCTGGCTTATCCACAGAGTAGTCACAGTGAGGCCACTAGAGATGCTTGCAGAGTATAGTGGTGCTACGACTGAGTTCCCTGCCTATAACATGACACAGATGATCCATCATAGCACTCCACAGGCACCTAGTCAGCCACGCTGTCGTCCCGATGTGCCAGAGTCTACAGCCTAGTAGGATGATATTATCAGGGGCATTGCAGCTACAGAGGAGGAAGAG
The DNA here is from genome assembly GCA_904845875.1 of Miscanthus lutarioriparius. NCBI lineage: Eukaryota > Viridiplantae > Streptophyta > Magnoliopsida > Poales > Poaceae > Miscanthus > Miscanthus lutarioriparius. The sequence goes on from CAJGYO010000008.1 coordinate 70,796,352, forward strand.
CTTGCTCAGCAGGAGGGGATGGTCATGAGCGACCCCAGTGACAGTTCTGATGATGACTATCAGCCCATCCCTCGGATGCCTCCTCAGTGACATGACCATGAGGCCGGCAGCTCTAGTTCAGCTCCACCTGCCCCGCAGACCGACCCAACTTTACTTGCCATACTTGAGCGTATGAGGCAGGACCAGGCACGTCAGGCATAGGAGACCGCCGCTACATTTGCTTAGTTCTAGGCTCGGCAGGATGAGTTCTAGAGCCAGCAGCAGGTGATCCAGCAGCAGCAGGCCATGCATCAGCAGCAGATCCTCATGCAGTAGCAGCTCCTTGGATTTATGCAACATGTTGTGACTGCTATTGGGGCTCCATCGTCACAGCCTTTGCCCCAACTTGGTCAAACTACCACTACCTCGATGACTCCAGCATTATAGCCCAGTGGGCTTCAGAGTCAGGGACAACCACCAGCATAGTTTGCTTCTCCTACAGAGCAGGTGTCCCAGTATTTTGCTATGTCACTGCCAGCTCCACAGTTCACACCGCTTTAGACGGGCTTCACACCAGATGAGACGCCCTCGCTGCTAGTGCTAGAGACCACAGTGTCTAGGAGCCTTGGTGCTTCATTTAGTGAGTTGACAGGGATGCCTACTCCTCCATATCTACATGTCCTAGGTCCTTCTACTGTTGCACCAGTCACCGGGACTACAGAGATGCTCCCTTCCTCCGTGGCATCATCAGAGCCTACTATAGTCCTACCAGCTAAGTCTACAGCAGCTCTAGTTCCTGATCTGACCCAGACTGCTACAGCACCGATTACAGCTACAAAGGGTCATATAGCTTAGAGCTCTGGATCAGATGATGATGGTGCCCAGTTCTAGCTTGCTCCTCGTATCTTAGCGCCCGGCTCATCCGCTGCAGCCCCGCCGACCGACCCTTAGGTTTTGGTGTTTGACGGCAAAGGGGGAGAGGGATCGAGTATGATAGATTTAGGGGGAGCGACATATTTAGGGGGAGCTTAGTTAGCTTATTAGCTTATATATTACATTTGGAGTTTTTATGTGTGATATACTATTATGCATTCATCGTGTGTTTACTTTCATGCATTGAACTATATATATGTGATAGTGATATTTACGTGACCGTGATATATGACATGTGTGCTCTCTACTTTGAATTATTTATATGTCCTATCACTTGTGTTATGCTCATTTGCCTTTGCTTTCGCATTTTACTCTGATGCAAATGAGCTTCATTACTTGTACTCATGCTTATTTCATATCTTTTGAGTATGTCATGTTGGCTTGGTTCATATAAGCTTGACTAACACCTTTGTTCTTATTGACAAAAGCTTATATGATCCAAGCATGTTAAAAACCTCAACTCTTTCACATACTCGAGGTGATATTGTCATCAATCACCAAAAAGGGGGAGATTGAAAGCATCTAGGCCCCTAGTTGGGTTTCGGTGATGAATGACAATACAAGATTACTGTGACTAACGTATGTTTTGCAGAGGCAATTAAGTTAGGTCATGGTAATGGAGATCGATTGGGCAATCATGGTGGTCATGCCCCTACGATGGAAATCGTTTCGGTTTTCAAAGGATGGACGACAAGGTTAAGGATGACTAGTTCTAAGTGTCGATTGGAGTTGGAGAGACACTTAGAGTAGTTTAGGACTTTGTTTTTCCTTTGGCCATACTATTAAGGGGGTTATGGACGGGTAGCTTGACCTAGGTGAGTCTAGTGAGTTAGGTGTGGTGCACACTTGTTAAAACTAGCGCTAGGTAGCTCCTACATATGCCTAAGATCCAATGGAGCAAACTTCATTCACGTATGATTGAGAGTTGGAAGTGAATGGAGGGTCAAATGCTGACTAGACGCTGGGTTCGGTGTGACTGGGCGCTGGCACAGAGTCCGGTCAGTTCATTTGACCGAGGTGAAATTGTTCGATGCGACCGGACGCTGGAAGGTCTTGTGACCGGACGCTGAGGGCCAGCGTTCGATCGTTTCCAGTAAGATTCCAGAGAGGAAAAATCATGACCGGACGCGTCCGGTCACACTGTAATCATTGGTTTTCGAGGAGTACTGACCGGAGCGTCCGGTCATCCCGCAGAGGCACATAATGGTTTGTTTTTTAGCCCATGTTATAAATAGAAGCTCCACTTGTGTGTGGAGTTACTTTTGCTCATTCCAACAGCTGAGACACACCTTAGAGAGTGCCAAGAAGAGCAAGGTCCTAGTGAGGTGATTGAGATTTGAGAATCCCAAAGAGAGCCCTCATTAGCAAGATCAAGAGTAGCAAAGTGTGCATCCACCCTTCTCCCTAGGCTTGTCGTGGTCAAGTGAGAGTTCGTGCTTGTTACTCTTGGTGATCGCCATCACTTAGATGGCTTGGTGGTGATTGGAGAGCTTGGTGATCATCCGGAGAGCTTGTGGATGACCCAACTCAAGTTGTGAGCGGTTGTGGGTGATTCACCGCGACGGAGTGTCGAAGAATCAACCCGTAGAGAGCACTTGATCCTTGCACGGATCAAGGGGGAGCTACACCCTTGCGCAGGTGCTCCAACGAGGACTAGTGGGGAGTGGCGACTCTCCGATACCTCGACAAAACATCACCGCGTTCCTCCTTCTCTATTTACTTTGAGCATTTACTTTGAGTATTTACATTGAGCAATTCAATTCTTGTCTTTACAATTCATAGAATTGCCATGCTAGAGTAGGATTAGAACTTAGGTTGCAAGTCATTTGTGTGGTAGAACAACTAGAAACACTTTTTAGGCACAAGGGGTTAATTGGGCTAACCATAGGATTTAATTATTGCAAAGAAATTTAGAATTAGCCCAATTCACCCCCCTCTTGGGCATCTTGATCCTTTCAAATTGCTTAATCGCAACCTTTTATATTTTACAGACCTCGGTTTAATGTTTTTCAAGGGCATGCAACCGAAGTCAACTCAAGTTTTTTAAGTTATTCATCATAATATTCTGGTAGCCTCTGGCTGATAAATCACTCTGCAACATAACATGCCCTGACCCAGTTTGAACTTCCCAAGGAAAGACTGCATCGTGTCAATGCACAAGTTCAGAAGGCGATCAGCTCCTTTACTCTTGGTCATCAAAGGCAATCCATTCCTAGCCTTCTCCATAGTTTTGTCTCCCTTTTCCATTTTTGAAGATCAGGTCCTTTGTTCCGGCTGAAGAACCAATTTTGAAAAATAGTCGATTCTAGACTTTCAGTTTTAATTCTATCTAGGTCTGAAAACATGGCCTTTATTAAGAGAGCCGTTTGATCTTCCATCCTTAGTCATCCGGCGCCGCATTCTCTTCGACATTGGTAAAGTGGCGCTTCACCTTCTATTAACTACGGTTGCCTTTTGCGCGTCCTGAGGCATCCGCCTCTTCGCTTCATGTCTTCAAATACCAGCCGAGGGCTTCGGCCTCAAACACATCTCTATCCGCAACTGTTCCTTTGCTCTCTTCCGCCTGCCAAAAATCCTACAGCGGTTTTCTTCCTTTCTTCCATAGATCCAATCATTCCCCATGGCCGGCGAAGATAATCGAGGTAAGCACGCCGTAGAGGAGTTCCCGGCAGAAGACATGCCGATGAACCAGCGTCTCCGACACATGAGGTGAGATTGACAACCTCTGTTCATGATGATGACTTGTTTTGACTCACCTACAGGTTCATTGCGAATGATAGCCTTCATCCTTTCCCTAGGACCGGCGAACCCACTGATGCTGCCTTTTCTGCGCTGGCTTCATTATCGGGCTCTTCCAACTCATATGATGGTAATTATGCTTGGCGCTTCTTCCGAGAATGGAGGGCGGCCGAGGACCGCTATTCCGAGGCGATTCGGAACAACAGCCAGTTGGAGATTCATCTAGGAGTCTTCCAAGCAGCCCTTAATGCGGCTGAGGAAGAGGCCAGCGTCGTTTGAGCGTGGCTGGCTGAGTCTGACACCGTAGTAGTAGGTAAGATGAGCTCCATGAACATTTCTATTCTGGTTTCTATTGCCTTTGTCTTGATATTCTTCTGCAATCACCAGCTCAAACGGTGCAATTGGAGTCTCTCCAATTAGCGGCAAACGCGGCCATGGACACCGTCAATGCTAGGGGTTCCCTTATTGATGCTCGCCTCCAAGACATCCCGTCCTGAGTCTAGGAGATTGCCCTCCACGGCATTCATCACGGCGCGTCGGTGGCGTTAACTGTGGCGTAGGTCCAAACCGGGCATGATCTCCACGCCATGGAGGTTGGCTTCCCGATTGGCGATGGCCCTGAGGGACATGAAGACTTGATAGAAGATTTCACCACAACGGTGGAGTCCATTATGGACATCACATCCGTTCAGGATGTGGTGAACAAAATCTTCGACTAGATTATACTTAGGGGATCTAATGAACAAAGATTTCTCTTTCATGAACGCGCCTCGGCGCAATGCCTTTGTGCATACTTGTTCTTGCTTTTTGTTTTTGCTCTACAGGCGATACATATCGTATCGGCTTTTATTGTCTTTATAGATTTTCACTTTTTTTGAAGTAGAGGCTATACCCTTTCTGGTACCGACTATTAGAGCCGAGGATGAATCGGCTAAGTGTTGATCAAATATTAGGATAACACTCCGCATAACTTTTTCATATCGAAGGTCAAGTGATCAATCAACCTTGGTCAAGCGTCCTATTAAGCGAAACAGACCTTCTTTAAGAAATCCATTAACTCTGAATCGCACTTACACTTTGACTCAGCATTCACATACGTCGGCCCAAGCCCATCTCCAAAACTCAATGCTTATTTCTCCTTTAATCCATCGACCGACATGAAGTCATGATTTTTCTACTAAAATAAACTTTCAGAGCCGATCGCTTGCATCGGCTGTTGGCTTTCATTGCTGATCTTGATGAAACCTCCTTCCCATGACTTGCCAGAAAAACATTCAAAATCTCCTAGTTCCCAAAAGACTGGATTGACTGTTGTGATGCTCACGGACTCATCAGCGCGAACCAGTTCGACATCATCTCCATGCCATTGGATCAAACACTGATGCATGGTTGATGGTATACAGCAGTTCGCATGAATCCAATAATGACCGAGGAGTAAACTGTACGACCCTTTTCTATTGATGAGGAAGAATGTAGTGAGCAGAGTCTTGCTTCCGATTGTTAACTCGACGTTTATTGCCCCCCGAGTCTTAGACGTATTACCCCCGAAGTCCTTAAGCATCATGTCAGTCTCCATCAGATCTTCTGGTCCTTTGCCAAGTTTACGAAAAGTGGTGTAAGGCATAAGATTGATAGAAGCACCTCCGTCCACCAACATCTTGTTCATCGGCTTCCCATCGACAAGACCTTTCATATATAAAACTTTTAAGTGCCGATGTTTGACTGGTTTGTCAAATATTGCTTGCTGTACAACCGTCAACTTGGCAACCATCTCCTCGTACTCTGATTCATTGAAATCCGAATAAACTTCTTGATCTGTCGGAGCTCTAAATTCCGATGGCAATAGAAAAGCCATTTGGATATTAGCCGATGGTTGCTTCCTATCGGCTATTTGCTTGGTACGCCACACTTGAGTTTTACCGGATGCCTGAGCCTGTTCCATCTATTTATTCCTTAGGCGTTGCAACCTTCTTTTCTGGCTTCTTGTCAAACCTCCTAGGCACCACTGGCCTTCCTACCACACATATCTTCTTTTAGTGCCTTCCTCTTCATGATCAGCCCAGTCCTGATCAACGACTCTTTTCCCAAGCCGATCATGAACACTTTTATTTTTTAAGCGCCGATCCATGCTATTAAGATGATATGCATCTTGAGCAAGGATAGACCGGCGGTTGGTTTGAGACTGCCTATACTCTCAATATTGATCGCTGCATTCTGGACAGTCATGTCTAGTAGGCAACTTCAAACCTTCAGTCCAGCAACGTCTGAAGAAAGGAAAATTCCAATGTAATTTGGCTTGTTTCCTTTCATACCTCTCTTCTTTCAGTTGATGCTGGTATGCTTGATCTTTCAACCAACGCTAATAATCCTTTTCCTTCTGTCTCCACCATTTATTCAACAGAATCCGAGATGTGACCCGTGGCTTTATCGTCTCTGCTTTTGACGTCTTCCCCTGCTCGTATCGGTTCTTTTGCTCAGCACTACGTCTTCTAATCTCTCTGTACTCGTTAGCCGATATTTGCATCTTGGGATCGACTGTTCCAGCTTCTTTTGATTTGGTTGATGTTAGGACCTTAGTGTTTCCTTTGAATAGCCCAGCATCAACCATGTTTTTATCTCCTGGGAAAGGATTATCATCAACATTCATTTTCCGAGGCGTATCAAATTTGAGCCTCCCCTACTGAATAGCTCTCTTTATATGTTGCCTGAAGATTCTGCATTCATTAGTGGAATGAGAAGTAGCATTATGGAACTTACAGAACTTCTTATTCTTCAACTGATCAGGGGGCAACATGACATGACCATCAGGCAACTTGATCTGCCCTTTCTCAAGCAAGAAATCGAAGAGCTTATCTAATTTGGTGACATCAAAGTCATAGCTCTCCTTGACTCCTCTTCTCCAAGGATTTGGCACCATCACTATCTTCTTACCCAATTCCATTCAGCCGCAGCAACCTCTTCTTCTTCATCTTCATAGCCGTCATCGACTGAGTATGGATCCTAAGCTTCGGCTACTGTGGTACTCTTCTAGAACCGGGTATCTCTGCGCATACTCTGGAATTAGCTACTGAGCGCTGCTACTCATTGAGCCAATTGACCCAAGTTGTCAAATTCTTGTCCCAGTAGTTTTTCTTTCCACATCGACAGCATTCCTTGAACAGCTAAAGCAGCTAGTTGATCATCGGCCAAGTTTAAGGAGAAGCATAAGTTCCTGGTTTCTCAGAACCTCTGAAGAAATTCAGTGCCCGATTCATTAGTCTTCTGTCTTATAGTTGTCAGATCGGTAATCTTCTTTTCTCCAGTCACAGTGTAAAAATATGTATGAAACTTCTTCTCCAGGTCAGCCCAATTGGCAATCGAATTGACTGGCAATGATGAAAACCAAGTGAAGGCTGGTGTAGCACCCGGTTTTAAAGACAAAACCAGATACACACTATATGTGAGCCCAGGAAGTCAAATCTCACATATAGCCACAAATCAGGGTAATATCAAGAGACAATACTTATTACATAACGTATTAGTAAAAAGAAAATAACCTCAGAGTAAAGACAGCTGAAAGTTGACTCCGATCTTCTGGCGAAGACTCCGAATCCACAGGGACGACTGACTGGTTGACCACAAGCCTAACTCCTCCAAACCAGCAATCTGGTACCCATCCGGGATTTTTATCCAAAGTATAGAAAAATAAAGCAAGCGTAAGTACATGTCGTACTTAACAATTATATCATGGGGTTCATGAGGCTCAAAAGGCTGACACTGGTTTACTGCGATTAGCTTTAATAGGTCATCTTTTTAAGCAATTGAGTGGCAAAGAATTTATCATCCCCATAAACATATGATCAGGTAATCATGAATAATGTATAGCATAAACAATTGATCATTAGTATAATTATCCATTAGTGATCATCTCTATTCCATAAGGGTCCAAGGCCGCTCGTGTCCGTGAGCACGGCTGTTATAACAGTTTTACACTCTGCAGAGGTTGTACATGTTCACTGTGAGTCGTGATTTACCCTTTCGCCCAGGGTGATCAGCCCCTTGACCCACTACCAAGGAAGGTCGGCAGGGTTCACTATGAAGCCTTTCAAAAGAATTCGTCTAACAAGTTAGGGCCGCTAGGCGTATGTGGCCCCTCTCTAGGAGTGGCACGCGTGGGCATCGCAGCACGGTACACACTTCCCAGCAGCAAAGGAAACATACCCTGCGCCTTAAAGGTAACCACTAACAAGCTAGAAAAGATCCTCATACTGAGCTAAAGCCAGAGCCATATAGCCCTCACAGCTGTACTGTACGTCCCGGATGATCGCTTACAGATAAGTCCTTAGGGAGAGGAATCTGAAGCATATAAACACTCCAACCCCCTATTTCCATGTTACTAAAGAGTCATATTTTAATGTTTATTGCATATACCATTAGTCAAGTTACAAGATCATGGTTTTGATTAAGCACTAGCAAAAACTACCCAATGCAATATCCCAAAGGTTTCAAGGTGCAAGATATCAAATATCTAGGATATCCTTAATGGTAACAAGGAAGACACATGCATTATGAGTTTAGTGATTAAATGTGAATAGGTAACAAGGATGGTCCCATGCTATACTTGCCTTAACTTGCTTTTCCCCCAAAGCAATACGCTCAAAAGCCTTTAGTATTCAACTTTCAATCTTCTGTTTCCAATTCTCAGCTTCTAGTCTTCAGAGAACAGCTTCTTAATCACCACGTAAACCTCACCGATTGACTGAACCATATATCACCACACAAACATCCATACATGGCATACAAACAAGAATATATGAGAACAATACACCAACCAATAAAATAAGCATAACAGCGTATCGCTACGAACACACAAACGCAAAAGACACGCTATATGCGATTCAACGAAAAAGCGACTATCGAAGGATTTTCGATGCAACAGAACATAAAACCTATCCATTTAACTTATTTTAACTATAGAAACACATGTAAATATTTTCATTAATTAACTTGATTCATTGCTTAAGAAAGAACGTAGTATAAAACCTATTTTGCCTTTATATTCCGAAAATGATGCAAGTGATAGTATTAATACAATTAACTTTTTAACTACCAAAACACATTTGAGTAACATGAGAACCACTAATGCCACTGTGTAGAACACGCCAAAACAAAAGTAACGCGACAAGAACGGCTCGATGCTACGGTTAAAAGAAAACCACTATCAAAAGATTTATATTATATTATAAAAGAAACAACTATGAGCTTGTTGTAGATTAGCTAAGAAAAACTATATGAGCAATATTGATTTAGATTAATCACAACATATTTAGTTTTAAAAGTCGAGTTAAAGCTAATCATGTATTATTTATAAAGTTATCACATAACAATTAAACTTTACCTTCGCAAAGGAATTAAGCATGTGACTCCATCTACTCGTACTTATCACATATGTATCTTGTTCAGCTAATCAAATTATATTCTAGAAACACTTTTAAGTTAACAATTAATCATATTAACTTTTAGGTATAAATCATCAAAGTTAAGCACCTATATTGCTTTTAATTCCAACCTATGTGCAAATATACTAATCAATTTAATATTTAGCTATATATGGAAAAACATGTGACATGAAAAACATTGCCCCTAACATATAGTTCACGTCAGCACGAACCAAACGCAACATAAACGGTGCAAAACGGAATTAGAACTTAAATTGCTTTTAATACGAAAAACGGTGTGAGCAATAATATTAACCAACTAAGATTTATGTTGAAAACCATAAACATGGACATGGTGCATAGGATACAACGTTATGAAACAACCGCGGATGGAAAGCGGAATTAAAATCTAGATTGATTTTAGTTAAAAGGCCTAGCACTGGTTTGCAGAGCTGGTCCTATGGAGTGTCTATCTGCTCCAACGCTCCCCATTAAAGGTAATGTTCATTTATCTATCTATACATGGTTCTGACAGTACCTTACGCGTACTATACGTTGATAAATACTGCTAGTACATGGCTTTATATATGACAGTGCCTAAACACTAGTGATATATATAATTATATATCAGAAAGTTCCAGCTATATATCAGGTGTATAAATATTGTAATGTAGCATCCCAAAGTAAGAGATTTGGGAAAATCTTATGATTGTAATTGATGACGAATCATCATTAACACGTATCAAACGTTGTGATGCAACTAGCGCAATTGAAACCAAATTAAAAACCTAAATCGATTTTTCTTAAACAACGATTAATTAATTATAGCACAATTAATATTTTAATAAAATAAATTCATAAACATGTGACATATAAACTAATAACTCTACTGCATAGATCTACACGACACGAAACTAACGCAACTGGAACGATCTAAAACGGAGCTAAAATGATTAAACGACGAGGATTAACACTAGGATGGCAAAATCGTAAATAAGGTCATCTTCTACCTTTGTTGCTCACGTACAGAACGTCCATGGAAGACTGCTGTGTTGCTTGCAGAGGGGAGCCGACGTGGGGGCAGGGCCTCGGCAGCGGGGCCTGCTGGCCTGCCGGCGGCGGCGCAGCGCCGGGACAGGGGCGGCGCAGGGCCACGGCAGCTGGGCCTGCTCGGCCCGCACCAGCGGCGGTGGCCAACCGGCCATGGGCGACGGCGGTGCTTGCTGCTCTCAGCACCGAGAGGAACGCAGCAGGGAGTCCAGCCGCGGGGCGCGCGGCCCTAGGGGCAGGCGGCCGACGGCCATAGGAGCACGGCCTGGCAGCGTGGGCAGCAGCCTGCGTCGGAAGATGGCCGAGCACCCAGAACACATCGGGGACCATGGTGGAGCTCGTCGGAAACATGGCCGGAAAAGGAAAAACGAAAGGAAAAAGGTAAACAGTGATGGATTTGAGAAAAGAAGGACACCAAGGTCAAGAGAACGACGAGATCTATCTTGTGGTGGTGGTGGTCGACGCGGGAACGCGACGATTTGGCCGGAAAAGCTCACCGGAAGTTCGCCGGAAACCTAGCTGTGGAGAACTTCGGCGTCCGATCTGCGGGGCTACTAGTGGCGCCTCGAAAAACAGGCTGTACTTCTCGAATCCTCGCGTCGAGGGCTACGCCGGTATATATATACATAGGGTTTGGAAATTTTAGAAAGTGAAGATATTTATTAATTATTGATTTTCGGAATTAAAATAATTACAGAAAATCGGGAATTACTATTTAGGCTCCGAAAAATATCTCTGAGCTCCGAAAAATTGCATAAAAATTTCTAAAGATAGATGGAAGGATAAGGAATACAACCAAAATATTTTTAGTTCCCGAAAAAGACTTTTGGATTGATCGAGGAAAAAGACAGCTTCAAGAAATAGGAGTTTAATCCCGAAAAAGGTCGAAAAGTTTCCCGGAAAGAGAGGCATCGTTCTAACGCGTCTTAAAACCTTTTCCAAGCCTTTAGATTTTGAAAACAAAGCATCTTATCTAACTTTTGTTTTTGCAAGTTTTCAATTTCTTTTTAAACCACTACATGAAAATAATATTTTGAAGATTGAGATTTGAATTTATTTTCCAAACCACTCATCACAAAAGTACCAATGTAACGGCATCCAAACCACTCATCACAAAAGTACCAATGCAACTGCATGTATGCGCAAACATGTTGCTACCCTTATGTTGGATTTAATTTAAAGAAAGTTTTCTTTTACCTATGTTTTTATGAGTACAAAACCATTAACAGAAATCGTTTTACTCTTTTTAGAAAGTAGCTATTTTTAGGGTGTTACAGCTGGCCCTGATAAGGACAGAGAGAAGAAACGAACTCGATGGGCATCCTCAACTGACGCTTCGTCTAATTGTGTAAGATACCGACAGATATATTCTATTGTGCTTGTACTGTCTTGGCCAGTGAACTTAGCGAATTCTGGGAGCCTATAATTTGTGGGAAGAGCGACCAAATCATACCATTCTGATATGGGCGTTTGTATGAAAAGGTCAGTCCTTTTGGCTTCAGACCAAACTGATTTTTCATCATCTCGGTCACCCTCAGTAATAATTCATCAGCTTGCGGATTTGGATTTCTCTGTACCTGCTGACCCATCTATGGATTGAAATCTCATGTGCCTTGATATCCTGGATTTGGCATAATGTGAAAGGTGTTATAATCCGTGCCATAGTGATACCCTTGTGGAATCTCAATCTGCTGGGTCCTTTGCTGGCTTGCTGCTTGAAGTCTCTGATTATAGACATAAGGATCTATATCTCTATGGATCATTTGAATTGATGGTGCTATTTTTTGAGCCGACGACGGTATGTGGCCTGATGTGCCAAAATTGATCACCTGGTTCTGACTTTGCCTCGCTGGCTGTTGCACATGCTGTACTAATGGTCTAGGATTGTACTATGTCTGATTTATAGTAGTTCCTTGAGTTTGTTCAGATGAACCCTGAACTGTCTAGACATCACCACTACCAGCTGGTGCTGCTTCTTGATGGCTGGTACCAACTTGATTGGTCCCTTGGGTCGACGGATCTAGAATGTTGTAATAAGCCAGCCCACCTTGACCAACTGGAAACCCATGAATCGCCTCTCTTATGGCATTGTGGAATATGTCCATGAAAACTTTGTTATGGCTTGATATGGCATCACGAATAGATTTGTCTACAACTTGCTTAAAGAAACGCCTGTCTTCAGCTTTAGTTGTGTCTGTCTGCCCGTGTAACAGAACTCTTGGTAATCGAAATTTCTGAACAATTGTGTTATCACGTGTTTTGGTGTAGGACAACAAAGATTTGTTTCAAAACTCTTCTGTAGCTTTGCTGATGATACCCTTATCCCCATCAGGTAGATCTTCATAATGCAGCATAAGGATGTCGTTGTTGTTATGAACCGTCATGACGATTGTGGGGTCCCACCAGGCGTGCCAGAAATGCGTGTCGACACAGAATTTTCATCCCGTGCCGAGGACACACGCAGCAAGCCGGAAGGGTCTGCTCGATGGAGCTATAGATCTGCCTAGCTTCAACGTAGGGGTGGTCGATCCTGCGCACTCCTCCCAAGACATGCTGATGAGGACATCGCCAAGATAGAGTCGAGGACGACTCCAATTCGAGAAGGGGAGGATGATGAGGACATCGCCACGCTGGACACACCGACGCCATGGTCTTCCCCAAGTTGCAATTCGTTTCCAACTCAGCTGCCACGTCACCCTCGGATTCAGCAGACACGTCGTCACTGTTTCGGTCATAACTTCCTCATACGACGTCGAAACGGGCCGTTCTTGGATGCGTTGGAAAGGGGACGACGACGCCGTCGTTTTGGATCTGGTCCCAGCTCCAGAAGGTCCGTGGATCATTCTGTGTGACCACGGCAAGGTGCTGCGTCACCTATTTGGGCCAACTTGGCCATGTATCGTGTCGGGCCTTAAGCCCAAGTTGTGGGCGCCCAACCCCTGGCCGTCCCCAACCCTAGGTCGAGTCTTAGACTATAAACACAGCCGTCGCCGCTGCTACACAATTGGGTTTTGTTTAGAGTTTAGTTTTCCATCGAGAAACTGAATCGTTCATTGTAACTGTGGTGACAAATCCTTTTACAGTGATCCAGGGCCCCCGTTCCTGATCTCCTCCACTGTGTCGATTAGTCCTTTGGAACCGAGTTCTTGAACCCTCTATTGATATTCGCGTCATTCATATTTGCAATATCAGATTGCGTGTTTTACCTTCTTGCTTGTGCTCTTCGATTCGCTTGCAGGAAAAGCCTTCTTGGCGAGGTCAATCAAGTTGTGCTTGGTTGATAACCAACGGAGCAGTGGTGTAACGGTTGCAGAGTTCGAATCGCGTCTGATTTGAAGCCGGATCGCCAACGTCGAGATCTCCACATATCGAACTTACCGGCTACCTCTCGGAAGATCGGGCCTGTACTCATCACATGCCAGTCAATTTGACCCTGTAATTGACAAGGAGAGAAAGTTCATCAGTAATTAAGGGCGGAACTTGCCAGTGTTGCTAGACAGTCCCGAATGTGCAGCTATGAGAGCTGGTATGAAAGGAGATCGATTAAATAGTCGATTCTAGCATATTCATGAGAATAAATCGATTAAAGCTCATTGGGTTGTATAAGAAGAATCGGTTATCATTCAGGATAAATGTCATTATTTAAACAAATATTAATCAATGGCAATAAGATGTTAACATTGATCGGTTTATGCTGAGTCAATGATTACAAGTAACTGAACCCCTTTTTATATAAAGAAACAATTCAACACCATTTAACCGTTTAATAAAGATAAATCTAATGAACATGTTAGATCTCATCTATCGCTATGACCAGTGGGGCATGAGGCAGAATCATGCAGGCCGTAGAAATAACGATAGACTCGATGACCCTAACTCATTACCAATATCAGTGGGGCATGAAGCAGAATCATGCAGGCCGTAATACAATAATAAGATCATGGGGCTAACATATATTTCAACCTATCTTTACTTCAATGGTCTCGTGATGCAAAGTATTCGTGAAAGCACTCGATATCGGCTAAAATTGCTGATTTAGGCATAACACACAGCTAAAGTCATGCCTTATCAGGAATAGATCTATCAAATAACGATCCCCACTCCACGGTGCTAACAGTGGGGTGTGAGGCAGAATCACACAGGCCGTGATAACGGGTCATGGAATGGTTCTCGCTAGCCAATAAATCTACTCAAGATGCAACATGCTTTAACCGCACGCTATGCACGATCAAGATTGATGTAAAACAACCGATAAAACGTAACTCATCGTTTAAGTTAGATTAGATCAGTTTTAGATTAACAAACAATGGGTTAAACAAGATATAAGGCCGATCTAGATCAATCCCAATCGGACAGAGTGATATTGCTGTAATTTAGAGAAATAATGAAAGCAATAAGTAATATCGGTAACTTAATGAATCTACCAAAGACTGCCATTCTAAGGTAGAGCCGATAACTTGACCTTGATCTAGTTCATGCAGTGGGGGTCAACCGAATCGGTGCAGCCATACTTGAAGTAGGCAAGAATCAATAACTAACTTATACCAGAGTCACAGTGGAGGTCGACCGGATCGATGCAGCCTTACTTGCTGAAGAACTCGCTGAGATCTACTCTACTCCTACTCCTAAGGGGTGGCCAGAGCCTAAAAAGTAAATGACTTGTATATTGGATTGATTGTTGTCCTTTACAATAGCCGGGGCTTGATATTTATACCCGGGACCTACGCATGACTCCTGTCTAAGCATGACTCATCACAATTTTTGACCCTAGAGAAAACATTCCTAATTTAAGATAACTTGGACTCTAATCTTTCTCTTTTTGTAGAGTCCAACATGTTTTGTTCTGGCGCCGAACGTAGCCTTTGTTGTTATCCACTGGCACTATCTGAAGAAAGCCGATTCTAGTTTTTTTCATCCGAATCAGCTGGTTCCGATCTGCACGCAATTGATTCCTTGATGACATGATCTTGGAAGCTTTCAAGTCCCTGCGACTCTTCTTTCAAATTTTGGTGTAAACACCTACTAAATAAGAAAACTAACTAATCTAATTTTAATACCAATAACAACAATTCTAACTAACTATACTAACTAACTATACTAAATACACTAACTAATATTAGTACCTATACTAACAATACTAACTAACTGTATTAACCAACTATACTAACTAACTTCACTAACTATACCTATCTAGCTAACTTTACTAATTTCATTGACTAATTTTGAATCCTAACCCTAGCTAACAACAATTCTATTGAAGCAACAAATGCATAAGAGGATTACCTCGACAAACCACAGCGGGAATGGCCGGCCGGCGGCAAGAGGATCACCCCAATCCACCTAAGGTGATGCGCTAGCCAGCGGTGGGCTTCTTCTGCTTCCAAAGTTGGAGGAGGGTTAAGGACAGGGGGTGATAGGGGAGGAAGAGGATGGGGAGAGATGGAGGCCGCGCCACAGGGCAGCGGCGGCCGCACTAGTGATGGGGAGGGGCGGCAGCGCAGTGGGGACAGGAGGGACTGAGAGAGGGAGACAAGGGAGAGAGGGAGCTAGCGGGGGAGGCATGCGGAGGCGGCTACTGTGTGGCACGGAGTGAAATGGAGAGGGAGGAAAGGGACTGGGCCGCGGGCCTCTATTTTGCTATGTCGCTCCTTGACGGGTGGCGCGTCACAGCCGCGCCTTGATCGGTGGCGTGGCAAGGCCTGCCATGTCAGCGACCAGCAGGCCGGGATGTTGCCACGTACGCACCCCTCCCATGCCGCCATGCATGGAGCGACATAGTTGTTTCACTGCGCCTTGGAAATAGGCACGGCCAAAAGTGTTACTTTTGAAAAAAACCAAACAGTGTTAGAATTAAGAATAGTTTAAAAAAAGTGTTAAAAATAAAAAATCTCCTCGTCAGGCACACAACTATGGCCACGTCATGAAGCCACAACCTCCACGCCTTGCCATAGAGCCACGGACATCGCAGCCTTTGCCCCCGTGTTCCACCACAACCCGGTAAGCCTCCACCACCCAAAGGTCCCTCCTTTTACCCACACGATGACTCAACATTCGCCTTGCAGCCGAAGCCACCGCCTCGAGCATGAGCCGAGCATGGATGCACCCACGATGGCAGCACGCCACTCAGCGGCACGACTAAGACGCCAAACCTACCCGTGACCTCCACCGCCTGACGCCGCCATCTCGGCCTTGAACCGCCGTGACGCGGAGCTAAGAACACCCATCCGAGACCACCGTCAACATCGCCTTCATCCTTAATCCAACGAGAAGCCACACCTTCCCAACCTCTCGACATCGCCTCCTTGTCCAGGAATTGGAGCACCACGGCCTCACCATGATGCCACAGCCATGACCCCACGCTGAGAACCATTGGTGAGCCTTCCTCGCCAAAAGGTGCTACCTTCTCCTATTCGTGACGTTAACCCGCGCCTAATCTACCTCGGCGCTCGATGTCAGCAAGTTGCTCCTATAGGCTTCTGGCAGCCTATGCCGAGGACTTCAAGCCTCCTTGGAGCACCTTCACCTCGAGCCCTGCCACCACCTCGCCACCATCCAGGACACAACCTCGTCAAGACAGCTCACTGGTGTGAACATGTTCTGCCAGCCTTGAACCCTCCCTGCATCACGTGTTCTGTCGCCGACGAGCCCTCCGGTGAGCACCCCCGCCTCAAGCTCCCACCTTTGTACATTGCCTTAGCTTGCCTGTCCCGGCCATCGCCGCTGGCTCTATGCCTCTGTCCCCTCATCGGCATGGCCTCCCAGAGCGTCATTGGGCATTTTGTGCCCATTCACGCATGTGAAAGCTCTAGTTTGGTTTTGGTTAATTGATGAAACCCTAAGTGCTAACCTAGTTTATCAAAGTGATTATGAGATAGGTAGCACTACTCCAAGTGATGAAGCAATGGCGAAGACCATGACAATGTTGATGGCATGGTGATGATCAAAATGCTTAAACTTGGAAAAGAAGAAAGAGAAAAATAAAAGGCTCAAGGCAAAGGTATAAATTGTAGAAGCCATTTTGTTTTAGTGATCGAGACACTTAGCGAGTGTGATCACATTTAGGATCGATAGCCGTACTATTAAGAGGGGTGAAATTTGTATCGAAATGCGGTTATCAAAGTGCCACTAGATGCTCTAGCTCATTGCATATGCATTTAGGATCTAGTGGAGTGCTAACACCCTTGAAAATGTTTGTGAAAATATGCTAACACACATGTGCACAAGGTGATACACTTGGTGGTTGGCACATTTGAGCAAGGGTTAGAAACTTCAAGGTCAGAGTGTCCGCCCGTAGAGTGCGGATAGTCCGACGGTGCCACCGGTGCCCTAGACAGAGAAGACAAAGGTCACTGTATGTGATCGGACGCTAGTCTCAGTTGGACCGGAGCGTCCGGTCAGTGGCATCAGAAGGCGCGTGTTTCGGTCTTTGACCGGACCCTGATGCTAAAAGTGACCGAACGCTGGTAGGGTGCGTCCGGTCAGTGCTGACGTATGCTGACGTGAGGCGCACAGAGGAGACGTTGTGTGACCGGACGCTGGGTGTGTCCGGTCGGACATGACCGGACGCGTCCGGTCGTGAAAATTTGTGTTTGGAACCTTACTGGAAATGACCGGACGCTGAGGTCCAGTGTCCGATCACTTTCTAACTGACGCGTCTGGTCATCCCTTG
Source organism: Miscanthus lutarioriparius (assembly GCA_904845875.1). Taxonomy (NCBI): domain Eukaryota; kingdom Viridiplantae; phylum Streptophyta; class Magnoliopsida; order Poales; family Poaceae; genus Miscanthus; species Miscanthus lutarioriparius. The sequence continues at coordinate 70,814,139 of CAJGYO010000008.1, forward strand.
ACCGTTGAGATCAGGCGATCGGCGTTTGAAGCCGATGACACGTGGCGAAGATCTGAGGACCGGACGCTGGGGTCCTGCGTCCGGTCAATACGACCGGCGCGTCCGGTCACCCCGCGTTGTGCCCAGTGAAGGGGTACAACGACTCTATTTCATGGGGGCTTCTATTTAAGCCCCATGGCCGGCTCAAGCTTACTCTCTTGGCCGTTTACATTGACATAACAACCTTGTGAGCTTAGCCAAAGTCCTCCCACTCATCTCCATCATTGATTCATCATCTTTGTGAGATTGGGAGGGAATCCAAGTGCATTGCTTGAGTGACTGCATCTAGAGGCACTTGGTTTTTCATGTTTTGATGCGAATTTTGCTTGTTGCTCTTGGTGGTTGCCACCACCTAGATGGCTTGGTGTAGCGGTGGAGGATTGGCACGAGTTGGTGATTGTTCGTGGCCATCTCCAGTGATTGTGAGGGGATTTGTACCTTCCCCGGCGGAGTGCCGAAAGGTAACTCTAGTGGATTGCTTGTGTCATTGAGTTACCTCACTTGTGGGTAGGTTCTTGCGGTGTCCAATCATATGGACGAGGTTTGTGCAACACCTCTTAGCCGCTGAACCACCAAGTGTTGGTCGACACAACGGGGACGTAGCGTGTTGGCAAGCACGTGAACCTCGGGAGAAAATCGGTTGTCTCTTGCCATTTGGCATTCTCTCAGTGATTGATTTCATCTTCATCTTGTGATTGGTTCATCCCTCTACACGGCGGTATAATCACCCTACTCACTCTTTTATATTCTTGCAAACTAGTTGTGGCAAGCTCTTTAGTGTAATTAGAATTGAGAGCTTGATTTGTTATTTAAGTTCATCTAGTGGAGCTCTTTAGTGTAGCAAGATTGAGAGCTCTTAGTGAGTAGTATCATAGCAAGTTGTGTGTCTTGTAATCATTGCAACTAGAATTGTTGGATAGGTGGCTTGCAACCCTTGTAGAGCTAGAGCAAGTTTGCATTTCGCTATCTGTCATACTAATCAAATTGCTCTAGTTGATTTGTAGATTTTTAAATAGGCTATTCACCCCCCCTCTAGCCATATTAGGACCTTTCAGCATGATCACAGCTTCACATCATGAGCACAAGACAAGCCCTTGGGCCTTTCACCAAGAACCTACAGGAGCGTCACCACCGTTCCTACGTACACACCTTGCGCTCGCCCACAACTACGGCCACGCGCTACACAGACACACATCCAGCACATGCGCACCTGCACACGCACACACATCGTGGCCCAGCACTCTACATGGCTGTGCTGCTCACACACGAGCCGCCATCTCGCTAGGTCGTAGCCGAAGCCAGCCATGGGGCCATGGTGAGCTCTCCACTGGCACCCACTTACTGCACCGACACGAACACTCTGTTCCCTTTTGAAGCTGAGTAGCTGATGCCTTGGGGACACACGGAACACCATTCGCACACTGGCGCATGAGCGCGCAAGTGCAGCACTGCCTCGCACTTGCCATGGATGCACGCAGCCATGATCCACCATGGTCCATGTTGCCCATAACCAAGGCACCTCATTTTTGTCTTCCCAAGGCTCCGCACACGCATCCTCGGGTGTTGCCATGTCCACTGCCCTGGCGCGTTCTTCTTGGGGTCTAGGGAACCACCGTAGCCTGGCGCCTACGGTCACGTCTCATGCGGGCACTCGACACACGTGACCACATAGAGTCAAGCCACCTCGATGTGATGCCTATTGGCTCGCACAGCACGTATGGATGCCATTGGGCACATTACCCGCGGGTAGAGGGTTTACAAACCCTGTGCCCGCACCTGCACCCGCGCCCGCGACCTGTCATAGGCACAAAATTGAACCCGTGGGCACAGTGTACCCATAGGCACACCCATGCCCACCAGCCAGATTACAAATTCATAGTTCACAATCACAAACCTGTACAGATCATAGATCCAATGCACAAGAGCACAAGTTCACAAATAATAGTTCACAACTATTGTTCAACATCTTAATAACAAGAGTACAAGCCAAATAAATATGGTTCAACAAGCACAAGTGACAAGTCTAGAACAACACACATATGGCTCAAATCACACAAATATTGTTCACATAACAGATACTAATGAACAACAAGCTTAATCAGAGTCAGCGGTAGAGGTGCAATGTTCTTCCTTCATTTCTTCTTCAATGTCTTCATGGTAGGACCAAAAGGTGTCATTCTTTCCATCATCTTGACCTATAAATGTACATTGGAATAAGAAGATGGCATTAGTAAGATGCTACCATAAGATTATTAGAATGAGATGATAACATTGACAAGCTACAGGAATCAAAAGCATAATTCTTTACATTTAAGATTGTGACAAAACCAACTTTGGCTGCACATCAAAGCTTCCAACATTTGTGGAGTAAGACGGCTGCGATGCTCACTTAGAACCCTCCCACTAGTGCTAAAAGTGGATTCAGAAGCTACTGTGGTTATGGGAATTGCTAAAATATCACGAGCAATCAACCTCAAAGTAGGGAAGCGAGTTCCAACCACCTTCCACTAACCCAAGACATCAATGCACTCATTCTCATCATGAGGAAGAGGATCTTTGTCCAAGTACTAATCTAACTCACTCTTTGCTTTAACAAGACTTGAGGTCTTCTTAGTGGCAGCAAGTGTTTTGAATATGGACAGAACAGCAGCAGCACTAACAGTAGAGTTTGAAGCCCCATAAGATGATGTACCCACAATCTCTTGACCAATTTGCACTTGGTACTCATCCATCAATTGAGTTAGCAATTCATAGCTCTTTTGACAATATCTATCAGCTTCTTCTTGACCCAAAAGAGCCATATAGCAAGCTTGCAGCATGATCATCTTAAGGCGTGGATCAAGAATAACAGCAACAGCCATGAGACCTTGGATATCATACCAATACTTATCATACTTTTCTATCATTGCAGTGGACATGTTTCTAAAGATCTCATTTTCATCTTCTTTCCAAGAGTTAATTTTAAGTTTGATCTCACATACTTTAGGAAAGAAGATATTAGTTGTCACATACTTTGTTCCAGAAAACAATTCAGTGAGCTAATAGAACAATTCTAATTTCTCACAAACAATAGCTGCAAATTTCCAATCATCATTTGGTGGGCAAACAAAGTGTTGGTCAAGAGTGTCCAAACAATCAAAAACCTTCCTGTAAGGTATAGCAGTGCTAAGCATGACAAAAGTTGAATTCCATCTAGTTTTGCAATCAAGACAGTTTTTTCTTCAATTCAACCTTCTGTTGTTGAGCTACTTTCACAAATTTTTCATACCTCTTTGGTGTAGCAATCCAATAAGCAATGCCCTCTTTGATTCTTGCAATAGATTTCTTGATCACTTCTAATCCATCTTGTACAATGAGGTTCAATATGTGCGCACATCAATGGGTATGCAAGTGCTTTCCACCCAGCAACATATTACCCTCCCCAAGCCTTGATTCCATTAGACCAATCATGCTATCATTAACACTAGAATTGTCTAGTGTCACAGTGGACACCCTGCAATCAAGATCCCAACTCTAGAGGCATTGAAGTAGTGCATCACAAATAACTTCAGCAGTATGGGGGCATGGCACATATACAAACCTGGAAAAGACAATTGAAATAAGTTGGAGTAAAAGACAAATAGGACAACAACTAATTGAAGTAAAACACAAATAGGACAACAAGTAATTGAACTAGGACAATAAGAAATCACCTCAAAATGCAGCTTCTAAGGTCCATGAGTCATCAATAAAATGTCCAGTGACAGCCATATATCCTCTTTTTTGATTATCAGCAGTCCACAGGTCAGTTGTAATGGCTATACGACAACTGGGCTTCTAAAGAAACATCCTAGCTTTTCCTTTCTCCACATCATAGCAGTTCAGGATGCCCTTCCTAATAGTGTTTCTAGTTCCTATCTTGAACAAGGGTTGCAAAGCACTAACAAATTAACGAAAACCAAGATGATCCACAATGGACAGAGGGTACTCATGTAGTGTAATCATTGTGTAAAGTGCTTTCCTAGCTACATCTTGATCAAACATATAATTTTCAATAGCTACTACACCCTTGTCAGTGGATGCAAACCTCAAATTTGCTTGCACTTTCTCACCGGGCTTCTTCCTATAGATGCAAATTTTCAAATGAGTACGCAGATGGTTAGTACCATTTCTTGTTGTAGCTGAAAGCTTCTTGCCACAGTGGTCGCACTTTGCCTTCCAAACTCCAACATCATCACAAACTCATGTGAATTCCTTCCATACAACAGATGTGAGCTTCCTATGTGAACCCCGTGAGTGAGTTATACCAGCAGTCCCATCTTCAGCCTCGTGATCATCAACTCCATCATCAATGGCGATAACTTGATTACTAGGGAGAGCTTCATCAATAGGGATGGAAGCCTACGAGACCTGCTCAGGTTGGACACTACTCCTAGGAGTCTCCATCACCAATGCAATCTGTAGTCCAACAACATGGCACAAGTTAACTACATATCACCAGAATTGAACCATCCAAATTGAACAAAAAAGCTATTGACAATCACAAACATAGCTACTGACAATCACAAAATCATTCATTAACTCTAGACAGAACACTACCTATCACCAGATCACAAAACCATTCATTCATTCTATCTATTGAACACTACAACCACTAAACAAAATCACCAAATCATTCATTCAGTCACAAAATTGTTCATTCATTCTAGACAATCACAAACTAGACATGACATATCACCAGATCTAGCATTAATCAATGGCAAGGCAGAAGTGTAGATCATGAATCTATCATTCTACTGAATAGAAAATGAAGAAAAGTGAGAGGACAGTGACTGACCTAGGGCGGCGATGGGAATACATGCGCTAGGTGGAGCGGCCTTGCTGGCAGCGGGCGCCGGAGCAGGCGGCGGGCGGCGGACCGGGTGGCGGTGGAGAGGTGGGCGATTGGCGGGCACTGGGCAGAGCGGTGGCGGCAGGGGGAGCGAGAAGGGATGGCCAAGGGCGGGCGGCGGCCCTCGATGTCGGCAAGTTGCTCCTACAGGCTTCTGGTAGCCTGCGCCAAGGACTTCGAGCCTCCCTAGAGCACCTTCAGCTCGAGCCTTGCCACCAACTCACCTCCAGCTAGGATACGGCCTCGTTGATAGTGCATTTGCCCTCTATGTGGGTTTTGGTGTATTGATGACATCCAAATTAGGGACTAATGTGATCTTAATAAGATATGTCGCAACTATTAGTCCCATGAAAGACTCAAAGAGTTGATAAAGATGAAATGGTATCCCTCAATTCTTGAAGTTGTAAAGGCAGATGAACTCAAAGCGCTCTCCAAAGATTTTATATTTTGTTTTGAATTTAGGATCTGCCGCACTATAAAGAGGGATACAAACTTAGTTGGTCTGAGGAAGATAGAGTGCTCAAGCATAAAAATAAAATTAAAAGAGAGACACTCTAGTACTTCACGAGCACATAGAATATCTTTTTGAGACTTTTGGTGTCGGAAGTCCTAACGAAAGTCGAAACTCTCGGCGGTCGGAAGTTCCAATGCCCAGTCACTTAACCTGTGCGGTGACTGTGGCTGTCGGAAGTCCCGGCATCAGTCGGAACTCCTGATTGTCGGAAGTCTTGACTCAGGTCGGGAGTCCCGACATCTGGACCTTGACTGGCTCGCTGATCACTCTCGTCGGAAGTCCCGACGTACGTTGCGAGGCCCGACCGTCGAAAGTCCCGACATACGTCAGGAGTTCTAATGTTGACCTGCTCGTAGTGGCTTTGACCTTGCTATGAATAGTGTTTTCTTCATAGGTCAGAAGTCTCGAGATCTGCGTTGGAACTTCCGACGTAGATCTGAATGGTTGGATTTCTACCTTGAGTATAAATAGCTCTCTCCTCTCTTCTAACCATCACTCACTCATTCATTGCAACCTACTCAAGGTCAAAATAGCTCCTAAGCATTCAAGACTCCCCTCTCCTCTCCCCTTTGCTCCAATCTTTGATTCCCCTAGGGTTTTGAGTGAAAGGAGAGTGGATTGAGTGAGAGCATCACTTTAGCAAGCTTGAGCACTCGATTTTTTCGTCAAGCCGGTTGGATTTTCGTCTATTACTCTTGGGGCTTTGCTCCTAGCCGGCTAGCCATCGCCCAAGAGCTTCCATCTTGTGGAAGAGCCTTAGGAAGTTTGTATTACCCTCGATTTCTTAGTGGAAACCTCGAGTGACCTTTGTGGTTAGTTTGAGAGAGGTAAGGAGGTGAAAGAGACTCTGACCTTTGTGGTCACCTCAATAATGAGGACGTAGGAGCTCCTTTGTGGGGTTGCCAAACCTCAGGATAAATCCTTGTGTCCCGCGTGCTTGTTGTTGTTGTGACTTGTTCTATCACTTTTATTCTTGTGTCTCTTCCTCCCTAAAGATTTTCTTAGGGTTTGGACTCAATCTACGGAGTGGTGACCTTTTGGCATCAAAGGAGCAACCCCAACGTGTTACCTTACCTCTAGGAAGTGGGGTTGTAAGTTGTCGAAGTCACAAAATTTATTTTAGCACTTGTAGTACATTTCCTATAGGCGTCGAGACTTCTGACAGTTTGCACCAGAACTTCTAATGACGTTGGGAGTTCCGACCCAAACTGTCGGGACTTCCGACAGTTGCTGACAAGTGACTTTGAGTTTTGTGTAGAAGTATTTTTAGATATGCCTATTCACCCCCTCGAGGCATTGTTTAGATCCTTTCAATTGGTATTGGAGCAAGGTCTTCTTTTAGCGCTTCACCGCGTGAGAAGAAACAATGTTGGAGTCCGACAAGATGCAAGCCGATGCCGCCGAGATGGCCAAGAAGATAGCTGAAGAGTTGATGGCTGCTCAAGTCAAGTTTTTCCAAGATGAAATGAAGAAGATGCAAGATGAGATGAGCAAGATGATGGAAGAATTAAGCAAGAAGGTTGATGATGCAATAAGTGGCAAGAATGATGCAACAAGTGGTAAGGATGAAGCAAACAAAGATGCCGCTAGTGATGTTGGAGCCGGTGAGCATGCTCATGGAAATGAAATATATTCAAACGTGAACTTCGACTATGGACAACTCATCAAAGGTTCACCTCTACATACTCCTTCCATCAACATTGGCAAGCCACCTCACTTTGATGGAACAAGATACACCGATTGGTCCTACAAGATGAAGATGCATCTCATTGCCTCAAGACTTTGGGAAGTTGTAGATGTTAGTATGATGATTCCTACCGATAAAGATAGAGAGATAACTTCAGAAGCAATGCACAATCTCCATTAAAATGCACAAGCTGTAGCATTGCTTGTGTCAAGCCTAGGTCCGGATGAGTTTAGAAAGGTGAATGGAACGGAAAGTGCAAAGCAAATTTGGGATACTTTGAAAGTGTCATTTGAAGGAGATAAGAGTGTGAGAAAAGGCAACGTTGAGTTACTTCATGGTGAATTGGAAAGATTTGTGTTCTTGCAAAATAAAACAACACAATCCATGTTTGATAGGCTTATGGCATTGGTCAACCACATAAGAACTCTTGAAAGCACCGAATGGGATGACTGTCGCAGAACCGAACCAATTTATAAGAGTACAAGTACAATGGCAGCCCGCAAAGCGGTTGCACTGTCATACTTGAGCCCATCTAAACCTGGTAGTCCATCGAGTACCATGATGGGTCTCGATAAATGATCCACATACAACCAAGATCATACATGATTCAACATACATGTCACATGTTACATAAGGTTCATAGATACTGTTCATTCATCAGAGTATGAAATAGAGTTATTACAAACCAAGTTTGATAGATAGTATCGGAAGCAAATTAAGTTTGAAACTAGCATTTTTCAACATAGTTCAAATACAGTGCCAACTCATGATCACAATCCACAAAAGCATATAGAAGGATTATTAAAGATGCCTACCCAAGGCTCACTCCTCATCCACAGTGGGATAGAAGCAGTTCTTGCAATAGCCGTGATAGACGGTACCATATGCAACAATGGGAATAGAACCCTGAGTACGAGAAGGTACTCAGCTAGACTTACCCGTCATAAACCAGAAATAAATTGACTCCAAGGATTATGCAAGGCTTTACAAGTGGAGGTAGCTTGACAACATTTTGCATAAAAAGCGATTAACTCAGTTATACAATTATACTTTGGTCATCAAGTTAATTATAGCTATTCATCTCTAGATTAGCAACTATCCTGCGCCAAGCATGTGGTATATCATTTAAGAGCATACAATAGTAACCATAGCCGGTGTAGTAATTCCATGTTTATTCGAACCATCACATTCCATAATATAATTACTACGATGTTGGGGCTAGCCAAGTTTCTCACTATCTAGGAGAGATGGCGATTCAAATCGATTTCAACTAGCTGGGAATTTATTCCTAACACAAACCTAGGTAGACCAGATCAACGGTCACCTTTGGTACAACTCAAGTCCACATTTTGCGGGTTCGCCCAGCGCCGCACAATCAGGGACAACCAGTTGCTAGGACGTTCAGGTCCGGCCTGCCCTTAGGCTCACGTCTGGCTCCCCGCACATCCTTACTAACATCCAGAGTGTGCACTCTAACAGTGCGGGGCCTAGCTTGAGTTGAGCTACTCGGCTTCGCGGTCGGAACGAGTTATCCGGCTAGCTAAGTGATACGCATGCGTTCAATCTTGTTAAAAGTGCCAACAATGGTACGGTCCTTAATCGGCACAGACGAAATCACATGAGTCAACCTACACAAAGACTCCACCCGGCCTCCATTTACATTACCTCATGGTTCTTTTCCATGATAGCAAATATAGCCAACCGTGCTTCGGTATCCACCTATATCTCGCAGGTGACAGGAAATCACCTGACTTCTACCGGTCTCAGCATGGCTAAGCATATATTCGATCCTGGACCGACACAGGGTTAAAGGTGTATATATCTGGACAAGGTAGTTCCATGTATCAAGTGTTTCCAATCAACTCTTATAACCTAATGCATCAAACATAAAGGACTCAAGTAGTATTTTGTAAAACACTGGGAGACTTAGAATGCTCCGGGGCTTGCCTTTGAGAAAGGAGGTGGGTCGGTGATCAGAGCACTCAGGGAGCTCTTCTAGAGTCTGCTCCTCTTCTCCTGGAGCTGCGCCTTGAGGAGTCTCCTGCTGATCCCCTTCCTCTTCTTCGTTGAATTCCAGCAACGTTATCTCCTCGGTCGATCCTATATGCATGATCATGGAATAAGATATCGCGAATGCATGTATGAGGACACGTATAATCTAATAAAACATGATGAATGCATCCTCGTAAGTATTTTCAACAGCATGGTATTAAAGTAATAACAAGTGCATCCTATTCTACTGAGTAGGTGCATATCTCTTCTCTATTACTTAAGCAAATACTTCTGCAATTTATTTACCAAACTATAAAACAGTAGCTACTCGTTTTAACCATGAAGGACACGTGGACGCCTAAGAGGGGGGGGGGGTGAATTAGGCAACTTAAAGATCTAACTCTAAACTATGGCCTCTTTTTCTACCTCTAGCAAAACCTATGCAAAAGATAATCTATCTAGATGTGCAACTATGGTTTTGCTAGTATGTTGCTATCTCTACCGCAAATGATAATAATATGATCAATGTAAATGCGGAAGCTTAAAGAGCAAGGTAGAGATATGCAAACTCCCATCGACGACTCCGGTATTTTTACCGAGGTATTGAGAAGCGCGCAAGCTTCCCCCTAGTCCTCGTTGGAGCCCCTCGCAAGGAATCCCTCGCAAGGGCCAAGCTCCCAGTAGGGTAACTCCGTGGATAGCCTCGGGCCTTCCCCACGCGCAAGTGGGTCTCCGACGTGCCTTCCGGCAAGCCTCTCCCGGATGCTCCCCGCCGTCTTCACTATCAAGCTTTCGGCCGAAACGCCGCGGGCCTTGTTCCCTTCGGTACACGGTGGCGGCCGCACCACAAACGCGGTTGGTGCGATCTCGTAAGACTTCAAGCCCCTTCGATGTACAACTCTTGTGCTCGTAAGCACGGGGTGGTAAGAGGTATGCAAACCTCACTAAACACTAGGCATACACCTAGAGCAAGCGCATAAGCGGTGGTCTAATCAACCTAAGCACTTCGCAAAGCACCTACGCTAATCACCTGATGAAACACTAAGCACTTTGCAAGTGGAGATCACTAAAATGGTGTATCAACACCCTAGATATGTTTCCTCAGCTCCACACTCTCAAATGGCCGGTTGGGGGTTGTATTTATAAGCCCCACTGAGAAAGTAGCCATTGGGGTCGAACTCCCGCAATTCTGCTACTGACCGGACGCTGAATCGTCCTGACTGGACACGTCCGGTCGTCCCGACCGTTGTAGTCGTGAACTACCGATCGGACGCTGCCAGCGTCCGGTCGCCTGCCACCGGACGCGTCCGGTCGCAGTTTCATGCGCCTGGAACCTCTATGTACTCGATCGGACGCTGCGTTCCTGCGTCCGGTTAGTTGCCGCCAGCGTCCGGTCCTTGCGTCTGGTTGCCTGTCTGCCGAGCCACCGGTCCAGCGTCCGGTCGCGCTTCCAGCGTCCGGTCGCCTCTGCGAGCTCGTTTCTTTGCGATCTTGCGCACGGCTTGGTTCCTATCTTCATGCTTGGACTTTGCTTTACATCTTGGGTCTTTTCTTGTGCTTCTAAGGTCTTGCTTGAGGTGTTGATCATCGGATCATCATGTCGCCTTCGTCCAAGTCTCGTCTTGCACCCTATTGGACTACAAAACAAACACTTGCAAATTCATTAGTCTAATTTGGTTGTGTTGGTCATCAAACACCAAAATCCAAAGTAAATGGGCCAAGGGTCCATTTTCCTTACAATCTCCCCCTTTTTGGTGATTGATGACAACACGACCAAAGCAAGCAAATGATAAAAAAAATTTAAATTTAAAAATTATCTACTTGCTAGGATGCAATGCAAAGGGCAAGGTTATATGATACTAATTGATAGATACCAATTAAAACTTTACTTAAAAGCATGTCTTGCCCTTGCAAATGTCCCCATGTGATGTTATGGATTAAAGCCTATCTTTCTAAAAAAATTCTCCCATTACATAGACTAATCCATAATTCACTTTCCTCCCTTTCTCGGACCATTACCACTTGTAGACATCAACTTGATGCTTGCCTTTGGTCCTTCAAATTCTCCCCCTTTGGCATCAAACACTAAAAAGGAAGGCATTAGTAGCACAAGGGAGGGTCAAATTTCATGATCCTTTGTGTATAGAGTGAAATGGATCACAAAATTTGACTCTCGCATTATATAGACTAAGCTCCCCCTAAATATATGCATACATATGGTAGAAAGCAAAGCATATGCATAATTAGCAATTTGTTGCACAAGAGAGTTTAATCTATCTAATGCTTGGAGAAAGCATATAAATATGAAATGAGATCAACATGATGATGCCAATTGAAGAACGATGCTTCTCTTCGGGGACTCCATTTTCCTTGCAATGAGACTACTACACACATGATAAACTTGAAAAAGGTGTTAGTCTCAAAGCGTCCATCTTGTAGATGATCCTCCCCCTAAATTTGTGCATGGAGACATGGAATACTTGTAGTACTCATGCACAATTGATTTTGGAGTCAAAATACCACTTGAAAGATGATATTTGGGAGAAAATTATCTACAATTTGGACTTTGGCACATATTAGATAAAAAATAGTAAGACAAGCTATATGCCATGCTCCTAAGCAATTTTAAACCATGTAGGTTTGCTCCAATAGTTAAAATTGAAACCGAGCAATCCTACCATAAGATATACCTATTGTATGCATGGTAAATGATTTAAACATGTAAATGCAAACATAGGCATGAAGAGTAACTAGATGCTTAAGGATACCAATTGTAGGAAAAACTAATATCAAGATGTACCAATTAAAAAGTAATAACATCTAGTTACCTAACATGGGAAGGGGAATTTGGGTCCATAGAATTCACTAACCCACTTGGCAATAACTTTGTCCAACATGGTGCACCCCATGAAATGCACCCGTACTTTGCCAAGACTCCAAATTCCCTGAGGACCGACGGACTTCTTACTTCCCTTTTGGGATCCAAACCTTCTTGGTGCTCTTCATGTTGGAAATGATTTCCTTTGGCACCCAAAAGCATTTGACCCCATTGTTTGCTTGCTTGTTCACCTTGATGGCCACCACCTTGTCATTTTTCTTCTTCTTCAAGAGATAAGGTGTGGAGGCCTTCTTGTCCACCTTGTTGGTGTAGATGTTGGAGAGCTTGCTTGTTTGCTTTTTCTCCTTCTTCTTTGCTCCTCCCCCATTCTTTACCTTGCACTCATAGGACTTGGCCTTCTTTGTGGCACACGTAGCAAACCACGGTTTGTCCTTCATCAAGCTTCTTCACTCCCTTGACGGTGTTATCTTGATGAAGTTGGGTTTGCTTCGCCTTGCCTTTCATTTGAGTCAAGTCCTTGGTGAGGCGAGCTACTTCTTGCTTGAGTTGCTCATTCTCTTTTGCAACTTCTTGTGTGCATGTATCTACAATCACTTTCTTAACACAAGCTTGGTTGCACAAAGGTGAGTCTAAACATAAATCATTGCAAGAGGTAGATGCATCCTTTTTAATTATGTCATTTCTTTTAGATGCCTTGGTGGGGGTATTTTTTACGGCCTCAAGATTAGCAACTTGATTTGTTAGCTCATCACAATGTTTACACATGGTTTCCATTTTAGCAAGCAAACTTTGATAATCATTTTGTGAGCTAGCTAACTTTTCTTTTAATTTTTCATTTTTCTTTTTAAGATGCTTATCATTAATTGTGCATGCACTTGTTGTTGCACTAGCCTCAAGTTGCTCAATTTTAGTAGATAATTCAACATTGAGATTTGCAAAGTTTTCATATTGTTCAAGCAAATTCTTGTATGCTTCTTGTGAACTACCTAGCTCTTCTTTTAAAGTTTTGAGCTTCTTTTGTTGACTAGTGCAAACTTTAGCATATTTAAGATTTTGTTGCACAATTGTATTGTAAGAAGGCAAATCATCATCACTATCACTCTCACTAGAGGATGAGCTTTTGTTACCTCGTGCCATAAGGCACACACGAGAAGAGCTTGATGATGAGTGCTTGAGACCTCACCTCTTGTGATGGTTTTCTTCTTCACTTGAAGAATCATCCCATGACCTTATTGTTGTGAGGGCTTTGTTTTTGCACGCCTTCTTCTTTGTCTTGGGTGTGGGCTTGTTTGGACAAACTTCCACAAAGTGCCCCATCTCGCCGCATCCGTAGCATCCTCTCTTTCTTTGCTCATTTCTTTGATTGGTGAAAATGAGATCTTGAATTTGGATGGGCACACCCTTGACATTGAGCCTTTGGATCATCTTCTCCACCTTGTTGATTAATTTGATTGATTCTTCATCAAGGTCGGAGGTGGAGGAGGAAGATTGATCATCATCACTTGATTCTTGTTCATCCTCATCATCATCCTCATCTTCTTCTTCTTCACTTGAGGAGCTTGAGCTTGAGCTTGACTCAACTTTCTTGCCCTTCATCTTTTTCTTTTCGCTACAAGTGAGAGCTTTGCCTTTGCTCGATGAAGAGGCTTCTTCTTGACCCATCTTGCGTGACATTTCAAATGCCACTATCTTGCCAATGACAATGCCCGGGGTCATGGTGCTTAAGTCCTCCATATTGTGAAGGATAGTGATGATGCTTGAATATTTCTTTTGTGGTAGCACGGAGATGATCTTCCTCACGATGTCCGCATCATCTAGCTTTAATAATCCTATAGAGTGGAGCTCATTGATAATTAGATTCAATCGAGAATACATATCACGAACAAGCTCATCTTCATTCATTGTAAAGGAATCATAATTTTGCTTAGCTAGACAATGTTTTTGCTCACGGACATTACTTGTGCCGTCATGGAGCTCTTGGAGTTTTAACCAAATTTCATGTGACGTATTTAAGGTGAACACTTGGTTAAACACATCCATGCTAAAAGATTCAAGCAAGCAATTCTTAGCTCTAACATTAAAATGCATTTCTTTTTCATCACTCTTTGTGGGTTTTTCGGGATTCTTGATGGGTTTCATCCCGTCACGAGTGACTCTCCATACACCCAAATCAACCGCCTCAAGGTGGCAAGCCATTCTAGCTTTATAGTATGGGAAGTTAGTGCCATCAAATTGTGGAGGCCTAGCGGTATCCATCTCAACCACTCTACAATAGTGTCGGCTCAACGGCGGTTAAGCCAAAGGTCCAAATATGAGCCAACCGGCTCTGATACCACGTGAAGGACACGTGGACGCCTAAGAGGGGGGGGTGAATTAGGCAACTTAAAGATCTAACTCTAAACTATGGCCTCTTTTTCTACCTCTAGCAAAACCTATGCAAAAGATAATCTATCTAGATGTGCAACTACGGTTTTGCTAGTGTGTTGCTATCTCTACCGCAAATGATAATAATATGATCAATGTAAATGCGGAAGCTTAAAGAGCAAGGTAGAGATATGCAAACTCCCGTCGATGACTCCGGTATTTTTACCGAGGTATCGAGAAGCGCACAAGCTTCCCCCTAGTCCTCGTTGGAGCCCCTCGCAAGGAATCCCTCGCAAAGGGCCAAGCTCCCTGAAGGGTAACTCCGTGGATAGCCTCGGCCTTCCCACGTGCAAGTGGGTCTCCGACGTGCCTTCCGCAAGCCTCTCCCGGATGCTCCCGCCGTCTTCACTATCAAGCTTTCGGCCGAAAAAACATGGGCCTTGTTCCTTCGGTACACACGGTGGCGGCCGCACCACAAACACGGTTGGTGCGATCTTGTAAGACTTCAAGCCCCTCCGATGTACAACTCTTGTGCTCATGCAAGCACGGGTGGTAAGAGGTATGCAAACCTCACTAAACACTAGGCATACACCTAGAGCAAGCGCATAAGCGGTGGTCTAATCAACCTAAGCACTTCGCAAAGCACCTAAGCTAATCACCTGATGAAACACTAAGCACTTTGCAAGTGGAGATCACTAAAATGGTGTATCAACACCCTAGATATGTTTCCTCAGCTCCACACTCTCAAATGGCCGGTTGGGGGTTGTATTTATAAGCCCCACTGAGAAAGTAGCCGTTGGGGTCGAACTCCCGCAATTACGCTCATCGATCGGACGCTGAATCATCCTGACCGACGCGTCGTCCGTCCCGACTGCTTAAGCCGCGAACTACCGATCGACGCGCTGCGCCAAGATCCGGTCGCTTTGCCACCGAACGTCGTCCGGTCGCGGTTTCAGCGCCTAGAACCTCTCTTCAGATTCGATCGGACGCTGCGTTCCTGCGTCCGGTCGGTTGCCGCCAGCGTCCGGTCCTTGCGTCCGGTCACCTGTCTACCGAGCCACCGGTCCAGCGTCCGGTCGTGCTTCCAGCGTCCGGTCCAGCGTCCGGTCGCCTCTGCGAGCTCGTTTCTTTGCGATCTTGCGCACGGCTTGGTTCCTATCTTCATGCTTGGACTTTGCTTGACATCTTGGGTCTTTTCTTGTGCTTCTAAGGTCTTGCTTGAGGTGTTGATCATCGGATCATCACGTCACCTTCGTCCAAGTCTCGTCTTGCACCCTATTGGACTACAAAACAAACACATGCAAATTCATTAGTCTAATTTGGTTGTGTTGGTCATCAAACACCAAAATCCAAAGTAAATGGGCCAAGGGTCCATTTTCCTTACAAACCATAACTGGAGTTATATATATTAAAATTATATGGTTGTGGACATTCTGGAAAGCTTATGAAATTGTTTACAACTTTATTTTAATACCCTTGATGTGATTCAATAGTTATCTAGGTCAAACAATTCAGTAAATCAAATCTGTCCTGAGAGTAAACGATTAGGACAACAAACTTCTAACAGCCAAAACTCTTAAACCCTAAGGCCTATGACCATGAAAATTTAACACGAGGTAGATTAGTAAGTTATCTACAACTTTGTTATTAACAAGTTTTACAGAAAATGCCATTATCATCATGGAATCATCCATTCTACCGAACTATACATGCAACCCTTTATTTGAATTATAAAGCGATAATTAATTAGTTGCATACAACCAATTGATTCTAAGCCTTACTATTAACATCAATAGTTCATATATATCACAATCACCATAGAAAACAATATGGTCAAGCACAATCTATTTATTTAAATGCCTTTATTAATTTAATTAGATAATTAGGGGAAATTACAAACATATACAAATGTGCACAATAAATTATCATAAAATTATAGTAGCTTTCTAGTGCTTACAATATATTACTGTGAAAATTTCATACCATTTGGACATGTACAACATTCTATACAAAAATGACAAGCGAGCAAGGTTTATTTTAGTGAAAATAGTTAACCCTACAGAAAAGTGTCAAACAATATATTCTATATTTTTCTTAGCTTCATAATAGTGCCATAATACCGTACAAAAATTTGCAAGGCAAAATGTTACATATTTTTATCCCTATAATTTTCTTCAGAAAACACCATTTGATAATAGATAAATAGAAATATCATATTTCCATCAAGTTTACTACAAGCTTAATATTTTTTCTAGCTAGATCATGTCAATACAAGTCCAACAAAATTGGAATCACAATTTTATCACATTGCTAGCTCAAGTTACACATTTTACAAAATTGTAAACATTCAAAAAGCACTTATCCAGCTATATTTTATTCACCAATAAAAATACTAGAAACTGTACATATCATATTTTTATAAAATACTACACTTCATAAGGAACACAACAAAATTTGGCTCATCAAAAATGGACATCTACAACTCAACTTATGATTTTTCAAAATTGGTACAAAAATATATAAAAGAAATAACAGAAACCCTACATAGCAGTCGCTGACAGAGGGGACCCACGGGTCAGCGGGGTCCACCCGTCAGAGAGCCAAAGCAGAGCATGGTGGTTTGACCGGCGCTATCTCGCCAACAGCGAGCTCTCCGGTGAAACTAACCACACCGTCGTGATCAACACTCCAACCCGCACCGACTGACATAGGTAGTGGAGGTGCAGACGTACAGGAGCCACCTCGTCGCCGCCCATGGCGGCACGGCGGCGCTGCGCTGCAGTACACCAGCCGTCTCCAGCCACGGCAAGGCCAGGCGATGAGCACACGAGTTCTGTGGTGACGACGTGACCCTATTGTGACAACCTAGGCTAGGCGAGGTTCTCCGACGAGATCTGCCCGCGTGCGCGGTGGCACGGCGGTGAGAGCGCGACGGTGCTGGTCATCGTGTTCCGCACCGATGAGGCAACCAATCACAGTAACTTCATGCTACCGGCTAGACTACCCCCTGACCAAGCCCTAATGCAACAAAGGTGAAGGAACGCGCGACGGAGTTGAGTAGCGGCGAGCTCGCCGTGGAGGCGGCCATGGAAGCCGAGCTCTCCGGCGAGGACAAGAACAGGCGATTTCACCCTCACCTTAGCTCGTCTAGCGCTGCAACCACATCGAGGAGGTAGAGGGGAATGAGCACAACTGTTGGCTAGCTGGAGGTGGTAATGGCATGGTGGAGTGGGCGCTAGGCGACGGCGGAGCTGCTCGGTTGCTCGGTAACACTCGGTTCTCCACGACGAGCGCGAGAGAAGGCAGTGGAGAGGGAGAGAGCGAGCGCGTGAGTGCGAGAGGTGGCGCTCAGCTTCATAGATAACTTGTGCCAGCACGCTGCGGCGAGGGCCCGATGTCGGACAGCAGGGGCCACGCGGTGGCCTGTCTCTGCCCGCGGTCGGCCATGACATGGCGCGACGCGGCGTTCATCAGCGTCTGAAATTTGGCCTGATGACGCGATTTCAATCCCTTCTAAATCCTAAACGGTGGCAAATTAGTGAAAAATGTTAAAATAGGATTTGTAGATCTATGTACTAGCTACAAATTTGTTTTAGAAATCAAAGTCTAATTCTCAATGGTTAGGGAGTTAGGCCATCACAAAGTTGGCTGCATCTACACTGTCAGTTCAAATGACTTAGCAAAATTTCCTAAGTGCTAAAAACAGTGAAACGCTGATTCTTGTGAGCCAAATTGAAGCATGTTAGGAGCTGAACTAGCCTGTGACCCAAAAATAAAAGTTGTTGTTCTACTCAAATACTACAACTTTACTTTAGTGTACACATCCATGCAAAGGCTCTATGACATAGTTCAACCTAGGTCAAACATACTACTTTCAAATGATGGCTTACACTAGAACTATGACTTAGAGACCAAACTAGCCCTAGTCATGAATACCAAAGTTGTTCATAGTGACATTCTAAACATGTTTAAGTTATTCCTAAAGTCACACAAGCATTTCATACATTGGTTACATATACTACTTCCTAGGTCAACAAGCATATCATCACTTAGGAGCTCAATTAGATAAAGTGATCTACATGAACATTGTTCCATTAGTCATCCTAAGTGTAGCTAAGGTGCTTTAGTGACCAACATCAACCACTTACACTTATTCACACCTAGGTCAACAAGCATATCATCACTTGATGATTATGCTCATGCAATGCAGGTCAAATTATGCAAGCCTAACACCTAGGGTGTTACAATGACAACAAGGTTGCTAGAAAGATATTGAGAACCTATAGAGCCAAGAACAACATGCTAGCGTCTGTGATCATGGAAAGGCCCGGTTATGATGAGATGACACCCCAAGAAGTTCTTTCAAAGCTCAAGCATCATGAGTGTCTAGATGAAGATGTAATCAATGCTCACAATCAAAATCCTAATGCAATGGGATACAACAAGAATGCAGCCCTAAAGGCAACTCAAGCTCATGAAGGCAAATCTTCTAGTCAAGAGAAGAAGAAGAAAGTGAAGGATGATTCCTCATGTGAAGAAGAAGAGTCCGATGAAGAAGTGCACTCATCATTAGAAACTTTAGAAAGTTCATAAAGAAGAAGAGCAACCGGAAGACTTACGATGATGGGAAGAGAAGGAACAAGAAGAGGTTTTGCTATGGTTGTGGTCAAACCGGTCACTTCATTGCCGATTGTCCTAATGAGAAGAAGAAGCACAAGCACAACATGGATGAAGACAAGAAGAACAAAGGCAAGAAGAGAGGTGAAGCTCATCTTGGTGAAGAGTGGGAGTCAAATGATAGTGACTCAAGTGATGATGAGAAGAAGAAGGGAGCCGCAAACATCGCCATCCACCACTCTTCATCACCGACCATGATCTTCCCCGACTCAACTTCACCACCAAAACTCTTCCCCAACTTATCTTCATCACCAAGGCTCTTCTCCAATCTCATCGACAACGACTACTACACTCCAACTTGCCTCATGGCTAAGGGGGAGAAGGTACATGTCTCATCTGATCCCTCTAGTGATGAGTATGATAGTTGTGATGAGAACATAGAAGAATAAAAGCAACCATGATAAAGAAATTTGGTAAAAAGGCCTACACTAAAATAAAAACGCTAATGAAGAAATTAGAGAAGAGGGATAGATGCTTGGAGATGCAAGGAGACATAATCACTCAAGAGAGAGATAAGAACCTTTCACTTGAAGCATCTATCGTCAAGGAAAAGATGAAGGTTGAAAAATTAACCATTGAATTGTCTTTAGCCAATGACTGAATTGGGAAATTGACTAAGAAACATTACTCGGTTAATGATCTATTAGCTAGCCTCAAGAATGAGAAGAGTATAGCTCAAGAAAGCCTCACAAGCTTGGAAGAAAAATACCAAAATCTTGAGCTAAACTATAGTACTCTTTGGGCTAGCACTTGAACTTCTTCTAAGGCAACCGAAGACTCTAATGTCTCCACTAGTAATGGTTGTAAAAGATGCTATAAAATTAATGTAAATGCATATGCAACTAACCTTGTTGAGCTAGAGAAGAAAGACAAGGAGATTCATAGGTTGAAGATGGTCTTGAAGAATGGGTGCAAGTGTCAAGAGCAATCCAACAAGACTATATACAAGTCATCAAGGCACCCATCAATCAAGGAAGGCATTGGCTACAATAGGTATGATGGAAAGGCCAATGGAAGAAACATGATCAATGGTGTGCCATGTGTGAAGTTCAACAAGGGCATTGCTCTTGATGAGCTTATATGCAAGGCCAACAACAAGGTCTACATTCCCAAGATTCAACCTACAAGTAACAAGACAATCAAGACAGAGCAATCCGAGACCTCCAAGACACAAGCACCACTTCCATGGTGCTACGCTAGTGATTACATGTGTTGTTGGGCAAGGATGGCAAGATCATGGTGAAGTATGTTGGTGTCCAAAAGAGGAAGGTGATTATGAGGAGTGTTTGGGTGTCCAAGTTTTATGTGACTAACCCCCTAGGACCCAAATCTGTTTGGGTACCTAAAATAAAAGCTTGATTTGTCTTTGTAGGAATATTCTTCTGGTGGAACAAGTTGGGTGGTGGATAGTGGTTGCACCAATCATATGACCGGAAAGAAGGACATGTTCACATCATTTCAACCAAGTCATGACCAAAGTGGAAACATTGTGTTTGGTGACAATGGAAAAGGAGAAGTTCTCGGTTTGAGTAAAATTGCTATCTCAAATGGTAATTCCATTTCAAATGTTTTACTTGTGAATTCATTGAGATACAATTTGTTGTCTGTTTCACAACTTTGTGAGATGGGCTACAATTGTTTTTTTATGGATAAGGGTGTGGAAGTCTATAGAAGGGAGGATTCCTCTATTGCATTTATGGGTCATTTAAAAGGGAAACTCTATCTAGTTTATTTTACATCAAATAGAGTAAATCCTGAGACTTGTTTAATGGCAAAATCTAGCATGGGTTGGTTATGGCATCGCCGACTTGCCCATGTTAGGATAAGGAACTTGGCCAAACTTCAAAAAGGCGAACACATCCATGGACTAACAAATGTTTCTTTTGAGAAAGGATTTGTAGCACATGCCAAGTGGGAAAACAAGTTGGAGCTAAACATCCCATCAAGAATATTGTAACTACCAAAAGGCCATTGGAGTTGCTTCACATGGACATATTTGGACCCATCGCTTATATAAGCCCGACCATCAGAACTCCTAGCTGTCGGAACTCACGACTCCGGTCAGGACTCCCGACCCCATGGTCACCACTCCATTCATGCTCCTGATCCTGCTGATGGTTTCACACCTCCTCTACCAGTTGACTACCATCACAGGGTCCGAGACATCAGGTCCATGAGAGGCAGAAATTGTATGCTAAAGAAGAGAAGGATTTTCGCCTTGAGTACCGTTTTTGGCATCCTTTTCACTTTGATTACTATGAGTCCGTTCTCTACAACAAGTTTCTGAAGAAGAGGGAGCCACCGGTCCTTCAGACGAAGGTTATTGATGCTTACTCCCTTGGTCTGATCAAGGAACCTGAGATGGAGCAGATGGTTCATGATATTCGCTCAATGGGGCTATCCTACCTGATGGCATTTTGAAAGCATTGGAATAATGAGATCATCTGTCAGTTTTATGCTTCCTATCACCATGAAAAAGACCCTAGCGGTGCCATTGACATTATCCATTGGACCACAGAAGGCAAGCACTACAAGGTGGATTTCATTACCTTCTCTCGCCTTCTTGGTTTGGGTCACACCGACCGCACTGCACCCGAGCTTACTGAGTATGAGGATGTGGCTTTGGAGGAGTATCAGCACATGTACCTTGATGGATATCCAACTGATGGATAGACCGTGTATCTGAAGCCCTACTACTATGTTTTGAACAACATCCTATGACATATTTTGTATTCGAAGCGTGGTGACTCCACTTTCCTTTGTGATGACTCTCAGAAGGTCCTTCAATGCTCTAGTGATGATTTTGAGCAGTTCTCCATCAGTCGATACATTTGGAACAAGATACATGATGCCAGTGAGGATCCTATGAGGCACCATCCCTATGCCCCCTACATCATGCATGTGATTGAGCAAGTATCAGGCCTTCGGTTCCCCATAGATCCCTAGCACAAGCTTCTCAAGATCTCCAACAAGACTTCTATCACAACTGCAAGGGTCCTCAAGAAGAAAGCTGATGCAGCCTGAGGCAAAGGCAAAGGTCCTTTGGGTTCTTGCTCTCGCCATGGTGCTTCACCACCTGCTGCTTCTTGTGCTTCTAGTGCCGAGCCACTCTCTTCTTCCTCCTCTGGTAAGAAGCCCAACAAGTTCAAGTTCCTCATGACCTACATGTTTGGACAGTGTTGTGCTAGTGCTCAATGTAAGCATGACATGTAAGAGAGGCTCTATCATTTGGAGTAGCAGGCTAGTATCGAGTCTTCTCCTCCACCGCCGTTTGTGCCTCCCTGTGATCCTTTGGCTCTTTATGATGAGGCATGTGTGGCGTATGAGGACGATGCTTCTTCTTGCCCTCATGGCAAGAGCAAGGCCTCTACAGAGGACGAGGACTACATTGAGGAAGATGATGACGACGACGACGATGGTGGTGATGATGGTGACCATGATGATGATGAGGACTACGAGGACGAGTAGTTGTTTCTTTCACGTGGCCTACCCTTTTGGCACTTGTTGACAAAGGGGGGTGTTAGGCTTTGATATATCATGTAATAAGTTAGTTGGTCACTTAGTTTTGAGACTTTAAAACTTTTAGCTTGTATGAACTATGTCGTGTGGTGGCTAGTATGTGATGGACAACTATATATGTGTTTGTGATGGATGATTGTAGGACAAGTAATGGTTGTTTATCTATCTATTAGCTTGTGCTTGTCTCTACTTGTGATGATGAATGTTTTATTTGGATGGCCATGTATTGCTTCAAGTTTCTACTTTGAATTCTTGGCCATCACATTCTCTTTTACTTGTGTGAATATAACATGTCATATTGCATCTCTTTTTCACAGATATATATTTGTTCACATACACTTATTGCACCCCACGGATTGTAAAATTTAGGGGGAGCTTTTGTTTTGATGTATGCAAATCGTGTATAGATGATTCTCATTGAAACTTAATTTCATGCATACATCAAGGGGGAGCTCTTCATAAATTTTGGGGTTCAAAATTTTTAAATTCTTTCATTCTTATAAAAGTCTAAATTGGTTGTCATCAATTACCAAAAAGGGAGAGATTGAAAGTGCATTTGCACCCTATGTGGGTTTTTGTGTATTGATGACATCTAAATTAGGGACTAATATGATCTTAATAAAATATGTCGCAACTATTAGTCCCATGAAAGACTCAAAGAGTTGATAAACATGAAATGGAATTCTTGAAGTTGTAAATACGGATGAACTCAAAGCACTCTCCAAAGATTTTGTATTTTGTTTTGAGTTTAGGATCCGCCGCACTATAAAGAGGGATACAAACTTAGTTGGTTTGAGGAAGATAGAGTGCTCAAGCATAAAAAAAATCAAAAGAGAGACACTCTAGCACTTCATGAGCACGTAGAATATCTTTTTGAGACTTTTGGTGTCGAAAGTCCCGACTCAGGTCGGAAGTCCCGATGCCCAGTCACTTTGCCTGCGCGGTGTCTGTGGCTGTCGGAAGTCCCGACATGAGTCGGAACTCCTGATGGTCAGAAGTCCTGACTCAGGTCAGGAGTCCCGACATCTGGACCTTGACTGGAACGCTTATCGCTCTCGTCGAAAGTCCCAACATACGTCGGGAGTTTCGACGTTGACCTGCTCGTAGTGACTTTGACCTTGCTATGAATAGTGTTTTCTTTGTAGGTCGGAAGTCCCAAGATCTACATTGGAACTTCCGATGTAGATCTGAACAGTTTGCGCCGAAACTTCTGAGGACGTCGAGAGTTCCAACCCAAACTATTAGGACTTCCGACAGTTGCTGATAAGTGACTTTAAGTTTTGTGTAGAATTTTTTTGATACGTCTATTCACCCCCTTCTAGGCATTGTTTAGATCCTTTCACTCGTCAGGACAGCACACCGGCATGAACACGTTCTGCCGGCCTCGAACCCTCCCTGCATCACGTGTTCTGCCGCCGACGAGCCCTCTGGTGAGCACCCCTGACTCAGGCCCCCACCTTTGTACGTTGCCTTAGCCTACCTGTCCGGGCCATCACCGCCGGCTCTACGCCTCTGTCCCCTCATGGGCCTGACCTTCTAGAGCGTCGTTGGGTGTTTTGTGCCCATTCACGCACGATCACGGCTTCACACCAAGAGCACAAGGCAAGCCCTTGGGCCTTTTGCCGAGAACCTGCAGGAGCGTCACCACCGTTCCTACATACACACCTTGCGCTCGCCCACAACCACGGCCACACGCTACACAGACACACATCCAACACACACGCACCTGCACACCCACGCACGTCGAGGCCCATCACTCCATGCGGCTACGCTGCTCACACACCAGCCGCCATCTCGCTAGGTCACAGCCAAAGCCGACCATGGGGCCACAGCGAGCTCTCCGCCGGCACCCACTTACTGTACCAACAAGAACACTCCGTTCCCTTCCCAAGCTGAGTAGCTGATGCCTTGGGGACACACGGAACACCACCCGCACAATGGCGCGTGAGCGCGCAAGTGCGGCACTACCTCGCGCTTGCCACGGATGCACGCAGCCATGATCCACCATGGGGCATGTCATCTGTAACCAAGGCACCTCCTTTCTGTCTTCCTGAGGCCCCACACACGTATCCCCTGGCGTTACCCTGTCCACTGCCCTAACGCATTCTTCTTGGGGTCTAGGGAACCGCCGTAGCCTGGCACCCACGGTCGCGTCTCGCGCGCGCACTCAACACACGCGACTAAACAGAGGCAAGCCACCTCGATGTGACGCATATTGGCTCACACAGCATGGCAGCACTGTGTCACTTGCGACCATCATAGCCTCGCTGCCCACCCACAGCACTGCATGGGCCATCGCATAGCACCGCTGCTGCTGCCCACCCTAACCATGGTCTGGCACACGCCCTTAGCTCACACGAACGCCCGGCTAGCGCTACTACACATGCGTCCGCCATAGTCTCACACGCGCTGGTCGCGGACCCTCTCGTTGAGCCCATGATCAGCCTATATTACTTTCCTTCCACCACCAATCCGTTGCCTCTATCATCACCTAGACAGACTTCTACAGCAGCTGCCGGTGCGCTGCCTGTCCGTCGAACACCTAGCCGATGGAGCCACTACCCCCTTCCTTCCTTCCTTCGTTGGTTTACAAGCCCAGCTGAAGCCCTTCCCTTTCTCAGCCTTTGGATCAGGCCCAAGTGGCCGTCCAGCCCACCACTGCTGCCAGGCCTCGGGCTAGCCTACTGGGCAGCAATTGAAGCCAATCCTTGACTTTCTCCTTTTATATGTTTTCAGAATACCTATCCACCTTCAAAAATTCATATCAAATTCATCCCAACTCCAAAAATTATGAAACCAGTTTCATAATTTTTCTAAAATCCTAGCCTACCTCCTAGTGCTATTTTTGAGTTTAGTGAAGTTAGGTTTTGTTGCTAGTTATTAGATCTTATTGCTTGTAGTCGCTTGTATTTATTTCCGCATTGTACGTTTTGTATAGCTTCGGATCCGAGAAACTCTCGAAGGACGAGACGGACCATGCGAAGAGCGACTACATCGACAAAGTGAAGCTTACCATCCCGATAACGCAGGTGTCATGGCTGCACTATTCTCTTAGTAACCTATTTAGACATTGTAGTAGTTGTGCTAGTGCTTTTTATTTTGTTGCTTGCTTGCTACTTGATTGCATTGATTGAGGCCCTGCCTTGATTGAGACCCATATACCCTAGCATACCCGCTCCTATTTATATTCGCGCATGCTTATGCTATACCTTGCTTGCTTGCATATATCTCACTACTTTGATTATTGAGACTTGATGGATGTTGGATGGTGGATGTGAGTGGAGGCTATCGAGCGATGCTTTGTGTAGCGATACTTGGGATGAGTGATTCTACTTTCCTTATGAGTGAGGTGATAGAGTTGAGGCATGAGGGTGAACTTTAGCTAGTGTCGATAGAGTATCGTCGACAGTCCTCCGAGGGGTATCCCACAAAGGTAGATTGCTCGGCAGAGATGCGTGTAATCGAGAACAAGAAGGCAACAGAGACACAAGAATTAGACAAGTTCGGGCCTTCAGCGTGACATAATACCCTACTCCTATGGTCTATTGGATTGTATTATCTTCGTATGATATTGCCTGTGTTTTGAGGGGGTCCCTGCCCGCCTTATATAGTTTGGGGCATGGTTACAAGTCGGTTAGATCTAAAAGATAACCAAAAAGTAATAACAGATTACAGGAATCATGGGATCGAATATATCCTAACAGATCTCATAGTATCTTCAGGATATCTTCCCGGTGTCTTGTGGGGCACGCCGAGCAGCGCCATGCTCCACAAGGCTTCGTCTTGTGGGCTGGACCACGCCTAGGGGCATGACTCATGTAGTCTGCCATGGGTATCCGGGGTCATACCCCCCACAGCTAGTCCCTAAGTGCCTTGTATCCAGTGTGCAACGCCGTCTTGAGCTTGTCCGAGCAGATGTGAACAAAGCCAAGCAGTTAGACTCATGGTTCGACCACCATATTGAGTCACCGAGCAGTTGTGAACCGTCGCCGAGCTGTGTATCCCAAGTAAGGCTTGCAATGAGGATGTAAGGAGCTCAAGTTCAAAATCAAAAATTTCCTCGCAGTGGACCAAGTGTGCCCACTTAGAGTCCGACCATGAGAAAGGGAGATAGTCTTCTTCAACTTTAGGAAGCACGGAGTCTTCCAGATCAAAGCAAACACACTCACCGCAAGGTGAAGTGTGCCCATTTAGTCCCTGAGCCTGACAGTAGGTGACGCAGTCATGTGGTGCCAAGGTCCAAAGTAGAAGAAAAGCAGAAGACCGGCCGAGTAGGTAGCCAGTCCCCGGGCGGAGCCCTAAAATGAGAAAAGCACATTCACCACAAGGTGAAGTGTGCCCACTTAGTCCCCGAGCCTGACAGTAGGTGATGTAGTCACGTAGTGCTAGGGTTAGAAACAACAGTAACCATTAGAAAGTCCCTAGTGTGGTGAGGAACCAAGTCATAGTGATGACATAGTCCCCGAGCCACAAGTGGAAATCTTAGAGAAATCAAATCATGGAGAAAAATCCTGAGTAATGGCTGTACAATAGGAGTTACTAAGCCTTAATGGTATTGTGGAGAAGTCAGTGAATATTCGGTGTTCAGTAACAAGTTGTGGTGAAAAATGGGCAATATGGGCTGTAATTGCGCGGAAGCCCAGGTAACGCCCACCACGCCGCTTCGGAGAATTCGGAGAGGCGCAAATTGTGGAGTGGTTTCCCAAAAACCCTTGAATGCGAAAAGTAGGGAGGGGGCTTTATAACTGCGCTGTCGTACTCCGCGCTCCCACCTTTGCCACTTCACCACATTGTCTTCCTCCTTAGCCCTCACGCTTCCTGATTCACATCCACACACGCTTTCGCTGCCAGTCCCAATCCAAATCTAAGAGATGGCGCCGAAGAGGGGAGTTGGTAACCCAAAGAAGGCGACTGCCAGAGCAAGCCATGACAATGAATGGGTACCGTCGCTCATGGGGGAGATGGAACTCAACAGGATGGTGGAGGCGGGAATTCTTCCTAATCATGTCACCGTCGGATGGCATCCGGCCGATGGTGAGCCCTACCCGATGCCGCATACTGACGAAGTCATAGTATTTGAAGATTATTTCTAGCGCAGATTAGGATTTCCTGTTCACCCTTTCTTGCGGGATCTATTGAAGTTCTGGGGAGTGAGTCTGTGCAATCTGCATCCCAACACCATCTTGCACATCTCCATTTTTATCCATTTCTATGAGGCTTATCTCAGAATTCTTCCCCACTTCAACCTCTTTCGACACCTATTCTGGCTGAAGAAGAAGGGCGGCGGCGGTTCTAGAGTGGTCAGCGGTGTGTATCTGCAACTCCACGATGAGATGGTGGGTGAGCAGATCACTGTGCCACTGAACACCTCACTGAAGGGGTGGAATGCCTGGTGGTTCTACATGAAGCAGAATCATCCTGCCATCAACTGCGACATCGACCACATTCTGAAGAACCAAAGGAGCTGGTCGGAGAAGCTGAGCAGTGCTGATATGGATCAGGTGAAGGAGCTCCTCAGCTTGATAAAGGGCATAAAGATGAACGGCGTACTGGTGGTGGCGCACTTCATAGTTCGCCGTGTCAAGCCCTGCAAGGAGAGGGCCCACGTGGGTTTGGACTTCAAGGGGGACACTGATGGCACCCGGGAGAGGACGGAGAGGCTGTCAAAGGAGACTGTGGTACGCCGAGCAGCCAAACTATTTGCTCCAAACGCACTATTCAGTGTGCCAGGGTAGACGAGAGCCTTCAACTGCACGAACCCACCTCCTCAGGTAAAAATCTCAACTATTGTTCCTGGTGCTTTTTATCCTGTACCAGTGCCAAGCAGTGAACTGATTCACTTGTGGAAAGATCCATTTGTAGGAACAAGCGGCGTACTTCTCGAGCAAGCCGAGGAGCGATTGGCCGAAGGCAGTGGACGCCCGGCCAACCACTCAGCCGGAGGAAGGCACCGTCAGCGCCTCGTCGGAATCCAAAGGCGAAGGTGCTGGTTGAAAGGTGAGTCCCCCTCGGGTGTCGGAGAAGGTTCAAGGGAAAAGGACAGTGATAGATGAGCCAACCTGCAAGAAGAGGAAGATAGCGGGTGTAGCTCCCCACAAGCCGGGCGACATCTCGCTTGGTGGTGATCAGACCACTCAGACGCGGAGTGCGGCGGTGTCCGAGTGCTCAGACGACGACGGGGCTCCAGTAGCTCCTCCTCCGAGCACTAAGGTGCCACCGCGCAACATTCACGTGGAGGTCCAATCGAGGGGAGGGGAGGGAGTCCCCGAGCAGCAGGCAGAGGAGAGGCCGACAGTGGGGGCCACAAGACCTCCGGCCTAGGGCACACGAGTGGACTCCATTACCGTGCCTAGGTGCTCAAGGAGGCAACACCGGTTCAGAACTATCTACCGGGAAGTCGCCGTGTAAGTATCCTTGCCTTGGAATCGTGTGCTGTCCAATCTTTTTAGTTGTGGTGATTGTTGAGCTGATCTGATGCAGATCAGGGCACGTGGAGGATCCAAATCCTTTTGGCCAGACTAGCGAGCAGCCGAGGGCTACTCTCGGCATGGAGACCATGCCAGTAGGCTCCGTCCTGGAGTCCATGGGTGCTCGGCGACCTGCGGAGGAGTCGACCACTGCTGGCGGTGGAGTTGGCGGTGGAGAACGATTGGCGATGATGGTGGACGAGTCAGTGGTGACGCCAGGAGCAACGGCGAGAGCCACCGGGTCTTCAGAGGTAGAGGCTGGAGCTGCCAACTCTGTGTCAGAGTCTGGTGTGGAGAGGCCGGTGGTGCCAGAGGAGCAGGCGGCACTCCCTGAGATGTCGGAGGGCATGGTCGAACGCGTTGTGCAGCCACCGAGCCCCTAGGTGGTTCCACCAACTGTGGAGGAAGAGGATGATGTGGAGGAGATTGAGCGTGAGGAATCATGACCTCAAGCCGTCCGGATCCTCTGCAAGTGGGGGGATGAAGTGGTGGTCATGGAAGAGGACACCACCAGGGAGGTGAGGAAGCTAGAGTCCACCCTTTCCATAGCCATGAAGCAGATCAAGGTTAGTATTGCATCTGCAATGTCCGTCTTTGGCGTTGGAGAGTAGGGTTCTTTATAATCTTGATGTTGTTGCAGGGCATTGCATGAACCGCCGAACAACAGTGACATCTGATCAAGAGGATGGAGCCCCTTGCCAAGGAGAATGCGAAGCTGAAGGAGGCTATGAATCTCATGGACAAAAACAACCAGAGGGCCCAGCGCGAATGAGATCTTGCCGAATCAAACGCGAGGGACCTGGAGTACCAGAAGGGGGCTTTATTCGAGTAGCTGGCCACCATGTCCGAGCAGTTGAGGTGCAACTCCGAGCAGCTAGAGCGCAGCTCCGAGCAGCTAAGAAAGCATCTCTGAGCAAAAGAAAGGTACTGCGGATCGGTGAACTTGTTCTATATTGCCGAACAACTTTAATGTTGCTGACGGTCATCACTTTTGTAGAGCAAGATGCAGAGCTGAAGTGATTTCTTCATTTGATGGATCCTTTTGGTGCCTGCAGAATACCGCTAAAGGACCAGGGCGTAGTTCGATGTGCTGGAGCTAGAGGTGTAAACCTAGAGGAGAAAGCTCGACGCCATGGTGGCTGGAGTCAGGCCGGTGCTTGACAGCATCGACATGGAGGCAGCTCCTTAGTCCGACGATAGGCCGCCTCATCCGGACACCATCATCAACAAGGGCAAGGCGACGTGGGAGAACTTCAAAAGCTTCAACAGCGATGCCACTATCTCCGTCGCGATGCATGCCCTAGCGGTGGTTCGGTCCCACTACCCTGCGATCAACCTCCAAGAGATAGGGTCCGGATTCGCCAGAGGGATGGGTGCAACGAGACATGAGCAGTTGAAGGACGAGGTGGATGACGCGACAAAGAAGCTGGCCGGGGACGTCGACCTATTCAGCGAGACGGATGGTGATAGCCAAACCCAGTAACCTGAGTGGAGAGGACCTGTATGTAACAGCTGGAGAGGATAGTTAAATGCACGAGGGTGCAGACAAACATTTATGTATGTGTATAAATGTTGTAAAGTGACATGTGCATGTTTATGCAGTTTGCCAGTATTTCGGTGAAAAATAGATGTAGTGTTAACCCTAACGCAATTATACGTGGTATAAGTAGCGTCCGAGCAGTTAGTTCGTTACTGGGCTCTTGGCCTTGGCTAGCCCGTATTCCATAACGTCGAGCGCGGAGCCCGTGCACGTGTAGGAGGGACAGACATGACCAAGGAACCGCAGTCGACCACCCATAACGCAGAGCATGGAGCCCATAGCACGTGTAGGGAGAGATCGGAGACCGGGTTTTCTCCAAAGAACACAGAGCGAAACGTGGTTGGTAAAATATCTTAGAGATATTTTAATATGGAGAAACGTGGTGGAGTATTTATGGAGATCATGTAGAATTGTCAAAGTTTGTTAAGGAGTAGCTTAGAGCTGGCGACCGCAAATGGAGATTAAACCATAGTGGAGAAAAAATGGAGACAAATTATGGCGACAAAAACTTCATTTTTTATGGAGTGGAGAGTACATATCTGTAGTGTTTCAAGTATAGAAACGTATAAGATGCTCGATGTGCCATGAATTGGGGATATCGATTCCATCCAGGTCGCATAGCCAGTAAGACCCTAGTCGGGTAACCTCTTTGACCATGTAAGGCCCTTCCTAGGGGGATGAGAGCTTGTGCATCCCTTCTATTTTCTATTTTCTGTGGAGAACGAGGTCGCCGACAGTAAATGAATGACCTTTGATGTTACGATTGTAGTATCTTTGCAAGCCTTCTAGGTATTTGGCTGTGCGGATGCAAGTGATCAGGCGTTCTTCTTTGGCCCTATCGACGTCCTCTGTCCGAACAGTTGCGGCTTGCTCTTCATTATAATTTTCCACCCTAGGTGCTCGGAAGGCAATGCCCACTAGAAGTATGGCTTCTGAGCCATAGACCACAAAGTATGGAGACAAACTGGTGCTGCGACTAGCTTGAGTGCGCAATCCCTAGACCACAGCTAGGAGCTCTTTGAGCCATTTGCCCAGATGCTTTTCCTCTTTCTGATATAGCCTCTTTTTGAGGGCATCGAGGATCATGCCGTTCGCCCGTTCGACTTGGCCGTTGGCTCTAGGATGGGCAACAGAGACGTATTTGATGGAGATGCATCGGTCTTCATAGAAGTCCCAAAAATGATGACCAATGAATGTAGTTCCGAGGTCGGTGATATTGCTGTCTGGGAGACAGAATCTGTGGATGATATCTTCGAAGAGCTCGACTGCCTTCTTTGTAGTAGCCAAAACAAGCGGTTTGTATTCGATCCGCTTGGAGAAGTTATCAATGGCAACGTACATGTACCAAAAACCACCTGGCGCTGGCTTGAAAGGCCCGATCATGTCTAGTCCCTAGTGTGCGAAAGGCCAAGAAGCTGGGATGGTCTGCAATTCCTGCGCCGGCACGTGTATTTGCTTGGCGAAAAATTGACATCCTTCACAACGTTGAACGAGGTCTTCTACGTCGATGATGGCCATGGGCCAATAAAAACCAGCTCAGAAAGCTTTGCCGACCAGGTTTCTCGAGGCCGCGTGATTGCCACAGGAATCAGAGTGAATTTCAAGAAGTAGTTTCACTCCCTCGTCTTGGGTGATGCATTTCTGCAGTATCCCTTCCTTGGCACTTTTCTGCATCAAGTTTCCATCTACTAGCACGTAATGCTTGCTACGATGGATTAGGCATTCAGTTTTAGTCTTGTTGGCAGGTACATCGGCGCTGGTGAGGTACTTGATGAACTGCTCCTCTAATCGCAGCCGATGAAGGTACTGTAAGTACCAGCTGCTCGGCGAGGGGGATTTCTTGAACTTCTTTCTCTTCCTTAATAGATGGCGTAAAGAGGTCTTGAACAAAGACCCCAGGCGGAATCACGGCATGAGAAGAGCCTATCTTAGATAGGTGGTCGGTGAGCTGATTTTGATCTCGTACCATGTGGTGGTACTCGATACCGTAGAACTTCCCCTCGAGTTTGCTGATTTTGGCGCAATATGCGTCCATCTTGTCACTGGAACAGGACCAATCTTTGTTGAGCTGGTTGATGACCAGCGTGGAGTCTCTGTATACCATGAGGCATTTGACGCCAAGCTCGACGGCTATACAGAGTCCATGGAGACATGCTTCATATTCAGCGGCGTTGTTAGATGCTGGAAAATGAATTCGGAGAATGTATCAGAGCTTGTCCTTGGTCGGCGTAATGAATAAAATGCCAGCACCAGTAGCGTTGATGTTGAGGGCACCATCGAAGTACATCACCCAGTGCTCGGGGCAAGTAGTAGGGATGGGCTCTTGGATCTCAGTCCACTCAGCAACGAAGTCAGCAAGCACCTTTGACTTGATGGTAGGCCTACTTCTGAATTTGATGGAGTAAGTGCCGAGCTCGACAGCCCACTTGATGATGCGGCCATTGGCCTCTTTGTTACGGAGGATGTCCCCTAGAGGGAACTCGGTGACCACGGTGATCTTGTAGTACTCGAAGTAATGGTGGAGCTTGTGCGACGTGATCAGAATGGCGTATAGCAGTTTCTGAACCTGAGGGTAATGAGTTTTGGACTCATTAAGAACCTCGTTGATGAAGTAGACCGGACGTTGCACCTTATAGGCATGTCCGGCTTCCTCGCGCTAGACGACAATAGCTGTGCTAATGACGCGAGAAGTGGTGGTGATGTAGATCAGTAGGGTTTCGTCTGGTCAAGGCACCGTCATGATCGGAGGCTTCGTTAGAAACAACTTGAGCTGCTCAAAAGCTATATCTACCTCCTCCGACTAGGAGAAGAACTCGGAGGCCTTGAGGAGTTTGTAAAATGGTAGACCCTTTTCGCCGAGGTGCGATATAAAGTGCCTGAGAGCAGCCATGCACCCTATAAGCTTCTATATATCCTTTACGCAGGTTGACCATTTCATGTTGGTGATGGCGGAGACCTTGTCGGGGTTGGGTTCGATGCCATGAGCACTGACGATGTAGCCCAGGAGTATGCTGGATGAAACTCCAAAGATGTACTTTGAAGGGTTCAACTTCCATTTGTATCTTTTTAGGTCGGCGAACGTTTCTTCGAGGTCGACGATAAGATTGATGGCGGTTTTGGACTTGATGACCACATCGTTAATGTATGCTTCGACGTTGCGGCCTATTTGTTGATCTAGGCACATCTGGATGGCTCTTTGGTAGGTCACCCCGGCGTTCTTGAGTCCAAAAGACATGGTGGTATAGCAATACGCATCAAAAGGCATGATGAACGACGTCTTGATCTGGTCGTCCTCCTTGAGGGATATCTGGTGATAGCTGGAGTAACAATTGAGGAAGGAGAATAGTTCACAGCCGACGGTGGAGTCTACAACCTCATCTATCCAAGGCAGACCGAAGGGGTCTTTAGGGTAGTGTTTGTTGAGATCAGTGTAATCAACGCACATTCTCCATTCTTTATTCTTTTTTTGAACAAGAATAGGGTTTGCTAACCACTCAGGATGATACACTTCTTTAATAAATCCGGCAGCTAGGAGCCATTTTATTTCTACCCTAATAGCCTCCTTCTTGTCTGGCACGAATCGTCGGAGTTTTTGCTTGATCGGTTTGGTGGTTGGCGAGACATTCAAGGAGTGCTCGATCTTCTCCTATGATACCCCCGGCATGTCTGCAGGTTTCCAAGCAAACACGTCAGCGTTGGCACATAGGAAGGAGATGAGCGTGCTTTCCTATTTGGGGTCGACGTGAGCCCCAATCTTGATGGTCTTGGAGGGGTCATCGAGGCCGAGGCCAACCTCCTTTGTTTCCTTGGACTTGGTGGAGGCATGAGGGGCTCCAGCACTGGGATCTATAGGTCGTCGGCGGGCACCTTCTTGGCATCGATGACCACGCTAGCCATCTAGATGGAGAGATCGATGGCTTTGGTGAGGGCGAGGCTCTCTGTCTCGTAGGTGTAGACGATGGAGAGGTTGGCCCGTAGGGCTAGCACTCCTGCTGGCAAAGGCATCTTCAACACTAGATAGGCGTAGTGCGGTATGGCCATGAACTTGGCCAGAGCCGGCCGACCAAGTATGGCGTGGTAGGCGGTGTTGAAGTCGGCGACATAGAAGTTGATGTGCTTGACGCGGTAGTTGCTAGCCGTGCCGAACTATACTAGGAGGGTGATCTCTCCAAGCAGCTTGGATGCCCTGCCAGGTACCACACCCCAGAAGGAGGAATTAGAGGGTGTGAGGTCTCCTATACTAAGGCCTAGCTCCTTTAGGGCTCCATCGAAGAGGAGGTTCAGAGCACTTCCGCCGTCAACAAGTACTTTCTTAAAAAGCACTTTCCTGACGGTTGCATCAAGAATGAGGGGGAAATGCCCTATGTAAGGGATGTTCACCCACTAGATGGCCATGCTGAAGGTGATGGGGACCTCGGACCAGGGATGGTAGCTAGGGTTGGCGATGGCGTCTTCTGCGTTGACGGTGAGCTTCGATCTCTTCTGCTTTCGGCGGCGGCAAGGCCCCCGAAAATGGTGGCGACCACTTTGTCATGATCCTAGAAGGCATTGTTGTTGTCCTCAGGTGGTCGGAGGCCTCTTGCTCTGTCGTTATTGTCATCATCCGACTTTTTAGCCTGGAACTCCTTAGCCAAGCTGAGGCAGTCCTTGATCTTGTGCTTGCTGTTCTTGTGGAGAGGGCATGGGCCCTCGAGGATCTTCTTGCACTACTCATCATAGTTGCGCTTGGCACGAGGTTCATCAATGGCGGCGGAGATATTGACCAGATCTGGACCCTTTCGGCCGATCACGGGCGCTGTCCTAACGGTGGCCGCAGTCGTCGTAGCGGTGATCACTGTGGCATTGGTCGTCGGGGCGCTCGTCGCTGCGACGAGTTGGGCGGTGAGTGCCCGCATCCTCATTGAAGCGTACTTCTGCCTCTTTGGCATCAATGTACTGGTCAGCGGTCATGATCATCTCGTCCATCCCCTTTGGCGGCTTGCGATTGAATTTGGAGCAGAGGTCACGGTGATGGAGTCCTCGGACGAAGGCGGTGATGACTTCGCTTCCACGATGTTGGGAATAGAATTCCTCATCTCAAAAAAATGTCTGATATAGCTACGGTGGAGCTCGGATGGTTTCTAGTAGATGCGATTCAGATCATGCTTGG
The DNA here is from genome assembly GCA_904845875.1 of Miscanthus lutarioriparius. Lineage (NCBI taxonomy): Eukaryota > Viridiplantae > Streptophyta > Magnoliopsida > Poales > Poaceae > Miscanthus > Miscanthus lutarioriparius. Next base: position 70,849,796 of record CAJGYO010000008.1, read on the forward strand.
TGCCCGGTCGAGTACACGTAGCCATGTAGTTATTGGTGAAGACTTTCTTCAGCTCTTCCTAGAATTCGATGGAGTCCGGGGCGAGGCTTGTGAACTAGTTCATCGCAGTTGGCGTGAGCATGACTGGAAGATAGCTCGCCATGACACTAGTATCTCCCCCGGTGGTGCACACAGTAGTGGCATAAGCTTGTAGCAACTGTGTGGGGTTCATCCATCCCTCGTAGGGCTTGACCCTGGTGATTTTGAAACCACGGGGCCACTAGAGTGTTCGGAGTGCCCTTGTGAATGCTCGGGGCCCTTCGGGATCATCACCATCGTGATCTGTGGCGTTGCCGACGTTGAGTGGCTGGAAGGCTGAGTCTAGATTACCAAACTCTTGCTCGTATTCTTGATGCCGTGTACTTCTTCTTCATGGCGTGAGAAACGGCGCCCGTCAATATCATGTCGCATGTCTTGGAGATTGTTGATGTGCGCTCGGATGTCTTGGTCGACTTCTTGGTCATGTTGGTGAGGGTAGTCTATGCAGTTCCCCCTAGCTCCCCCTAGAGGGGTTGTCCATCATCACGGTGCTGGTTGGCGAAATGACTTCGGCTAGGGTAGCGATTGGATCTTGGCGCGGCGGATCGGTGAATCGAGCTCATCGAGTAGGAAGGTCTCTGATCCTGGTGGATCTCGTTGACCTGGCAGTGTGCAACTTTGAGCATTGCGGCGACCTTGGCGACCTCTGGCGTTTGTTCAAGCAGCGAGCTCATTAGCGGCCACGGCCAAGTTGGCACTTGGGGTCTTGTAGACGCTGTGGCTATCAACACGGACAAATTCATCATCGAGGTTGCATTGGAGTGGGCGTGGCCTCCCTTGCGATCTAGTCAGCGAGAGGATAGATGTCTCTTGCCTGGTCGGCTGAATTTGCCCCTTAGGGCACCTTGATAGGTGGTAGCAACACTGGTGAGCCCAAAGGGTAGGGTTGTAACCCCTGGAGTCTCCTAATTAGCCTCCGATAGATCTGAATCAGAGGGTGGTCGGTGCTGAACCAGAGTGGTTAGAGTCGATTCTGCGATGGAGAGGTAATCGGTGAGCTTCTAGCCAACCTGATTGATGGATATGATCAGATCGTCATTATTGATCTGCTTACTCGGGTAGCGGGGGTGCAGGCGGTGAATTGTTGATGAAGATGACCTCGGAGGCAGTTCCGAGATCAGATCTGCAGTCGCAGGTGTTGGGGTGGTCGACGTAGAATAGATATGCACCGGCTCGATGAGCTCTCCATCTCCGTTAGCGTTGATGACCTAGGAGATCGATCCGACCGTGAAGATCAGTCCGGGCTGTGGGAAGGACAAAAAGCCTGCAAAACGTACCATCTTGTTCGACATGGAAATAGCACGCACACCCCTACCTGACGCGCCAACTGTCGATAGAGTATCGTCGGCAGTCCTCTAAGGGGTATCCCACGAAGGTAGATTGATCGGTAGAGATGCGTATAATCAAGAACAAGAAGGCAACAGAGACACAAGAGTTAGATAGGTTCGGGCCATCAGCGTGACGTAATACCCTACTCCTATGGTCTATTGGATTGTATTGGCTTCGTATGATATTGCCTGTGTTTTGAGTGGGAACCTGCCCGCCTTATATAGTCTAGGGGGTAGGGTTACAAGTCGGTTAGATCTAGGAGATAACCGAAAAGTAATAACAGATTACAGGAATCATGGGATCAAACGTATCCTAACAGATCTCGTAGTATCTTCAAGATATCTTCTCGGTGTCTTGCGGGGCGCGCCGAGCAACACCGTGCTCCGCAAGGCTTCGTCTTGCGGGCTGGACCACCCCTGGGGGCGTGGCCCATGTAGTTTGTCGTGGGTATCCGGGGTTGTACCCCCACAGCTAGAGTGACTGACGTGACGTGACATGCTAGGGGAGTACTTGGGGCTCCCTAAAGGTACCTATGGTGGGTACAACTTGTAGATACGGAGGTGGTGTGGTGATTGTGCCATCGAGGGCACGTGTCTTTTGCGACCCATTGGAGGAGATGGTTGCTCTAGCCATATAAGGACTGATATGTTGGTGTGATCATGCTTCACATGACTTTTACGTGCACACCACACGCTCCATAGGAGGGGTCCCAGGCTTGTGACTTTGCTTAGGATGGAACCATTACTGTAGGAGTTAGTGGATAGTGTTAGGGAGGGTGAGCATGGGGCTCACACCATCTCGAGACTCGGCCACCACTGGCCTGGTTGGTTCGGATTCATTGCTTCAGGTACCCGGTGGCGACCCGGTGTTTCTCCCAGGCCTGAGAGAGGCAGGATGGTGCCATTATGGTGGGTTCGAGTTTGGGTGTTGTGCTCCTTAGTCGACTAGCTACCGTACTAAGGGCAGTTCATGTGGGATTTCCAGGTTGTACACACTCTGCAGAGTTTATAATCTATACGTATAGCCACGTCCTTGGATATGGACAATATCTTGTGTTTTGTTACCCCAATTAGTGTGACATTTCTTCTCTCCCCTTGGTTGATCTAAGGTCCAGCTTGAGGTGGTTGAGGCAAGATGAGAGGGAGTTGTCCTTGTCACCTAGAGAGCGAGGCGGAGGTGTGACTATGGAAGAAGAGGGATGATGGGTGAGATGACTTGAGGTGATGTGCTAGAGTGGGAATCGGACTCCTCGGGTGGACTCAATCTGTCAGAATGAGAGTGGGAACTTGACTCCTTGGTGGACTCAGGGCTTGGAGATGTTTTGGTGGACATTACTATTATTATTATTATTTATTGCATTTTAGGATGCAACCCACAGCCCAAAATAATAGGATCGCTAGATCCCTTAGAAATAGGCCACTTAAAGCTCATAGGTGTTGACCATGGCCTGCACGCATCTGGCGACATGCAGAATGATGGACTTGCAGGATTGTTGGGAATGGTATAAGGTCACGACCGTGCTCAAGGATGCCTCTAGATGTGGACTTCTCCAAGCTTCGTTGTTACGCTCTAATAGATCGATGTTGTTTTCCTTGCTTGTGGATTGATCCATGTGGATTCAATCTCGTAGTTTGTAATAGGTTATTATCTAAGTATACTTCGAATTTGTATTAAATGATTTGTAACGCTTTGTATGGAAATGAAATGAGCTGAAATAGAGATTGCACGTGATAACTTTTATTCCTGGGACTATCACATCTGTGCAGGGATTGAGATTTCTATCTTGGAAATCTCGGTTCGTTTTAGCTCCCCTAGGCCGCAGCGCCCTTAATGGAGAAGGGAGGGAAGGGGAGGAGCGCCGGGAGGGGAGGGGAGGGAAGGGGAGAGAGGTGGGGCGCCACAGGTGAGGAAGGGGAGGGGAGGGGAGGGCGCTGTCGTGAAGGGAGAGGGAGGAGTCGGGCGCTGTGCGTGATATCGGGTTTGCGAAGTCGCGATTCAGAGAGGTGAGGAAGAGGGAAGTGAGAGGTGAAACCCTAAGTCACTGTATATATAGTCATGCGTGATTTTGGGCTGGTTGGGCTTCTCTCTTTGCTAGTGGGCTCGGCCACTATTAACCGAGGCGAAAATGGGGGTATTTTTGGAGGCGGACCACTTATAAGGCCCACCTTAGTTAATAGATTTTAGGAACCGCCTCTGTAAATCAATTTTATGAGGTGGTTGATTGTGACCGCCTCGGTTAATAAAATGCTTGCCTCGGTTAATCCCAGGCATTAACCGAGGCGGTTAAAATTCCCGCCCGCCTCCGAGGCCCATTCTGTAGTAGTGGTTGTATGCATCGAATCCCTTATGTTATCATCTTCTACCTCCTAGATCTTCGTGTTTTGTCATTTGGCTTATGTTGTTCATATAACATTCAGATCGAATGACTACATGGGTAACGTAGAAGGCTTATATGTTGTTCATATAGCATTCAGATCGAATGAAATTATGTCGATACTTCCATATATTATGGGGTAACGTAGGAGACATCCCTATTTTCACTCGGTCTTAATTACCACCATTTGACTTTCAATTCGTCTTTAACCATCAAATTAAGTGTGAATAACCCGGTCTCTTCTCTATGAAACATGGGACACTTTTGGTTGGCTAGCCATCTTGGTGACAGAGAGATGCTTGATGTTGGGGGAGGCGACAGTAGGTGTCTTGCTTGGATTGGAGCACTCAAGATCCTGGCCATCTAGATCCGCCTGGGTGGTGGCGTCCGGGATTGAGGGGAGGGGGAGCTAGGGCGGCGAAGTTGAGGCCATCATTCACGACGCGGGCGGTAGTGGCTCACGGAGTGGTGAGGAGAGAGAGAGAGAGAGAGAGAGAGAGAGAGAGAGAGAGAGAGAGATATGCAGCGGTTCACGGGGTGAAGAGGGAGTGAGAGGTGGGTAGGGTTTCTCTCACCCTCTTTTATATTGTCCGAGGTCTGTAGCGGGTCGAGACGAGCTTGCCTCAATTAATGTAGGTGGGTCTCTAAATGGATCCACCTCTAAAAGTGGTTCTCATTTTTAGACGATATTTTATCTGTAAATTAAATGGGTTATCTCATAAAATCGTATTTTTAGTGCCTCACGGTCACCTGTTCTATCCTTCATTGTGAGAAATGGACACCGCACAAAAAAATTGGTAGATCGATATGTGTTATATCTATGCAAGTTTACTGAGGCGAATTTAACACTTTCAATGCAAATCGATTGTAGCTTGCTAATCAATTTGCTTGGGTCATGTTGCTAGCTAGTTTACATGCTTTCGATCGAGTTCCAAGCAAAACTACTGCAGTGTCACATGCATCCCCTCTCTTTGGATATGACCAGAATGGAAAATAGTGGCGTACGTGCCTTCTCTTGGCGGTTCTACACGTGTACAAGCCAGAAAACTCCTCTCTATCATCAACCTTCAGTCTGGGCGTTCGGTTAACCGAAACCGATCGGTTCGGTTCTTCGGTTCTTTAGCTAATTCGATTACCTGAGAAGAAGGGACTGATCGGTTACTTTGAAAATGCGGAACCGAGGAATTTCGGTATCGGTTCTAATCGATGGAACAACACATTCAATTGCAAATTTCGGTAACATTTTGTCTGATTTTCATGCAGCCAAAAGGGACAATTTAAACAACAATGCAGCATAAAACAACAGCACAACACATATGTTATTGTTCTCTCAAATATTCAAGCATAGAGCAATATTCAAGCCTGCAGGAAAAAAAAAAGAGGTCCAACAGCTTAGTTCGGTTATTTCAGGTCAATTCGGTTAACCGAGTGCTGGAACCGAATTAACCGTAACAATTTCGGTTCCTGGGAACCTGAAACCGAACCTGGGACTGAATATTTCGGTTTCGGTTACTTCGGTTTTAATTCCGGTTAGTTCGGTTCGGTTCTCGGTTCTCGGTTTTTCGTGCCCAGGCTTAATCAACCTTACGCCAAACACACAGAAATCCCTACTATAGCATTTCTTACTTGGGTGTGTGGCTCGCCTCTTGCCTCGCCTGACCTTGTTTCCAATAATACCCTGTCTCCCTCCTTATAATACCCTCTTCTCCCATCCACGCGAAAAATTGGGTTCTTCCTTTCTCGCTCGAAGCACCAATTTCACCACAAAAGAAGAACCCTGCTAGCTCTTCCAAGAAAACAGATGCATTTGTACCAATAATAAAGGTGAAATAAAGCCCATACAATAATGGAGACGAAGCTCCGGTGGAGCCGACCCGGCTCCCTTCTCGTCGCCGCGGCGTTCCTGGCGTCCGCCGCCGTGTCGAGCGCCAACATTGGCGACTTTGACGAGCATTGGCAGAAGCGCAAGGAGCTGGCCGAGGCGTCGGTGAGGGAGACGTACAGGTCCGACCCGTACAACGTCACCAACAGCTTCAACGTCGCCGTGCACAGGCATGCATGCACCCCGGCCTTCATCCTTTCCTAGCATCCATCCCTTATTGTTCGTCCGGCCGTGTCATTTCATGCAATGTGTACACGCATGCATGCATATGCATGGTTGCAGAGCTAGCAGCCCGCGGCGTGCGATGCGGGAGATGCCTCGGAAGCACAAGAAGTCGACGGGCCCGTGCCGGGCGACGAACCCGATCGACAAGTGCTGGCGCTGCCGCAACGACTGGGCGACGGACCGGTTCCGTCTGGCCCGGTGCGCCAGGGGGTTCGGGCACGCGACCACCGGCGGCCTCGGCGGCCCGATCTACATCGTGACCGACCCCAGCGACGGCGACGTGGTGAACCCGCGCCCCGGCACGCTCCGGTGGGGCGTCATCCAGCCCGGCCCGCTGTGGATCATCTTCGCCAGGTCCATGATCATCCAGCTCTCGCAGGAGCTGCTGGTGAGCAGCGACAAGACCATCGACGGGCGCGGCGCGCAGGTGCACATCGCCAATGGCGCCGGGATCACGGTGCAGCTGTCCCGGAACGTGATCATCCACAACCTGCACGTGCACGACGTGGTGCACTCCATGGGCGGGCTGATGCGCGACTCCCCGACGCACGTCGGGTCCCGGACCAAGGCCGACGGCGACGGCATCTCGCTCTTCCAGGCCACCAACGTGTGGATCGACCACATCTCCATGTCCAACTGCGAGGACGGGCTCATCGACGTGGTGCAGAGCTCCACGGGGATCACCATCTCCAACTGCCACTTCACCAACCACAACGACGTGATGCTGTTCGGCGCCAGCGACTCGTACCCGCAGGACCAGATGATGCAGATCACCGTCGCCTTCAACCACTTCGGCAGGGGGCTCGTGCAGCGGATGCCCAGGTGCCGATGGGGGTTCTTCCACGTCGTCAACAACGACTACACGCACTGGCTCATGTACGCCATTGGCGGCGGCAAAGCGCCCACCATCATCAGCCAGGGCAACCGATACATTGCACCACCCAACATCGCCGCCAAAGTGGTGCGTGGGTAACAATGCAATTCGTTTCGTTTGGTTTGTTTTCGTTTCTTCTTTGAGCACACACCAAGCACATCACCAAGCACCGATGCATTGCAGATCACCAAGCACTACGCGGAAGAGGGCGAGTGGAAGAACTGGGTGTGGCACACGGAGGACGACCTGTTCATGAACGGCGCCATCTTCGAGCCGTCCGGCGGCGCGGTGCCCAGGAAGATCAACGGCAACGAGTGGGTCAAGCCCAAGCCAGGCACCTACGTCACAAGGCTTACCCGCTTCTCCGGCACATTGTCCTGCTGCCCAGGAAAGCCGTGCTGATAGCTGGCCCCGTCAGGCTTCTTCTAGCTTGAGGCCGCCAGCATGGCCGGCCATGTCCAGAGAACGATAGAGTACTGAAAGCTTGTCGCTCTGTGTTTCTTGCAACGAGGGGGGTATCCTCATGGAAGAAAACAAAGGACATCCACGTAGGATGGAGGGTAGCCAGGTCGTCGTTTTGCTAATCTACGTTTGCCTTGAAGTTTTGTTTTGTGGAATTGTTACAGTACAGTTTGGTCATTTTCCAGAGGAGGAAGGGATTGCTTTTATCCCACAGGTGTGTATCTGTATACATATACAGGTTGTATAACATGAACTGCCTCTGTTTGCGATTGGTCGAAAATAACATAATATTAATATGTTGTATTGTTTTGCAAGAGTTCTGAGGGTGTCTTTTCACATTTCATTCGTTTAAATTTAATCTCATGAGTGAAGTATTGATTTGAGTACCGACTGTCGGTGTTTCGAACCGCCGACTAATAAATTTGTGTTTGCGCGTCTGGTCCGGATGGTGTGCTCGGAGGACACAAGGGTTTATACTGGTTCGGGCGGAATATCCTTACATCCAGATTGAGGCTGCTCGTGTTACCGACACTTGTTTGTAGTAGGGGTTACAAACAGACAAGAGAGGGAGAAGGTCCCAAGTCTATGATGGAAGGATCGAATGGAGTTGAGTCTAGTTGAACTCAGTTCCTTTCAGCGTTGAGCCGTTGCCTTTCGCGGGGCGTCCTGCTTCCCCTTTTATAGTTGAAGGGGAAGGCACATGTTACTTGAGAGAAAGAGAGAGAGAGAGAGAGAGAGAGAGAGAGAGAGAGAGAAAAGCGAGGAGGAAGAAGGCCTCCGGGGTCGTGGCGCCCTTCATCTCCTTTACGCGGGTCCCGCTGGTCCTATAGATGATGACGGGGATGGCTCCACGTCGCGACCCTGTTCATCACTGGCGCTATACGTGGGCGCCGTCAGCCGGTCGTGGCGCTCCATTCCGTTCCGGCGGACGGCATGGTTAGCCGATACCCCCGTTGGAAGTTGTACGGGGATTAGGTAGCATAGCACCGGCACGCCCGACACTGTTGATGACGTGAGTCCTCAGGTATGGCCCGTCGTGGCCACGGGTCACGTCAAGACGCGCCTACTCCCCTTCTGGTGTCAGAAGTTTGACACTGGGTTTGTACTCTTAGACCCGTAGTGGTTGGAGGCGGTATGGACCCCCTTCGGGCAAGGCGGAATCCCCCTTCGAGGGGTCGGGCGAGGCGAAGTCCACGCCCGAGGGGTCGGGCGAGACGGAGCCCGCACCCTCGGGGTCAGACGTGACGGAGCCCGCGCCCTCAGGGTCGGGCGAGACGGAGCCCGTAACTTTGGGGTCAGGGGAGACTAAAATATGCTCTTGACCATTTGGGCGAGTTAGCGTTCGCGACCATCAGCTTCCTTCTTCCTGGTATCTCTAATACTGATACCCGACAGTAGCCCCCGAGCCTACGGGGGAGTAGGATACTCCTTCGAAGGCTTTTTTAGCCGTAAGGATTCTGAGGGTCTTCATCTCCCTTTGCAGGCCGTGGGATGTCTTGGTAGGGTCACGATTCCTTTCCGTCACGTTCGGACTCTTCGGAAGCATGCAACTGCGGGATTCGGGGGGTCGGAAAAGATCTCTCTTGATTCCGATCCCTCCCTAGGATCCGATCGATCCGCCATTGTCATGCGACCGCGTATTCGGTCTCCTTGCGAGTGCAACTTCCCCCGAGCCCCCACGCGTAGCAAGGGTCCGGTCGAGGGGTCAGCTCGTCTTGTGGTCATGCTCCCTCAAGCGTTTTTTTGATAAAATGGAGGGGTTGAGCCGTGCGATATTTTCCTCGATGGATGAATCATGGTGCTCGATGAGCTGTTAATGGGCTAGTCCTAGTGGGGCCCCGACTTCTCATTCGTGGGGGTTTGGCATGGGTCAGCTGGTGACCGACTCCAGATTCCTGACGGCCAGTCCATATAGTTCTTGGGTCCGTTGAACTGGTCCCAATGGCTCATTGCCTTTCTTCGAGGAAAAACCATGGATCGTGCACCGACCAAGACTCGAACGTGGGTCAGGATGCCCGTGGCGCTCGTGCGCCCAGGTGCTGGCCGCTAGCGGGCCCATCCTTAACCACCCCTCTCTAAAGTTGCCACGGAGCGGTTGTGAACCCGTCGATGGGCCAACCTTCGAACTCCTAGGCCTTAATGGGCCGTGGGAGCATTTTCAGCTCCGTATCCCTCCTTACCTATGGCGGCTTTCGGCCCATTGAGGGGTGAACCATCGCCCGACGTGCCCTTCGAGGGGGCGGCCGGGGGTGGCGTGCGCACGACTTTCGGAGAGGCAAAGTGACGAGGTGTGGCACGCGCGTCAATCGAGGCGAACGGTTCGCCTCTCGCTCCACCTTCCCCTATAACTTGGGGTTTTTCCCTTCGTCTTTGATACGCCTAACCGCAGCCTCATCCTCTCCGCTTGTCCGCCGCAAGCGCTCGGATCCCTTGCTCTCGCTCTTTCGCCGCCAGCGAAGTTCTCGTTCCTTCGCCCTTGCTTCCCATGGAGCCGTGGTATCGCTCCGACGTCACCCACACACGCATGGAGGGCCTCATCAAGCGCGGTCTTCTTCGTGGGAGAACCGAGGCGGTGGAGTGGCTTGTGCACGGTCGTGAGGAGGCGCCGGTCAACGGCTACGTCGTGTCCTTCGCGCCCTTCCACGAGAGCAGATTCGTGATTCCTCCGGGGACTGCTACACACTACCAGATCAAGTTGCAGCACCTGAATCCCAACAAGATCCAACACATCGCGGCCTTCATCGCGTTGTGCGAAGGGTATCTGGGGATCGAGCCCCACTTTGAGCTGTGGAGGTACTTCTTCTCCGTCTCACTGCACAAGAAAAGGGAGAGAAGTGGAGACCTGTCGGTGCCGATGGGATGCGCAATCTTCCACCTCCGGGGCCACCGGTCCGCCAAGTACATGACCTGTCCGTTGTCGAGGTCCAACAAGGGATGGCACGCGCTTTGGTTCTATGTGAAGAACTACGCCGTCGCCCCCTTGTCGGACTTCACCGGACGCCTAATCGAAGAGGCGCTGCCGGTGTGGGAGTGGGGACCTCCCGAGAAGGAAAAGAAGAGGCTCCGCGACCTCCTAAATGCCATCGCACTCCTAAAGAATCATGGTCTCCGCGGGGCCGGTGTCATCGGGGCGTATCACGCGAGGAGGGTGGCGCCGCTGATGGCGCGCACCCTCTCGCTGTACGGGATGACGCTCGGCGCATAGCTCGACGGGACGGTGCTCGGCCAAGGGCCGCTCCGCGACAGCGAGGTGGCATAGCGCATCAAGGAGGCAATGGAGGAGTCCGACGCCGTGTTCTCGATCCCGAGACATCCCATGATGTGGCCGGACACGGGCTTCATCGAGCTGCCTGTGGGGTTGGGCTTTCGGGCCTCCGTCGTGCCGTTGCCAGAGCACGCGTCGTGAGGGCAGCGAATCGGGCCACAGACGAGAAGAGGAAGAAGAAGAAGGATGAGGAGAAGGCAAAGCAGCGAGCGAAGTTGGATCGAGGTAGATAGCGACAAGGTTCGAAGGAGGAAGGAGGGGGAGGCGATGGTTCCGGATCGCACGTCCAATGGGACAAGCTAGGAGGTGGGGACGAGGACTTATCTTTGCCGCAGGCAGGGCCCTTCCCGTTGCATGCTCTGGGGGCAGGAGGGGGAGGATGTGCCCCTAAAGCAGGTGGAATCAGGCCTCAACCTAACGCGCCAACTGTCGGTGTTTCGAACCGCCGATTAGTAAATTTGTGTTTACGCGTCTGGTCCGGATGGTATGCTCGGAGGACACAAGGGTTTATACTGGTTTGGACGGAATGTCCCTATGTCCAGTATGAGGCTGCTCATGTTACTGGCACTTGTTCGTAGTAGGGATTACAAACGGACGAGAGAGGGAGAAGGTCCCAAATCTCTGATGGAGTTGAGTCTAGTTGAACTTAGTTACTTTCAGCGTTGAGCCTTTGCCTTTCACGGGGCGTCCTGCTTCCTCCTTTATAGTTGAAGGGGAAGGCGCAGGTTACACGAGAGAAAGAGAGAGAAAAAAGCAAGGAGGAAGAAGGCCTCCGGGGTCGCGGCACCCTTCAATCAATGCACAGACTCTGCTTCGGAAAGATGGTGGCAATCTGTTTATTGCTGCATCAATGTCCTGCTAACAGAGCAGTCATAAGTAAACGGTGCAAAGAATCAAAATATAAGAAAATTTCTCAGAGGAAGCAAACAAACTGGCATATTGTGCTTCATTGTAGGTATAACTTCAGAGTAGAAAAGAGCTTGACACATTGTCCTTCATAATAAGTGTAACTTCAGAGTAGGAAAGACATGCTTGTGTTCTAAAGCTTTTTCCATTAAAAACTAAAACGGGTGGAAACTAAGAATTATAACTATGCGTTGCCAACTAAAAGTAGTCAAAATGGACTCGGATGTAACAACAAAGTTTAGTGTAATAGTAAGTGGACTTGATTGACATGCAAACATTATGCAACTGGCCAAGCATTTCGGTAGAGATAACTGAACCCTTGTATATTAGCTCACCTCAGCAGTATAACGATTTGAAAAGTGATTCAGTAGAATAGCTTTGTTTTTAAGCTTGTCAGACAGACTTGCTATCTGCACACATTGTCAACATAAAGTTAAGGGTAAATACAAAGTGGAATTTTAGTAACTGAAAATGAACAGAGTATGGAATAACCTCAGACAAGTGAATGTGCCCTCTTTCTCTTGATTCCTCAGTTGATTTGGAGTCATCAATAAAAGTACTCTGAAATTTACAGACGACACATTGTAAAGTACACATAGGAACAGGTCAGAACCCAAAACAGTCAAAAAAAAAAAGATGACAGAAGATATGACATTCAGCACAGGACATGTTACAAACTCTGACAAAGTAACCTCCCCTTTCTCAAGCTGAAGAGCAACAGGTCAACAACAATAATCACGAAGTGATGACCGACAAGAAGGCATACCTCGACCACAAGAATCTTTGCCTTCAACACATCTGCATTATCAGGATCAAGGATGAAATCCGACATTGTATCTCCAGAGAAAGCAATCTCAGGTGTTAACTCTACATTCGTAATCTGTGCACCATGAATTGTTTGAAAAGTGCATAACACATCAATAATTCTATACTGGATTCTACTCAAGTTTGATTTCAACATCTAACCGGGCAGACAGACCTCAACCCCAGACTTTTTGAGATTACTGAGCTCTTTCCCAGGGAGGCCAGCATACTCCTCCTTGAGCTTCTGCTTCACCTTGTATATCACATACCCCTACACACACATCACACGATTCAAAATCCATGAAAGCATCATAAGAAGTAATTCCCACAATTCATTCAAGAGCACACAGAATCGACAGAGTTTGAAATTCCATTGGCCCTCACCTGGCTGGGTACGACGTGGTAGGTCCTGAACGCCCTGACCCTGAGGTCCTTGGGGAGCTGGTACTCCTCCCCGACCTCGAGCGGCACGAGCTTGTGGTCGAAGAGCCTCCGCACGAGGTCCGCGAGGCAGGCGGGGACGAAGACGGTGGGCGGGCGCATCCGCCTGCGGCCCCGCGTGGCGACGTACATTGGGAGGCCCCCGATGTGGTCCATGTGCGCGTGGGAGACGAAGAGGAAGTCCTGCGACACGGCGAACGGCGGGCACCGGCCGATGTCGAAGGCGAGGTTGAGGGAGGGGAACATGACGCAGGTCTCGTGCCCGGCGACCGAGATGCCCTCCACGTGGTAGCCCTCGATCTCCAGCCGCTGCTGCATCGCCCTCGGCCGCCTGGGGGCGGGGGTGGGAGCGGAGGTTGAAGTCGCCGCCGCCAGCGAGGGAAGGGGGAGAAGGTTTGGGTGGGAGGTGGCACTATTTGCGAGAAGCCCCGTTGCAACGGGAGAAAACAATGAAACTTTTATTGAAAACGACATGTGCTCTGGACGGCGCACCTAGCCCGGGGGGGGGGGGACGGCAGCGGCGGGGGCGCCCCGGGCGGCCTGGAGGCGCAACCACATCTAATGTCCTTCTCGATTATTTGTCTGATTTTCTCGATTTAATTCTTTCTATGATTTCCTCTTCGGTTGATTCGTGTGTGGATGGAGAAGGAATTGATTTTTGTTGAGTTTTGGTGGTTGTTGTGGTCGTCGGCAGAAGAAACAACAAATTTATTGATTTGATTTTATAAGTTGTTGTCTTTCTAGAGTGACTCTGATTTTGGTTTGGATTTGATTGATGTGGTGGTTTTGATTTAGTCTCGGCTTGGTCCTCTGCACCTTGTTTGCCCATTTAGAAAATCCTTGGTATAGATTTGGGGGCCCGGAGGAAATCTAGTTGATTTCGGATTGCGGATGGTTAGAGATGAATGTGTAGGCAAAACGAAAATTTAGGCATAAATTTTGCCTTTTTAATATTAGATATTAATAGATATAGATAATGGACTAAACACAACAAATTGCTTAAGTCAGCTTCCATTTAATTTAAATTGTTTAGTGAGACTCAACCAAGTTATAATAAATTATATTTTATTTCTACTCAAAATTACGGCAAAAACTTGACGGTGAAAACCTCTGCTTCTTAAGAAACGAGTCATGGTCTCAAAAATCCATAATTATTATATTTATCATTTATTATGATATTTAAAATTATATTTATGAAAAAATAAAAAATAGAAGTATTCAGAAACGGAAAGTGATGTATGTGGAGGGCAAAAATCGAAACGGACACCTATCCATGGTAATTATTATATTTATCATTTATTATGATATTTATGTTTATGGAAAAATACAAACATAGAAGTATTTAGAAAGGAAAGTGATGTACGCGGAGGGCAAAAACCGAAACAGATGCCAACACCATCACCTATCCATGGTCCATGTACAGCTAGCCGCATTGTTGTTTGCCGATACAAGGAATTGAAACCGGAGAAATCTATTTGATTAGGATTGCGAACCAAGACATTTTCCTTATTCACGTAGTTAGTTAGAGGAGGGCTGGACGAAAAAATAAATAAAAAGAAATTTTACCTCTTTAATATTAGGTATAGACTACAGAAGCCCCATGTGGGGTTCCAACTTGGGAGACACGCTTGACTTTGAATTGAAGCTCATTCTCATATTTCCAACGTGATTAAAGACCTGTTTGATATAATAAGGGCTAATCACTAATTAGCTAAAAATTAGTTAAAATTAGCTCTAGTGCATCCAAACAGGAGGGCTAATAGGTAAACGATAATGCTTCCACATGGGCGTCTGTCCGTCCGAACGCCGCGCGGCACACTCCGCCTCGCCGCTTCTGCCCGCGCCGCTCGCTCTGGCCTGCGACGCGTGCCTCGCCCACGACACTTTCTCCCTCCCGTCTGTCGTTGCTCGTCCGGCCTGTCGTGTGTCGGCCCGCGCGGATTCGACTCGTTGTCACGTGGCCTGTTCGCCGCAGCCATCCCTCTCCGCACCCTATCCTGCGTGCTACCTCTACTCTCCCCATCTCTCGCTCTCTATCTCATGTCCGCTGACTGCAGAGTGCCTCTCCAGCCTCTTCCCCAACCCCTAATGCCGTCGGGATGCCTCGTCGTAGTCGTCCCTACCAATGGCCGCCGGGCGCACGTGCCGTGTCGCCTTGGGTCATCCTCGACCGAGGCAAGAGCACCCACGAGCGCGGCCGCATGCCAATGGTGCTCATGTGCCGCCGCTCGCTGCTAGCTCACACCCTGATGACTGAAATTGACCAGCCCAGGCCTCCCCTCCCTTATATTGCAAATGTATGTTTCAAATGTTTCAGAGGTATGTTGCAATTGTTCCATAAGAATATTGCAAAAAAGTAGATCGAAGATGTTGCACATGTTATAAGTGTTCAGAGGCATGATGGAAGTGTTTGTTCAAAATGTTTAATCTATTTCAGATGTATGTTGCAAGCGTTTTGATCTAGATACTGCATATGTTTCACACATATATTACAATAGTATGTTCAAATGTTTCATATGTTTTAGTCTTTATGTTGCAGCAAGTGTTTTCATGTTGCAAGTTGCAAGTGTGTTTACCTAGATGTTGCATATGTTTCACACATATGTTGCAAGTGTATGTTACAGATGTTTTATCTGTTTTGGACATATGTTGCATTCACGTGTTTCATGTTGCACGTGTTTCATGTTGTTAGGAGAGTCAGGGGGTGCGCGGGGTGATAGTGGCACGACACGGGGCCCAAGGAATAGGACATGGCGAGTCAGGGGCCGATGGTTAGGGTGCGCGTGTGGGGCGGGGTGAACTATCAGGCGAATGGGGATGGGTTGAATCAAGGCGGATAGGGTAGACTACGCGTGCAAGGCGAGTCGTCCGGATGCTTGGGTTGAAAGGTCCTTGTTTGGTTTTGGTAATTAAGTGACAATCTTAGGTGGACTAATATGTGTTTGAGTGAGATACACAGGTGATTAGTTCAAAAGTACATGTGTGTGAGCAATACTTGCCATGGAGGTGAAATGGCTTGGACTTGTTGCAAAGCTTACACATGTGGTGATGAAGGACCTCATTGCATATGAGACATGACATGGAGTCATGTGATCAAGGTGGAGAAGATCAAGACAAGACTTGGCTTGATAGACCGGTTGCAAGCGTGAAGGGCAAGTTGGAGGCTTTGGAGCGATGGACCATGTGGCAGTGAAGCTTGAGCAAGACTTGGCTTCGATGGACGAAGGCAACGGTGAAAAGCAAGTGAGGTCAAGATCGATGAACCAACAAGGTCACGTGATGATATAAAGTGAATCATATCATTTGTGATATGGTTGGTGCATGTGTTGCATCAACATTGATGGAGATGGAATGGAATGTGCAAGACAAAGGTATATTTGTAGGGCATTTCATTTCACTGGTTATAGGTGTGTAAAGAAGTTTATGACCGGGTTTAGGATATATGGCCGTACAATTAAGAGGGGCAAATTTATTTGCATATCGGTCATCTAGGGCCACTTGAGCGATCCCACTTTGCATACGTGTTAGGATCGAGTGGCGTGGTGAAAAGAGTACTAATCTTTTGGAAAAATGTTTGTGAAAAGCTAACACACGTGCATAAGGTGTTGTTCACTTGGTGGTAATAGCATATTTGCAAAGGTGAAGAAAAGGAGGCGAAACCGGGCTTGGGTGCTGCCCTGGGGGCACCGCCACCCCCTGTCCGATGCACCGCCACCCCTGTGGCGTTGCCCAGCTAGACAAGGCCGAGAAGGAGGAGTTAGAGTGGCATCGTCCAGCCTTAGCGGTGGCGCTGCCCTCTTGTGTTCGGTGACCTTTTGGCAGTGGCCGAGAAGGGGGTGTTGGGCGCTGGCACCGTCAATGGCGGTGTGCACCGCCCTGTGCATGACGGTGCACCGCCGGGTGCTGTCCGGTGCCACCGCCGTGTTTTTCCCTAGGCTAGCATTTTTGGTGTTGAGCTAAGGGGGTCACTGCCATGGGCACCGCCGCCCTATGTTCGGTGCACTGCCCTATTAATCTAGAGAGGGAGGTAAACGGGCACGGGCACCATCGGGGGCACCGCCACCCCTAGGCGGTGCACCGCCCTTGCCTATCTGGTGCTAGGTCTGTAATGACTTGTTGAAATAGCCATTGGAATTCGACCGTTGGGGGCACCGCCACCCTGTCCGGTGCCTGGCACCGCCGTGTCCGGTGCCCTCGCAGAAACCAACAGCTTTGCTCCAAAGGCTCTATTTGGCTTGGGGGCTATAAATAGAGGTGGAGCTCAGGCATTTGGTTGGTTGAGCACCCTTAGGACTGAGTGTCCATGCTTGGGGAGTGCTTGGGAGCCCTCCAACTCACTTGTGCTTTATAGTGATCATTTGATCGAGTGAGTGAGCGATTCTAGTGCGATTGCATCATGAGGTTGCATCGAGTGGTACTAGGTGATCGTGTTACAAGCCAGTGGTGCTTGTTACTCTTGGAGGTTGCCACCTCCTAGATGGCTTGGTGGTGGTCTCCATCAAAGCATGCAAAGAAGATTGTGTGGTGCTCCGGAGAAGTGATTGTGAGGGGGATTGTGCTCACCACACGAGAGCCGCGAAGAGCAACTCTAGTAGAGCGAGACGTGAAGGGCGATAAGTGGTCCGACCATGTCAAGTGCTAGAACTTGTGGTAAGCACTCAACGTGCGAGAGTGTGACTTGCGGGTCACCACTACCAAGAGGACCGGCAGCAACCTTGGAGCTTGTCTCACCGAGGACTAGCGTGTTGACAAGCACGTGAACCTCGAGATAAAAATCACCGTGTCTACCTTGTCATCCCGTTAGTTTGCATTCCCCATACACAAGCTTATATTTACTTTCATATATATTGTGCTTGTGTAGTTGCTCTTGTGATTAGTTGACTTGTGTAGTTTGCTAGTTACCTTCTAGCTTGTGTAGCATAGAAGTAGCTCCCTTGCGTGACTAATTTGGTTTGAGTAACCTTGTTAGTCATATTGCTTAGTTTGTGTAGCTATGTAATTTAAGCTCTCTAATTTGGCTTGTGTAGCCTTGTTATTGAGCATTGCTAGTGAGCTTAGGAGCTTTGTGCTTTTTCATACTAGATTATGTAGAAGCTCCCCTAGTTGCTTGAGTACTAGTTGCATAGGTTTGTCTGACCTTGCTACTAGAATTGATTAAGTGAGCTCTAACTACCCCGACACCTTTGTTGTCTAATTAGGATCTTTATAAGGTGCTTGTGAACTTAGATAGAGGGGTGTAGTCTTGGCTAGACCGATAGTTTTAATTCCACATTTGTTTTGGTTAGTCGGCGCGTTTAGTTTTAGAAAAGACTATTCACCCCCTCTAGTCTGCCATATCAACCTTACACATGGTATCAGAGCGAGGTCTCTCTTTTGTGGTCTTCACCAACCCGAGAGGATGGCGTCTAGTGGGTTAGATGATTGTGACACACACGTTTTTTATGGCACAAACTTTGCACATTGGAAAAATCACATGCTTGATCATTTTCGTGCAAAGGGACCTAAGTTTTGGTGGATTGTCACTAGTGGTCTCACTCATGTTTTGGACCATAGAAATCTAACCAAAGCTCAAAGAGTTCTCTTTGAACTTGATGCACATGCTTGTTGTTATCTAATATATGCTTTGAACTTTGATTTGATGAAAATGATAAACTATGTGGGAACCACTCGTGAGATATGGGAATCAATCAAGTACACCTTCGGTGATTCCTCCACATGGGGTGATGGAAAGTTCAAGAAGGAGGAGCCCAAGGAGGAGGTGCATGAGTGTGTCGAGCATGACCACAATTTGGTGATTGTGGAAGATTGCTCCACTTCATGGTCAAGCGATGATGATGATGATCGATCCACTACAAGTTCACTTGACAAGATTGATGGTGATGCCTCAAGTGATGCGCATGATGATCCTACCCCATGCACACTTGATGGTGATGATGGTTCATGCTCGAGCCATGATTGTGATGCTATTACAAGCCTATCCACCACACCACATTGCTTCATGTCATAATGTGAAACCAATGTATCTAATGCTAATGTGGTTGATCATGTTGATTCATATGATGAGCTTGTTAGTAGACTTACTAGCATGACCATGTCTTTAGAAAATGAGAACGCTAAAACGTTGAAATTGAAAAATAAAAACTCATTTCTAAAGAACTCATGTGAAGAACATAAGCACTTACTTGATGTTCTTAAATCTTCACATGGTGAGCTAAAATTGACTCATGAGAAACTACTTGCATCTCATGAAGAATTATTAGAACAACATGCTTCTCTCATTAAAGTATTTACAAAGAAACTTAAAAGAATGAGAGCTCATCACATGAGTCAAGTGATCAATTGCAACATGTGACTAAATCTTGTGATGTAGGGAAGAAGCATGCATCCACCTCTTGTGATGATTTATTAGAAATGCCATGTTCTTCAAATTTAGATGCTTGTTCTTCTTCCTCATGTTGTGAGACTAACCGTTTGAAGGAGAACAATGAGCTCAAAAATAAAGTGAAGAACTTGAGCAATAAGTTAGAGAGGTGCTATAACTCAAAGGTCACCTTCTAGCACATGTTGACAAATTAAAGAAGCTATGGTGACAAGGGTGGAGTTGGCTTCATCAAGAAGATGACCAAGGGCGAAAGAGAAAGGGCAAGAAAGATGAAGAAGCAAGAACAAAAGAGGCTATCTCATTTCATGTGCTTCAAATGTCATGAAGTGGGTCATCTTGCAAATGATTGCCCCAATGAAGAGAAGCTCAAGTTGAAGAAGGAAGAGGAGAGGCTAAAGCATGTCAAATGCTTCAAGTGCCGCACTTGGGGACATCTCACCTCAATGTTTCCAACCAATCAATTGGTGATGAAACAAGAAGAGCCTCAACCAAAGCCACAAGTTGAGCAAGAGAAGACACCCCAAGAGCAAGTCAAGATCAACCATGGAGATGGTGGTGACTTGAAGAGAAAGATGAAGAAAACAAGAAGGGGTGGAAAGGCAAGGCATCCGATGCTTATTCAAGATGCCAAGATAATGAGTAAGAACCAAGAAGAGAAGAAGGTGTATGCTCACATCAAGTGCTTCAAGTGTGAAGATATGAAAAACTTTGCCTCGAAGTATCCTACCAAGCTTGAGAAAAAGGCTCAAGCAACTCATGAGAGACAAGGCAATGGGAAGCACCACATGAACAAGGAAGAGAAGGCTCAAACAAAGAGAGTGTTCTACTCATGTCGGGAAAGGGGACCCCTGGCTAATTCATGTCCCATAGGTAATAATTCTAAGCCAATTTCAATTGATGATAATATTGTGCTTAGAAAGGATGATGATGGTACCTCATTGGTAGCTATTACAAAACATCTCGCTACTCATACTAAGGCTATACCTAAGTATGTTGCACCTAACTTGAGAGGACCCAAACCTGTTTGGGTACCATCAAAAGTGGATGATTGATTGTAGGTACCATCGGCATTGGAGACTTGGTTCAAGTGATATTCATATTGTTGACCATATAAGTGAGCCAAGTGTTGCAAAGTGATGATCACTATCCCAATGCCATGACAAGTTAGTGAAGTCCAAATGTGCTATAACATATAAGTGCAATATTCAAGTTGTTGGTGATTTATTGGATTATTTGATGGCTTGCAATTATTTGAGTTAAATCTTGATAATTGGATGGTTATGATCTAACCAAGGTATATCTCTTGTTGATCATTTCATTTGGATGCACATGAGTTGGTTGAATTGAATATATATGCAATGTTGCTTGCTATGAGATGTTTGAATGGATTAAATGATTAGTAATCAAGTTTGGATTAATTTGAGTTGGATAAATTCATAAGATGACTTTTAGTAAGTGTATTGAATGAATATATATCTTGTGAAAGTATTCAAATAAGTTGATTTCAAGTTTGGTTCAATTTGGTGAAAAATAGCTCAATATATAGAAATCTATCATTTATTGTAAATCTGAGCTAGCTGAGATCAAGTCTGAATTTGAGTGATCAAATATATTTGGATTGGCATGAAATTTGGTATGCATGCTCTAGACTTATGGTATAAGTTTCTATAGAAATTTATTCACAATTGGATAAGAATTGCTTCGGATTTGGAGTGGATCTTGTCAGCTATAGTGCAGCAGTTTTCAGCATATAGCAGTGCAGAAAGATGTGAAATATGGTAGCAATTTAGAAGTCAAATAAAACCCAAATTTTTACATCTACTAGAAGACTTAGTGAGGCACATCTCCACCAAATTTTGTGGTATTGGGATCTGTACATTGAGAAATATAGATATTTGTTTGAAGGGTACAAAATCTGCTAGAAAAGTGACAATTATTAGATTAATCAAGAGTCACTTTGATTGAAGGGTCCTCAAATTGAAAACATGTTTATAAGTGACTGAGGCACCTAAGTTTGGTTTTGAAATTAGCTAGAAGAAAGACAAGCAAAGAATACAAGGCCATTTGATTGTGGAGTGTACTTGGCACACATTTGGTGCTCAAATTGAAGATCAAGACTAAGCTCAAGATAAAGATAGAGTTTAAGTTCTAGTGACAATTGGAAACCTTTTGGTAGAAACAAAAGGACTTAAAGAAGGATTCAAGGTTATATATTAAATTAAGTCCATCCTATGGATCAATCAAATAAAGCTATTTAAAGTGAGTGTCAAGAATGGTTCTTTAGAGAGAGGTCACTTCTTCCTAGTATAGGGACTTGCCGCCTTTTGTAGGTAAACCAAGCGTGGTGCTTGGAAGGCTAAAATGGAAGTGGTGATCTAAGGGATGTTTGAGATGCTTAGTTGAAGCAATCAAAAGGGTTGATCTAGAGAGCAAGCAACACCCAAAAGAAAGCAAGTCATCGAAATTCAAGTAGTATTCTCACATATGGTGCTCTCATGCAAGCAATGGTTAAATGAAGATGCAAGCCAACCACAACATCAAGATAGTACACTTGATCATTAGTGTCGTGGGGTTGAAACCGCGACAAGCATAGTTGTTCGAGTCGGTGTTAGAGTACAGGTCTCTAGTGGCTCGGGTGCACTCCGAAACACAAGAATCACATAGAGAAGACGCAACAGATTTATCCTGGTTTGGGCCAATTCGGTCCCTATATCCAGCAGCTGATGATCCTTATACTCAAGAGCACCCAAAATTGGAGAGTTACAATAGAGTACAAAGAGAGATTTGGTAGGGGGTTAGCTCGGTGCTAATCCCAAGGTTGCCTTGCCGCCAATGGAGCCTTTTCCCTCATTAAAGAGGAGGAAGTCGATGGGATGTGGAGGAGGAGCTCTCGGTGCCCCTCTTTGGGTTGCCTTGCTCCCTATGCGGAGCGGAGGCGGAAGGAATGGGATGGAGTGTCTGGTGATCAATCTAGGATCCTCCCCCCTCCTAGGTCTAACCTATCCCTTATATAACGAGATAGGTCGGGTGCATGACGGTTTGGGGGAACTAGTCTATGGTCTACAAGCACCGGAGTCCAGGAAGGTCTTGCAGCGGTGCGCCATGGACCTTGATGGTGTCTTGGAGTCGAAGAAGCCTTGGGCATCGTCCGGCTGCTCTGTTCTAACACTCTATGTGTCAGGCTATGTCGGCTTGGACCGGCCTTCCCCAAGTGGACCTTCTAGAGTCTTCTCGATGGAGATGGAGGTCGGCTTTAGGGGCTGATGCATGGGCCTAGAAGCCCCCGAGCCCCTAGTGGCTAAAGGAAAGCTTTGTCTTCTTGTGTCACACCCCGGATGTGACCCTATCAGGGGAACAGTTGGCTAGGTCATGCCTAGGGAGCGGCGTCAGGGAGCCCCCAAGCATCGGTAGCCCAAGGCTTGTCTTGTTGCGCCCGGGCCTTGGCTAGCATGGTTAGCCGTGCAGGAGCCAAGGGCCAGGTCTAGACATGTCGTAGATTAGATGCCTAAGGCTCGGGCAAGCCCCTGAGCCCTAGACAGAGGTTGTGGGCAAGTCAGGCTTGGCCGGGTCTAGACATGTTGTAGATTGGATGCCTGAGGCTCGGGCAAGCCCCTAAGCCCCCGGGCAATCCTGAAGGGGTGGTCGGGGGATCTTGTTTAGTCAGGAACCATTGGCCCCGAGGCTTAACATACCCATATGTTAGGATCTTGTTAGGAGCCCCTGAGCCCTTTGTGGCCTCACTTGGCATGATGGCGATGAAGGGTTGAATTCAATCTTATGGTGACCAAACCCTCCTTGGCAGGGACATCTTCTGCTGACAAGGGTGTTGCACCTTGCTTGGGGCCTTCTTCTCTAATGTGTTGGGTGTTGCTTGGCTATCGGGGCTGAGCGAAGATGGAGCTAATCCCTTCATGAGTCTATGTCGCATGGGTCTCTGACTTGAGCGAGGGCTCGGTGAAATCATCTAGGAGTCACCGACCTTAGGCTTGGGGGCGCCCTCCTTTCTAATCAGAGCATGTTGTGGGCTAGGTGATCAAGAGCGCTAGGCTTTGGCTTAGGGCCATCTGATCATCCGAAGCACCATGCCCTTCTGAGGGTTGCGGTAGCAGGCCCCGATTCTCTTAAGTTAGCCTTTTAGGGCCGACCTCTAGCGGCCATAGATCGAGGAGCGAGGGGCGCGCCAAGCCTTGGATGGGGACCCTCATTGGGCCCACTGCTCAATGGCTCCTGACCCAACTCTGGGGAGCTGGTTAGTTTTTTTGGGGATGCGCCACCCGAGCGCCTGTCGATCAGAAGGTCGGGCTGCTCCTTCTAGGGAGCCGGGACAGCCCCCGAGGCCATTATGGGGCCTCCTTGCCAGCGGAAAGGGTGGCTTCTAGGCATGTCCCATCTGCTGACGTCTTGCGCTGGCAGTTGATGGCGTCTAGGCCATCGTGCTTGGTGGAGTTATGGCGTGCACCCCCACGCTGTCCTGTCTTGTTTGGAAGATGGGATGTTTGGGCCACGTGGAGCAGATCTAGTGAAGGAGGAGCCGCTGCACTTGGTGTGTGCGGATCCAAGCCATCGATGATAGCCGATGGGCCCCGGGGGGAGCCAGATCCCCCAAGTCCCACGAGGAGGCATGTGTGGAGTGGGCGACGCATGTGGTTCGGCTCAACAGGGTCGGGCCGACACTGAGGCTACGGTTCACCTCTGCCTCGGGTCTGGTAACCGCTGCTGCGTCGCACGATCCCATGTGGGATCATGGGAGCATGGCAGCCGCGGTTCGTGGAGTACAAAAGTGGAGACGGAAAGGCAGAGAGAGGGGAGTTACCTTTTGCTTCTGGCAAAATCTTTCCTCTTCCTGTGACCCTTGCTTCTTCCTACTCTCATGCAATTGCTCGCCATCGCCCTGCCTTCGCGCACCCATGGTGGAGTAGGGGCGTCGGAGGTCACTGAGGCGGTAATTAGGAGGTTGGATCGAGCGGCATGCTCCCTCTCTAGGGGTGCTTTCGTGTGGTGCCTCAATCACACTCCCCACGGCGGTAGTCAAGGTGCTGTGAAAAAGAGCGGGAGGACGCCCTTGAGGCCACTGAGGATGCCCAGAGGGAGGTCCAAGGGGAGCGGATGGCGGTGACGATGGCAAAGAACATCCATGATGTGGCGCTGATAGAGGTGGCCCATCTAAGGATGGAGCTCAAAGGTATGGGTCATTCCTTTCCCTCTTGCTTATCACCGGTGCTGCCCTATGGGCCCTGCTCCTAGTGCTCGGTCTTGATGCCCCTCGTTCTTGTTGATGTAGAGTCAAGGATGGAGGTTCCCCGCTTGATGGAGCAGCTTTGTGGGGCCTAGGAGGAGGCAGGCAGGCTATGGGCCCACCTTGAGTCCCAGGCGTGGAGTCACGAGAGCTCCATGTCACGGCTCTAGGGGCTTGCCACGCACTGTTCCCATGGGGGTGCGCGACAATGCGGTGGAGGTGAACGAGCATCTCTGTGCTACGTTGGCCCGCTTCCACGTGGCCGTGGAGCATGGCATTCAGTAGGGTGCAGCCTTGGCGTTGGCCGTGGTGCACTCCTGCTTCTCCAACCTGGTGGATGTCGACGAAGTGGCGGAGGGACTCCCCTAGGGCACCAGGGATTCTACATGGCGCTGCTGATGCCCCGCCTGGAGGGAGCCATCGATGCCATCCTGGCGATCGGCCCACTAGAGGCTATCCTCCATGGCCCTTCACTAGACCGTGAAGGGTGACGGTCATGGGTAGCACCTTCCTTATTCCTACGATAAAAGAGAGATCAACGAGTGTGTGTTCTATCCCTGGAACAATTTAATGCTTTTGTAAATATTAAGTTCATTTGTTCACCATTTCTTTACCGCCCCTATGTTTCTGCTTCCTAGGCGCTTTTGACCTTCCTTCGATAGGTATTTGGGGTCTCATTCCCCTCGAGATCCTTGGCCGTGATGTGGGTGGCCAGGGTGCATGACCCCTTTCAATGGTGCACAGGCGTTGGCGCTAGGTCAGGGAGCCAAGGAATGCAAATGGACCGGAGCAAGGAGGTCGAGTTGGCTTGGTGAGCGGTGCGCATGTAGCACTTTGCGCTTATCGGAAGTAGGGGGGATTAGCGGCAAACAGGAAGCGAACCCAATATTTAGCCTAAGAATGTGAAATGCAGACAATAAGGAGGGAGAATTACGTAGCTTTCTGCTCTTCCCCTAAATTCTCGATAGAGGGTAGAGGCGGGGGCATCCCGGTTTGGATCAGACAATGCCCCCCCAGGGGATCAGCTTGGAGAAGGTCTTCCATGGTTGGGAAGGGCTAGAGCTCCCCTCGGCCGGGCTAGTTCCTCTTGAGGGACCAGGCACCTGGGCGGAGGGTCCTGCCAAGTTGCTGCTACCGCCAGGTGCACCGAACGTGCCGCGGGAGCCAGATGGCCTTGGTGCTAGCACCGCTTTGTCTTCCCCATCTATCGTCGTGAGCCCTCAGGGGCGTCAGTGTGGTCATTGCCATCGCCCGTGGGGGGCCATGCACAGTGTCACCATGTAAGCTTCCACTTTTTGAGCTTGCACTCCGGCGTGGTGGCTTCCAGGTCCACTCGCCACGCTTGCAGTAGGCCCACTCCCTCCCTAGGGCGGTCTGTGTGGTAGTTAGGACTTTGGTCTGGCACTATGAGTCCGGGCACTCCCCCAGTGGGAGCCTTGGCATCGGAGTGATGATGCTCGAGAGGGGTCGCGTCATGCCCGATATCACCGGAGTGACCCCCCGGACCAACTTCCTCGAGGGTCACGAGGAAGGCACACAAAGAGGGGGCGTCGGCTGCCGCTGCACCAGAGAGGATGGGGCTCCGTGGCACCTCACGGATGACGAGGTACTCTAGCTCCATCTAGAAAGATACCGCCGCGTTTTGGACCCCGAAGGGGAGGTCCGAGAGGCAGTACCAAAAGCGATCCAATGGTGTGATGAGTACAGGCCCGATCTTCCGAGAGGTAGCCGGTAAGTTCGATATGTGGAGATCTCGACGTTGGCGATCCGGCTTCAAATCAGACGCGATTCGAACCCTGCAACCATTACACCACTGCTCCGTTGGTTATCAACCAAGCACAACTTGATTGACCTCGCCAAGAAGGCTTTTCCTGCAAGCGAATCGAAGAGCACAAGCAAGAAGGTAAAACACGCAATCTGATATTGCAAATATGAATGACGCGAATATCAATAGAAGGTTCAAGAACTCGGTTCCAAAGGACTAATCGACACAGTGGAGGAGATCAAGAACGGGGGCCCTGGATCACTGTAAAAGGATTTGTCACCACAGTTACAATGAACGATTCAGTTTCTCGATGGAAAACTAAACTCTAAACAAAACCCAATTGTGTAGCAGCGGCGACGGCTGTGTTTATAGTCTAAGACTCGACCTAGGGTTGGGGACGGCCAGGGGTTGGGCGCCCACAACTTGGGCTTAAGGCCCGACACGATACATGGCCAAGTTGGCCCAAATAGGTGACGCAGCACCTTGCCGTGGTCACACAGAATGATCCACGGACCTTCTGGAGCTGGGACCAGATCCAAAACGACGGCGTCGTCGTCCCCTTTCCAACGCATCCAAGAACGGCCCGTTTCGACGTCGTATGAGGAAGTTATGACCGAAACAGTGACGACGTGTCTGATGAATCCGAGGGTGACGTGGCAGCTGAGTTGGGAACGAATTGCAACTTGGGGAAGACCATGGCGTCGGTGTGTCCAGCGTGGCGATGTCCTCATCATGGTGGGAGCACCTCGCTGGTGGTGGTCCTGTGGTGAACGTTGGCCAGCATGTAGAACATCTAGTGGCTGCCCGACACGGTGGGGTCTAGGCCCAAGCTTTGCTGGATCTATCGGGCTAGTACCTTGAGATCTGCTCTCGAGGACCCTAGTAGAGGGGATGATGCCAGGACTCATTGCCCGCCGTCCTAGCCCTATGGAGTAAATGAAGCTTGCCATAGCAGTCGGTGACATAGGCCAGGCTCCCAAAGTTGAGGACCTAGCCTAGAGTCAAGGCGCTGGCCATGATGGAGAACTCACCGGGGAAGCAGACAACGCCATCTGGGGTTTGTTCTGCTTGCTCCGGCGATGAGGTAGGTGGCTCCAGCCACTGTAGAGCCAGAATCACACTTGACGCTGCCCCCTACCTGGCGCGCCAGCTGTCGTGGGGTCAAAACTACAGCAAGCATAGTTGTTCAAGTCGGTGTCAGAGTACGAGTCTCTGGTGGCTCAGGTGGACTTAGGAACACAAGAATCACACAGAGAAGACACAATGGTTTATCCTAGTTCGGGCCAATTCGGTCCCTATGTCCAGCAGCTGATGATCCTTATACTCCAGAGCACCCAAAATCGGGAGGTTATAATAGTGTAAAGAGAGATTTGGTAGGAGGTTAGCTCGGTGCTAATCCTTAGGTTGCCTCACCACCGGTGGAGCCTTCTCCCTCGTCGGAGAGGAGGAAGACGATAGGATGCAGAGGAGGAGGTCTTGGTGCCCGTCTCTAGGTTGTCTTGCTCCCTATGCAGAGTGGAGGCGAATAGAATGGGATAGAGTGTCTGGTGATCGTTCTAGGATCCTCCCCCCTCCTAGGTCTGACCCTATCCCTTATATAACGAGATAGGTCAGGTACATGGCGGTTTCGGGGATCTAGTCTATGGTCTAAGTGTGCTCGAGTCTAGGAAGATCTTGCAGCGATGCGCCATGGACCATGGCGGTGTCTTAGAGCCAACGAAGCCTTGGGTGTCATCTAGCTGCTCTGTTCTGACACTCTACATGTCAGGCTATGTCAGCTTGGACTGGCCTCCCCCAAGTAGACCTTCTGGAGTCTTCTCGGTGGAGATAGAGGTTGTCTCCAAGGGCTAACACATAAGCCCATAAGCCCCCAAGCCCCTAGAGGCCAAAGGAAAGGTTGGTCTTCTTGTGTCATGCCCCAGACATGACCCTATCGAGGGAGCAGTTGGCAGGGCTACGCCTAGGGAGCGGCGCTAGGGAGCCCCCGAGCATCGGTAGCCTGAGGCTTATCTTCTTACGCCCAGGCCTTGGCTGGCGTGGTTAGCCGAGCAGGAGCCAAGGGCTAGGCCTGGACATGCCGTAGATCGGGTGCCTAAGGCTCGAGCAAGCCCTCGAGCCCTAGGTGGAGGTCATGGCCAAGTTAGGCTTGGCCAGGTCTCTTTGCCAGAGGGTGTGTGTGAGAGTGCCCGATGGGCATAGACGCCGAGCCCCCGGGCGATCCTGAAGGGGTCAGTCGAGGGATCTTCTTTGGTCGGGAACCATTGGACCCGAGGCTTAATATACCCTTATGTTAGGATCTCATCAATTAGTGGTTCTCAAATCATATGGGTGAAGAATAGAATTAAAATGCTCATATTGGTCTTCACCAAGCTGTTGAATTGGACTTCACATTGCTATTGGAGAAATGTATTAGAATCCATGTGACTATCCTCTTCTCCAACATAGCAAAGGTATCATTGTAATGTTCATGATCATTTTATCCCTTACTAGTATGTGGTTAGTGCATATAGTACATGCTTTATAGGATCATGCATGACAAATGAAAGTTTAAAATTCATAGCCTACCACTATTGCTTGAATGGTTAATTGATCTAGTGGTAGTATATGAGTTTGTTCATGGGCTAGTGAACCCAAGTACTTGATCTATTTTGGATTGCAAACAAGTGACAAGTACAACCTCGATAAGATAACCGCTTAATGTGTGTGAAGAAGCTTAGAGAGGGTTCAAACTAGACTTGGAAGCTTAGGCAAATCAATTTAGTTCAAGTCAATATTAGAAGCTCATGATAATGATAAGAGTACAAGCACAAGACAACAATGCAAATGGATATCTAGTTTGATTGTTTCAAGTGGTATCTAGAGACAAATATTTCATCAAGAATTCACAAGTGGTGTCTTGATCAACTCACAAGTGATAACTTACAAGTGGTACTCATGAAGATAGCAAATGTTTAAGAAATGGTTTTTATTGATAAATCAATCATACACGTGGTATCACATTTCTACACATGGTGTCAATCATGCAAGATGGTGGTTCCACAAGTGATTCTCAACCTTAAGTGATCATCAAGAAAAGAAAGTTCTCTCACATATAAGAGCTCAAGTTTATTAAGTGGATGACCCATGCTTGGATGTAGGGGGAGGAGCCCCACTACAATTGGTATCAAGGTCACAAGATCCTATACATGGTGTCTAAAGAGCTATACAAGTGATGTCCATAAAAAATGCAAGATTCAAGTGTCAACCATCTATCCCTAGAGCAACCCTTTGTATCAAGAGATGCACACCTTTTGTGGGATTTGATGACAAATGGGGAGAGATTAGTACAAAGATATCATGGGAAGTTAGGTTTGGACATGGACAAAGAGGGAGCAACATTGAGGAAAAGTTGGGTTTGGACATGGATATGGACAAAGTGTGAGCAACATTGAGGAATTAAGAAGGATCAAAATTCTTGGACAAGAGAAGCACACAAGTATGGGGAGAAAGCTCATGAACTTTTGATTGATTGCATTTGATATGTGTATATTCATGTGCTTGCTTGCATTGCATAAGTTTTAAATTTGAGATGCATGCTTGTATGGTGTATGCTAGTTGTAGAACTTGAATGATGACATCATAACTAGCATGCATAGGATAGTAGCTAGACTTGCATTTCTACACGTAGTATTAGAAACTTGCTTATAATGTTAATCTCATGGGGTTTCTAGTGTTTTTGTTGTCTAGCTACTCATGATGCTAAGGATGGTGTTAAAAGTGCAACCTCCATTGGTATCATGCTTCAAAGGTTAATTCTTTACACCTTAAGCATCATTGGTAGTAACTACTCTCCCACAATTCCAATCTATGCATATGTGCAAGCTTCAAACCAAACACTCTAGCACATATGTAGGGGGAGCTAATACTACCAATTTGGGTTTGTGGTACTTGTCCAAAATCATTTACACATTGTAAAATTGCTTGGGCAAGTAACATGAATCCAAAAGAGCTTTTTCATATCTTTGTAGAGTTGTCATCAATTACCAAAAAGGGGGAGATTGAAAGGTCCTTGTTTGGTTTGGTAATTGAGTGACAACCTTAGGTGGACTAATATGTGTTTGAGTGAGATACATAGGTGATTAGTCCACAAGTACATATGTGTGAGCAATACATGCCATGGAGGTTTAAGGAAAAAGGACCCTAGGCCTATTTACTTTGCATTTTGGTGTTTGACGACCAACACAACCAAATTGGACTAATGAATTTGCAAGTAATTGTTTTGTAGTTCAATAGGGTGCAAGACATGACTTGGACGAAGGTGACATGATGATCCCACGATCAACACCATAAGCAAGACCCTAGAAGCACAAGAGAAGTCCAAGCACGAACATAGGAACCAAGCCGGACGCAAGATCACAAAGAAACGAGCTCCAAAGAGGTGACCGGACGCGGCCCTATGCGGACCGGACGCATACGATCAGTTGCTCGGCAACAGCAGGCGTCAGTAGAAGTGACCGGACGCTGAGCGAAGCAGTGAGCAAATGCACAGATGACACTGTTCTTCATCACGGCAATGTTTTCAGCGTGACCGGACGCACCAAGAAGTAGCGTCCGATCATGTCCAGAAAGGTTCCCGAGTGGCGCCAGCACGACCAAACGCGTCTGATTGAGTGAGACCAGACTCGGCCCAGAGTCCGATCAACACGAGCGCTCCAACAGTCGGGAGGACTGGATGCATCCGGTTAGGACGACGGCAGTGTTTGGTCAGTAGTAGAGAGCTAGGTTTCACCCCCAACGGCTACTTTCTCTATGGGGCTTATAAATAGACTCCCCAACCGACCATTTGAGATGTGGGGAGCTGAGGAAACATACCAAGGGTGTTGATACACCATTTTAGTGATCTCCACTTGCATAGTGCTTAGTGATACATTCGGTGATTAGCATAGGTGCTTTGTGAAGTGCTTAGGTTAGTTAGACCATAGCTTATGCGCTTGCTCTAGGTTTAGGCCTAGTGTTTAGTGAGGTTTGCACACCTCTTACCACTCAGTGCTTGCGCGCACCATTGTTGTACATCGGAGGGGCCTATAGTCTTGCGAGATCACACCAACCGTGTTTGTGGTGTGGCCGCTACCGTGTATCGAAGGGAACAAGGCCCATGATGTTTTGGCCAGAAGCTTGATAGTGAAGACAGCGGGAAGTGGTCCAAGAGAGGCTTTGCCATGAGTGGCTTAATCGGAGACCCACTTGCGCATGGGGAAGGCCCGAAGTTATCCATGGAGTTACCCGACCAGGAGCTTGGCCCTTGCATGGGATTCCTTGCGAGGGGCTCCAACGAGGACTAGGGGGAAGCTTACGCGCTTCTCGATACCTCGGTAAAAATATCAGAGTCGTCGATAAAAGTTTGCATATCTCTACCTTACTTTTTAGCTTCTGCATTTACACTATTTACATAGCACTCCTTTTGCGGTAGAGATAGCAACACACTAGCAAAACCGTAGTTGCACATTTAGATAGTTTATCTTTTGCATAGGTTTTGCTAAGAACAGAAAAAGAGACCATAGATTAGAGTTAGATTTTTAAGTTGCCTAATTCACCCCCTCTCTTAGGCGTCACGGTCCCTTACAATTGGTATCAGAGCAAGGTTGGCTCAATTTGGATCTTTGGCTTCACCGCCGTTGAGCCGATGCTATTTAGAGTGGTTAGGATGGATACCTCTAGGCCTCAGCGCTTTGACGGCACTAACTTCCCCTACTATAAAGTAAGAATGGCTTGTCACCTTGAGGCGGTAGATTTGGGTATTTAGAGAGTCACTCGTGACGGGATGAAACCCATAAAGAATGCCGATAAATCCACAAAGAGTGAAGAAAAAGAAATTCATTTCAATGCTAGAGCTAAAAATTGCTTGTTTGAATCTTTTAGCATCGATGTGTTTAATCAAGTGTTCACTTTAAATACGACACATGAAATTTGGTTAAAACTCCAAGAGCTCCATGACGGCACAACTAATGTCCATGAGCAAAAACATTGTCTAGCTAAACAAAATTATGATTCATTTAAAATGAATGATGATGAGCTTGTTTATGATATGTATTCTCGTTTGAATCTAATTATCAATGAGCTCCATTCAATAGGATTAACGAAGCTAGATGATGTGGACATCATGAGGAAGATCATCTCCGTGCTATCACAAAAGAAATATGCAAGCATCATCACAACATGGAGGACTTGAGCACCATGATCCCAGCCATAGTCATTGGTAAGATAGTGGCATTTGAAATGTCATGGAAGATGGGTCAAGAAGAAGCCTCATCATCAAGCAAAGGTAAAGCTCTCGCATGTAGTGAGAAAAAGAAGAAGGGCAAGCAAGTTGAGACAAGCTCAAGCTCAAGCTCCTCAAGTGAAGATAAAGAAGAAGATGAGGATGATGATGATGATTCAAGTGATGATGATCAATCTTCCTCCTCCACCTCCGACCTTGATGAAGAATCAATCAAACTTATCAACAAGGTGGAGAAGATGATCCAAAGGCTTAATATCAAGGGTGTGCCCATCCAAATTCAAGATCTCATCTTCACCAATCAAATAAATGAGCAAAGAAAGAAAGGATGCAACGGATGCGGTGAGTTGGGGCACTTTATGGAAGTTTGATCCAAACAAGCCCACACCCAAGACAAAGAAGAAGGCGTGCAAGGACAAAGCCCTCACATCAATATGGTCATGGGATGATTCTTCAAGTGAAGAAGAGGACCATCACAAGAGGCAAGGCCACAAGCACTCATCATCAAGCTCTTCTCATGTGTGCCTTATGGCATGAGGTAACAAAAGCTCATCCTCTAGTGAGAGTGATAGTGATGATGAAATGCCTTCTCTTAATGAACTTATGCAAGAAAATCTTAAATATGCTAAGGCTTGCACTAGCCAACAAAAGAAGCTAAAAATGTTTCAAGAAAAGCTAGATAGTTCACAAGAAGCATATAAAACCTTGCTTGAACAATATGAGACATTTGCTAATCTCAATATTGAACTATCTACTAAAATTGAGCAACTTGAGGCTAGTGCAATAACAAATACATGCACAATCAATGATAAGCAACTTGTAAAGAAAAAAGAAAAATTAAAAGAAAAGTTAGCTAGCTCACAAGATGCTTATAAAAGTTTGCTTGCTAAAATGAAAACCATGTGCAAACATTGAGATGAGCTAACTAATAAAGTTGCAAATTTTGAAGCCATCGGTACAACCGCTACCAAGGCACCTAAAAGAAAAAATTCAATTGTTGACATGACTAAAAAGGATGCCTCTACTTCTTGCAATGATATATGTTTAGACTCACCCTTGTGCAACCAAGTTTGTGTTGAGAAAGTTGTTGTAGATACATGCACACAAGAGGTTGCAATGGAGAATGAGCAACTCAAGCAAGAAGTGGCTCACCTCACCAAGGACTTGACTCAAGTGCAAGGCAAAGCGGAGCAAGCCCAACTTCATCAAGATAATACCGTTAAGGGAGTGAAGAAGCTTGATGAAGGACAAACTATGGTTTGCTATGTATGCCACAAGGAAGGTCACAAGTCCTATGAGTGCAAGGTGAAGAATGGTGGAAGAGCTAAGAAGAAAGAGAAAAACAAAAAGCAAACAAGCAAGCTCTCCAACACCTACACCAACAAGGTGAACAAGAAGGCCTCCACACCTTATCTCTTGAAGAAGAAGAAAAATGATAAGGTGGTGGCCATCAAGGTGAATAAGCAAGCCAACAACGGTGTCAAACGCATTTGGGTGCCAAAGGAGATTATTTCCAACATGAAGAACACCAAGAAGGTTTGGATCCCGAAAGGGAAGTGAGAAGTCCAATGGACTACGGGGAATTTGGAGACTTGGCATAGTTTTGGTGCATTTCATGGGGTGCATCATGATGGTAAAGATAATTGCCAAGTAGGTTGGTGAATACTATGGACCCAAATTCCCCTCCTCATGTTAGGTAACTAGATTTAATTTCTTACAATCTCAATTAGCATCTAGTATCTTTTTATGCCTAGGTTTGCATTTGCATGCTTAAATCTTTTGTCATGCATACACTAGGTAAATCATATGGTAGGCTTGCTCGGTTTCACTCTTAACCCTTGGAGCAAACCTACATGGTTTAAATTGTTTAGGAACACAGCACATAGCTTGTTTTACAATTGTTCATCTAATATGTGCCAAAGTCCAAATTATAGATAATTTTTCCTGAATATCACTTTCGAAAATGATCCTCACATTCATGTGATGTCATCTTCCAAGTGGTATTTTTTGATTCTAAAATCAATGTGCATGTCTCCTACAAGTATTCCATACTTGTGTGCACAAATTTAGGGAGAGGTTACTCTACAAGTTGGATGCTTTGAGACTAACACCTTTTCAAGCTTATCATGTGTGTAGTAGTCTCATTGCAAGGAAAATGGAGTCCCCGGAGTTAAGCATCATACTTCAAATATCCACCACCTATTGCAAGTGGTATAAATCAAATTGGTTCCCACATGTGGTATTTCTAAACCGATATCATCATGTTGATTTCACTTTGGTATTTATATGCTTTCTCCATGCATTATATAGATTAAACTCCCTTGAGCATTAATTTGCCAATTATGCATAAACTACATTCTCCATCATATGTAAGCATATATTTAGGGGGAGCTTAGTTTATGTAATGTGAGAGTCAAATTTTGTGACCGATTCCACTCCACATACAAAGGATCACAAAGTTTGACCCTCCCTTGTGCTACTAATGTCTTCCTTTTCGGTGTTTGATTCCAAAGGGGGAGAATTTGTAGGACCAAAAGCAAGCCCGATCATAATAATTTACAAGTGGTAATGGTCTAAGAAAGGAAGGATAGTGGATTATGGAGTTAGGGGGAGGCTTAAATCCATAATGCCACATGGGGACATTTGCAAGGGCAAGATAAGTTTTCAAAGATGTTTACATGTGGTATCTTTTAGCATCATATAACCTTGGCCTTTACATTGCATCCTAGCAAGTAAATAGTTTTAAAATTCCAAAATTTTTATTATTTGCTTGCTTTGGTCGTGTTGTCATCAATCAACAAAAAGGGGGAGATTGTAAGGAAAATGGACCCTAGGCCCATTTACTTTGGATTTTGGTGTTTGATGACCAACACAACCAAATTGGACTAATGAATTTGCAAGTAATTGTTTTGTAGTTCAATAGGGTGCAAGACGTGACTTGGACGAAGGTGACATGATGATCCCATGATCAACACCATAAGCAAGACCCTAGAGGCACAAGAGAAGACCCAAGATATCAAGCAAAGTCCAAGCACAAATATAGGAACCAAGTCGGACGCAAGATCGTGAAGAAATAAGCTCCACAGAGTTGACCGGACACGACCCTATGAGGACCGGACGCATCCGATCCGTTGCTTGGCAACAACAGGTGTCAGCAGTAGTGACTGGACGCTGAGCAAAGCAGTGACCAGACACACAGATGACACTGTTCTTCATCACGGCAATGTTTTCAGTGTGACCGGACGCGACGGCAGGATGACCGGACGCACCAAGAAGTAGCGTCCGTTCATGTCTAGAAAGGTTCCAGAGCAGCGCCAGCACGACCGAATGCGTCTGATCGAGTGAGACCGGACTCGGCCTAGAGTTCGATCAACATGAGCGCTCCAATGGTCGGGATGACTGAACGCGTCCGGTCAGGACGACAACATCGTCCGGTCAGTAGCAGAAAGCTAGGTTTCGCCCCCAACGGCTACTTTCTCTATGGGGCTTATAAATAGACCCCCCTACCGGCCATTTGAGATGTGGAGAGCTGAGGAAACATACCAAGGGTGTTGATACACCATTTTAGTGATCTCCACTTGAATAGTGCTTAGTGATACATTCGGTGATTAGCGTAGGTGCTTTGTGAAGTGCTTAGGTTAGTTAGACCACCGCTTATGCGCTTGCTCTAGGTTTAGGCCTAGTGTTTAGTGAGGTTTGCACACCTCTTACCACTCGGTGCTTGCGCGCACCATTGTTGTACATCGGAGGGGCTTGTAGTCTTGTGGGATCACACCAACCATGTTTGTGGTGTGGCCGCCACCGTGTATCGAAGGGAACAAGGCCTGCGGCATTTCGGCCGAAAGCTTGATAGTGAAGACAGCGGGGAGCGGTCCGGGAGAGGCTTTGCCAGGAGTGGCTTAACCATAGACCCGCTTGCGCATGGGGAAGGCTCGGAGCTATCCACAGAGTTACCTGACCAGGAGCTTGGCCCTTGCATGGGATCCTTGCGAGGGGCTCCAACGAGGACTAGGGGGAAGCTTGCGCGCTTCTCGATACCTTGGTTAAAATACCGGAGTCGTCGATAAGAGTTTGCATATCTCTACCTTACTTTTTAGCTTCCGCATTTATACTATTTACATAGCACTCCTTTTGCGGTAGAGATAGCAACACACTAGCAAAACCGTAGTTGTACATTTAGATAGTTTATCTTTTGCATAGATTTTGCTAAGAATAGAAAAAGAGGCCATAGATTTGAGTTAGATTTTTAAGTTGCCTAATTCACCCCCATCTTAGGCGTCATGGTCCCTTACAGAGGTGAAATGGCTTGGACTTGTTGTAAAGCTTACGCATGTGGTGATGAATGAGCTCATTGCATATGAGACATGACCTGGAGTCATGTGATCAAGGTGGAGAAGATCAAGACAAAACTTGGCTTGATGGACCGGTTACAAGCGTAAAGGGCAAGTTGGAGGCTTTGGTGTGGCAGAACCTCCTAAATTATAGGGCCCACATGCACCTGTCACTGCCCAATGACCTCTGACGACTATGCATATGTTCCCGGTAACTTAAGAAGACTGTCGGGTGTCCCCGTGGAACCCTGAATCTTCCACGATTTCTAGCAGAATCCCATTACAGAGTTCTTGCAGTATTACAATAGTTTATTCAAATATATACATCAGAGTAAAATAGCGGAAGTTTTACAATAACTTAGTTTACAAAACATCTATTTAAAACCTTACAAACTAAGTTCGATTAATATTACAAACCATAGTAGTGGAGTATCTTAGTAACATAATACAAACACGAAATTAAACTGCCCTGCCTAGGGGCCACACATTTGTCATCAATTTGAACAACCGTCATGCAGCACGGTCCAAAGCAGACCTGCTCATGAGGATCACCTGCAACAAGGGTTAATGAACCATAAGTACAAAAGTACTCAACAAGACTTA
This sequence comes from Miscanthus lutarioriparius, assembly GCA_904845875.1. Lineage (NCBI taxonomy): Eukaryota > Viridiplantae > Streptophyta > Magnoliopsida > Poales > Poaceae > Miscanthus > Miscanthus lutarioriparius. The sequence goes on from CAJGYO010000008.1 coordinate 70,887,009, forward strand.
ACCAAAATAAAAACTGATAAGACTCAAGAATGCAGGCTCAGGGATTCAAGGTATGGCTTTAGTAATAAACAAAGTTCTTTTGCATAAAAACTTTCTAACCAGATTCTTTATATCAACATTGTTATCTTCAAAAAGATCATATACAAAGCTGAAATGATCCGTAATGAGATCATAAAACTTCATATCCAACACTTTCTTAAACCTTACTCAAGTTCTAGTTATTAACTACAATGATGAATAGAGAGTTGAGTCTCCATAACCGAGGAGCAACGACGATTCGATCCGATTAAAACCCAGCTGGGGATTCCAGACCACACGACATATGCAGGTCCCTAACCTACATATACCAACCTACCCTCAGGTCCTCTAAAACAAGAACGGGTCCGCGCCACCCGAGAATACAGTACTCCACCAATCCAGCCCATTGCCACGGGGGTACACGCTATTCTCGCCATCTCTCCACTCCCAGTGCGCGAGTAGCCATTCTCGTAATAGAATAGCCAAGTTAAGGCTTACCGGAGTATGTGGTTAGTACTATAAAGTCTCATCTCACACAATTCAACAACGGACGGTTCTTAATCGACACAGGCGGAAAGAACCCGCTCATAAGACATCCACGTCTTGTGGCTCTCACACACCGAGTCCGCCCAGTCTAGATTTATTACTCCACATGATCATATCTCATGACAACATAAATAACCGACCGTATCCAAAAACCCTTTTATATCTCACAGGTGACAGGTAATCATCCGACCTTTATCTGTCTAAGCATGGCTAAGCATAACTAGCATTTTCGTATTAAAACAGGTAACAAGGCTGATATGGAACAACAAGGTTGGTAATGCACCAATTAGGTTTTTATTCAACTCCTAATCACTAATGTAGTATACAAAAGCAAAAGCGATATAAATTTGTAAAACACAAGGTATGTTTAAATGCATCCGGGGCTTGCCTTGGTTGTCGGAAAAATCAGGTTCCGGAGACGTTCCACAGATATCAAATCCGACCTCAACAGACGGATTAATCTCCTCCACAACTTGATTAACTACCACGTTCTCGCTTTCGTTCACTACATGTAGTAACAATGCCATGTTCAACATGATGTGAGATATAAAACATGATGCTTGATGATGGATGTAAAAATTATTAACTTGAATACAACTTTCCTTCGCGGTATAGTTACAAACCAACATTAACTAAACATTTTCATAAACCCAAACACTTACTTAAAGTGCCAAGGATCATCTTATGCTAATGACCCAAGGTCATCACTCAATCCAAAAGTCAAACAAAACCTAAGTCATTAAGGATTACTATTTGCTTTTATGAATTAATTATTTAATTCAAAATTATGAAATAAATTAATTTCTTCCAAATGAGCTCAAAATTTTTGTAAAGGTTCATCACATGATAACTAAATGGAAAAACAATTTTCATAATTTTTGGATAATTAATTAAGCCTAGAAAAATCATGGAAACTCATTTATTAATTAATTAGAGAATTTTTTATCACATTCAAAATATACTGAAAAACAACATTTCATATTTTTCCTAAATAGTTTACATATTAGAGAGGTCACACAAAAATTTTCATAATTTTTGAAGCTCTAATTAATTCTACACAAAAATAACAAAAACTTACACTATTCATCCATTTCTAAAAAAGAAAAATTCATTTTCAAACAACCGGTCACTGACACGAGTGACCCCACTCATTAGCACAGTACTCCCGCGCGCAGCAGCGACGACCGCGCTTTGATCGGTGATTTCTCGCCGCCGATGAGATCAACGGCGACGGCGAGGGTACCAACGTGATCATCACGACGAGGCGCACCTATTGATGGCACTAATTGCACCAATTACAACTCAAACTAAGCTCGACGCCGGCCATGGCGGACACGGCGATGCGGCAATGATATGCCGGCGAAGGGAGGCCGATAACGGTTAAACAAAATGCTTGGGAAGAAACAGCAGCTCACCCCAAACACGCTGAGAGTTGATGGCCGAACCGGAGGAGCAATAGAAAAGCGGATCGACGAGCAGAGCAGACACGGCGGAGCAAGCTGTCGTCGACGATGGTGTCCCGGTGGCTGCGGTGGACGAAATGATCAAGCAACAAGGCACAAAGCACCACGGCAACATGGAGAAGATGGAGCAACACTTAGCAAGTGCAGAGGCTAACCGCAGAGCTCCGGCCACGGTGAAGCGGGATCACTAGTGACGCTGCCGACCGCGAGGAAGAAAGGCACCGAGCGACGTTTCCCGGTGAAGTCAAGCTACAAGGGTGGGTCGGCTGGGTTCGCAAATAACAGGCGGAGCTATGATAGGCTTTGTCGAGGCTGGGAATGCGCTACGGTGACGCGCAAGCTCGACGGAGCAACGGCGGCGTCGGGAAAAACAGAGAAGAACGGCGAAAAACGGCGACGGTGAAGGCCTTATAGCGCAGCTCAGAAGCAAGAGGAAGCCATGCAACAGCCTTCTCCACGCCAGCGTGAGGCCAAAGATGGCCACGAACGCGCCTGGAAACCAGAAGAAGGTCGCCGTCGGTGAGGTGTCGCCCGTGGGTACTGTTCACCGAAATTACAGAATTGCCACTCGCTTTGAATCCCAAATTACTCCCAAATTTATGTGGCAACTCAAAAATCTCCAAAAATAAAAGTTGTTCAAAATTCAAAGTTCTACAACTTTGCTTTTATAACCATACCCAAATTTGGTCTACATTTTGAAATGTAAGTTTGAAATCAAAAGGGGACACTTTGAGAATTTATGCCTTTTCAAATTACTTCAAATTTTATAAAACAACTTCGAAAACTCCAAAAACCAACTTTGTACACCGTGAAAAGCTCTACACTTTTGCTTTTAGGCTCAACCCCAAAATGTGCTTAGATTTTGAAATTGGTTTTCCAGGGTAGAATTAAACGCTGAGAAATAGGGTTTTCGGAAATCCAAATCAATACAAAGCTTTGAACTCGATTCATTCCATACAAGTCAACACATATAACCATAAATGTAAACTTGTTTTAGTGAATGCATATCCAAGTTTTCACTAAGACCAAATGATTTGCAATGCATATGACGACATGACCTGTTTTAGTGTTTAAAACCCCAGGGGTGTTACAATCTTTCCCCCTAAAAGAAATCTCTTCCCGAGATTTAAAGTCTGAGGGTAAGTAATGGAAAAGGAAATGTGTCAAACAACAACATTCCAATTCTGACCATAAAACGGCTAAGGTCATTATACAAAACATGTTTTGTAACGACAGAGCACAACTAACATTATTCTATACTGACGCAAGAAACTCTAGAAACTGCTCTAGCAAGTAATCTTCAGACTCCCAAGTAGCTTCTTCCGAATGTTGATTTCATTGTATCTTATAGAACTTGATTGTTCTACTTCGTGTGACACGGTCTTTCCGATCGAGAACTCGGATAGGATATTCAGAATAGGTCAAATCAGGTTCAAGTTCAACTCCTTCAACCTCAACATTCTGATCAGGCACTCGAAGACATTTCTTTAATTGAGAAACATGGAACACATCATGTACAACTGAGAGATATTCTGGTAACTTCAAGCAATATGCCACCTTCCCACATCTTTCCAAAATTTGAAATGGTCCAATATATCGAGGTGCCAACTTGCCTTTAACACCAAAACGGGTAACTCCCTTCATTGGTGATACCTTCAAATAAATAAAATCTCCCTTGTTAAACACCAATGGTCTACGTCGTTTATCTGCATAACTCTTTTATCGAGACTAAGCTACCTTCAAATTACTTTGTATCTGCCTAACCTTCTCTTCTGTTTCTTTCACCAGGTCAACTCCAAAGAACCATCTTTCTCCAGGTTCAGACCAATTCAGCGAGGTTCTGCATCTACGACCATAGAGTGCTTCAAACGAAGCCATCCTAATGCTCTCTTGATAACTATTATTGTATCAGAACTTAGCCAAAGGCAAACATTCATCCCACTTATTGGAATAGTTAAGGACACAACACCTTAACATATCTTCAAGTACTTGATTTACTCTTTCAGTTTGACCATCAGTCTGTGGATGATAAGCTATACTATACAGGAGTTTGGTACCCAATGAAGCATGCAATTATTTCCAAAAGCTAGAGACAAACTGTGTACCCCTATCGGACACAATGGTCTTTGGTACTCCATGTAGGCTCATGATTCTTGCTAAATACATCTTGGCATATCGTATAGTGGGATATATACTCTTGACTAGAAGAAAATGTGCTGACTTAGTTAGTCGATCTACAATAACCCATATTGAGTCAAAACCTTTTGATGTCTAGGGTAGACCAACAATAAAGTCCATACTAATGTCCTCCCACTTCTAAGCCAGAATAGGTAATGGTTGTAACTCTCCAGCGGACCTCAAATGTATAGCTTTCACTTTTTGACAAGTATCACACTTGGCTATATACTGAGCAATCTCTATCTTCATTTTGGTCCACCAAAATCTCTGTTTCAAGTCATAGTACATCTTATTACTTCTCGGATGAATAGATAACCTAGTAGTATGTGCCTCTTCAAGAATCAACTGTCGCAACTCAGGAACCTTTGGTACCACTAAGCGATTCTTGAACCATAACACACCTTCATCATCTATTTCAAAGCATTCCACTTTTCCATTCCTGACTCTTTCTTTGATATGGGCTATACCCTTGTTTTCTTTCTGAGCAGCAATAATCTGGTCTCAAATAGTCGATTCAACAATTACATTGGCCAAACTACCCTATTGAATTATCTCTATATTCAATTTTTCCATCTCTTGACATAAAGTCAAATCCATTATTTTTACTGTCAGGCAATTGCAATAACTTTTATGACTGAGTGCATCTGCAACCACATTTGCCTTACCAGGATGGTAATGCACCTCCAAGTCATAATCTTTAATCAATTCCAACCATCTTCTTTGCCGCATGTTCAATTCCGATTGAGTAAAGATATACTTTAAACTCTTGTGATCTGTATATATATGGCAAGTATTACCAAGCAGGTAATGTCACCAAATCTTCAAAGCATGGACAACTACTGCTAACTCCAGATCATGAGTTGGATAATGTTCTTCATGTTGCTTAAGTTGTCTGGAAGTATAGGCAATGACTCGGCCTTCTTGCATCAACACACACCCAATACTAATACTAGAAGCATCACAATAAACGTTGAACGACCTCTCGATATCTGGTTGTGCTAACACTGGGGCAGTGGTTAATAATCTCTTCAAAGTCTAGAAAGCTTCTTCACATTTAGGTGACCAGACAAACTTGGCTTGATTCTTCAACAACCCAGTGATGGACTTGGATATTCTAGAGAAATCTAGGATAAACCGACGATAATACCCTGCCATTCCCAGAAAACTTCGGACCTCATGGACAGTGGTTGGTGATTTCCAATCTAGCACATCCTTAACTTTGCTTGGATCTACTGCAACTCCTGCTGACAAGACATGTCCTAAAAACTATACTTCCTTTATCCAGAAGTCACACTTACTGAACTTGGCATATAACTGATGCTCTCTTAAACGTGTCAGAACAACTCTGAGATGTTCAGCATGTTCTTTCTTGTTCTTGAAATATATTAAGATGTCATCAATAAACACCACTACAAACTTGTCTAGCTCAGGCATGAATACTGAATTCATTAGATACATGAAATGAGCTGGGGCATTCGTCAAACCAAAAGACATTACCAGGTAGTCATATAATCCATATCTGGTGGTAAATGCCATTTTGGGAATATCTTCAGGCTTAATCTTGATTTGGTGATAACCTGACCTTAAATCAATCTTGGAGAAAACTTTGGCTCCGGCCAGTTGATCAAAAAGTAAATCTATCCATGGTAAGGGATATTTATTCTTAATAGTCACTTCATTCAATGGACGATAGTCAACACACAATCTCAAGGTCTCATCTTTCTTTTTCACAAAAATTGCAGGACATCCCCAAGGTGATGAACTAGGTTGGATAAAGCCTTTGTCAATCAACTCCTGCAACTGAGTCTTCAATTCAGCTAACTCCTTGAGAGGCATCCTATAAGCTCTCTGAGATATCGGAGCTGTTCCTGGTTTTAGATCTATTCCAAACTGGACATCCCTATTAGGTGGTAGACCGGGTAAATCTTTAGGAAAAACATATGGGAATTCACAAACTACAAGGATATCTCTAATCTCCTTAACGAAAGTTGCACAAACCTTCTCCACTGATCTCTTTAAGATTGGAAGTTGGATAAGAAGTTGAGAACTACTATCTGGCAAACTCACCCTTATTGTTCTATTTAAAGCATCTATAACAGCTTTATGCTGATACATCCAATTCATTCCCAAGATTACATCTATATCCTGGTCCTTTAGAATAATCATGGTAGTGGGAAAAATATGCCCACCCAGGTTTATGGGTACCTGGTATACCATTTCCTTAGTAAACAGACGTCCCCCGAGCGACTGTATATAGAAATTTTCCTTTGTTGCCTCAATTGGAATTTCATGCTTTATGACAAAGGTTCTATTGATGAATGTATGAGATGCACCAGAATTAAAAAGCATAACTGCAGGATGATCGGCGATAGAAAACATACCCAGCATCTCGGGTTCCCCTTCTAGAATCTCCCTAGTTTGAATATAGAAAACTCATCCTGTCTTCTTTTCATCTTTGCCCTTCTGAGCACTTTGATGGTTGTTCTTATCCTGAGCTTAACCCTGTTGTTGATTTCTAGGAGCCTTCTGAAAATTTGGATTATACTGCTTAGGATACGGACATTCCCTAGAGAAATGACTGGACTTTCCACAATTGAAACATGGGTACTTGTGGCCCTGGGGTGTTGGAGCACGAACACCAGAAACAATCGTCTGTTGTGGATTCTGGTAAGTTGTGGTAGGGCGGACATTGGATTGTTGCCCAGATTGGAACTGCGGCGGACGATAATGATTTACTAGGTGATAGATTATCTTCTGCCTCTTTTGATTTCCACCAAAAGATCCAGATGGCACTCTTTTTCTATTTAATCTCCTTATGTTGCTGATATTTTTCCTCTGAAGCAATAGCAATGTTCACTGCCTCATGATATGTGACATTGGTATAAGTAGTCATCATGGTCTGAAGTTCTGTATTAAGACCCCACATAAACCACTTCTTCTTCTTGGCATCTATGTTAACATGCTTAGATGCATACTATGAAAGGTGATTGAATTTGCCCACATATTACATGACTGTTTGATCCCCTTGCTTCAAAGCAAGGAACTCATCAAGCTTCATGGCCATAACTCCCTCTGGAATATAATGGGCATGGAAAGCAGTGCGGAACTCGGCCCAAGTTATCTGAATACCGGCTGGTTGCATAGCCACAAGGTTTGCCCATCAAGCACCTGCTGCACCTCTAAGCTGTTGGGCAGCAAAAATAGGTTTCTAAAACTCTATGCATGGAATGAGATCAAACTTCTGCTCCATGGTACGAAGCCAATCATCAGCTTCCAGTGGTTCGTCGGCCTTGGTAAACACTGGTGTTCTTGTATCTGTGAAGTCAACATATGTAGCTTCTTGCCTGGGATGATTGCGACCACGATTCCCTTGCATCATATTCTGATTACTTTGAGCTATCTCCCAAAGTAACCGAGCATTATCAATAGTCACATTGACAAGTGTGGCGATAGCGTCAGCCAAATTTGGCAGAACTGGTGGGGGATCAGGAATACCATCCTCGTCTTGCGAAGAACCAGGAAGAGTCGAACCCCAAGTACGACGCATCTGTTCATAACAAACCAAACTTTACTCACAAGCCTTTATTGAAATTTTGAAAGAGTATACTACAAACACATTACATTGGGTTCACTTATTTATACACAAGCCCGCACCTAAACAAGACTACTCAACTTGACTAGAACTCACTAATTTACAACTCTACTCTTCTCCTCGACCACATCAAACCTCATGATCGGTATCCATTCTGGAAACATTTCCGCCTTCATTATCACTTTCATTGATCATTACTAATTCTTCCGGATCTTCTTCTTCTTCTTCTTCTTCTTCTTCTTCTTCGGTTCACTATCATCAGCAAGGATGACACCCGGGTCCATTGCATCAGCTTGAGGTTCATGATTTGGATCCAGGAGATTGTTCAGCCTATGGACTTCTTCATGCAGATTGGTAGAATATTCTTCTAAGTCTTCTACATAGAATTCTAACTCATGAGCTCGGGCTCTAGCTGCATCTTCTCTATGCCAAGCCTCATTTCTCCCTTCCACCATACGAACTAACATACGCTCATAGTTCTTATGAGCGGTGGTGAGATGCCTCAATTTATCCTGTAACTCACCCACATGGATGGCATCCAAAGCCCAATCTCTAGTAGCCTATGCTAACTCTTTGAAAGCCTTTGTACCTCAGCCTGGGGATCAGGCCTAAAGCTGCTACTGCTAGCACCAAAGCTCCTAGGGGCAAGCTGGTGACGAGGAACTCCTTTGGGTCCAACGAACTTACGGGGCGTTACCTTGGTACGAGCCATACTATAGGAAGCAAGATTAATCCAAGTAAGACAATCTGATCAAAGTCTAAACAGCAGCCATGATGGATTACATTACTCAAACCAGACTCACCACTCAACCCAGACTCAGAGGGAAAGTACGTAACAAGTGGATTAATCATGATGCATGAATCATCCATACGAACATAAACATCAAAGCTCCTATTGTAAATAAACAAAGGTTTTTGTTTTTATTATGTAGGGCATAATAAGATTACTACTCCACCACACAAAGCCTTTTCAATCAAATAAAGAGTGGGGATAATGAATTAAGATAAGTCGGAAGAAATTTGGACCAAATTAACAGTTTAAATTTATTTGCCCCAAAACATTTTGAAGTTTTTGTAAAACAATACAACAAAGACTTTGTAACGATCGCTCTGATACCATTCTATGGCAGAACCTCCTAAATTATAGGGCCCATATGCACCTATCACTGTCCAATGACCTCTGACGACTATGCATATGTTCCCGGTAACTTAAGAAGACTGTCGGGTGTCCCCGTGGAACCCCAAATCATCCATGATTTCCGAGCAGGATCCCATTACAGAGTTATTGTAGTATTACAACAGTTTATTCAAATATATACATCAGAGTAAAATAGCGGAAGTCTTACAATAACTTAGTTTACAAAACATCTATTTAAAACCTTACAAACTAAGTTCGATTAATATTACAAACCATAGTAGTGGAGTATCTTAGTAACATAATACAAACACGAAATTAAACTGCCCTGCCTAAGGGCCACACATTTACTTGTCATCATCGATTTGAACAACCATCATGCAGCACGGTCCAAAGCAGACCTACTCATGAGGCTCACCTACAACAAGGGTTAACGAACCCTGAGTACAAAAGTACTCAACAAGACTTAACCGAAATAAAAAACTGATAAGACTCAGGAATGCAGGCTTAGGGATTCAAGGTATGGCTTTAGCAATAAACAAAGTTCTTTTGCGTAAAAGCTTTCTAACCAGATTTTTTATATCAACATTGTTATCTTCAAAAAGATCATATACAAAGCTGACATGATCCGTAATGAGATCATGAAACTTCATATCCAACACTTTCTTAAACCTTACTCAAGTTCCAGTTATTAACTACAATGATGAATAGAGAGTTGAGTCTCCATAACCGAGGAGCAACGACGATTCGAACCGATTAAAACCTAGTTGGGGATTCCAGACCACATGACATATGCAGGTCCCTGACCTACATATACCAACCTACCCTCAGGTCCTCTAAAACAAGAACAGGTCCGCGCCACCTGAGTATACAGTACTCCACCAATCCAGCCCATTGCCACATGGGTACACGCTATTCTCGCCATCTCTCCACTCCTAGTGTGCGAGTAGCCATTCTCATAATAGAATAGCCAAGTTAAGGCTTACCGGAGTATGTGGTTAGTACTACAAAGTCTCATCTCACATAATTCAACAACGGACGGTTCTTAATCGACATAGGTGGAAAGAACCCGCTCACAAGACATCCACGTCTTGTGGCTCTCACACACCGAGTCCGTCCAGTCTAGATTTATTACTCCACATGCTCATATCTCATGACAACATAAAAAACTGACCGTATCCAAAAACCCTTTTATATCTCACAGGTGACAGGTAATCACCCGACCTTTATCTGTCTAAGCATGGCTAAGCATAACTAGCATTTTTGTATTAAAACGGGTAACAAGGCTGATATGGAACAAGGTTGGTAATGCACCAATTAGGTTTTTACTCAACTCCTAATCACTAATGCAGTATACAAAAGCAAAAGCGATATAAATTTGTAAAACACAAGGTAGGTTTAAATGCATCTAGGACTTGCCTTGGTTGTCGGAAAAATCAGGTTCCGGAGACGTTCCACAGATATCAAATCTTACCTCAACAGACGGATTAACCTCCTCCACAACTTGATTGACTACCACGTTCTCGCTTTCGTTCACTACACATAGTAACAATGCCATGTTTAACATGATGCGAGATATAAAACGTGATGCTTGATGATGGATGCAAAAATTATTAACTTGAATACCACTTTCCTTCACGGTATAGTTACAAACCAACATTAACTAAATCTTTTCATAAACCCAAACACTTACTTAAAGTGCCAAGGATCATCTTATGCTAATGACCCAAGGTCATCACTCAATACAAAAGTCAAACAAAACCTAAGTCATTAAGGATTACTATTTGCTTTTATGAAGTAATTATTTAATTCAAAATTATGAAATAAATCAACTTCTTCCAAATGAGCTCAAAATTGTGTAAAGGTTCATCACATGATAACTAAATGGCAAAACAATTTTCATAATTTTTGGATAATTAATTAAGCCTAGAAAAATCATGGAAACTCATTTATTAATTAATTAGAGCAATTTTAATCACTTTCAAAATGTTCTGAAAAACAACATTTCATATTTTTCCTAAATAGTTTAAATATCAGAGAGGTCACACAAAAATTTTCATAATTTTTGGAGCTCTATTTAATTCTACACAAAAATAACAAAAACTTACACTATTCATCCATTTCTAAAAAAGAAAATTTCATTTTCAAACAACCGGTCACTGACAGAGTGACCCCACTCATCAGCACAGTACTCCCACGCGCAGCAGCGACGACCGCGCTTTGACCGGCGATTTCTTGCCGCTGGTGAGATCAATGGCGACGGCGAGGGTACCAACGTGATCACCACGACGAGGCGCACCTATTTATGGAACTAATTGCACCAATTACAACTCAAACCAAGCTCGACGCCGGCCATGGCGGACACGGCGGTGCAGCAACGATACGTCAGCGAAGGGAGGGCAGTAACGGTTAAACAAAATGCTTGGGAAGAAACAACAGCTCACCCCAAACACGCTGGAGTTGATGGCCGAATCGAAGGAGCAACAGAAAAGCGGGTCGGCGAGCAGAGTAGACACGGCGGAGCAAGCTGTCGTCGACGGCGGTGTCCCGGTGGTTGCGGTAGATGAAATGATCAAGCAACAAGGCACAAAGCACCATGGCAACATGGAGAAGATAGAGGAACACTTAGCAAGGGTAGAGGCTAACCGCGGAGTTCCGGCCACGGTGAAGCGGGATCACTGGTGACGCTGCCGGCCGCGAGGAAGAAAGGCACCGAGCGATGTTTCCCGGTGAAGTCAAGCTACAAGGGTGGGTCGGCTGGGTTCGCAAATAACAGGTGGAGCTGTGACAGGCTTTGTCGAGGCTGGGAATGAGCTACGGCGACGGCACAAGCTTGACGGGGCAATGGCGGCGGCGTCGGGAAAAACAGAGAAGAAGAACGGCGAAAAACGGTGACGGTGAAGGCCTTATAGCATGGCTCAGAAGTAAGAGGAAGCCATGCAGCAGCCTTCTCCATGCCAGCGCGAAGCCAAAGATGGCCACGAATGCGCCTGGAAACCAGAAGAAGGTCGCCGGCGGTGAGGTGTCGCCCGTGGGTACTGTTCAACGAAATTACAGAATTGCCACTCGCATTGAATCCAAAATTACTCCCAAATTTATGTGGCAACTCAAAAATCTCCAAAAATAAAAGTTGTTTAAAATTCAATGTTCTACAACTTTGCTTTTATAACCATACCCAAATTCGGTCTACATTTTGAAATGCAAGTTTGAAATCAAAAGGGGACACTTTGAGAATTTACGCCTTTTCAAATTACTTCAAATTTTATAAAACAACTTTGAAAACTCCAAAAACCAACTTTGTACACCATGATAAGCTCTACACTTTTGCTTTTAGGCTCAACCTCAAAATGTGCTTAGATTTTGAAATGGGTTTTCCAGGGTAGAATTAAACGCTGAGAAATAGGGTTTTCGGAAATCCAAATCAATACAAAGCTTTGAACTCGATTCATTCCATACAAGTCAACACATATAACCATAAATGTAAACTTGTTTTAGTGAATGCATATCCAAGTTTTCACTAAGACCAAATGATTTGCAATGCATATGATGACATGACCTATTTTAGGGTTTAAAACACCAGGGGTGTTACATTTGGAGCGATGGACCTTGTGGTGGTGAAGCTCGACCAAGACATGGCACTGATGGACGAAGGCAATGGTGAAAAGCAAGTGAGGTCAAGATTGATGAACCAACAAGGTCACGTGATGATATGAAGTAAATCCTATCATTTGTGATATGGTTGGTGCATGTGTGTGTTGCATCAATATTGGAGGAGATGGAATGGAATGCGCAAGGCAAAGGTATATTTGTAGGGCATTTCATTTCACCGGTCATAGGTGTGTAAAGAAGTTTATGATTGGGTTTAGGATAGATGGCCATACTATTTAGAGGGGCAAACTTATTTGCATATCGGTCATCTAGTGCCACTTGAGCGATCTAACTTTGCATACGTGTTAGGATCGAGTGGCATGGTGAAAAGAGTGCTAATCCTTTGGAAAAATATTTGTGAAAAGCTAACACACATGCACAAGGTGTTGTTCACTTGGTGGTGTTAGCACATTTGCAAAGGTGAAGAAAAGAAGGTGAAGCCAGGCTCAGGGTGATGCCCTGTTGGCACCGCCACCCCATGTCCGGTGCACCGCCACCCCTGTGGCGGTGCCCGAATGGACCAGGCCCAGAAGGAGGAGTTGGGGTGGCACCGCCCTCCTTTGTCCGGTGACCTTTTGGCAGTGGCTGAGAAGGGGGTTTTGGGTGCTGGCACCATCAATGGCGGTGTGCACCGCCCTGTGTGCAACGGTGCACCACCGGGTGTTGTTCGGTGCCACTGTCATGTTTTTCCCAAGGCTGGTGTTTTTGGTGTTGAGCTAAGGGGGTCACCACCATGGGTACCACCACCCAATGTCCGGTGCACTGCCCTATTAATCTAGAGAGGGAGGTAAATGACCATGGGCACCGTTGGGGCACCACCACCACTCATAGGCAGTGCACCGCCCCTGCCTGTCTGGTGCCAGGTCTGCAATGGATAGTTGAAATAGCCATTGGAATTCGACCGTTGGGGGAACCGCCACCCTGTCTCGATGCCTGGCACCGTCGTGTCTGGTGTCCTCGCAGAAACCAGCAGCTTTGCTCCAACGGCTCTATTTGGCTTGGGGATTAAAAATAGAGGTGGAGCTCAGGCATTTGTCTGGTTGAGCACCCTTAGGACTGAGTGTCCATGCTTAGGGAGTGGTTGGGAGCCCTCCAACTCACTTGTGCTTGATAGTGATCATTCGATCGAGTGAGTGAGCGATTCTAGTGCGAATACATCGTGAGGTTGCATTGAGTGGCACTAGGTGATCGTGTTGCAAGCCAGCGGTGCTTGTTACGCTTGGAGGTTGCACCTCCTAGATGGCTTGGTGGTGGTCTTCGTCGAAGCATGCAAAGAAAATTGTGCAGTGCTCCGGAGAAATGATTGTGAGGGGGATTGTGCTCACCCCGCGGGAGCCGCGAAGAGCAACTCCAGTAGAGCGAGACGCGAAGGGCGATAAGTGGTCCATCCGTGTCAAGTGCTAGAGCTTGTTGTAAGCACTCCACATGGGAGAGTGTGACTTGCGGGTCACCACTAGCAAGAGGACCGGCGGCAACCTTGGAGCTTGTTTCAACGGGTACTAGAGTGGTGGCAAACACGTGAACCTCAGGATAAAAATCACCGTATCAACCTTGTCATCCCATTGGTTTGCATTCCCCATACACATGCTTGTATTTACTTTCATATATATTGTGCTTGTGTAGTTGCTCTTGTGATTAGTTGACTTGTGTAGTTTGCTAGTTACCTTCTAACTTGTGTAGCATAGAAGTAGCTCCCTTGCGTTACTAATTTGGTTTGAGTAACCTTGTTAGTCATATTGCTTAGTTTGTGTAGTTCAGTAATTTGTGCTCTCTAATTTGGCTTGTGTAGCCTTGTTATTGAGCATTGTAGTGAGTTTAGGAGCTTTGTGATTTTGCTTACTAGATTGTGTAGGAGCTCCCCTGGTTGCTTGAGTACTAGTTGCATAGGTTTGTGTGACTTTGTTATTAGAATTGATTAGGTGAGCTCTAGCTACCCCAGTACCTTTGTTGCCTAATTAGGATCTTTATAAGGTGCTTGTGAACTTAGAGGGGTGTAGTCTTGGCTAGACCGATAATTTTAATTCCGCATTTTTTTGGCTAGTCGGTGTGTTTAGTTTTAGAAAGGACTATTTACCCCCTCTAGTCCGCCATCTCGACCTTACATGGGTGCAGCGACGGGGGCGGGGTGTGCGTGCGGGGCAGGGTGAATTAGCGGACGAGGGCAGGCTGTGTGAGCGTCCGGATGCACGCGTCCCTCCCGATGTCTGGGCACTAACCTTGCCGATAGGTGAACTAGTTTTTTTGTCTTAAGTCTTCAACTAGTTATTAGCAAATTGACTAACCAACCATAGCTAATTTGAGCTAATTTTTAGGCTAGCTAGTAATTAGCAATGTGTATCATACATGCCCTAAACGAGGGGTTATTTATTAGGCCCAACAAGTAATTTTCGTGTATGTGGAGGGTGTTAGAAGCTCATTTCTACGAAACTTTGAATCGAAGCTCATCTCTCTACGGGGCAACTTCCGTAGCACCAAACAAACACTCTCCATGTTTTGACTCGTTATGAATTCTCTAACCCATCACAAGGAGTTTCATTTCACAGAAAGCGCTAGCGGTTTCGCAACGACGCGAAGGTGTCTTCACGTGCTTCGCCCTTAGCCGTGCCTGTGACGACAATATTTTGTCTCTGAAGTTGGAGATCACTTGGCTAGATCTAGCTAACCAAGAATCGTGACAAAGTCATCTTCAAGAAAATCCGAATGGGTGACAACATTCGTGGGGCTAAGTTGATCGTTGAAGTGCCCAACGAGAGACAAATGATGGTTTCGTGGGAGTCAAATCTAATTTAGACTCATGTATGTTGAAAGGACCAAGATGCCCCTGCTTGGCTAGGAATATACTTAGGATTTTGGTTAGGTTGAGGGGCATTTCTGTCCACTAAGTTGTAAACTGGGCTATAAAAGTATAAATAGTAGCCTCATAAATAAAGGCAGAACATCACTGTTTACAGTAAACCACCTCGTTATTTCACCTTTGTCCCTCACTTCGCTCTTCAAGTTCAGTTAGCAATTGTCCAAGACTTCGGTTGAGGGCAACATTGGGCACCAACCCATGGTTGATTGTTACTCGAACTTTCCAATGGTCCCCAAAGGTGATGATGGATAACCTAGGGGTTCAAAATACCTAACCCATCCCACCCATTCCTTAAGGCCCAAATGACACAAATGTAGACATGAAACCCACCCGATGGGGAACTGACCCAAAGGGTACCCCAACCCCAATGACAACGCAACCGAAGATGCAATCAAGACCTAGAAAGTGATGATGCAAAAACCATCAACGAAAACTAAACTCTAGCAAAACTATAAGCATACAAGTAAGAAATCTAGAGGCTAGACTCGGTTTATAGCAAGAAGTCGCAGACTCACAACCAAGCAAAGAGGTGAAGAGCTGAAAAACTCAATTCGAGAAGCAAAAAAATTGCAGAATAGAGAAGTCTCTGATCTGGATAAGGCAAAGAACACAGACACAAACAACAGTGATTTCAAAGGCTTTATCCCTTCAAACCCAAATGCTTGAGCATAAAAAAATCCAAGAGAGCATCAAAGATTAAAAACCTCACCTCTGTCTTAGTAGCTACATGAACATCCTTGGCTAGCAAATTACAAGCCGAAGATCCCAAAATTTGATGGAAGTCCAACCCTCATAGGTTCATCAACAGCTATGAGACCACCGTCAGCTCTGTGGGAGGCGATGCCCTAGCCTTAGCGAAGTCATTCATAATGGTGGTAGACAAAATTGCACACGACTGGTATATTTCGCTTAAACTGTTAGATCATCATAAAACCGAACCACTGATATATATTTTGTTGATTAATTAATCTCATAATTCCTAAACCATCTTGGTAAATGAGGTGGCTTTTTTAAATACTGTGATAAATGGTGTTTTTTGTAAAGATCCTAGTAATATCATAAGTATGTAACACCCTAAAAATTGCTCTTTTTGAAATAGGGTTAAGATGATTTAATTTGGTATTTTTGTGCTCATAAAAACATAGGGAAATAAAAAAATTTCATTAAATTAAAATTCATCATAAGGTAGCAACATGTTTGTGCATACATGCTGGTTCATTTGATTTATAGCAATAAGTGGTTGAATCCAAAATTCAAAATGAATTTGAGACCTATTTGAAAAAAGTATTAGGAAAAACAATTTGGAAAAAGAAAAGAGAAAACCCTCTCTCTCACCCGCGTGGGCTGGATCCCGGCCCAAGCCCGTCTCTCTTTTTTCCTCTCTCGGCCCGGTCCTTTCTCTTCCCTTCCTCTCTCTCATTCGGCCTGTTGGCTCAGGCCGCAGCCCAACCGGGCGCTCTCTCTTCTCTTTGGCATCGGCCCACTCCTCCGCACTCCGGCCCACTCCACTTGCGAGCCTAGTCAGCGTTTTGGTCCGACTCAGCAGCAGTGCGCCGTTCTCCTTGCTCCCTCTCACGCCGATAGCCCAGCCCCGCCTTGTCAGTCCCTTCTTCCTCCGCAAAAACGTGCGTGCCGCTGTCACCGTCCCTTCGCCGCTGTTTCAACCAATACCCCCATCGAGTTCGCAAGCTCTATATCTATCTCCCCATGCTACTAGTTGAAGCAATCAAGCCCGGAATCACTGTTTTGGTGAACATTATGAAGTTCCGGCCATGGCGCCGCCGTCCAGGTACTGTGCCGGCGACCCCATCCCTCCCAATTATTTTGAGCCATCCGATCTGAGATCTATGGCCCAAATTAGAACATACACCTTCGGCTGTCATTCTTGCTTAAGAGCCCCTCTGTCTTTTCAAAATAGAACCCGCCGTCCCTATAGTTTTCTAAAGAGCCCCTGTGTTTTGCCGATTTAGAACCCGCGGTCCCTGATCCTGATTTAAAAATCTGTTTTTATTTATTTTAATTCGAAAATCAAGATCCAGTTAATTACAAAATTGCCACTATCTTCAGTAAGCCATATCTTCTCCGTTTTAACTCCGATTTGACCCGTTCAAGTTGCGTTAGATTCATAACAATGTAATCTACGTATTAGTGGTATTATTCAACAGGTTTAAATATTTTGAATAAAATAGTAATATGATTAATCTTTATGAAGCTACCTTTTCAATTAAAAGCAACTTAGGATTTTTACCTCTGTCTTTTATAAATAAAATAAGTTTAATCTTATTTTGGTTTTCTAATACAAATATAATTTGACTTAATTCAATTTAGATATTTTTCTAGAGTATCTTATATATGTTTTATAATTAAAATAAATGAAGTCTATAGTTTTTTTAAAATAAATTTATCGGTAGTTGTATCTTTTTCACCATAGCTCCGATTAGAGTGCTTTTTGTGTCTGTGTGTTCGTAGCGAGACATAGATTCGTTTTACAAACTTTTCATCTTGATTTTATGTTTGGTGTATTGTTCTAATATAGTTATGTTTGAATGCTATGCATGTTTGTTCGGATGCTTGTGTGGTGCTTAATGATCTTGTCCAGTCGGTGAGTTTAACGTGGTGATCAAGAAGCAATTCTTTGGAGACTACGAATCAATAGAAGAAGGATTTAAGTTTTAAGGCAAGTATAGCATGTGATCTTCCTTGTTGTCCTATACACCTTTAATCATCTAATTCATACTGCATGTGTCTACTTTGACTGCCACTAAGGATTTTCTAGTACTTTGTTACCTCATACCTTGATTCCTATGGGTTATTGCATTGGGTAGTATGATGCTAGTGCCCAACTACAACCATGATCTTGTAACTAGACTAATGGAATATGCAATAAATATTAAAAGATTGCTTTTTAGCAACATGGAACAAGGGGGCTAGAGCATTGGGTTGTTTTATTGTGCTCTAGATTTCTCTTTTTAAGGACTTATCTATAAGTGATCATCCGGGACTTACAGTACAACTGTGAGGGCTATATGGCTCTGTCTTTAGCTTAGTACGTGAATCTTTTCTAGCTTGTTAGAGGTTACCTTTATTGGCATAAGAATGGCTTGACGAATCGAGTATAGTACGGCCTCTGTTTCCTTGAGTATAGGCTGCGCGTCATTATGCCATCGGGAAGGGGGCTCTACATCTGTTTGCCGAGTGAATCTAATGGCTCTAACTTGTTAGACGAACCTTTGAAAGGTTTTATAGTGAACCCTGCCGACCTTCCTTGGTAATGGGTTAAGAGGCTCGTGACCTCGGGCAAAAGGGTAAATCACGACTCACAATGAAAGTGTACAACCTCTGTAGAGTGTAAAACTGTTATAACAGCCGTGCTCATGGTCACGACCGGTCTTGGAACATTTACGGAATAGATGATAAACACTGATGATACTGATGATGAAGATGCTCACTAATGATTACTGTTTATGCTATTCATTATTCATGTTTACCTGATCATGTGTTTATATGGACTTGTGAATAAACTTGTTGCCACCCAATTGCTAAAAGATGACTCATTAAAAGCTAATCGCAGTTAACCAGTGTCAGCCTTTTGAGCCTCATGGATCCCATGTTATATTTGTTGAGTACGACATGTACTTACGCTTGCTTTATTTTTCACATATTTGGATAAAATTCCAGATGGGTACCAGATTACTAGAATTTAGAGGAATTATGCTTGTGATCAACCAGTCAGTTGTTCCTGTGGAAGTGGAGTCTTCACCTGAAGATCGGAGTTGTCTTTCCGCTATCTATACTCTGAGGTTTTATTCTTTATACTAATACGATATGTAATAAGCATTGTCATATGATATTATCCTTATTTGTAGTTATATGTAATATTTGACTTCCTGAGTTTATATATAGTGCATATCTTGTTTTGTTCTTAAAACCAGATGCTACGAAGGACAACATCCCGCATTTTCTGTTTTTTTCTTCTTTTCAACCTGTTGAAATCCTAGCAATATAGCTGTAACACAAGAGGCGTCTCATATATCTGCTCTGTGCCAGCCATTACATTATTTGCCTCTGCAATGGCCGACGATGCAAAAGAAGAAAAGTTGACGGGCCCCATAACGTTCAACACTTACGAAAAGTTTATCTTCTCAACACGCCAAAACGTACGAGAGGATCCATGGGATGTCAATGTCATTAGTCGTCGGTCGTCGCACTCGCACATAACTTTTGCTTCCAATATATCCTCGCAACCACTTAATCTTGCGAGATTCATATATCCGGTGAGAGCCGGGCTCACTGCTCACATCAATCACGCGTACGTGTCCAATCAATTCGCTACAGTACACATGCAAACGATGCCTTTAAACTTACTCCCTCGGTCCCTCGAAAAAAGAGTTGCTATGGGATCGTATTGGGTTAAATTTCGTTAACTTTAACTAGATTTATAGAAAATACGTGCAATATTTATATCTCTACATAATTTTATTATAAAAATATATTCAACGATCTACCTAATGATACTAATTATGTACCATAAATATTAATATTTAGATAAATATATTTGATCAAAGTTAAAAGTTGTTAACTTTTTAGAAAGCAAGAATGACTCTGTTTTTTAGGACAGAGGGAGTATCTATAGAGAGTTATCAAAGGGCTGCATTTCTTCTCGTCGAGACGTCCATATTGTTGACCAGCAAACATGCCGCACATGGAAAATTGGCTCCAGTTCAAGCCACCAACGATGACCACTACAAGCGGCACGTACACACACGAAGGCGGATCGGCGGCGGCAGTGTCCATGACTCGAAGAGGGTGAGCCTAGTAGAAAGGAGCACACGTCCTATAAATAACGCCACGCAGGCACGGCCCAAGGGAAACCCAAAGCACTACTACTTGACATTTTTTGGCCACCGCAGCAAGCTGCTCATCAGGCAGAGTGTTGGTGCGTGCCTATACGTTACGTGATCGATGGCAGTGCTGCCGCGGCGCCCCCGCCTCCAGGCACTTGCGTGGCTCGCCGTGGTGCTCCTGCTAGCAGCCACGAGCGTCTGCCTCTGCCGGGACGTTCCGGCGGCCGGTGCGCTGCCGGGCATGCGCGCCCTCCTGCAGTCGACGACGACGCCGTCGCCGGACAGCCCGCCGGCTCCTCCTCCTCGTGAGTCCAGCTGCTTGTTGCCCCAGTTTTCGTAACGCCTCTGTTCCGTGGTTATTAGTGAACTGATGAATTCAAATCGATCGCTGGCTTTTGCTTTCTGCAGCTCCTCCGTTCCCGCGGCCGATCTGCCGCCGCTGCCCGCCGCGCTGCCCGCCTGAAGGTTGCTCCGGCAACGGCTCGCCATAGTCCACAGCCCACAGGCGCCGCCGTCGTCGTTCATGTGAGATGTGAAAATGTGGCAGCCTCGTAGTAGGAATAAATAAAAGGAAACGAATATGGAGTAATATATTAAATATATATATCTGCAGCCTAATAATCCTGCATGACCTAAGAGAGACTTGACTAAGTCTTTCTTTTCTTTGGAAATGGAATCATCAAGGGTTTGAATAAAGACCGTACCCCCTTTTGAATATAAATCTTTTTGAGTAAAGATCGATTGAGGCTCGAGATTTACCATGTGACCTATGGGCTAGGGAGAATATGTGTGGCCATGTGCTTATTGTGAATGAGTCCGAATTCAACTACAATTAACATTAATCTTTGGCAAGGTGTTGAGGACGTACAAGAGCCCATATATACATCTTAAGTGGTGGTTAATTTCCCTTTCCAGAATTTGAATGACTACAATAGGCTAAAAAAACCCCCTCGTAATGAAAAACGCAAGTCTACGTTTTCAAGAAAAAAAAAGATTAGGCTAAAAACAAGTCTGTGGTGACTATGTGAAAGGTACAACAATATGTCTGATATGGTATATATAGGTTTATGAAGATAGGGATGTAGGTGGGCTACCCCATGAACCTACTAATAGATTTAACGATAATGCTTGGCCACGGGCGTCCGCCCCATCTGGACGCCGCGCGCCTCACTCCATCTAGCCGCTTCTGTCAGCTCTGCTCGCTCCTGCCTACGACGCGCGCCTCGCCCACGACACTTGCTCCCTCCCGTCGCTTGCCCCGCCCGTTGCGCACCCGGCCCGCGTGGGTTCGACCCGTGCATCGTGTGGCCCGATGGCCACGACCATCCCTCGCCGCGCCACCATCCTATGCGCGCTGCCTCTGCTCTCCTCATCTCTCGCTCTCTATCTTGCGTCCGCTGACAGCAGAGCGCCTCCCCGGCCTCTTCCTTAACCCCCAATGTTGTTGGGATGCCCCGCCGCAGCCGCCCCTATCGATGGCCGCTGGGCGCACGTGGCGGGGCACCTCGGATCATACCTGGCCGAGCCAAGGACACCCACAAGCGTGGTCGGATGCTAGTGTTGCTCGCGTGCCGTTACCTCCCCTATATTGCAAATGTATGTTTAAGTATTTCAGACGTTTTAAAGGTATGTTGCAATTGTTTCATTTGGATGTTGCAAAAGTAGATTAGGGATGTTGATGTTGCATATGTTGCAAGTGTTTCACATGCATGTTGCAAGCATTTATTCAAAATATTTCATCTCTTCAGACATATGTTGCAACAGTATGTTTCATGTGTTTCAGTCTTATGTTACAGCAAGTGTTTTCATATTTCAAGTTGCAAGTGTTTTATCTGGATGTTGTATATGTTTTATACATATGTTGCGGTGTATGTTTCAGATGTTTAATCTATTTCAGACGTATATCATATTCATGTGTTTCATGTTGCACATGTTTTATATTGTTCGGAGAGTTAGGGGGTGTGGAGAGTGATGGTGGCACGGCACGGGCGTCGGGGAATGGGGCACGGTGAGCTGGGGTGCCGGCGGGCGTGGCGTACGGCATGCTGAGGGCCAACAGTCGGGGCGTGACGGTTGTTCGGGAGTTTCCGGAATTTTAGAATTTACTATTTTCTATATCTATAGTTTAAATGTTTTATGTTCGCCTATCGTAAGAAATTCTAAATCTCTAGATTGAACTACATGTATCCATGAAGACTAAAAAATTACATAAATTTAAAGTATATTTGGGCTCGTATGGTCTATTCAAATGACTGCTATAGAGATACATGAAAAATTCAACTCTTTTTAGCTATAATTTGTTATCCTTCTACCTGTAAATTATGAAAAACTAATGCTAATAATAGCTAAAACTGGTCAGGAAAATCTAAAAATTTGCACTAAAGCATACTTTAGGTGTGTATGCTTGGCGTAAAATTTTCAAATGAAATTAACAATGGGGTCCAATACATCGTTCACAAAATAGATACATCTAAAACATAGTTTCTTGTAAGTCAAGTCAAGCTATGATGTTTATTTATACACCTCAAATCGATTTTTGAAATCATATCAACTCAAGTTTTTCCTCCAATTTTGAAATCAAACCAACTCAAATTTTTAAATGTTTTTCCATGCGACCAGCACCATGTAATTTCTATTATTTTTTCCTCCAAGTGAAAACAAAACATGAGCACACGAAATGCAGCGACAGTATTTTAAAAATATTGAAGTCAAGAACGATTTTCCATGTGAAGGCAATTCGATCTGAGTTACATTTCTAAATGAAAAACCTGTCACTGTGATGAAACTTATAGAACATCAGAGTACTTTTAACCGAACTTAGACATTAGCATCAACAGGATAAATATATAGACTTCGATTTCTTCCGACAGTTATTTGTGTTGAAGATAGGAGGCTCCCAGTGTAAAAGACCAATGTATATCTGATCGAACCCCTCTGCCATCTCCACGAAGTCTGTAAACGCCTTTGTGCTAGGGTCGTAGAACAGAACAACTTCTCGATGATGACGAAAGCTAAAGTTATATAGCCTTGTTTCTTCGTTGTCAAACACGCTCGACCACAATAAAATTCTGCCATCCGCCAAGACACCCAATGGCTTAGTAGTTTCTATCTGATTCTTGGATATTGGTATCATATACTCCTTGACCCAAACACTCTTGGTAGGACCAATTAAGAGTCATATGCTCGAATACGTGTAGTGGTTCACGCGTACATCGTGAACGAAAGCTAAGGTTCCATTGAACTCGACTAGAGTAATGAACCATATCTCCCCATACTTCTGATGCCCAATGCAGAGCCATTGATCGCCTCCGCCTTCCACTCTTCGCTCTCGAGGTTGAAAGCAACTATGAGGTTCAAGCTCGGAGCCGCATCATCATCTTCATCGACGTCACCGTCAATCTCGAGCTCGTGAATGAAGTAGATGACCCCATTGACAATGGCCTTGTGTTCACAGCTCCAACCGGTAATAACAAAAGGCGGCGCCGACTTTCGCCTCCATGTCAGTGGCTCTGTGCCGCCGTCGGCGTCCATGATAGTGGCAACCTCGCAGAGCTAGTGGCTGCCGCCATCGTCGTCGTCCCTCTGGAAAGATACCTGCAGGCGGAGGACCTTGAAGACGCCAGACGGAGTGGCACGGCCAAGGATGGTGGAGTAGGTGTAGGTCATGGCCCATGGAGTTGGATCTGTCGTGCCAAAGGCGGCGAACGCTCGCCCGGGCGCCAGATCGATGATCATGCCACCGTGGTACGGTAATCCCCTTCCGTCAGCGCAGATGAGGTCCGGCCGCGTGGGCAGCTGCGGTGTGCTCCCCGTGATCTTGAACGCCTTGACGACGTTGCTGTCCATGTCTATCACCCGCACCTCCGCCAGATGGCGGGATCCTGAGAACACGCCGACGAGGTGCGGATCGGCGGCGCGGGATCTCTGCGCGGCGACGAAGGCAGGATCGGAGATGAGGGCGCGCCAACCCTTGCACACGCACCGGAATCGGCACAGGGTCTTCGCCAGCAACCTGGTTAGCACGTCGAAGACGATGTCCTCCGGCAGCGACACGCCACAGTCATGCTTTGTTCGTTTGGCTTCCATTATCGTGCGTTTGTGTTCCTCACCAGCACGAACCATCTGCGTGCTCCGGGCAGAGATGGAATTATATATTTTCCGAGACGAGATATATGAACACAGCCCGGCCAGGTCACTTGAGTTCGAGTAGAATACGGAGTCCGATCCGTTTCCAAATTCCAGTGATGCAACAAACACTACGCCACAGAAGCATTTTTAAGGGGCGGCTTAAGACCATTTGTAGTAACGGTTTGCTCAGCCGTCCCTACTAAATCATCTTTATAAATCATGCATTTGTAAGGGCGGTTTCTAGTCCACCCTTACAAATCGATTTGTAGAGGCGGCTGGTGTTATCAGCCCGCCCTACAAATCAATTTGTAGGGGCGAATATAGTACCAGCCGCCCCTATAATACTTGTTTGTAGGTGCGGTTCAGTCTAGAACCGCCCCTAAAGTACATTTTTTCAAAAAAAAAATCAAATTTACAATTCAAATTCGACCCGAATATATATATATATATATATATATATATATATATATATATATATATATATAATTCAAATTTGACCACAAGCACAAATAGATACTGCGGCTACAGCTAGCTGTAAGGAAACGAAATGCATTTATTGCAAGAAACAAAAGAACAAGGCAGAGCCGAGCTGTGGTTAATGTTGTAGAGAGCACGGCTAATCTTGTTGACTAACAATGTTGAACTCCTCCTGCAGGGCGAACTGCTACTGCTGGGCTAGTTGCTGCCTGACCTGCAAATCTGAGACACAAGATCAGCTCCTGCTCTCGGCACAAAGAGAATGAGCAAGCAAACTGTAGAACACGCTTTTATAAACAACATAATATACTCCAAGCAAAGATGTTCTAGATCTTATAAAACGCACCAAATCTAGACAAATGATATTAAGATTCAAAACGACAGTGGAGATGAGTCGTTGCCACCTGATCTCATCGAGTGCTCTGACTAAGCCTGGCGCCAAACGAACAGAGGGAAAAAGGAAGAACGAGCGGACAGAGAAGAACTGAGCACGAGCGCTGACGGGAAGCAAGGAGAGGGACGAACGCTGCTTCTAGGAAGCAAGCACGGCACTTGTGCACCGGCTCTGGTAACGCTCCTGGAAGAATCCCATGTGCCTACACCTCAATCAACGAAGAACAGAGCTACGTATAGAAGAGAAAGTGACCACGAAATTCGAAGGAAAACCGACCAAATCAAAAGGAAATGCTCCCAAATTTTGCAGAGATGCAATTCAACTTGCAACGAATCTATCCCCAAGAAATCGTTGCTTGAAATTGATTCAAACTCCGAGGCCGCACGATTTGGGGCAAGAACGGGAGAACAACGACGAACACAAAACTGCAAACACAAAATCACGAAAATCAAAATCAGAGACCTCGTGCACAGTGCACAGCGACGCCAGGGCTGGAGCTCGCCCGATCCAGAGCTCGCGCTGTCGCGTGAATGGGAGGAGGAGAGAATTGAGGTGTGTGGCTCTCGAGCTTTTCTCTCCAGAGGCTGGGACAAAGTTGGGAAAAGGAAGGGGTGGGTGCTTGTGGCGGTAAGGGAGATGGTCACTGGCCGCACGCCATGCGACGACGGATTCACCAAACCAGGGGCATGGCACCGGTTGTTTTCCAAACCATGCACGCGAAACGAGATGCGGTGGGGCCGGTGCAATAGGTTCGGTCAGCAACCAGCGCCAATCCTCCCCAAATGCGCTGTCGCGCGCGGGAAAATTGGGACGGCGCTGGGTCAAGCGGCTGTGGGGGACCTCCTGAAGGTTGACTGGCCAGTGCCTGAGCGCCATCTGGCAGTGGGGCCCTTTCGTCGGTCTCACTATGTAGGTTGGGTGCAGGTGCGAAGCGGCGGGGCCGACGAATTTACAATTCGCGCGCGCGTGCTCGGTCTTAGAGGCAAGGCGGCAGGGGACAAGCGAGGACAGGTAGGGCCCAGCGGTTTAGCTGAAACCGCAGTTGCAGTCGCGTGGAAACTGGGGCGGCGACGATGGGTTTCGCAAACCGGGCACGAGGTTCGGTGCAAAGGGGAGCCTCCCCGTTGGATCAAGATGGATGGACGAGATCAGTGGGCCAAATATATTTGTAGGGGCGGCTGGTGATTGAGCCGCCCCTACAAATCGCAACACCGAGGGCGGCTGGTGAGTGAGTCGCCCCTACAATTCGATCCATTCGTAGGGGCGGCTCGTATCACCAGCCGCCCCTACTGTGCCATTTCTAGGGGCGGCTGGTCTCGTGGGTCCCGAGCACGTCCACTATACTGGCGCCTCTATCCCCAGCCACCCCTAAAAAATGAGCCGTTGCTACAAATCTTTTTTGTAGTAGTGAAATTAAGGGGTGTTTGGCATGACTCCTCCTGATGGGCTTCTGGCTCCTGTAAAATGGCTCCGGCTCCTCTGTTTTTTTACTGAAAAATGGCTTCTTCATGAAAACATATGGCAGGGCTCATCTGAAGGAGCCCGAGCCAGTGTAACGGAGAACATGTAAATTAGTACAAATCTTGGAAAATTAATTACCACACCACGTACCTAGAAGTATAACCAGCTTAATTACAAAGACTCATGGAGCAAAGCCTAGTTAGAGCATCTCTAAGAGTTCCCAAAACATCTCTTAATCCTTGGTTTTTGGCAAGATTGAAAAAACATCTCTCCAACACCCAACACCTCCCAATCTTTTGGCACTTGGCAAAAATCCCCCAACCGAGCGGATTTATCCGCGTACTCAATGTCCACGTATCCTCGCTCGGGTCCGTGCTCAATGACCCTTCAAATTTCGAGAACTGGTTTGTCAACGCCCACAACGGCCCCATCTTCGACTCCCTCGATGGCATCCCAAGGGGAATCTCCACCGATTCAGCCTCCATCAACTGCCTTCTCGGCCTTGAGGATGACTCCTCCGTGTGCTCCCATTGTGGAGTGACCCACTCATCTCCCATGGAGTGGCGTCCCTGCACACAAGCGGTGGGGCCAGTATGCTTCCTTTCAATAGCTACGGGCATTATGGATCTCTGCTTTCGGCCGCAAGCGCTTCATGGTGGCGCCAGTATGCTCAAGAAGAATATGATTGTATTTACGAAAATGCCATTAAATGATTGGAATATGCTTTTGGAATATGTTTTGAGGAGTGAATTATTGGAAACTCTTGGAGATAGGTTTTATTTATTCCTCCCAATAGTTTTTGGCGAGTTAGAAAACACCATGGTTTTGCGAAGAAATTATTAGCTAGAAACTCTTGGAGTTGCTCTTAATTAAGATGTTCTATAGTGTTTTAGGTTTTCCTAACTTACACTACTAGAAATATCCACTTCTATGACGAAAATCTTAATGACGAACCCAAAATAGTCATAGAAGATCATTTTTATGACGAATATTTTCGTTTTGTCATAGATTAGTGGTAACGAAACTGCAACCCTCCCTTTCTATGATGAAATTAGGCATCATCACAAAAAATGTCATAGAAGAGTGCAGGGTTTCGTCACAGATCACTCGTGCGACTCATCTGTGACGATCTTCTTTAAAACTGTGACGAACAGGGCTTCGTCATTGAACTAATTACACATCTGTGATGAACAATATTTGATCTATAATGAATGGCTTTGTCATAGATCTCCACATGGTACTTTCTCCATCCGACATGTACCTATGGGACCTGTAGTTACTCATCTGTGACGCTCGCAATTCATCATAAAAGTCTTTGCTTGACCCTTTCTCTATGCGACGTGTACCTGTGGGACCCTTCTCCATCCGACGTGTACCTGTGGGACCTATAGTTACTCACCCATGATGCTTGCTATTTGTCATAAAAGTCTCCACTTGGTCCTTTCTCCATCCGACGTGTACCTACGGTACCCTTCAGCATCTGACCTGTGGGATCCAACGACTTATGTGTCACATGTATCTATGGGACCGTTTTCCATCTCCATCCGACCTATGTGACCCAATGGCTTGTGTGTCACATGTACCTGTGGGACCTTTCTCCATCTCCATCTGATTTGTGGGACCAGACGGCTTGCGTATCACTTGACGCTTGCAATTAGTCATAAAAGTCTTCGCTCGGTCCTTCTGTATCTGACCTATGGGACCCGATGGCTTACATGTTACGTGTACCTACAGGACCTATCTCCATCTCCATCCGACCTGACGCTGTGGATCCTGCTCGCTAGCGCGCTCATGGTGGCGCTGTATGCTCAGGAAGAATATGATTGTATTTATGAAAATGCCATTGAATGATTAGAATATGCTTTTGGAATATGTTTTGAGGAGTGAATTATTGAAAACTCTTAGAGATAGGTTTTATTTATTCCTCCCAATAGTTTTTGGCGAGTTAGAAAACACCATGGTTTTGTGAAGAAATTATTAGCTAGAAACTCTTGGAGATGCTCTTAATTATGATGTTCTATTGTGTTTTAGGTTTTCCTAACTTACACTACTAGAAATATCCACTTCTATGACGAAAATCTTAATGACGCACCCAAAATAGTCATAGAAGATCATTTTTTATGACGAATATTTTCGTTTCGTCATAGATCAGTGGTAACAAAACTGCAACCCTCCCTTTCTATGATGAAATTAGGCATTGTCACAAAAAATGTCATAGAAGAGTGCAGGGTTTCCTCACAGATCACTCGCGCGACTCATCTGTGATGATCTCCTTTAAAACTGTGATGAACAGGGCTTCGTCATTGAACTAATTACACATCTGTGATGAACAATATTTGATCTGTAATGAACGGCTTCGTCATAGATCTCCACACGGTACTTTCTCCATCCAACGTGTACCTGTGGGACCTGCAGTTACTCATCCATGATGCTTGTAATTCATCATAAAAGTCTTCGCTCGATCCTTTCTCCATGCGATCTGTACCTATGGGACCCTTCTCCATCCGACGTGTACATGTAGTTACTCACCCGTGATGCTTGCTATTCGTCATAAAAGTCTCCGCTTGGTCCTTTCTCCATCCGACGTGTACCTGCAGTACCCTTCAGCATCCGACCTATGGGATCCAACGACTTATGTGTCATGTGTACCTATGTGACCTTTTTCTATCTCCATCCGACCTGTGTAACCCAATGGCTTGCGTGTCACATGTACCTGTGGGACCTTTCTCCATCTCCATCCGATCTGTGGGACCCGACGGCTTGCGTATCACTTGACGCTTGCAATTCATCATAAAAGTCTCCGCTCGGTCCTTCTGTATCTGACCTATGGGACCCGATGGCTTACATGTTACGTGTACCTATAGGACCTATCTCTATCTCCATCCGACCTATGGGACCCGACGGTTTGCGTGTCACTTGTACCATGTGTGTCGTTGGGGTTTAATTTCTCAAAAAAGGTCTGATACCTGGGAGTCGAACCCGAGATTTGGACCAAGGATTGGAGCGTCTTTACCATTGAGCTAGACGCCTGGCTGTGCGGACATCTTTTTGGAGTCACTATAGTATCCTATTGGCTGTGTGGATGCCCTACAGGTTGACCTAAATTGGATATACCCCCTGTAAGTGAAAACAAATCTATGTCCACTGGACTTGCGACGGCGGCGGTGGCAGAGGCAGAGGCAGAGGATCCCCGGTCTGCTGTGGTGGCTCAGGCGTCCTTTTGGTGGTGTGACGAGCCTCTCCCGGTGGAGCGTGGCGGCATTGATGTTCGTGTGATGAGGTGTGTGCAGTGGCAGAGGCGGCTTGCAGCCGAGCCTTGCCAGTTTGTAGAACAAAGGTATGAGTACATTCTTCTATGATTATAGGACTCTATTTTCTGTACACGATGAAGTAAAGAACACATAAAGAAAGGTTATTTTATATGAATTTCAATTAAAATTAATGCTTTTGTCACACAAAATAGAAAACCAGACTGTCCTATAGTATGATATGAATAAAATGCATAGATTAGTGCTCTCGAACACTGTATGCTTTGTTCTAATGCTAGTTTTGCCATTGTCCACCCAATAGCCGAAACTCTAATGAACTTTGCATACTTTTGCTACAACAGATGGATAGATCCTGGATTCCTAATGGAAGACCATTCTCACCAACGTTCATCGTAGGAGTTGAAGATTTCATGGATATTGTTAAAGAAAAATACCTGGACAAAAAGATCCCTTGCCTGTGTACACATTGTCTTAACCAGGTGGTTAAAACTTGGCAGGAGGTGAAGGACGACACTTGTACACAGAATGTCACCCACATACACCACATGGATTCATCATGGGGAAGAGGGAGGAGGTACTAACATTATAGAGCCATTAGATGTGGATGGATCTCATCATGATGGTTGGATTACGGAGGAGGAGGAGCAGGAGGACCGCGATGATAGCATATTACCAGATTTTGATGATTTAGTTCAAAACCTGTTCACATCTAAAGTGCGGGCTGGAAGAGTCCCAAAGTTTGAAAGAGTGTTGGATGAGTTGAAGCAATCAGTTTCTTCTGGATCTATCTTCTCAAGATTCTCCTTCCTTGTCAGGTTGCTCTATATCAAGTCCCACTATCGAGTTAGCAACAACTATTTTGATGCACTATTGGCGTCGCTGTCAGATGCATTCCCTAGTAGCAACGTACCAAAATTATGTGGGGAGGCACACAAATATATTCGAGATTTGGGACAAGGTTATGAAAGTATCCATGTGTGCACGAACAACTGTGTTGTTTTGGGGTGATCGTGAGGAATTACAAGCGTACCCAAAATACAAAGAGTCTAGATGGGAGGATGCAGATGGTAGCAGGCGGGTTCCTCATTAGGTTTTGAGGCATTTTCCTCTAATACCGAGGTTGCAAAGGATCTTTACTGCTCGAGGAACAGCAGCGGACGCCGAGTGACACGAGACTAAGCAAGAGAAGAATACTAGTGAAATGAGCCATCCAGTAGACAGGAAGGCATGGCAGGACTTTAATAGAAAGCACCCAACTTCTGCAGATAATCCAAGGAACTTGAGGCTTGCCGTTGCCACAGATGGTTTCAATCCATTTGGTAACTTTAGCTCGACATATAGTATGTGGCCTGTTCTTATAACGCCTTTGAACCAGGCACCATGGGAATGTGTGAACCCATCGAATTACTTTATGTCTCTACTGATCCTAGGCCCAACCTCTCCAGGAAAGAATTTTGATGTATTCTTGGAGCCTCTTATAGAAGAACTAAAAAACTATGGAAGGGTGTCGACACTTTTCATGTACTACATTGTGATAATAAGAAAGGCTTCACTTTGCGCGCTACCGTGCTTTGGTGCATACACGATTTTCCAGCATTGAGCACCTTGTCAGGCCGAACTACAAAAGGTTATTATGCATATATTTATTGCGACAAAAATCCATTGTTAAGGAGCCTAAGAAAGAAGCTAGGCTACCTTGGACACCGTTGTTACCTTCCTAGGGATCACCCTTGGAGGAAGAGCTTGGATTTTGATGGAAAAACTAAGGACCGAGATGCGCCAGAAAAGTTCACCTTACAGGAGGTCCTTGAGGAACTCGAGATGGTGAAAGATGTCTGCCCAGGTAAGCATGGTGGAAAAAGAAAACAAAAGCATGGAGAAGAGCCAATGATTTATAATAAAAAATCTGCTTGGTGGGGGCTGCCGTATTGGAAGCACTTATTGCTGCCACACAATCTTGATGTCATGCACATTGAGAAGAATATATGTGAAAACATTCTTTGGACATTGCTGAAAGTGGAGGGCAAGACAAAGGACACAATGAACTCTGGGCTAGATTTGCATGATATGAAGACAAGGCCTCAATATCATGGCGTGCAGCAAGGCACCTCGCTTAAATTCTCGGAAGCTCGCTATGTCATGACGGAAAAACACAGAGCAGAATTTCGCAAGTTCCTTAAAGGTGTCAAGTTTCCAGATGGTTATGCAGCCAACCTAGCAAAATCCATAAGTGCAGATGGTACCAAGGTAGTTGGCAAGCTAAAAATGCATACTTGCCATGTCCTTCTCCAGAGGATCATACCTGCAGGCTTAAGAGGTTTTGTTCCCAAAGATGTATACGAAGCTGTTTTAAAACTTGAGAACTTCTTCAAGCAACTATGCTGTAGAACTCTGAGGCAAAAAGTCATGGAAAAGCTAAAACGGGACATCCCACTCATCTTATGCAAGCTTGAGAAGATCTTTCCACCAGCCTTTTTTGATGTCACGGTGCACTTGGCTGTCCATCTACCTAACAAGGCACTTCTTAGAGGGCCCGTACAGTACGGATAGAAGTACCCAATAGAACGGTGACTAGGCACGTTGAAGAATTTATTAAGGAACAGGGCCAGGCCTGAAGGATTAATTGCGGAGGCTTACTTAGAAAGTGAGATGTTGGCATTTTGGGAGAGGTTCATGGATGATGTTAAAATAAGATATAACCAGGACGACAATATGTCACATGATGGGCCAACACATGGTGAGACCTCTATTTTCATGCATGGTAAGCCCATTGGCAAGATTAGGGTAAAGGACATTAAGGGTAAAGCCGAAATCAATAAGCTAGCTTGGTATGTGCTTAATAACTACGACGAGATTGGACCATATGTGTAGTAAGTATGATTTTTATATGCTGATTTGTTGTTTCCTATATTATGTACAAAATGTTACCAATAATAATGCTTATATGTGCTACAGAATATACAGATAAGTTTAGAGGAACAAGGGGCAAGTGATGATGTTGATAGTAGGCTAGCAACAGAGTTTCCAGTGTGGGTTAAATCTCATGTACATGATTAGCATATTTTAGTTCTGTTAGGTCGATCATTGGCAAAATTATACGACAACTTAGTAGTGATGGTGGTTTCATGTTTGTGTGCAGATCGAGGAGCTACGTAGAGAGAAACCAACATAGGTCAGTGAAGGTTTGTATGCACTGTCATGTGGTCATGATACCCGAGTCTGGGTCTGTGTAGCTTTCAGTATTAATGGAGTCAGGTATAGCACTGTTGACCGTGAGAAATCCCTGTGTACACAGAACAATGGTTTTATGACCGTCGTCACAAATGAAGGCCAATCAGTGGAATTTTATGGTGTCCTTAGAGAAGTTATTCAGTTGATGTATAACTCCAGTGTACAAAGCCATAGGATGGTGGTTGTTCTGTGCTGTGACCGGTACAATCTAGATGGCACTACAAAGTCTGCATGCATTGACGATGACGGACATTATAGATCCGTCAACATTAAATCATTCTGGTATAAGGATGACCCTTTCATTCTTGCGACACAGGCAAGGAAGATTTTTTATCAGCAGGACACCTCCTTGGGTAAAGATTGACGGGTTGTGCAGAAATTTGAACATAGGAACATGTATGACGTGAATGAAATGGAGCTTGTAGTGCACCAAGATGATCACTGTTCTAACAACGAGCATGAAGTCCTACTGGGTGATGGTGATCAGGTTATACACAAAGCTAGTCATGGTATAGAAGACACTGTCATTCAAACCAATTTAGAAGATATTTTAAGAGATAAGAGGGAAGCAGTTGAGATAGCCAGAACGAAGATGATACTGAAAACCAACGTTGTAATTACGAAGCACGCACACGCGATGCAGGACACAACAGCTAGGCCAGCCTTGGCTCTTCGCAGCGGGCACGCAGGGGGCCAGGTGGGCCATGCAGGCCCCACCTGATGGTAGAAGCAGCGCAACAGGGGACAACTGCTCCCTATGCAGGAACCGGCGATGAGCGTGGCCAATCGGCCGAGGCCATGCAACATGAGGTGGGTCCCGGGCCCAGCAGTTGCCGGCTGACCACCCAGCAGATGCAGCGGAGCGGCCCAGGAGCTGCCCACGCGCAGGAGGGCACCCATTCGCGCGCACACGCTCGAGCAGAGCGGCAGAGACATGTGGCGCATGAGGATTCGAGGCCCAGTCAGGATCACAGCAGGTCAGTGAAAGATTTCTCTGTGCAAGTTTTGCGGCGACTACCGACGTCGGGAGGTCGGTTGCATGCTCCAGCTGCCTAAAATTAGAGTTCCCTCTACACTATAAATAGAGACTCTCTTCCCAACTTATACACACGCCTACACATAAGAGCTTTATTTCTTCATCATATACTTAGTAGTAGTGTCCCTCTAGATGGCTCTCACCTAGTTGTAGCATAGAAAAGAGGGAGAGAGGCAAGGCGAGAGCTGAGGAGGAGCTAGGTTTGTTGGATCCTCCTTGACTTTGTACCTCGGTGGTTGTAGCTGATCTTCTAGCTACATCCAGAATATTATTCTGGTATTTCGGGCTTATCTAATTAATTGAGATTAGTATTTATCTCAAGTTTATTCATCGGATTCCCACTTGCATCAAGTGCACTAGTATTTGCAAAACTAGAGTAGTAATCTATAGATTAGGCATGGGGCTTAGTCTTGCGATTACCTAGAGTTGCATCCAATCCCACGGATAGTTGTGGTAGCCCCAGGTGTTGACAGCCCTGGCGGTCGACGTAGTCCACCACGTTTGGGTTGGTGTTTGTAAGACCGTAGTCGGAGCTTCCTTGCCCCCATCACATCCCAGTCTGTGGCTAGTGTTCTGATGTCTCGAAGTGAGTAACCTTGAAAGAACTTGATCCTTGATTATTTAGATTGGCTAGGAAACCTTAGGAAATTCCTATCTATCCACAAAAACATCCTTTTATCTTTATCCTTGGATGACCTTGATCCCTAATTAGTACACTTCGCGTTCCCCATGGAAATCGATACCTTGGAATATTCCCGAGTGAAAGCTACAACGGTATCCGTGCGCTTGTGGATTTATCTGTTTACGTTAACAAATACCAACATTCGGTATGCTCAGTTGTTATAAACTTGTGTTTTATCGGACACATAGGCTTTGTCCGCCGGGGTCAGTACTGTACTATACGGACTGTCTGTTGTGTACATGACTATTCCATTCAACTGCAACTAGTACTTGTTATAGGTTCATATACACTGCATAAGCCATTGACCTAAAGCATTCCTTTCACACAGTATGCTTCAACCACTACGACGACATCATTACTCAGTTCGACCAGCATGCCAAGTACGTATACTGATACGTGTCTGGTTTACCAAACTAAGGCACAAAACAACCCTTGCGCGGTTGCTAATAGTGAATTTAATGCAGGAGAAAAGCCTCTGTAGTTGTTTCACTCCAAAAACACAATCACAACAGTCGAGAGGCAGACTGAAGAGTGAAGAGGAGTTGCTTTCGTAAGCAATTTCTCTTGGTTGGTTTTGCAGAGGCATGCAACAGCTAGTTAGAGATGGCTACAATTTTTATTACCCGATAAGAGATCAAATGGACAACAATGGACTTTCTGGCATGTGCAGTAAAAATGCAAGTGCACAAATGGACGAGCCATTGAAGACCGTCATGATGTTTCCCGAAGAGCCATCGGACTCAGCCACGGCCTCGACGGACGGCGAGGGGGCCGCAAAGGTGGAGGAGACCCGCTCCCACTAGGAGCAAATCCAGCAGTAGCGAGTGGACCCAGTGATGGCGAGTGGGACCGCACCGAGGACAGTGGTGGCGAGGGAACCACCGGTGCAGGTGGCGTCAGCATCATCGTCGAGGACGCCGATCTCCTATGACTGGAAGTCAGTGCCGCCTCCGCCGATAATAACCCGGGGTGCGCCATCAAGCCTGACTCTGCTGAACCGCTGGAGGAAGCGGGGACTAGAGATGGTCCACCCTTCCTCGATGCGGACCTGTAGCGATTCATGGCAACCGATGGGGTGGCGGTGGTGGGGACTTTGTGAGGCGGGGCGAGGGCTTTTACGCAATGCAAGGTGGAATGAAACAATTGGAATTGGAGCAATGCCAGGCTTTATGTATACATAGGGATGGTTGGGATTTTAAGGCCAGATAAAGATTTATTTTTCCAAACCGCTGTGCGTCGCCTCGGGTGTCGTCGCATTACCTCAGGAATCGCAACCGTATTACACTGGGGAAGGCGTGTGCGACCGGAGATGCAGAAGTAATGGTGCACCCAGCCGATGAGATGGCACGACGATACCAAATGTATGGCCATCGGACTTTATGTCTAGGTGAGACTTGTTCAGATGAACTCCTCGCGGCATGGTTCTTGCAAGTTCAACAAATTTTATCCGATACATGCAAACAAGATGAGTTGGGTTCACCACAGATCAAAGCTACTCATGACTACTGATACTATAAACAAATGCACACAGATCACTACGCGTTCAAATATATGGTGGAATGACTTTCTTACGTGCGCAGTAGAATTTCAACATCTATGGCTACTATATTATGCATTTTTAGGCTAGGCTTGCTCCTCTCAATGAAACCTTGCGCGGTTGTCGAGAGCGAAGTGACAAGTTGGGTTCAACATAGATCAAAGCCACTCATGGCTACTACTACCACTACAGATACGTGTTTAGTTCACCAAACTGAGGCACAAAGCAACCCTTGCGCGGTTAGATTGAGATATGTCTGGCCCATTTAGGTTTACAATGCTCGGACCATCACGTGCGCATAAAGATTATGGTAAATGATACTTTGTGAACCAAAATGTTTGCACAAATACGCACATTACATGAATAATAATAGGATATCAATGCTACTAGATAGAAAGATAATGGCAAACCAGACTTCATATATATGTGGATTACAACAATGATACGAGTTCAGCCTACATAACCATGCCTTCATCTGCCATAATAATAAGATGAGAGCAGTGCCATCTGACTACTCAAACTCATCTAACTACCTAGACATACTATTTCTAACTACAGATGATTAACATGACTTCATACTAATTCTAACGGCACCTAGCAACAAACTAGTCCTAACTACTTATGTTGACATGACTTGATACTACAAATGAGGAGTGTCATCCCACACCTCTACGCAAGTCATGCAATAAGGGCACCAATAGGTGTGAACAAAATCCAATGCCTCCAAGGTAAACCGGCCTTGGTTGAAGCCATCAAACCTCTCCGCCATGGTGAACCGGTATGGCCGGACGATCCCTTCAGGGCATCTAGTCCTAGTTCCTTGCTAGGGCTCAGTGGTGGTCAACGTTCTTGTTGTTGGTGTAGGTGTCGTCTAGGGGGGCGTGTGCCCTCGCAAGCACATGCACCCTAGCGTCCTCCATGCTCCAACCACGGGCCTCACGGTTGGGACAGACGGGGCACACCAGACCGCCATACGGGCTGACGCGCAAGAATAGATTCGGGCCTAGGAGAATAGGCGTTGCGTAGCCATGCAGATGATCAACCTCCGAGTCTATCATGACATAGCCAGAGAGCTGTCGGACTCGGCCTCAGCCTCAGCCTCGGCCAAGATATTAGCCTTGTCGTCGGCCTCGACCTCGGTGGATGGCGAGGGGGACCGCGACGGTGCAGGTGACTCACCCACGGGGGAGCGGATCCGGTGATGGCGAGCAGACCCAGCGACGGCGAGCGGGAGCACACCGGGGCTGATGGTGGCGAGCGAACCACCGGTGCCAGTGGCGTCAGCGTCGTCGCCGAGGGCGATGGGGAGAGCAGCAACCTAGGAGATGGCGTGAGTCTTGGCGATGGGAACGCTGATCTACGAGGACTGGACATCACCACTGCCTTCGTCGACACCAACCCGGGTTGAGCCATCGGCCCCGCTTCTGCCGAACCAATGAAGGAAGTGGGGACTATAGCCGGGCCACCGATGGCCTTCATGGCAACCGACGAGTGGTGGAGGTGGGTGGCGAGGAGAGGGATTTTGCACAATGGAAGGTGGAATGGTAAAAAATATGAATTGGAGCGAGGCCAGGCTTTATGTATACACAGGGATGCTCGGGCTTCTAAGGCAAGATACTACATAAAGATTTATTTATACACAGGGACGCTAAGGCTTATTTTTTTTACGAGCGACGCTAAGGCTTCTAAGGCAAGATACTCTGTGAAGATTTATCTTTCCCGAAGGAGGGTGCCGTCGCACTTCCTCAGGAATCGCAACCATATTACAGTGTGAGTCTCAACCCGACGACATCAATTGTGCGATCGGCAGACTTTCTGGCGTGCGCAGTAATTTCATAGTTTGCAGCGGTCCAGCGCCACATCTAGGCATGCGGCCATGGCGGCGGTGGCACAGGAGATGGCATAGGGCAGTGTCGTGGAGACGCTGTGCGTGGTGGTGCAGTTAGAGCAGTATGTTGCTGTTAACCTCACCTCTGTCCCCCACATGCTCAGAGGTCGGAGCTCACTGACCTCCATCACCGCGACCACCATGGCCGCGAGCTCAGAGCGTGTCTGCTCATGCGTTCGCTAGCATCCGCTCTGCCGCTTGGCGCTCAGAGCTCGCGCATGTCTGCTCAGAGCTCAGAGCATGTCTGCTCGAAGCTCACTGCGTGTCTACTTAGAGCTTGTGCACGTAAGCTCCGCCGCACCATTGTGCCTGTGTCCGTTCTATAGTACTACTTGTGCCCGTGCCTGCTCATGTCCACTCCACCGCTCGTGCCCACGTCTGCTCATTCGCTCACGCTCACCCGCTCACATCTGCTCTGCCACGCCACTGCTCGTGCCCATGCCCATTGATGTTCGCTCTGCCGCACTACCGCTCGTGCCCGGGTCCACTCGTTCACTCGCGCTCGCCCTGGTGGACCCTTCCCAGGTGGGCTTCCCCACATGTTTTCCATGGGTTCACAGCGGGTTACCCCCGATGCTTGGCACTCCAGTAGCCATCGACCCAGCATGTCTCTGAGCCTGTGCCGTAGCTTCGCGCCCGCATAGATGGTCTGCTTCCCCTGCTCACTCCCACGGTCGAAGACAGCATCTGTGCCATGGCTCGTGCAGTTTTTAGCCTGCGACCAAAGATGGCCTCCGCTCGTCATGGCCCCGTGAATGCCGGTGTCCAACATGAGCATGAAGTCCCAGAGCTACTTGACTTCATCCTCGTCGGCGCTACTATCATGCCTCGATCTCAAGCGCCGATTTATCCTTCTACACATGCGTGATCTTGGACATGCCTACTCGGCCACCGACACCGTGGTGTTGTGCTCTTTCTTGACTCCCACTGCAGCTTGGCATGGGTCTCCTCATGGGGCTAGCAACAAGGGTAGGATCACTCGTAGTGACACGCTGGGCGACGCCCAACTACATAGTGGTGCCAGAATCGACCAATGTCCCACTGCCCGATTTGAGTGGGAGAGAAGGGGAGCAAGGTAGATGAAAGGGGCATGGGCAGAAAGGATATTTCACCATCGTTCTCTCTCTCCTCGAAAGCCAATTCCAATCTTAATGAAAGGCTAGTTTGTTACTTTAATTCGAAGAGCAACTTATGCACGTCACTTTATCTTTCATGGTGTTTGCTTCTTGTGCTTGGATGCGATCAGCTTGTGTGGTCGACATGCTCGGATGAGGTGATTATGAGGTCATGGGCCGGATGCTGCCTCCCCTCTCAAAAGGGAGTTAGGTTTTAGGGAAGCTTCCTTCCCTGTTATGAAACACCATAGGTAACTTAGTAACTTCGCATATTTCTATTCTAAATGCTTCCACCTATGTCAGGCATTGTAAATGTTAATCATCGGCACAATGTGTTTTACTCTTTTCTGAATGCACACATGAGAAAGTCCGATGCTATATGATTGTAACGTGCTAGACAATATCTATTACTCTTTTCTGAATGCACACACAAGATTCAATTGCGCAAAAAAGAAAGTCCCCTACTCTATGATTGTAACGCGTTGGACAATAGATTTTGTGTTCGGGCAACTCCTCGACTTGCAATGGGGTTGTTCAACCCTGTAGTTCTCTCTTAAGAGGAATGACTCGAGTTGCAATGAGGTAGTCAAACTAGATAGATGTTGCTCATATCGCAATTAGATGTTAGGTTTAATTTACAATGGCAACTTAGTAATAAAAATAGTTCAACATGTACAACTTATTACAGAACCGTAAAATAGACATTGTGTCGTAAGCAAGACTTCAATTATTGTATCAAGAATCATTTTAAATCCAAATTTCGATGCCTACACGGCAACATATTGATAAAAAGGGTTCAACATGTACAACTTATTACAGAACCATAAAATAGACATTGTGTCGTAAGCAAGACTTCAATTATTACATCAAGAATCATTTTGAATCCAAATTTCAATGCCTCCGTTCCCTCACCTTCTACCGCATCTCTCCCTTCAACTGTCGAACTATCACCAATCTCTTGTACGTCCCTTCCTCGGTAGGGAATCAAGGTGACTATGCATCCAAAGGATGTGGTGATGACGACAAAGCAGGCATCGAAGTCATGACGGTGCTATTGAGGTGAACTCGCCAGGTGAGTGCATCTCGCCTGGTGAGTATGAAAAATCTCATCATGTCGACAAAAGATGCTCGACAGTCCTCCGAGGGGTATCCCACAAAGGTAGATTTATCGGTAGAGGTGCGTGTAATCAAGAACAAGAAGGCAACAGAGACACAAGAGTTAGACAGGTTCGGGCCATCAGCGCGACCTAATACCCTACTCCTATGGTCTGTTGATTTGTATTGGCGATCGTATGATGTTGCGTGTGTTTTGAGGGGGCAGGGTTACAAGTCGGTTAGATCTAGGAGATAACTGGTAAGTAGTATCAGATTAAAGGAATCATGGGATCGAACGTATCCTAGCAGATCTCGTAGTTTCTTTAGGATATCGCCCTTGATGTCTTGCGGTACATGCCAAGCAGTGTCATGCACCGTAGGTTGAGATGAGCCCTAATCTTGACGGTCTTGGTGGGGTCATTGAGGCCGAGGCCGACCTCCTTTGTTTCCTTGGACTTGGCGGAGGCACATGGAGGCTCCAGCGTTGGGATCTCCAGGTCATCAGTGGGCACCGTCTTGGCATCGATGACCACTCTAGCCATCTGGATGGAGAGGTTTGTGGCTTCGACGAGGGTGAGACTCTCTATTTCACAGGCATAGGCGATGGAGAGGTTGGCCCGTAGAGCCAGAACTCTAGCAGGCAAAGGCATCTTCAGTACCAGATAGGCGTAGTGCGGTATGGCCATGAATTTGGCTAGAGATGGCCGATCAAGTATGGCGTGGTAGGCGGTGTTGAAGTCGGCGACGTAGAAGTTGATGTGCTCGATGTGGAAGTTCTTAGCTGTGCCAAACTTTACTGGGAAGGTGATCTCTCCCAGTGGTTTGGATGCCCTATCAGGTACCACACCCTAGAAGGAGGAGTTAGTGGGAGTGAGGTCTTCTATTCCGAGGCCCAGCTCCTTTAGGGCTTCGGTGAAGAGGAGGTTCAGAGCGCTTCCACCGTCTACGAGTACTTTCCTGAAGGGTACTTTATTGATGGTGGCATAGAGGATGAGGGGGAAACGCCCTGTGTAAGGGATGTCCGCCCATTGGTCGGCCCTACTGAAGGTGATAGGGACCTCAGACCAGGGGCGATAGCTAGGGTTGGCAATGGCGTCTTCTGTGTTGATGGCGAGCACCCGGTGGGCGCTGACCTTTCAATCTCTTATGCTCTTGGCGGCGGCGAGGTCCTTGAAGATAGTGGCGACCACCTTGTCGTGATCCTAGAAGGCGTTGTTGTTGTCCCCAAGTGGTCAGCGACCTTTGGCTTCATCGTCATTGTCGTCATCCTTCTTTTTGGCCTGGAACTCCTTAGCCAAGCCAAAGCAATCCTTCATCTTGTGCTTCCTGTTCTTGTGGAGTGGGCACGGGCCTTCAAGGATCTTCTTGTACTGCTCGTCGTAGTTGCGCTTGGCACGAGGTTCATCAATGGTGGCGATGATGTGGTCTGTTCGGCGGCGACGATATTGACCAGCTTTGGACCCTTCTGGCCAATCACGGCCACTGTCCTGATGGTGGCCGCGGTCATCGTAGCGGCGGTCACTGTGGCATCGTTCATCGGGGTGCTCGTCGCTGCGGCGAGCTGGGCAGTGAGTGCCCGCATCCTCGTTGAAGCGAACTTCGATCTCTTTGGCGTCGGTGTACTGATCGGCGATCATGATCATCTCACCAATCCCCTTTGGCGGCTTGTGATTGAATTTGGAGCAAAGGTCATGGTGATGGAGTCCTCAGAGGAAGGCGGTGATGACTTCTGCTTCCATGATGTTGGGAATATAATTCCTCATCTTGGGAAATCACCTGGTGTAGCTACGGAGGAGCTCGGACGGTTTCTAGTAGATGCGATTTAGATCGTTCTTGGTGCCTGGCCGAGTACACGTAGCCATGTAGTTGTTGGTGAAGACCTTCAGCTATTCCCAAGACCCGATGGAATCTGGGTGAAGCTCGTGAGCCAATTCATTGCGGTTGGCGTGAGCATGACGGGAAGATAGTTTGCCATGACACTGGTGTCTCCCCTGGCAGCGCCCACAGCGGTGGCATAAGGTTGTAGCCACTATGTGGGGTTTATCCATCCCTCCTAGGGCTTGACCCCGGTGATTTTGAAACCACAGGGCCACTGGAGTGTTCGGAGTGCCCTCATGAATGCTCAGGGCCCTTTGGGATCGTCACCGTCATGATCTGTGGCATTGCCGGCGTTGAGCGGCTGGAGGGCTACGTCCAAATTACTGAACTCTTGCTCATATTCTTAACACCGGCGTACTTCCTCTTCAAGGAGAGAAACAACGCCCGTCGATATGACGTCGTGCATCCCGAGATTGTTGATGTGCGCTCGGACAT
This sequence comes from Miscanthus lutarioriparius, assembly GCA_904845875.1. Lineage (NCBI taxonomy): Eukaryota > Viridiplantae > Streptophyta > Magnoliopsida > Poales > Poaceae > Miscanthus > Miscanthus lutarioriparius. Next base: position 70,929,913 of record CAJGYO010000008.1, read on the forward strand.
CTTGTTCGACTTCTTGGCCGTGTTGGCGAGGGTAGTCAATGTGGTTCCCCCTAGCTACCCCCTAGAGGGGTTGTCCATCATCATGCTGTTGATTGGCGAAATGACTTTGGCTGGGGCGGTGATAGGACCTTGGCATGGTGGATCAGCAAATCTAGCTTATTGAGTAGGAAGGTCTTTGATCCTGGCAGATCTTATTGACCTGGTAGTGCGCCGCTTTAAGCATGGCGACAACCTTGGCGACTTCTGGTGTTTGCTCGAGCCAAGCGAGCTCATTAGCAGCCACAACTAAGTTGGTGCTTGGTGACATGGATGAATTCATCATCGAGGTTGCGGCAGAGTGGGCGTGGCCTCCCTTGCGAGTCAAGCTGTTCTTCATTGCTAGCAGCCTCGGCTAGCACAATGGCAGCCTCATTTGCTCGGTGTTGCGCATGATTGGCGTTTCTGTTGACATGAGCGGCGCGGTCCTCGTTGGTTTCCCCATCCTATGGGGGGTTGTCGATGCTGACATTGAAAATCTTGCCTCCTCGGAAGGGTGGGAAAGGAGGTTGAATGGCAGCGGTTTCGGTGACAGTCTCCATAGAGCCCTGGGACTCAGAGTTTGGGTTTTCCTCTAGGGTGGTTTGGAGGGATGCTTTAGGACGTTGGCTGATTTGCAGCATGTTGATAGTCGGCGTGAGCTGGTCGGCGATCTGGTCAGCGAGAGGATAGATATCTCCCACCTGGTCGGTCAATTTGCCCCTTAGGGCATCTTGGTAGGAGGCGGCGATGCTGGTGAGCCCAAAGGGTAGGGCCGTTAAGGCACCATCTCTTTGGCTATGCTGATTGGGCCCAGGCAGATTGGATCTACGAGGTAGTTGATGCTGAGCGGCTGGTCGGCGATGGATCATGTGTGCTTCTTGCGTCATGGTGATGACGAGGGGCTCCTCGGACCGCCTACGACGACGGGAGTGTATGGAGTGGTCGAAGCATGTCGTTTGGTGATGTGGACATGGTGAAAACTCCTCATCGTCTACAGGTCAGACAAGGGCCGATTCAACAATGGACAAGCAGTCGAGAAGCTTCTGGTTTACCTGATCGATAGATGCGACGAAGTCGTCGTTATCGATTTGCTTCCTCGGGTAGCGAGGGAGCGACCGACGAGTTGCTGATGAAGATGACCTTGGAGGTGGTTCCAAGATCGGATTTGCTAGCCCTGGTGCAGGCATAATCGACGCAGTAGAGTTCTACACCGGTTCAACGATCTCCCCATCACCATTGTCGTTGATGAGCCAGGATATTGACCCAACCGTGAAGGTTTGGCCAGGCTTCAGGGAGAACAGAGAGCTCAGAAATCGTACCATCTTGTTCGCCATGAAATGACACGTACACCCCTACCTAGCACGCCAACTGTCGACAAAAGATGCTCGGTAGTCCTCCGAGGGGTATCCCACGAAGGTAGATTTATTGGCAGAGGTGCGCGTAATCAAGAACAAGAAGGCAATAGAGACACAAGAGTTAGATAGATTTGGGCCATCAGCGCGATGTAATACCCTACTCCTGTGGGCTATTGATTTGTATTGGCGATCATATGATATTGCGTGTGTTTTGAGGGGGTCCCTACCCGCCTTATATAGTCTGGGGGCAGGGTTACAAGTTGGTTAGATCTATGAGATAACCGGTAAGTAATATCAGATTACAGGAATCATGGGATCAAACATATCCTAGTAGATCTCATAGTATCTTTAGGATATCGCCCTTAATGTCTTGTGGTACACGCCGAGTAGTGCCGTGCACCGTAGTTCTTAGTCTTGTGGGCTGGACCGGCCCTAGGAGATAGCCCATGTAGTCTGCCATGGGTATCCGGGGTCGTACCCCCCACACATCGTCCAAATCCGATGTCTCATCATGCTCAGTGACGTGTTACCTAGATGAATGGTGGACTCTCTGGTCTGTTGAACTGAAGTAGTAGTGTCAGACCCTGGGGTCAACTCAGCTCTATTAATGGTAGGTTTAGTAGGCTTTATGGTTGCATCAGGCTCCGCGATTGTTGGGGAAGCCCTAGGAGGCTCTGTATGTGCCCCTGTGGCGTCGCACGTAGTATCTGGCCCCTTGACCTAATTGGGCGGGGAAGGTTGATCAGCTACCTCATGAGCTGAAGCTGAACTCTACTTATGTTCGACTGTAGTAATACTAGCATTAGTAGGTTCAGGCATCTCGGTTGTTGGAGAAGCACCGAGAGGCTCTGTATGTGTCCCCATGGCAGGTTGCACCTTGACCTAAGGGGGCGAAGAAGGTGGATCACCTGCCTCATCAGAACCTGAAGCTGGCTTAGGTATCTCAGGCGTTGGAGAAGCCCTGAGATCCTCTATATGTGCCTCCATGGTGACTTGCACCTCAGCCTGAGGGGTTGAAGAAGGTGGATCACCGACCTGATTAGGACCTGAAGTTGAACTCTGCTTATGTAGCATCGTCGTAATGGGTAACTCTATGTGGACAGTTGTATTATCAGGACTAGTTAGATAACTAGCAATGGGGTTGACCTGACTACCACAATGCAACTGAAGCATCTGGGCACGGTATAGTTGATTAAAGCAACCGGTGAACACATTGCACATTAGGTCGATTTTTTGGCCTTATTGGTTGATGGCCTCACAAAACTCAGATGATTGCTGGCTAATCTACTCTTTGAGAAGGAACACACTCTCCACTTGCTTATAAATACTTGCTTTCAAACACCTCTCTTGTCATTCCATATGCTTGTCTTGTTGTTTCATATGCTTCTAGTTTACTTCCTGACTGACAACTAGCCTAGCAAGTATCTGTCCAAGCTCCGACGGTTGCTGAACGGATACTAGAGGTGGTGCCTACTTGGCTAACATCTCTATAGTAGGTGGACCATTGTCCATCTCTTTGTCAGCCACACCGCCGGAGGACGACCCTCCCTCATCGTGGTCGTCTGACGTAGGGTCACGGTAGTCGCTGTCATTGGAGTCTGAATCTTGCATTCGTATATTCAAGATTCCTCCAATCCTAGACTAGTGCTCTGCCTACTCTAGGGATACATCCATCATTTCATGTCTTTCTCTATCCTATATGGGTAACAGCTCTTGAACGGACGTAAGGGCACACTGTCCATGATGACGATCGTTTGGACTTGCTGGCATGTAGGTCATAACCTTGTAGGTCGACTCATTGTATAGTGGCCCATTCTTTTCAGAGTCGATCATGTGTAGCAAATAGCTGATGATGTGAGGTTAGATGTGCTGTCGTCCAGTACTCATAGCGTCAGCTATCACATCCTCAATCTCAGACAGGAAAACGTGTAAGAAGTCAAACTGCTAGCCTCTCCATATTGATAGTAGTAGCCACTGCTACAAGTTGGTCAATGACTCCCTGTTGCCACCATGAGGAAGGACTGTCTTCCTTAGAGCCATGTGTAGAACATAAGCCTCTGGACATAGTCTATCCAGTGTACGCAAGGAACCATCAGCGAAGGGATCCATGAAGAGCGGCCGATTCTCCTGGTCTGTAGGAAAAGTACCTCTAGCCCTGCTACAACGTGGAGGAAGAGCATCTTCGTAGACTATCTCATGGAGCTTCCTATCTGAAGTGTCAACCCTGAGGAGTTCTTGTAGGCGGCCATAGGACAATCACTTTGGCCGACCATGGAACATAAAACTAATGAAGTCATGCTTCGGATGAATCCACACTGTTGCATAGAACTAACGCACCTAGCTTATCACAATTCGATCAATCTCACTGAGAAGGTGAACGAAGCCCGAGAACCGCTCAAAGAGGGGCCAAATGGGTATACTAGGTACTCTCTCAAGCTCATTCCAACCAAGTATCCTTTGGTCTGCTAGTGCCATCCCTCTAGCATAGTAGCTCCTAAAGAAACTCTCCCGAGTCATAGTCCATAACTCTAATTTTGTGCCAGGCTCTTTGAATTGTGGAAACCAGAACTCAATATTGTAGAACCTGATGCTCTGTATCTTCTTTGAGCTATAATACCAAAAGTCATAGAACTGAACTACCTCTTTCTTTCTCTCAATATTACTGCACCTCATAGCACCATTGGTAGACATGAAACCTCCTCGACTGCTCCTCATACCACCATTGGCAAACATCAAATTACCTCCTTGACTACTCCTCATACCACCAATTGTGGCACACAATGAACCTCCACGAGTGCGAGCACGCGCGCTCATGAATAGCTGCAGATTAGATCCAGGAAGGTGCAAAGCGACTGGTCAGGTTTTTGGAGAGGAACTCGGTCAATTGCTGTAGTTGTTCCTCAGTGAGCTCCTCCTCCCTGAGTTCTATTTCAGCACTCTCCTCACACTACTGCTGTCATCGGGCCATTTGAGTCCGCTTGCGAGAATTCTCGAACTCTAGGGCTAGCATAGCTTTGGTTGCTTCTTCCTCTGCTTCTCGGATACTATCCACCTTCCTCTAAATCTTCCTAGGCTATGGTGGTGTTTGTTCCTCTGCTTCTGGGACACTGCAAGCCTTCCTCTGGCTCTTTCTACGCTATGGTGGTGCCTGTTCCTCTGCTTCTCAGAGAATGCTTGCCTGCCTCTGGATCTTTTTGCGATGTGGTAGTTCTACCTACTTTGATTTAACTCGCGCCATCTGCAACAATCAGAAAAAATTACACATGCATTTCATCAAACATCATAAATTCATGAAGAAAAAAAGAGGAGATTGCAGATGGCCTCACCGTGCCGAGGCGAGAAGGCGATCTCCACCATCTTGCTTGCTGGAGGAGTGGTGCGTTGACAGACAGCGGCGCGCTAGATCACCAAGGCACAATAGATCCCCACGGCATGGAAGGATCTAGGCAAGAGGTTTCGGTGTGTGGGGGGGGAGGGGACGGTGGAGGGGGGCGGGGGAGGCGACACAGGGTGGGTGGCGCCGGAGGGGGCGAACAACGACAGAAACAGCGTGTAAAAGAGGAAAAGATGGGTACTGATCTGAGAATGCCTTTAGTAGCGGACTGTCCCACGTGCCGCATAATTGCATCACCGACACATAAATGCTGTCAAGAGTCACTGTCCACCGAAACTTGGGGGATTAAGGGCCTGTTTGGTTCCACCCACTAAAGTTTGGTGACCCCTCGAAAGTTTAGTGACTCCTGTTTGGTTTCACCCACTAAAGCAGATGTCCCATGTACACTTTAGTCACTTTTAGCTACCCCTTGGTGACTAAAAGCCACTAAACTTTAGTGACCCCTAAACATTAGTGGGGTGTTTCGCATTTTGGTGACTAAAAGTGACTAATGTTTAGTCACTAAACTTTAGGAGGGGTGAACCAAACAGGCCCTAATATTGGTGATTGTTGGCATTTCTTAGCGCGATCACCAAGTGAGGTGGTTTTAAGTTCATCACCGGTAATGGCACTAGAAATGCCTGTTGGTATTTCTTAACATCATTATTAAGATTGAGTTAATCTTAGCAACACTGCTAAGAAACACCAACTATGATAGTCCTTAAAGATTACAGACAATATCCGTAAGCGTACGGATCTATCATTGTAGCATTTCACCCAGAAGTATTCAGGGTATCGTTATTTATATTTTCCTAAAGGAGGGCAAGGTATACATATACTACTACATATTTGGACCTCACTGTTGGCCTCATCACTGCCGAATTTGTGAGAACCGATAGTGATGTACCTTCACTGTCAATTCTGAGCTTGAAAATGAGAAAATTATTGGGGCTAGGCTAAAACCGGTAGTGAAGGACCACATCACTGCCGGTTTGTGGCTTGCACCGGTAGTGACTTGGCGGCCACTTATCATTGTTGGTTCTAACCAAGAGCCGACAGTGATTTAGTGCTATCACTGTCGGTTCGAGCCAAGAACCAACGATGATAAAATAGCAGTACAAAAGGCTAGCGATGTCCTCTCCTTCCTCCTCTCTTCCATCCTAAGCATAGAGGCGCGCATTTGGGCCGCTCCCTCCATTGTTGCGGTTGCTCTTCACCATGAAGCTAGCTCTTGGATTTGGAAGAATGGCTTGATCTTTTTTCTTTAAGGTTAGTAACAAGCATCCACTCCTTTGATTTTGTTGCTTAATTAGAGTTGTTTTGATGGCTACATTGCTTGATTCTCATTCTAGTTCTTTCTCCATTCTAGAGAGCACTTTTCTAATAGGACTTTGTGCAAGGCTTGCAAGCAAATTGTGGTGAATCCATCATTCAAAAGGTTGGTGTCTTTGAACACAGTTAAAATCCTAGCTAATTACATGGTGGTCAAGATCATTGTTAGTATGTGATGCTATAATTAGTTCTTAATAACAATAGAGTAGATTCTTTTATAATTTTGGTGAGCAAATTAATCCATGTGTCACCTACCAACTCATTGTTTGGAGCTATATTATTGTTCATGGTCATGTCTCCAATTTTAGTCTTTTTTAAAAAATTAGTGTCTCCTTTTTTATGTGGCATCGAGTAGAATAATTGTTCTTCATTATTGTGCAATAATTGTTTTTTATGGGGCTATGATTTTCAATTTATATGGCTAGGGCTACCAATTTCAATTTTCCAATAATTAGTGTACAATAATATTTTCCAAAAATAGGGTGACTAAATTAAATAAGTGTAGAATAAATGGTACTTTCAAGCTACTATTGTTGTTCATGAAGCTCGACTTCTTATTAATTTCTCTGTCATTACTGTCTCAATATTTTTTTGTGCAGAGATGAATCGAGAGTGGATGCATCTGTCCCAAACGGACAAGCGGTACATGCATGGCGTCAGCCAGTTTATCACTAATGCCAAAGCTCATGCTAGGAATGGAAACCCTGTCTTCTGCCCATGCAAGGATTGCATGAATCAAAGGAAATGGGCTCAAATTGAGTCTGTACGAATGCACTTGATTACCAGGGGTTCATGCCAAACTATATGATATGAACTATGCATGGCGAGGTTGGTGTGAATGTTCCGCAGGAAGAGAATGATGATGTGGCCATGCCTGACGTAGCTATCCATGATGCTGATGAGGAACCTGGTGTCAACACGGAACCTATGGCCATAGTTAATGATGTGTTTAGGAACACGCTAGCTGACAACACCGAGGATAATGATGGCATTTCTCAGCTGCTATGTAAAGTAGAGACCGGATGTCTTAGTGAAAGACAGCTGAGAAAGCTAGAGAAAATGAGACAAGATGGCAAAACACCATTGTATAAGAATTGTCCAATGAGCAAATTGGAAGCCAACATGATGCTGTTAGAGTTCAAATCGACAAACGGATTGAGCGATAAATGCTTCAATAAGTTGTTAGGTATAATAAGGAAAATGCTTCCAGAAAAAAATGAGTTGCCCCCATCGGCCTCGAGGTTGAAAAAATCCACGTGTATTCCAATTATTGTATATCGTACCATGGAGATGAATACAAAGACTTGGATGCATGCCCCAAGTGTGAAGCTCCATGGTACAAGGAAGGGCCATTAGATGAGGGTACCAAGACCAGAGAAGGTCTCGTGAAGGTCGTTTGGTATTTCCCTATAGCTCCCCGGGTACATAGGCTGTTTGCATGTGCAAAGTCAGCCAAGCTGTTGCGTTGGCATGGCGAAGAGCGTAAGAAAGATACAATGATGAGGCACCCCGCCAATGGGAAGGACTGGAGGACAGTCAATACTGTGTTCTATAAGAATATCGTTGGAGAGGTAAGGCACCTTTGGTTTGGTTTGAGCACAGATGGGATGAATCCTTTCGACTAGGTTAGAAGCAATCATAGCACCTGGCCAGTGACGCTCTGTATATACAACCTTCCACCTTGGCTCTGTATGAAGCGGTCGTACATCCAGATGCCACTACTAATCCAAGGGCCAAGACAACCTGGGAATGATATCGATGTGTTTCTGGAACCAGTGATCGATGAACTTGTGGAGATGTTTGAAAAGGGTGTTGAAGATGTTTGGGATGAGTACAAAAAGGAACATGTCACGATCAAGGTAGTACTTATCGCTACAATCACCGACCGCCAGGTCGAGGTTGCTTGTCTGGGGAGAAGACCAAAGGCTATACTAGATGTGTCGAGTGCTTGGACGACACCGATGCGGTACATATGCCAAAGAACTCAAAGATAGTTTATATGGGACACCATAGGTTCCTACCTAAGGATCACTCTTACCGCAAGAACATAAAAGATTTTGATGGGACTATTGAGAAATGCTTACCTCCAAAATATTGAGACAGGCATGCGATACTTCGAGATGTCAACAAACTAGAGGTTGTCCTTGGGAAGGGGCACAATGTAGAAGCAGCGCCTGATGGGAGCGTCTGGAAGAAAAAATTGGTTTCCTAGAAACTACCTTACTGGCCAGTGCTGAGTGTACGCCATTGTCTTGATCCCATACACATTACTAAAAATGTGTGCGGTAACACGCTTAACACCTTGATGGACACTGGGGGGACATCAAAGGATTCACTAGCCACATGCCTAGACATGCAACACTTAAGAATCAGGAAGGAGCTGCATCCCATGGCGCTAGAGGATGACTAGTTCGAACTTCCGGTTGTGTTGTGGACCTTGAAGAAGAAAGAAAAGCGTGCACATATTTCTTTCTTCAATGAACTCAAAGTCCCGATGGTCTACTGTGTGAACCCGAAGAGGCTAGTGAACATGAGAGAACTCAAGTTCAACTATGGCTGTATGAAGGCCCATGACTATCATGTCTTTATGACTCAGCTGCCCAACGTGGTATCCTCCACCCAAAGGTCGGCGCCCTAATCATAAAGTTGTGCTCATTCTTCAACGCGATCTCAAAAAAGGTCATTGATGTGTCCACGCTAGACCAGCTGTAGCGAGACATAGCCAAAACTCTTGTTAGGCTTGAGATGCATTTCCCGCCGACTTACTTTAATATCTCAGTGCATCTGCTCGTTCATCTTGTTGACCAAATTACAGCCCTTGGCCCAATGTACTTGCATCAGATGTTCCCTTTCGAAAGGTTGATGAAAGTTTTCAGGAGGTATGTTAGGAGTAGATTCAGGCCAGAAGGGGGCATGGTTGAAGGATGGTCAACGTAGGAGGCCATTGAGTTCTGCACATATTATCTGGACATCAATAGGGCCAGAGTTCTAGTGTCATCACGAGGGAAGACTAGGTGGCAAAGGAACGATCAGGGAGAAATCTTTCACAGTAGATGACCATGTTTCTTTTAGACAGGCATAGTTCATTGTTCTCTAGCAAGCAGAGGATATGATGCCATACATTGACGAGCATAGGCAATTGTTGCAAACATTTTATATCTGAGCATGTCGCATGCTTGGCTTGATAAAAAACATAAGGAGGAATTTGTCAGTTGGTTGTGATGCCGCTTGATTAGAACTACATTGGGTAATCAGCTGGATATCTTAGCCAAGGGACCTTTGAGTACATTGCTTAAGTACCAAGGATATGAGATCAATGGATTTACATTTTACACAAAAAAGCAAGATGGAAAGAGCACATACCAAAATAGTGGTGTTTGTTTCGATGCTCACGACAAAAACGACAACGTGCAGGTGACATACTTTGGTTTCATAGAGGAGATATAGGAGCTAGACTATGATTGGTTGAAGGCAGCTCTTTTTCACTGCCAGTGGGTCTAGCTCGAGGAAATCACCATCAAAAGAGAAGGGTTCACTACCGTTGATCTCACCAAGACCGCATACAGAGACGACCCCTTCGTCCTTGCAAAAGACGTTATGCAAATCTTCTATGCAGGGGACAACAAGACAAAAGCAAAGCTAAAAGTAGTCCTAAAAGGAAAAAGAAAGATTGTCGGTGTTAATGGAGTAATGGCCAAAGAAGATTATAGGGGCTATCAGGAAATACCTGCATTCGGGGTGAACGTACCCCTACCTATCCTTGAAGAGGGTGATGAACCTGCTTACATCTGGTGTGATCATTATGAGGCCCTCATTGTTGGACCTGATGAAGATAGGTATATTATTATTAACTATGTAATAATTATTCAGACGTTGTATCAGTAATTCGCACTGAATATCTAATTTATATTTTGTGCGCATCTCTATAATTTAATTAGACTATGTAATCAAATATTGAGATGATGTTCATAAACACTATTATTTGATAATTATAGATCATTAATTAATTACCATAGAATAAAATAATCAAGACACAAACTTTTGTGTTGTTTTAGAATATAAACTAATTGCATTATTTCGATTAATAAATAAATAAAGAAAAGCAAACTAACTAAACTCCCTATCCTAGCTCAGCAGTTAAGGCCACGCACTCTATACTCTGAGACCCGCGCTTGAATCCTAGGTGGGCCAAACTTTTTGATTTTGTATTTATTATTTAGTAGTGCGTTACGATGGGATAAAAGAAAAAATAAAACCAATCTAACCGAACTCCCTATTCTAGCTCAGCGGTTAAGTCCACGTACTCTCGACCCCGTGACCCGCGCTCGAATCCGAGGTGGGCCAAACTTTTTTGATTTTTCATTAATTATGTAGTAGTAGTGCGTTACGACGGGATAAAAGAAAACATACAACTAATTCTAACGTAATCCCTATTCTAGCGTAGTGGTTAAGGCTCCAAACTAAGAACCCCGAGACCTGGGTTCCAATCCTAGGCTTGGGAATTTTTTTATATTTTTTATAAAAAGGCTATGATAGCAGGCAGCTCAGTTGCTAGGTGTCAACTTGGTAGAGCCCGCCACTATCGGTTTTGGTTTTAAAACCGACAGCGATAGAAGCTATCACTGTCGGTTCCCAGAACCAACACAGAAGGCAACCATCACCGCCGGTTTTTAAACCTGTTGTTTTTTAAACTAAAACCGACAATGTTGTCTAGATGCTCCTCACAGGCCAAGAGTGCTCCCGCTGACCACCACAGCAGGAGCACTGCTCCCACCTACCCTGATAGCTTTAGTTTAAAAACAAAAAAGTACCATGACCGCTAGCCCCTATAAAATGGCCCTTGGCCGGGAGCAGCCTCTCAACAGCCAAGTCTTGCCACCTTCTTGCTGCTTATTTCTCACTTCATTCTCTCTAGCTAGTATACACATCTATGACCTCTCTATGGCAAAAAGCCCTCCACAAACAAATTTCAATAAGCATGGTCATCTACAAGGATGGTGCACACAAAAGGTACTAGAAGAATGTTTCTGAAGATAGAGCAACGCCGAAGCTTGGGGACGCCGCGAGGTTGACAGAGTCATCCTATTCGGTGTGCTCTGGACTATCTGACCAGAGCGGCATGGATTCATCGCTGCTCGGCAACCGTCCCATCTGCTCTGGACTGTCAGTCCGAAGAGGCATGGGTTCAATAGTGCTCAACAACCTCTCCACTTGTCTCCCAAAGGCGCATCTCATCAACCATCTTTGGCATTCTCTGGCAGCTATTTGACCCTACCTTGGTGCTAGAAGAATGCTTCTAAGGTGGTTATATTATAATATGATTGTACACTTCGATTGTAACATTAACCTATACGAAAATAGGTTTTTGTTATTGTATATTTAATTTTAGTGTCATGTCTTTGTTATCATATATGTAACTTAGGTATCATGTGACTAGGTAGCCACACACGCTAATTAATTGAGAGTCTATTAGCTTACTTGGTGTCTCCAGTAGGAGGTTCAGCCGACCGAGCAGCCAGATGGTTCAGGTAGCAGCAAGGCCAGAACCAAGCAAGGCGTGTCACAACTTCCTACTGGTAGGAATACACACTGACACATCACTGAGTTTGACCAAGTCGGTGAGCCGCTTGCACCTAAAAAAGCTATGGCCAAATACAAGACTGTCATCGGGGCACTTGTAATGGACTACATCCCGATTAAGTACAGGAAGTGGATTGGGAAAGATGATGACCCATGGAGGGTTCCTAAAAGTGAGAAGGATGACATATGAGAGAATTAGATCCCACAATATTTCACTTTCCCATAGGACTATGACAAGGAGCAAGTCAAGAAAAAAGCAAAAGAAATCATGGGGACATGCTTCAAGACTTTTAAGGGGACATTGCATAAGAAATTTATCCTCGAGGATAAAGAGCCAAATTGGGATGGTGGAGAGTACACCAAGCAGAAGTAATGTACCCATATATGAAATTATGCAATTGATACGAAATTTTTGGACATTATTTGAGCATTAAATAAAGATCACAGGAATACTATTTTTTCCGTAAGTAATGACCTTTATTGCAGCATGCATGCAATGCATTTATTGTTGCATGCATGCATGCATTGAAGTACGTGATGTCAAACACATTACTATCGGTTTTCATACAAAATCGACAGTGATAGGGCTGCATCACTGTCGGTTTATTACACAACAGGCAGCGATGGACACCATTAGTGTCAGTTTTGTTTTAAAACTGGCAGTAATGTGTCTGCCCCCCTATAAAAAGGAACCAGGAACATACACACGTACGCACCCTCACTTCACTCTCATTTCTTAGTTTCATGTACTCTCACTTCTCACTCTTTTCACTCTACGTGGTCATGGCACCAAGATATTTCATTGCAGGTATATATATGTTCTCTCTCACATTGTAGCTATGTATATATGCATCGTTGATCTATATTTATTTAGTTTGTGGCATTTTACTTGGCATATTTTATATAATGCAATATATATTTTTCTATTCATATTTGTTGGCACAAAAATGTGTCGACACACGGCAAGCCGAAAGGATCTGCTTAATGGAGCTAGAGATCCATTTGGCTTCAACGCAGGGGTAACCGATCCTACGAATTTCTCCCGAGACGTGCTAGTCAATTTGACCCTGCAATTGACAAGAAGAGAAAGTTTTTCAATAATTTAAGGTGGAACATGCCGGTCTTTGCCCAGACAGTTCCAAGTGTACCACTTTGGGAGCAGCCAGATGGGAAAATCGACTAAATAGCCGATACGCACAGAAATCGGCTGTTACGGACAGTAAAACTTATGGAGCATGATTGGTTTTATGTTGATAAGTACAATGCCCACAGATGTAACAGAGATCATCAGCTAGGTGGATATTACCAGTTTGAATCGTTGAGCCAATGAATCTAATCAGGAAAAGATATGGCATGCAAACAAATCGACTGTCTAATACCAATGGATCTACAAACGCTCTGAATCTAGTCTATTACCATCAACAGTGAGGTTCACTAGATCGATGGCAGCTATGATAATAATAACAAACTAAAACCTTAGAATTCGTAGAACCATCTATACATCGACAGACTTTCCGAAAGATATGCTATACGTGAAGGCTCAGGCGAATCGGCTGAAATAGCCAATTCAGGTGAAAAAGCACTACAGCGTGTGAACAATAGACTATTCCACATGAACAAACCCACGGACTCATCAGACTTAACCTGCTATCTCTAACAGTGGGGTTCGACCGGATCGATGCAGCTGTGAAAAAGACAACGCATCAAACCCTTAAAGTACACAGATCTATTCACGCTTAACATAATCATGGACGTACACTGTAGGCGTTAATGCACAGGCGATTGGCTATTTAGCCGATGTAGACATAGCAAACAGCTAAGGTCATGCCTAATCAAGAACAAATTTACTAACTAGCCTCCTCCAATCTACAGTGCCATCAGTGGGGATCGACCGGATCGTTACAGCCATAATGGCAAACTTTAAACTAGATTTAACTAGCTAGCAAACCTCTTCAAGATTATACATGCGTTAACCCCGTACTATGCACGATCAAGATCGAAGTAGAACAGCCGATGAAACATAACCCATCGCTCAGAGTAAGAAACATCGTGTTGCAATAAAGAGAACGACGGACTAACAGGATATAAGGCTGATCTAAATTGATCTTGATTGGGCAGATTGATGTTGCTGCAAACTAATAATAATGAAAACATCAGTAAGATTGGTAACTTAATGAATCTATCCGAAGGACGCCACCCTTAGATAGAGCTGATAACTTGACCTTAATCTAGTTCGAGCTATGGAGGTCGACTGGATCGATGCAGCTGTACTTGAACTAGATAAGAGTCGATAACTAGCTTATACTAGAGTTCGCAATGGAGGTCGACCAGATCGATGCAGCCGTACAAACCAAAGTATAAGCCATGATGGTACTTATAGACAAACTGGAGGTCGGCTAGACCGATGCAGCCCTGCTTGCTAAAGAACTCGCCGAGATCTACTCTACTCCTACTCCTAAGGGTTGGCCGGAGCTGAAAAAAGGTAAATTATGTTTGATTGATTGGATGTTCTTTACAATAGCTGGGGTCCAATATTTATACCCGGAGCCTAAACATGAATCCTACTCATGTATGACTCATTACAATCTTTGGTATAAAATAAAACATTCCTAATTTAAGATAACTTGGACCCTAATCTTTCCCTTTTTGTAGAGTCCGACATGTTTGCCCCTGACGCCAACCGTAGCTTTTGTCATTATCTGCTGGTGTCACCTGAAGAGAGCCAATTATAGTGCTGTATTTGAATCAACTGATATCAACTTTTATGCAATCGATTCCTTGATGACACGATCATGGGAGCTTTGAGTTCCCGTATTCCTCTTCCCAAATTTTGGTGTAAACACATGCCCCCCCAATTTTGGGATAAAAGTAATTTTAGTCCAAAATTTCCATGCCTTTGTCTCCGATAGGTCCGTAGTCACGGGTAGAGAATCCTAGCATGGGGTCTACTGTCTGTCATCATCTTTGCCAGCTTATGAGCCCATGCTTCAAAACTTTACGAGAGCATCATTGCTTCATGGGTGCTTGGATCCATCTTTCCAGGCCGACTATAAATGTCTATCTGACTTTGGCGAGAGCAACTCAACAACTTTAGTTATGTTTCTCCTCTGTTTGCTTCCTCGAGTGCCCCTAGCTCTACCAGACCCTCCATGGTCTAACTCCTTGCTATGAGGATCTTGAGTGGTTAGAAGAATTCTTGTGCATAGGGTGATTGTGTCGCTCATTTTAACGCCTTGTTGAGCAAGAGGATCAGCTAGTGTGGTTAGAAGAATTCTTGTGATATCACCTGAGTTTTCTCACCATGATCATAGAGCTATTCTAGTGTTTGCAAGGGCTAAAATGTGTGGACACCTTCCCCTTGTTCGCTTCATCAAATGCCTGTCGGGAAAACCATAGACTTCTTTCCCACGGTTTCCTAGCCACCGATAAATGGGCATCTCGTAATAGGTGGCTTTCTCTCCCATTGTTTCCTAGTCATCGAGAAATCGGTTGGGTATATGGGCATCTTTTAAGTAGGCAGCCTTTCCTCTTCCCTTGATGCAATTTTATCAATGGGCCGATATGACTTAGTCCATGATGACCTTAGGCCTTGTGGGGATTCAGACTCCCTTTAATCTAAAGAAACCTTAGATTGTCAATTAATGTAAACCCTTCATATCAATCTCACAATATTTTGTAATTACAGGAAGCGATAAGTCTAAATCTGTTATCTCTTCATGTTCCGTCCCCTAGATTTCTGGAGTGTCGATACGTTTCCATATCTGATTCTAATTCCATAACCCCGACAAAGCCTATCTCCTCACTTCCTGGGCTATATATACGGACCATGGTTGTGGATCGAAAAACAACATGCTTCATCCCAAACCTTCCGCATCTTTTGTGTGATTCTACTTTCTCATAGTTTTGAAGGTATGGAGAATGGGAAGAGGCCTGCTAAAGAGGTCTTCTATGGTTCTGCGTCACCACGCTGGTGTCTTCGTCACCAGGAGAGTGTAACTCGGGATGCTCCCATCATCCCAGATCATGGGGCCGACTCCGCTCAACTTCTGGGGTCGTCCTCATCAACAGTTCACCGCCTGCTCCCCTGCTACTCGAGGAGGCGGATCAACAACGATGATCTGCTTGCCTCCATTGATCGTGCTGGCTAGAAGCTTGCTGACTACCGCTCCATCGCAGAATCGACTCTGGCCATGGCTCGTTGCTGATTAGCCTCCAAGGCCGACCCTGTGGAGGATAGGTTGGCCAAGGCTAAGGCCAGAATCATGGGTGAGATGCCTACCACAACTTTCTATCTATACTTAATTTTATCTTCAAGATCTTGATCATCCCTCCCTTGAATCTTTTAGATCTATCGGCTCAGCTAGAAAGCCTCCAATCAGCTGCGGAGTACTCGGTAGGATTCGTTAATGCCAAAGGCACCGTTCCGGTGGTTCGCTTGCACAACATCCCGAACTGTGTTAGAGAGGTCGCTTTTCATGGCGTTCGTCATGGTGCTGCCATGGCGTTGGCTGCTGCGCAAGCCCATTCTGGCCACGAGCTTCGGCTTCTTCCCCATGGGTTTCTAGCCTTGGGGATCATGAGCGCCTGGTTGAGGATTTCTTCGACGCCGCCAACTCTGTAGCCCTTACTTCCAAGGCCGATGACATAGTAAACAAAGTGTTTTCTGGCCTATAGCTTGTAATAGGTGACACTAGCAAACAATTTCTTCATCTTAAGTGGTTTCTCTTTTGCTTTGTACTTCATGTTCCATGCATCAATTTATCCATGTTTGCTTTGCTCTTATAGGCGATACATATCATACCGGCTTTTCCCCTTTGGGTTTATTTTTGAACTAGAGGTGACACCCTTCTGGTATCGGCTATTAGAACCGATGATCGAACAAATTGGCTGTCAAGTATTAATCCAAACGCTAGGATAATATTTCTTTAGATATTTTCCATTGATTGCTCTGTCAAATTCTTCTTCTCCTCCTAGTGTTTCCAAAATATAAGCATTGCTAGGCGCACAATGTTTAATCCGATAAGGTCCTTCCCAATTAGGCGACCATTTGCCGAACTTGCTGTCCTTTGACCCGATCGGCAATTTTACTTTCCAGACTAAGTCTCCTTCAGAAAATTATTTGCCCTTGACCTTTTTATTGTAATACTTTGCAATCCTTAGTTTATTGGCTTCAATATTCTCAAGAGCATGCAATGATGGCAACTCAAGTCTTCTAAGTCGTCTATCGTAAGATTCTTGTAGACTTTGGCTGACAAATCATTTTGCAATGTGACACGCCTCGATCCAGTTTGAATCTCCCAAGGAAGGACGACATTATGACCATACACAAGTTCTTAAGGTGACATTTTGATCGATCCATGACAGGCCATCCTATATGCCCATAGTGCCTCATTAAGCGTTGAATGCCACTTTCTTGGCTGCTCCTCAATCTTTTTCTTGATCAGCTTAATCATAATCTGATTGGACGCCTCTGCCTAGCCATTAGCCTAAGCATAGTAAGGAGAAGAATTTAACAACTTAATTCCCATGCTGGCAGCAAAATCTCCAAACTCTTCTGATATGAACATTGTCCCTTGATCGATAGTGATAGTCTGAGGAATCCCAAAACAACACACAATATGCTCCTTGATAAAATCAACCATGTTCTTTGAGGTTACCGTCTTCAAAGGAATTGCCTCAACCCACTTAGTAAAGTAATCTATTGCTACCAATATGAACTTATGTCCTTTACTTAAAGGTGGAAAAATCTGACCAATTAAATTAATTCCCCAACCTCGAAACGACCATAGATTGATTATTGGATTCATAGCCGATGCGGACGATTTCTGAATATTACCAAAATGTTGACAATTCTGACACCCCTTATAATATTCAAAACAATCTTCTAGTATTGTTGGCCAGAAATATCCAGTTCTGCAAATAATCCACTTCATCTTATAAGCTGATTGATGAGCTCCACATATTCCTTCATGCACTTCACCCATTAACACTTTAGCCTCTTCTTGATTCAAGCATTTAAGCAGCACCCCATCGACTGTTTTGTAATATAGCTGATCATCTATTAAAACATACTTAGTTGATTTATACCTTAGCTTCCTGGTAACCTTCTGTGATGGATTCCTAAGGTAATCGGCTATTTCAACTCTCCAATCATTATTCAAGGTCTCGCTACTTAAGATCTCTTGAAACACTCGATAACCTGATGCACTCTGAGCCAAGCGATTAGCCTCTTGATTCTATGCTCTCAGGATATGTTGAAGAGAGGCATGAGGAAATTCCTTGAGCAACCTTTGGCACTCATCATAATATCCCCTCAAAGCATCTTCTTTGCACTCATATAGCCCAACCAACTGATTAATAATCAACTATGAATCTCCAAATACCTCAATTGCTTTGGCATTTACTTCATGAAGAAGTTGAAGCACCTTAAGAATAGCTTCATATTCTGCCTGGTTGTTGGTAATCATTGGCTCAGTTGGAAATAATAACAATACCAATGCCACCACCTTGCTTGCATGATGACCCATCAAAGAACAACGTCCAGGGTACCGGCTCCACATAGCCAACACTTGGCTTATGATGCTGGGTGACAAAATCGGCTATTACTTGTCCTTTGACTGCTTTAGCCGATTCGTACCTCAAGTCAAATTCTGACAATGCAAGAATCCACTTTCCCATTCTTCCATTTAATATTGGGATTGATAGCATGTCCTTGATCACATCAGTCTTGGAGACAACTGTACACTCAGCCGACAACAAGTAATGTCATAACTTAGTGCAAGAGAAATATAAGCATAAGCATAACTTCTCGACAGGACAATATCTTGTCTCTAGATCTAGAAGCCTCCTACTGGGATAGAAAACAACTCGCTCTTTCCCTTCGAACTCTTGCATCAGGGCCGATCCAATCGTTTGGTCATCAGCCAATACGTATAACTTAAAAGGCTTGCCTTGCTGAGGAGGGACCAGCACGGGTGGACATTTCATGTATTCTTTTATCTCCTCAAACGCTTTTTGTTGTACGTCACCCCATCAAAATTCTTGATCATTTTTCAAATTCAACAAGGGAGAAAATGACAAAACTTTCTTCTACAAATTCGAAATAAACCTCCTGATAAAATTAATCTTACCAAGCAAAGATTGTAACTCTATTTTAGTAGTCAGGGGCACTGCCTCATCAATTGCTTTCATGCTTTTTTGACCAATTTCGATTCCTCTCTCGTGGACCATGAAACCCAAGAATTGTTCAGCTGATACTCCAAAGGCACACTTATTAGGATTCATCTTTAGACCATGTTTTCTTATGCACTCCATAGTCTCCCGCAAATCAGCTAGATGTTCTTTGTACCCTCTGAATTTTACCATCACATCGTCAATGTAAATTTCAACGATCCTGCTGATCAACTTATAAAAAATATAATTCATTGCCCTCTGATAAGTTGCACCGGCATTTTTCAAATCAAAGGTCATCACAACACATTCAAATAAACCAATTGCGCCAGGGCATCTAAAAGTTGTTTTTGCTATGTCTTCCTCAACCATAAAAATTTGGTTATACCCTACATTGCCATCCATCAAGCTAACAACCTTGTGCCCCATTGCTGCATCTACCAACATATTAGCTATCAGCATCGGATAACCATCCATGGGTGTAGCTTTGTTTAGGTCTCTAAAATCGATGCAAACTCTTAACTTTCCATTCTTCTTATACACAGGAACAACATTCGATATCCACTCTGTATCTAGGTTTGATTGACAACCGATGTTCAACAATCAATCGGTCTAGACCAGGCATCTCATAGTATTCCCAAGCAAAACAGTCTTTAAATTCCTTTAATAAATCAACTAACTCTTGCTTATACTCAGGATCCAACTTGGCACTTACATACGTCGGCCTAGGTCTATCTCTAGAACTAATATCTACCTCTTCTAATTCATCGGCCGGCGTGAAGCCATGTCCTAGTTTGCCATCTGTACCATCTGTTGGATTATCCATTAAAACAAATTCTCAAAGCCGACTGCTTGGATTGGCTGTTGGCTTTCATTATTGATTCTAATGAAGCCTCCTTCCCATAATTTGCCAGCAAAACACTCAAAGTCTTCTAGATCCCAAAATACTGGATTGGCTGTTGTGATACTCACAGATTCATCAGCGCGAACCAGCTCGACATCATCTCCATGCCATTGAATCAAACATTGATGCATGGTTGACGGCACACAATAGTTTGCATGAATCCAATCACAACCGAGGAGTAGACTGTATGAACCTTTTCCATCAATGATGAAGAATGTGGTTAGCAAAGTCTTAATTCCGATTGTCAGTTCGACGTTCATTGCCTCCGGGTCTTAGACGCATTACCCCCAAAATCCTTAAGCATCATGTCGGTCTCAATCAAATCTCCTGGTCCCTTGCCAAGTTTACAAAAAGTTAAGATTGATAGAAGCACCTCCATCCACCAACATCTTGTTCATCGGCTTCCCATAGACAAAACCCTTTACATATAAAGCCTTCAAGTGCCGATGCTTGACTGGCTTATCGAATATTGCCTGCCGTATAACTGTCAACTTGGCAACTATTTCCTCATACTCCAATTCATCAAAATATGAATAAACTTCTTGATCTGCTGGAGCCCTGAATTCTGATGGCATAAGAAAAATCATTTGAATATTAGCCGATGGTTGCCCTCTATCGATTGTTCGCTTAGCACACCACACTTGAGGCCTACCAGATGCTTGAGCCTATTCTAGTTCTCTGTTTCTTAGCCGTTGCACTCTTCTTTTTTGGCTTCTTGTCAGACCTCCTGGACACCATTGGCCTTCCTGCCAAACATATTCTTCCTCATTACTTTCTTCTTCATAATCAGCCCAGTTTTGATCAACAACTGGCTTTCCTAGCCGATCATGAACACTTCTATTTTTTAAGCGCCAATCCACGTCATTATGATGATACTCATCTTGAGCATGGATAGACCAATGGTTGGCTTGAGATTGCCTAAACTCCCAATATTGTTCGCTGCATTCTGAACAATTATTTCTAGTAAGCAATTTCAAACCTTCGTTCCAGTAATGTCTAAAGAAAGGACAATTCCAATGTGATTCAACTTGCTTTCTTTCATGCCTCTCTTTGTCCCATTGACGCTAGTATTCTTGCTCTTCTAACCAACGCTAATAATCCTTTTCCTTCTGCCACTGTCATTTGTTCAACAAAATTCAAGATGTAACACATGGCCTTGTCGCCCCATCCTTCGACGTTTCTCCCTGCTCATATTGGCCATTTTTGGTCTCTCAGAATCTTTGAAGAAACTCGATGCCCAATTCATTAGTTCTCTGCCTTGTGGTCATCATATCGGTAATCTTCTTTTCTCCTGTCCTAGTGTAAAAATATGTATGAAACTTCTTCTCTAGGTCAGCCCAATTGGCAATGGAGTTAACTGGCAGTGATAAAAACCAAGTGAAGGCTGGCCCTGACAGAGACAAGGAGAAGAAACAAACTTGATGGGCCTCTTCAATGGATGCTTCGCCCAACTATGTAAGATACCGACAGACATGTTCTATTGTGCTTGTGCTATCATGGCTAGTGAACTTAGCAAATTCTGGGAGCCTATAATTTGCAGGAAGAGCGTCCAAATCATACTATTCTGGATATGGGCGTTTGTACGAGAAGGTCTGCCCTTTTGGCTTCAAACTGAACTGATTCTTCATCATCTCGATCACTCTAAGTAACAACTCATTAACATTTGAATTTGAATCTCTCTGTGATTGCTGACCCATCCGTGGATTAAAATTTTGAGTATCTTGATATCCCGGCTTTGGAATCATGTGAAGGGTGTTGTAATCTGTGCCATAATTGTAATACCCCAGGTGTTTGTCACCAATTAAGCAGTGGGTTTGAACTCAAACATGACATATTAATGATGATCAGGGGCTCTAGTTCAAGTCTTGCAAGAGGTGACAAGGTGTTAACTTCAACTCACTAAGAGTGAGGCCCAACTCAACTATTTGGAAGACCATGAGCAAAGCTAGTTTGATGGTGATTGCCCTTTTCGGGCATGGGATTGAGTAATGTTAAACATGCTTATTCCATGTGCCTCACATCCTCTACCATCTATATGGGTCACTGGAAAAGTTTCATGAAGTTTGGAATCAAGAAGTCACATGAAATAATAAGTTAAAATCTTTCTTGGATTGCTTTATGAAGTGAATAATGAGAACATGCAATGACAAACAAACATTGTAACCTTGCTCAAACAACTCTACTTACACTCATGAACAAAAGTTATGAAGGGTTCATGTTGAGAAAGTGGCCAGAAAATGCTCCAATAGATCAAAAAAGGGTAATTTAAGCTTTATCGTGATGCTACTTTGACTTGGTTTGAACTATGGATTACCGTGCTTGCATGGAGTTGCACCTTAAATAAAAGTTGAAGTTTGAGTGGTGTAGAACAAACTTTGTTTTTGAATCAGGAGCTAGTTTAGTCTCTAAATTAGTCTAACATGGCCTCCAAAAGTGAATGTATTGCTGTTTCTGGAGCTCAAAATTTGGCTAAGCCCCTAATGGACTGAAACTGAGTTTTTAGTTTTCGTGTACCCCGCTTTGGAGCCTTGTATCTCTCCCACCAGGCCGAATTAAACTTTGACACTTTAATAAAAGTTGGAGATCTCGCGTAACTCTACAACATTGGTTACTACTCTTGTGCCAAAACTGAACATATTTGGAGTTAAGAAGGGACGAAGATTGAGTGTCAGCTTGTATTTTTGAGGTGGTTTTTGATCCGGTTATTCTGTTTGGAATAGGACGTGGCCGACCGACTTTGGGTGTCGGGCGCCGCATGGCCTCCATGCGCGCGCGCCGCTCGCTAGCTCGCCCTGCTCTTCTATTTGAGGACCGGCGCTGCGTCTCTCTCCCTCCCACTCGCTTGCCTCCCTCTCTCGCTCCTCCTCGCTCTACCTCGCTCCACTCTGCGCCTGAGCGTGCGCCTGCCATGGCCGAGGCGTGCTGAGCTCACCGTCGCCGCCGTTCCCTGGCCTCCGACCCCTCGTGACCCACCGCGTGAACCACCACCTCCGCCTCTTCCTCCTCTACGACCAGCGCACCTCGGCTGAGCTGGAAACCACCGGAGCAGCCCGGCCGTCGGAGCCGCTGCCATTGCCACCGCTTGCTACAGTGGCCACGCCACCACAGGTCACCATGGGCCATGCTAAAGCCATGCAGCGGTGCGCACGGGCCCACGTGTGCTGCGCCGCCACTCCTCGTCGCCGTCTGGCCGTCAACCGGCCCTCACCGCCGTCCTCCCCTGCTCCCTGTGTGTTGAAGAAGACGAAGGACGTCGCACTCAAATAAGGGAAAGAAGAGGGGTCTAAGTGCGAAGCCATGACTAAGTTAAATAGTGCCAGAAAGGATCTTTTCGTTCTATTTTAATTTGTTAACATTCCAGAGTCCCCGATGTAAGATTTACATTCCTTTTATTTGATTTTTGCAGATTTTGGATGATCAACTTTGAAAATTCCTAGTAATTAGTAGCAAAATCGTAAAATAGTAAATGAGGACTTTTTGGAATCCTTGTGAAATTATATATGCAGTATATCTATAATATAGCATGTTTTAGTTTAAATATTTTGATGTAAAAATAGGTTTAGGCAGTTAGGTTTGTAATACTAGTTATGTCTTGTCTTTTTCATAACTTCACTTCTAGAGCTCAAATAAATGTGAACTTTTTATGGAGTGCTACTCAGGTGATGTTTGTTGTCTGGTAAAAATTTCAGGATTTTAGTCTTGATAGTTTAAGAGCTATAAAAATAACAAATGCCCTATGTTGCTTTGCTCCTATTCTAAATAGGCCTGCATGTTTGAATTAATTGGCTCAGTTAACTTATGAATCATGACTTGATGAAAATACATGAGTTGTAGTAATTTTCTTAATATTTTCAAAAAGCTAAATAGCATAATTTTTTGTTAAGTAGATTTTTAGTTATTGTTACTTAAATTTCTGTGGTTATTTTTGCCCAAACCCAGACAGGGTTGCTTGGTTGGTATTGTGGGGCCTTTTTAATAGTAGAATTAGCTCTAGTTATTTATAATAAAGTTTTTTATAATTTGCTAATATTTCCAAAAAGTCTAGAACCACATTTATTGGACATGTATAACTCTAGTTATAGCTGTTGAAAGTGACATGTCAGATTATGTCCATGTTTTGGATAGAGAGCATTCATTGGATTAATTGACCTTGTTATCTGTAGAATAATCTTATGATGAGAATAAAAAAGTTGTTGGTAACTTCCTAAGATTTTGAAAAAGTTGTGGTTCATGATTATTGGAGGTCTAGAACTTCAATTATGCTTATCTGAAGTTCCTATCAGTTTTCTATGCCACTGTTGTTGGGTTGCATTTGCAGTTTCGCTTGTGTCATTAGTTTCGTGGTGTAAATGATGTTTTCTGTGGTTGTAGTGAATACCAAAGTTATAGATAATTTCATAATCTAGCTTGTGATAATGTTTTAGGACCATGGGCCTGATAATTTAGGAGCTATAGGTTTTTCAATTTCAGTGTCAGATTTTGCATGCTCTCTGTACAGATCTAAATTATTGTGTTGTTTGACTTAGCTATGCTTTGAATCATGTCTTGGAGATAATATAATAAGTATAGTGATTTTCATGGTCTTTCCAAATTGTTAAATATCACACCTTTCGATGGTGTAAATCTCCAGTTATAACCTTGTGAAGTTGCATGGCAGAATATGTCCAAGTCTGGACAGAGGTGCTCAATTGTGCTTGATTGACCTTGTTAATTGTGGAATCACCTTGTGATGATAATAAACATGTTTTAGATAATTTAATAAGATTTCTGGAAGCTCAAGGTTCATGCTTGTTTGATATCCATAACTCTAGTTATGCATGGTTGAAATTACTACTACTTTTCTATCCTAGTTCTGTGCAGATTTGAAACATGTGCATGTTTGACCTGGTTATCTTTGGATTAAGCTTTTGGTGATAATAACAATATTGTAGGCAATTTCATTATCTTTCCATAAAGTCTAGGATCACCTTCTTTGGATGTCTGGATCTCCAGTTATGGATAAAACAAGTGACTACTGTGCTGCTGTCCAGTTTTCTATGCATGTGCTAGGTGATTGCTTTAGCTTGCTCTTGTTTTGGCTAAACATGTTGGTTAGTGCTTGATCAATTCAAGGGTGCAATATCTGAACTTAAGTTCACTTGTTTGCCATGCCTAATATGCTTGCTATCCCTCTTATAATAGGTTGTGTGATGTTTAGTTAAATAACTCTAGGTGCCTATGTCTTGTATGATCTTATGATTACCTCGAATGCTATTATGTGATGCATCTCATATTACCATTCTTCATGTTCATGCACTTGCATATTGCATCTTATCTAGGTACGCTAGATGAACCACGTGAAGGTCAGGAGGTTGGAGCCGAACCCAAAGACGGTGTATGGTGGACCTATCCCAAAGATGGAAGGACCCCTGGAGTACATGCCTGAACAGGAGATGCTCACCAAGCGAGTGTCGTCTAACAAACACTAACCTAGTGTTGGATCACAGGCAAGCCCCAAAGCATTCTAGGTCTCCCAGTGTTTTACAAAATACTACTTGAGTCCTTTATGTTTGATGCATTAGGTTATAAGAGTTGATTGAAAACACTTGATACCTGGAACTACCTTGTCTAGATACATATACCTTTAACCCTATGTAGGTCCAGGATCGAATATCTACTTAGCCATGCTTGGACTGTTAGAAGTCGGGTGATTTCCTGTCACCAATGAGATATAGGTGGATACCGAAGCACGGTTGGCTATATTTGCTATCGGGGAAAAGAACCATGGGGTAATGTAAATGGAGACCGGGCAGGATGTCGATAGAGAAGCAACAAGACATGGAGGTCTTGGGTGTGGATCTATCCCTGTCTATGTCGATTAAGGACCATAACTTTGTTGGCACTTTTGACAAGATTGAACGCATGCCTATCACTTAGCTGGTTAGATAACTCATTCTGACCGCAAAGCCGAGTAGCTCAACTCAGGCTAGGCCTCGTTCTATTGTGCGCCCTCTACGGGGAGCGGATCAATAGACCATGGGCAAGCATGACCTGAGCAACCTGGTCCAGGACAGTGGGCAGGCATGGCTTGAGCGACCTTGCTACCGTTAGTCCCTGATTGTGCGGCGCTGTATGAACCCGTGAAATGTGTACCTGAGTTGTACCAAAGGTGACCCAACGCGACCCCGACGGGGGAAGTGTGGGTTTGTGTTAGGAATAAATTCCCAGCTGGTTGAAATCGATTTGAATCGCCGTGTCTCCCGGATAGTGAGAAACTTGGCTAGCCCCAACATCGTAGTAATTGTATTATGCAATATGATGGTTCGGATAAACATGGAATTACTACACCGGCTTTGGTTACTATTGTATCCTATTAAATGATATACCACATGTTTGGCACAGGTTAGTTGCTAATCTAGAGATAAATAGCTATAATTAACTTGATGACCAAAGAATAATGGTACAACTAAATTAGGCGCATTTTATACAAAATGTTGTCAAGCTAGCTCCACTTATAAAGCCTTGCATAATCCTTGGTGTCACTTTATTTTTGGTTTATGACGGGTAAGTCTAGCTGAGTACATTCGAGTACTCAGGGTTTATCCCACCATGTTGCAGGTGAAGTTTTGGCCTGCTGAAGATGGTGGCTAACCGCTGGTGGGCTCGGTGACTCTATATTTATTTCTCATCTATATGCTTTTATCAAAGGATGTCACTTATGCTAGCAATGTATTTGGAACTTATATTAATGTAATCATTTGAAAGATATGTTGTTTTCACTAATCGGTTTTAAAACCCAAACTTGTACTATTATTTGTGAACCCATTTGTGATATTATTTCCGCTGCAACTCTGCGTATGTGATGTGTATTTGCGTAATCACGCGATCTTGGTTGTGATGTTGATTTACCGAGGTCCTTTGTGACCCTCGGTGGAGTACCGGGTTTATATAAGTGAAAGTATGCGCATGTCAACATGTTAGTGGGGACAACCGTACTTGATCTTACATAAATTGGGTGGTTCTGTCAAATAATGATACCCTTGTGGAATCTCTATCTGCTGGGTCCTTTGTTGGTTTGCTGCTTGAAGTCTCTGGTTATATATATTATGATCTATATCTCTATGAATCCTTTGAACTGATGGCGCTATTTTTTGAGTCAACGACGGTATCTGGACTGATGTGCCAAAATTGACCATTTGATTCTGAACTTGCCCCGTCGGCTGTTGCACATGCTGTTATGATGATCTAGGATTATACTGTATCTGATTAGTAGTAGCACCCTAAACTTGATCAGCTGAGCTCTGAACCACCTGGACATCATCATTACTAGCTGGTGTTGTTTCCTCATGGCTAGTACTGGCTTGGTTAGTCCCCTAAGTCGACGGATGTGGAATGTTGTAATAAGCTGGCCCAACCTAATCAATTGGAAACCCATGAAACACCTCTTTCATGGTGTTGTAGAATGTGTTTAAGAAAACTTCATTAAGATTCAACATGGCATCATGAACATGCTTGTTTATAGCTTCTACGAAGAAACGCCTATCTTCAGCTTCATCAGCATCTGTCTACCCATGCAACAAAACTCTTGGTAGTGGATATTTCTGAATAATTATATTGTCACGTGTCTTGGTGTAGGACAACAAACACTTATTCTGAAATTCTTCTATTGCTTTGCTAATGACATCTTTATCTCCATCAGGTAGGTCTTCATAAGGCACCATAAGGATGTTATTGTTGTTGTAAGCCGCCATGACGATTGTGGTGTCCCACCGGGCATGCCAAAACGTGTGTCGGCACGAAAATACATCAACACATGACAAGCCGGAAGGATCTGCTTGATGGAGCTAGAGATCTGCTTGGCTTCAACGCAGGGGTAACCGATCCTGCAAATTCCTCCTAAGACGTGCCAATCAATTTGACCCTGCAATTGACAAGGGGAGAAAGTTTATCAGCAATTTAAGGTGGAACATGACGGTTTTTGCCTAGACAGTTCCAAGTATGCCGTTTCGGGAGCAGCCAGACGGGAAAATCGACTAAATAGCCGATACGCACAGAAATTGGCTGTTACCGACAGTAAAGCTTATGGATCGTAATTGGTTTTATGTTGATAAGTACAATGCCCACAGACATAAATGAGATCATCATCTAGGTGGATATTACCAGTATGAATCGTTGAGCCGATGAATCTAATCAGGAAAAGATATGGCATGCAAACAAATCGATTGTCTAATACCAATGGATCTACAAACGCTCTGAATCTAGTCTGTTACCATCAACAGTGAGGTTCGACCGGATCGATGGCAGCTATGATAATAGTAACAAACTAAAACCTTAGAATCCGTAGAACCATCTATACATCGACAGGCTTTCCGAAAGACATGCTATACGTGAAGGCTCAAGGGAATCGGCTAAAATAGCTGATTCAGGTGAAAAAGCACTACAACGTGTGAACAATCGACTATTCCATATGAACAAATCCATGGACTCATCAGACTTAACCAGCTATCTCTAATAGTGGGGTTCGACCAGATCGATGCAGCCATGAAAAAGACAACGAATCAAACCTTTAAAGTACACAGATCTATTCACGCTTAACAGAATCATGGACACACACTATAGGCGTTAACACACAGGCGATCGACTATTTAGCCGATGCAGGCATAGCAAACCGCTAAGGTCACACCTAATCAAGAACAAATCTACTAACTAGCATCCTCCAATCTATAGTGCCATCAGTGGGGATCGACCGAATCGTTACAGCCATAATGGCGAACTATAAACTAGATTTAACTAGCCAGCAAACATCTTCAAGATTATACATGCCTTAACCGCGTACTATGCATGATCAAGATCAAAGTAGAACAGCCGATGAAACATAACCCGTCGCTCAGAGTAAGAAACATCGTGTTGTAATAAAGCGAATGACGGACTGACAGGATATAAGGCCGATCTAAATCGATCTTGACCGGGCAGATTGATGCTGCTGTAAACTAATAACAATGAAAACATCAGCAAGATTGGTAACTTAATGAATCTACCCGAAGGATGCCACCCTTAGATAGAGCCGATAACTTGACCTTAATCTAATTCTAGTAGTGGAGGTCGACCGGATCGATGCAGCCATACTTGAACTAGATAAGAGTCAATAACTAGCTTATACTAGAGTTCGCAGTGGAGGTCGACCGGATCGATGCAGCCATACAAACCAAAGTATAAGCCATGATGGTACTTACAGACAAACCAGAGGTCGGCCAGACCGATGCAGCCCTGTTTGCTGAAGAACTCACCGAGGTCTACTCTACTCCTACTCCTAAGGGTTGGCCAGAGCCGAAAAAAGGTAAATTGTGTTTGATTGATTGGATGTTCTTTACAATAGCCGGGGTCCAATATTTATACCCAGAGCCTAAACATGAATCCTACTCATGTACGACTCATTACAATCTTTGGTATAAAATAAAACATTCCTAATTTAAGATAACTTGGACCCTAATCTTTACCTTTTTGTAGAGTCCGACATGTTTTCCCCTGACGCCAACCGTAGCTTTTGTCATTATCTGCTGGCGTCACCTGAAGAGAGCCGATTCCAATGCTGTATTTGAATCCGCTGATATCAACTTTAATGCAATCGATTCCTTGATGACAAGATCTTGGGAGCTTCGAGTTCTTGTATTCCTCTTCCCAAATTTTGGTGTAAACAATATTTCTTGAATTTTATTAGGTACAATGCAATATATATATATTCTCCTCTTCCATATTCTAGCTATGTATATATATGCATCGATCTATATTTATTTAGTTTGCTACATTTTACTTGGCACATTTTATATAATGAAATTTATATTTATAGTCATATTTCTTGAAATTTTTAGCTGGAATGAACGGAGCCCCCCCACCATAAGAACCAGGTTTCCACCCTGGTGATGATCCAATCGATCCTGATGTGTCCATTCAAAACCACCCTATTCCAGCTATCGTATGAAATATTTTCTAACATCTTATTTTTGGATGCTAATTAATTAATAATTGTAGTTTAAATTTCGTAATAAGTGTTGTTTCATAATATGTATGGACTCATTCAAATAATATCATTATTGCATATGTCATAGACGGTAGCCCTGATTGAGTGGCTGCAAGCAGCACTTAGCTTGCTCATGGTGTCGGACATCGTTGAGAACACGACATCTGTTGCTGATGGTCAAACTTGGATGTGTGAACTAAGCTTCTACATCCCTTTGAGGCTACCATCAGGGCTTTAGGAATTTATCCAGTGGACGGGATCATGGATGCCTAGCAGGAAAAGCACCTAGTTCTCTGCCGAGTGCAACTATTTGGTGGCACTTCAACACGTTTGCTATCAGGTGCTCTATTTCTCGCACTTCAAGATAGATGCTTTGCGTACTGGTGATGTCCCTGTTCTGCAAGTAAGCGAATACTAGGTGAGCTACAACCAAATGGATGTGGTAAAGTTGATGTCACTGATACCTGAGACATGGTTGTTTATTGTATTGTTATTGTAATAATGATCTCTCATTTTTTGCCCACTTACAGGTGGTGCTCTATGACAGTACCTATACTGCATTAGGCTTGTCGGCCATTCTAGACCAAGGTACGGAGAGACTCGGGTATGATTGGGAGTACTATACTGGGAACCTCGGCCATCACACTACTGCAAGATGCCAGTTCTATATAAGATTTACTAACGGGGCCAATGGTCATTCAGTAGGTTACATTTATGGACGACCATGCCACCGGTCTTTTGTGGCACGAGAGAGTGCGATCGTACGGGCATTGGCCTTCATTGATAGCTGTGGTTACAGAATCCGTGACATCAATTACCATGCTTGGATACAAATGTATGGTGCTACGCATCCACCCCCGAATTAGTGTTTGTTTAGGTTTAATTTGCAAGGTTTAAGTTCAATTCGGCTTGTGTTTGTCATGTAATTCATGTGCAGTGGAACAAGAACTCTAAATTCTGGTGCCATATTGGTCTCAAACTTTTTTGAGGC
This sequence comes from Miscanthus lutarioriparius, assembly GCA_904845875.1. NCBI lineage: Eukaryota > Viridiplantae > Streptophyta > Magnoliopsida > Poales > Poaceae > Miscanthus > Miscanthus lutarioriparius. The sequence continues at coordinate 70,960,633 of CAJGYO010000008.1, forward strand.
TTACACGAGCCATGGGTGAATGAAACAAGTTTGGGATTTTTCTGTGATGGTTTGGTACTTTCTATGATTTAATTGAATTTCCGCGCAACGTCACCGATTAATTAGAGGTTCAACTGAGCCTACCCAAAATGATCTAAAATAGTGCGAAACTTTTTCACAGGGTTTTATGTGCCCCAGGGACCAATTTTTGGTCGAGGTGGATCCAAATTTCTAGTTTGCCCAACATGTAATTGGGCCTTTTTGTCCTATTTAGCACAAAGAAAAATATAATAATAAAGAAAATAATCAGAAAAACCTAAGATCTTGTGTGGGGTCATAATTTGGGGGTACATGCTTGCAAAAAAAATTCAAGCCATTTAGACATAGGTGCAATAGGAATATAAATGCGTGAATTTATTTAGTTTTAAAAAGGAAAAAATATATATAATCATCACTGTCGGTTTAAAAAAGTGATGACAACTGCCACTGTTGATTTTATTTTGAAAACCGACAATGATAGGTATATTTAAAAAAAATCATAAAAATTGTGCCCACCGTCGGGTTTGAGCATGGGTCTCGAGGTCCAGAGTCGTGTGCCTTAACCGCTGCTCTATGATAGTAGTTGCATTGGCCTTAGTTTTTTTGTTTTCTTTTATTTTGTTATAGTGTAGTTAGTTTACATTAAAAAATAAAACAAAATTAAAAAAATTTAGCCTGCCCGGGGTTCGAACCCGGGTCTCGAGCTACAGAGTGTAGTGCCTTAACCACTATGCTAGGATAGTAATTGCGTTAGGTTTAGTCTTTTCTTTTCCTTTATTTAGTTATAGTGTAGTTAATTTATATTCATAAGTAAAACAAAATTAAAAATTTTGACCCTCCTAGGGATCGAACCCGGGTCTCGGGCTCTAGAGTGTAGTGCCTTAACTGCTGCGCTAGGATAGTAATTGTGTTAGGTTTTGTTTTTTATTTTCTTTTATATAGTTATAATGTAGTTAGGTTATTAAAAATTAAAACAAAAAAATTTGGCCTGACTAGGCTATCCAGGGTTCGAACGTAGGTCTCGGGGTCAAGAGAGTGGTGCCTTAACCGTTGTGCTAGTTGTACGAGTTCAAAAGGAACTCAAAACTAAATCTACTTAACGGGTAGGTGGTACCGACACTACTGCACCTCATCACTGCCGGTTCAAGGCTAGCACCGGTAGTGATGAGCCCTCATCATTGTTGGTTTGGCTTGGCCACCGGTAGTGATGCACCACCACTATATAAACTGAGCGCGCGCTGGCGAATTATTTGACCTCTTTCGAACGCCCACGCTGCTCCCTTCCTCCATGGCGGTGAAGCACCGTGTAGCAGAACCATCCAATTTATAAGAGTACAAGTACAATAGCAGCCCGCAAGCAGTCGCACTGTCATACTTGAGCCCATATAAACCCGGTAGTCCATCGAGTACCATGAAGGGTCTCGATTCAACCAACATACAACAAGATCGTACATGATTCAACATACATGTCACATGTTACATAAAGTTCACAAATATAGTTCCATACATTAGAGTATGATTAAAAGTTATTACAAATGAAGTTTAGGTAAAATAGTAGCGGAAGCAAATAGAGTTTAAAACCAATGTCTCCATCATTGTTCAAATACGGTGCCAGCTCATGATTACATTTCCACAAAAGCAGAAGAGAGGGATTAACAAGAGATGCCTTTCCTAGTGCCCTACTCCTCATCCACGGTAGGACAGAAGCAGTTCTTACAGTAGCCCTGATACATCGTATTATCTGCAACAATGAAAAATAAACTCTGAGTACAAGAAGGTACTCAGCTAGACTTACACGTCATAAACCAAAATAAAGTGACTCCAAGGATCAGCAAGGCTTTATAAGTGGAGCTAGCTTGATAACATTTTGCATAAAAGCCACTAATTCAATTATACCTTTTATAAATCGGTCATCAAGTTAATTATAGCTATTCATCTCTAGATTAACAACTAACATGTGCCAAACATATGGTATATCATATAGTAGCATAACAATAATAACCATAGTCGGTGTAGTAATTCCATGTTCATCATAACCATCAGTCCATAATACACTTACTATGATGTTGGGACTAGCCAAGTTTCTCTCTGTCCGGTAGAGACGGCGATTCGAATCGATTTCAACCAGCTGGGAATTTATTTCTAACACAAACCCATGCAGACCAGATCAACGGTCACCTTGGGTCACCTTTGGTACAACTCAGGTCCACATTTCGTGGGTTCGATCAGCGTCGCACAATCAGGGACGACCAGCTGCTAGGACATTCAGGCCCAGCCTACCCTTGGGCTCATGTCTGGCTCTCCGCACATTCTTACTACCATCCAGAGTGTGCACTCTTACAGAATGGGGCTCGGTCTGAGTTGAGCTACTCGGCTTTGTAGTCAGAACGAGTTATCCGACCAGCTAAGTGAGAGGCATGCGTTCAATCTCGACAGAAGCGTCAACAATGGTATGGTCCTTAATTGGCATAGACGAAATCCATGAGCCAAGCTACGCATAAACTCCATCGACTTTTAGTTACATTACCCCATGGTTCTTTTCCACGATAGCAAATATAGCCAACCGTGCTCCGATATCCACATATATCTCGCAGGTGACAGGAAATCACCCAATTTCTACCGGTCTAAGCATGGCTAAGCATATATTTGATCCTGGACCTACACAGGGTTAAAGATATATTTATCTAGACAAGGTAGTTCTATGCATCAAGTGTTTCTAACACAAGGTAGATAAGTAAGTGATCTATAGCTTTGTTACTAACAAGTTTTACAGAAAAGACCATTATCATCATAAAATTATCATCAGAAGAGAAACTACACATGCAGTCATCTAGTTGAATTATAAAGCAATAATTAACAAGTTGCCTATAAACAAATACTTATAAGCCTCACTGCAAGTATCTATAGATTTTATGCATCACACACACCATAGAAAACATCATGGTTAAGCCTTACTAATTTATTTATGTTCATTTATTAATTTCCTTAGATAATAAGGTGATGTATAGAGTAAATATTTCCAGTGCTCAATAAATTCCGAGAAAATTACAGTAGGCTACACATGACCCTAGTAGTCTACTGTACAAATTTCATGCTATTTGGATAAGTATAGCCACCTCTACAAAAATGACAAGTTACATATGCTTATTTTAGCAAAATTAGTTTAGCATAGTGAAAAGTGTCAAACAACAGATTTAATATTTTTCTTACTTTTCTCCTACCATTATAATACTATGTAAAAATTTGTATAATCATATGTTATGTATTTTTACCCCATTTATTTTCACTAGAAACTAGCAATTAATTAAGATTAAATAGGAAGACCATATTTTGAGTACGCTTACTATAGGTTTAATATTTTTCCTAGCTATAGCATGTCAACACAAGACCAGAAAAATTGGAATCACAATTTTATCAACTTCCTAGCTCAAGTTATGCAATTTACAAGATAGAAACTATTTTAAAAGCACTTATCTTGTTGAATTTAATTCTCCTAGAAACATACCCTAAACAGTAGATTTCATATTTTTATCAGATAGTACACTTTAAGATGAATCCAACAAAATTTAGGTCACCCCATTTTAATACTCCTAGCTCAAGATATAATTTTTGCAATTGAGCAACAAAATCTATGAAATAAATAAAGAAAATCAAATTTACTCGGGCGCTATAGTTAGGTGCACCCGATCTATACACCCACGGTGGCTGATAACGGGGGCCCACAGGTCAACCTGGCCCCACGTGCCAGTGAGACTGAGGCAGAGGCGGCGGTTGATTGGCGAAAAGCTCACCGACGGCGAGGTCGCCGGCGGTAGCGTCACCCCCGACATGTTCCCCAACCCATTCCGCATCTACAGGTGCCCTTGGTTGGCTCAGAGGCTCACTAGAGCTAGCTCGACGGCTGCCATGGCGGGCGGCGGCGCTGTGCTTCGGCGGGCTCTTTGTCTTCGACGATGGCAAGCCAAGGCGAGCACCGTTGTGGCTTCAGGGATACCTAGTGAAGACCTAGGATTAGGTGAGGGCGATAGTGGAGCAGCGGTGAAGCTTGGCCGCGTGCATGGCATGGCGACGATAAGAGCACGGCAGTGAGCAGCCACGTTTCGGTGCTAGTGTGCCAGAGTTGGCTCGATGGCCAGTGGCATGAGCTAGACGTGACCCTAGGATAACCCTACCGAGACAAAAACGTGGGCGAGATTGCTCGGTAGAGCACAGCCACGACGAGCGCAAGCTCGGCGGTGCTTTGGTGATGGCCGCGGCGACGGCGACATGAACTGCGACCTAACCTGAGTTTGGATGGTGGCAAGGGTGAGTTGGCTAGGTAGAGTAGGGTGCGGTAGAGCTATGCGTGCGAGGAATTGAACAATGGAGTGGCGGTGGTGGCGTGTGAGCTTGGTGGAGCTCGGTAGCGATGATGGTGGCGCTACTGTTTCGCTCGGGTGTGGCGAGAGCGAGAGAGAGGCAGAGCGAGGCGAGTGAGAGCGAGTGAGGAGGCAGGGCGCGCGCTGTTGTTTTGCTGCCCGCCCTAGCCTGACGCGTGGGCCTGACGCCGGTGGACGACCTCCACGCAGCGGCCACAGCCTGACACCGGTCGGCCATGACGCATGTGCGTGGCGCCGGTTCAGACACCACTGAACCCGACTGATGAAGCAAGTTCAAGCGATCAAAGCTCCTAATCCATGGTGAGTTGGTGAAAACTTCATTAATACAAAGTGTAGAGCTACATGAGTACTACAACTTTGCTATAATGATCATGGCCTAATTTGAGCTAGTTTTCAAACTACAGTGCTCCAAAGTGGGGTACTCTGAAACTGTAAACTGGTATAGGACTTAGCAAAATTTTGTGTTACAAACAACATTAAGTTGAAACTTGTGAGCTCTATTTGACCATGTTAGGCACTAATTCAGCTCATGACCCTTAAATAAAGTTTGTTACTCATGACAAGAACTACAAGTTTTATTTAGGTCACACAGCCATGCAAGCTCTCTAAACTACTGTTCAACTTTAGTCAAACTAGCATCATGAAAATAGCATTTCAAAGTAAACCAACACTTAGAAGCAAATTTGGTCTATGTCATGAATATAAACATTGTTCTAATTATCATTCTAGATGTGTCTAAGGTATTTTGGTGACCTCACAACCATCTCATACATTGGTCATATATGATTAGAAGCATATGCATATATATAATCAACATCACATGTGTTGATGTATAAAGAATGAAATGAAATTTCATATGCTCATGCTCGTGAATGAATGGATGATGCTTGTGCTCATGAAATGCAAATGCCAAATGAAATGCTTAACACTAGGGTGTTACAGCCCCTCCCCTTATAGAAATCTCGTTCTGAGATTTGCAAGACCTACCATTCTTCATAAAAAGCGGGATAGACTTCACGCAAATAATCCTAATGTTCCTAAGTAGACACCACCTTGTAGAATTTAATGACTTTGCTCCGAGTTACTCTTTCCATTTCTTCTAGCTCTTGGATTGGTTTCTCTTCATAGGTCAAATCCGATTGGAGCTTAATGTTGGTGGGTGCAATAGCTTCGTCCGGTATGCGAAGACATCTTTTAACTGAGAAACATGGAAGACATTGAATATAGCACTCATCTCTGGGGGAAATTGTTACTTGTAGGTGACATTTCCCTTTTGCTCAATAATCTGGTATGGGCCTACATATCTAGCGCAAGTTTCCTTCTTACTCCAAATCTCTGCACACCTTTCATGGATGAAACTTTTAAGTACACATAGTCTCCCACTTCAAAGGTTATTGGTCTTCTTCTCTTATCAACATAATTCTTTTGCCTAGACTGAGCTGCTTTCATATGCTGTTGGATAATACGTACTTCCTCTTCAGCTTTGGTGACAAAGTCAATGCCATAATATCTTCTTTCTCTGGGTTCAATCCAATTCAATGGAGTTCTACATTTCTGGCCGTACAAGGCTTCAAAAGGAGCCATCGTGAGGCTCTCTTGATAACTGTTGTTATAAGAGAACCCGGCTAAAGGTAGCCATTTTTTCCATGAACCCTTGGAAGATATAACATAAGCTCTCAACATATCTTCCAAGATCTAGTTCACTCGCTCGGTTTGTCCAAAAGTTTGTGGATGGTATGTTGAACTTCTGATTAGTTTAGTTCCCAAGGCCTGGTGCAGGTGTTCCCAGAAGCGAGCTATAAACTGTGGTCGCTGATCTGAGATTATGGTCCTTGGTACTCCATGTAGTCTCATGATCTGAGAAACATATAGCTCAACGTACTTCCTAGCTAGATACCTTGTGTTAACTGGTACAAAATGTGCTGACTTGGTGAGGCGATCAATAATGGCCCATATGGAATCGTGACCTTTGTTGTGTCTGCGGGAGGCCTGTAATAAAGTCCATACTTATTTCTTCTCATTTCCAGCCTGGAATAGGCAATGGCTAAAGTAATCCAGTAGATTTCAAATGAATGGCCTTGACTCTACTGCAATTATCACACTTGGAGACATAGGCGGCGATCTCTTTCTTCATCTTGGTCCACCAAAAACAGGTTTCAAATCTTGATACATTTTGCAACTACCCGGATGGATAGACAATTTGGATGAATGAGCTTCATCTAAAATTTGATTTCTACGTTCTCGGTCTTTCGGTACCACAAGCCAGTCCTCAAACCATAGCACACCTCTTTCATCCAACCTAAAATGCTTGGTTTCCTATTCTTTCATCTTTCGCTTGATGTGGAACACACCCACATCTGTCTTCTGTAGTTCTATGATTTTGCTCTCAACTGAGCAACTGACAGTGATATTGTGCAGCACAACAGGATGTACCAAATTAAATCCATCTTCCAACAAGGCTTCTAAGGTGTTACAATAAGATTTCTGACTAAGTGCATCTGCTACAACATTAGCTTTTCCTGGATGGTAGTGCACTTCCAAATTATAGTCCTTGATTAGCTCTAACCACCTACGTTATCTCATGTTCAACTCAGGGTGAGTGAAGATGTATTTGAGACTTTTGTGGTTAGAGTATATGTGACATATGTTTCCCAATAAATAATGTCTCCATATCATCAAGGCGTGAACAACTGCTGTGAGCTCTAAATCATGTGTAGGATAATTGACTTCATGCTTTCGCAATTGTTGGGAAGCGTAGGCAATAACTCTTCCTTCTTGTGGGGGGTACGACCTCGGATACCCACGGTAGACCACATGGGCTATGCCTCCAGGGGCGGCCTAGCCCACAAGACGAAGCCTTGCAGGGCACGACACTGCTCGACGCCTCTCGCAAGACACTGGGAAGATATCCTGAAGATACTATCGGCACAGAATTTTTGTCCCGTGCCGAGGACACATGCAGCAAGCCAAAAGGGTCTGCTCGATGGAGCTGTAGATCTGCCTAGCTTTAGCGCAGGGGTGGTCAATCCTGCGCACTCCTCCTGAGACATGCCAATCAATTTGACCCTGCAATTGACAAGGAGAGAAAGTTCATCAGTAATTAAGGGCAGAACTTGCTAGTGTTGCCAGACAGTCCCGAATGTGCGGCTCTGAAAGCCGATATGAAAGAAGATCGACTAAATAGTCGATTTCAGCATATTCATGAGAATAAATCGGTTAAAGCTCATTGGGTTGTATAAGAAGAATCGGTTATCATTTAGGATAAATGTCGTTATTTGAACAAATATTAATCAATGAATAAGATGTCAACAATGATTGGTTTATGCCAAGCCAATGATTACAAGTAATTGAACCCCTTTTTATATAAAGAAACAATTCAACACCACTTAACCGTTTAATAAAGGTAAATCTAATGAACATGTTAGATCTCATCTATTGCTATGACCAGTGGGGCATGAGGCAGAATCATGCAGGTCATAGAAATAACAACAGACTCAATGACCCTAACTCATTACTAATATCAGTGGGGCATGAGGCAGAATTATGCATGCCGTAATACAATAATAAGATCATGGGGCTAACATATCTTTCAACCTATCTTTACTTCAACGGTCTCGTGATGCGAACTATTCGTGAAAACACTCAATATCGGCTAAACAGCTGATTCAGGCATAGCGCACAGTTAAAGTCATGCCTTAACAGGAATAGATCTATCCAATAATGATCCCCACTCCACGGTGCTAACAGTGGGGTGTGAGGCAGAATCACACAGGCCATGATAACAGGCCATGGAACGGTTCTCGCTAGCCAATAAATCTACTCAAGACGCAACATGCTTTAACCGCACGCTATGCACGATCAAGATTGACGTAAAATAGCCGATAAAACAAAACTCATCGTTTAATGTATAGATTAGATCAGTTTTAGATTAACAAACGATGGGCTAAACAAGATATAAGGCCGATCTAAATCAATCCCAATCGAGCAGAGTGATATTGCTGTAATTTAGATAAATAATGAAAGCAATAAGCAATATCAGTAACTTAATGAATCTACCAAAGACTGCTATTCTAAGGTAGAGCCGATAACTTGACCTTGATCTCGTTCATGCAGTGGGGGTCGACCGGATCGATGCAGCCATACTTGAACTAGGCAAGAATCGATAACTAACATACCAGAGTCGCAATAAAGGTCGACCGGATCGATGTAGCCGTACGAACAGAGGTATAAGCCATGACAGTACTTACAACAAGCAGTGGAGGTCGACCGGATCGATGCAGTCGTACTTGCTGAAGAGCTCGCCGAGATCTACTCTACTCCTACTCCTAAGGGGTGGCCAGAGCTGAAAAAGTAAATAACTTGTATATTGGATTGATTGTTGTCCTTTTACAATAGCCGGGGCTTGATATTTATACCCGGGACCTGCGCATGACTCCTGTCTAAGCACAACTCATCACAATTTTTGACCCTAAAGAAAACATTCCTAATTTAAGATAACTTGGACTCTAATCTTTCCCTTTTTTGTAGAATCCAACATGTTTCATCCTGGCGCCAAACGTAGCCTTTGTCGTTATCTGCTGGCGCTATCTGAAGAAAGCCGATTCCAGTTTTTGCATCCGAATCAGCTGGTTCCAATCTGCATGCAATTGATTCCTTGATGACATGATCCTAGAAGCTTTTGAGTCCCTGTGACTCTCTTTCCAAATTTTGGTGTAAACAGATACTATGAGATCTGTTAGGATACGTATGATCCCATGATTCCTGTAATCTGTTATTACTTTCCGGTTATCTCCTAGATCTAACCGACTTGTAACCCTGCCTCCTGGACTATATAAGGCGGGAAGGAACCCCCTCCAAACTCACGCAATATCATACGATAGCCAATACAATCCAACAGACCATAGGAGTAGGGTATTATGTCATACTAATGGCCTGAACCTGTCTAACTCATGTGTCTCTGTTGCCTTCTTGTTCTCGATTACACGCATCTCTACCGATCAATCTACCTTCATGGGATACCCCTCGGAGGACTGCCGACGATATTCTGTCGATAGTTGGCACGCCTGGTAGGGGTGTGCATGTTGTTTCTATATCGAACAAGATGGTACGTTCCGCTGGCTCTTCATCCCTCCCACAGCCCAGCCAGATCTTCACAGTCAGATCGATCTTGTGGATCATCAATGTTGACGGAGTTAGAATGCTCATCGAGCTGGTGCAAATCGATTCTGCGCCAATCACCCCAATACCTGTGACTGTAGATTTGATCTTAGAACTGCCTCCAAGGTTGCCTTCATCGACAACTCACTGCTCGCTTCCTCGCTACTAGAGGAGGCAAATCAATAATGATGATCTGATCGCATCCATCGATTAGGTTGGTCAGAAGCTCATCGATTGCCTCTCCATTGCCGAATCAACTCTGGACACTCTGGTTCAGCGCCAACCACCCTCCGATCCAAATCTATCGGAGGCTAGTTGGGAAACTCCAAGGGTTGCAGCTCTGCCCTTTGGGCTCACCAACATCGCCGCCACCTACCAAGATTCCCTAAGGGGCAAGTTGGCCGACTAGGTTGAAGATGTCCAACCTCCCACCGACCAGATCGCCGACCAGCCTCCACCGGCCGTCAACATGCTGCACGTCGGCCGACACCCCGGAGCATCCCTCCAAACCATCCTGGAGGTGAATCTAGACTCTGAGTCCTAGGGCTCCATGGAGACCATCGCCGAGACCACCACCGAGCAACTTCCTCTCCCTCCTTTCTGTGGGGGCACAATCTTCAACGTCAGCGTTGATAGCCCCCCGCGGGAAGGGGAAACTAAGGAGGACCACGCCGCCCATGTCAATAGGAACATCAATCGTTCTCAATGCTGAGCAAACGAGGCTGCCCTTGCGATGGCTGAAGTTCAGCTTGACTTGCAAGGAAGGCCACGCCAACTCCACCGCAACCTCGATGACTAATTCGTCCATGTTGACGGTCACAACGTCTACAAGATCCGCCAGGATCAGAGACCTTCATACTCCACAAGCTCGGTGGTTGCCAATGAGCTTGCTAGGCTCCCGTAGACATCGGAGGTTGCCAAGGTCACCGCCATGCTTAAAGCGGTGCACTGCCAAGTCAACAAGATCCGCCAGGATTAGAGACCTTCATACTCCACAAGCTCGATTCGCCGATCAGCCGTGCCAAGATCCGATCACTGCCCAAGTCACTTCATTGACTAGCACCACGATGACAAGCAACCCCTCTAGGGGGGAGCTAGGGGCAACCACACCAAACACCTTCGCCAACACGACCAGGAGGTCGACCAAGACGTCCGAGTGCACCTTAATAATCTCTAAGACGCATGCTGACATATCGACGAGCGCTGCTTCGGCCACCATGAAGAAGAAGTATGCTACCACCAAGAATATGAGCAAGAGTACGGTAACTTAGGCTCAGCTCTCAAGCCACTCAACACTGGCAATGCTACAGATCATGGCGCCGACAACACCGAAGGCCCCCTAGCTTTCACTAGGGCACTCCAAACACTCTAGTGGCCCCGTGGTTTCAAAATTACTGGGGTCGAGCCATACGAGGGAAAGATGAACCCCATACAGTGGTTATAGGCTTATGCCACTGCTATCCGCGCCACCAGAGACACCAATGTCATGGCGAATTATCTTCCCATCATGCTCATGCCAACCGCCATGAACTGGTTCACAAGCCTTGCCCCGGACTCCATCGGATCCTGTGAAGAGCACAAAAAGGTCTTCACCGACAACTACATGGCTACATGTACTCGGCCGGGCACCAAGCATGATCTGAACCACATCTACCAGAAGCCATTCGAGCTCCTCTGTAGCTACATTAGACATTTTTTCTGAGATGGGGAATTCTATTCCTAACATCACGGAAGCTGAGGTCATCACCGCCTTTGTCCGAGGACTCCATCACCGTGACCTCCGCTCCAAGTTCAACCGCAAGCCACCAATAGGGATTGGCAAGATGATCATGACCGCCAACCAGTACGCCGACGCTGAGAAAGCCGAGGTGCGCTTCAATAAGGATGCAGGCACTCATCGCCCAATTCGCCGCAGTGACGCTCGCTCCGGCGATCGGTGCCACAGCAATTGCCGCTACGACGACCACAGTCATCATCGAGACAGCGGTCGTGATCGGCCAGAAGGAACCAAGTCTAGTCAATATTGCCGCTGTCGGCCAGACCACATCATCGTCGCCGTTGATGAACCTCGCACCAAGCGCAACTACAACGAGCAGTACAAGAAGATCCTTGACAACCCGTGCCCTCTCCACAAGAACACCAAGCATAAGATGAAGGACTGCCTCGGCTTGGCTATGGAGTTCCAGGCCAGAAAGCTAGTCGACAACAACAACAACGGAGCCAGAGGCCGCCGACCACCTGGGGGCAACAACAATGCCTTCCAGGATCATGACAAGGTGGTCGCCACCATCTTCGGGGGCCTCGCCTCCACCGAGAGTAGAAGAGAATGGAAGCTCGCCGCCCAGCGGGTGCTCGCTGTCACTATGAAAGACACCGCCGCCAACCCTAGCTATCGCCCTTGGTCTGAGGTCCCCATCACCTTCAGCAGGGTTGACCAGTGGGCGGACATCCCCTACATAGGGTGTTTCCCCCTCGTCCTTGATGTAACCATCTAGAAAGTGTTTTTCAGAAAAGTGCTCGTTGACGGTGGGAGCGCTCTGAACCTCCTCTTCGCCGAAGCCCTAAAGGAGCTGGGCCTCGGGATAACAGATCTCACACCCTCCGACTCCTCCTTCTGGGGTGTGGTACCTGTAGGGCATCCAAACCGCTTGGAGAGATCACCCTACCAGTACAGTTTGGCACGGCAAGCAACTACCGCGTCGAGCACATCAACTTCTACATTGCTGACTTCAACACCGCCTACCACGCCATACTTGGTCGGCCAGCTCTGGCCAAGTTCATGGTCGTATCGCACTATGCCTATCTAGTGCTGATGATGCCTTCACCTGTAGGAGTCTTGGCCTTATGGGCCAACCTCTACATCGCATATGCCTATGAGACAGAGAGTCTCACCCTTGCCGAAGCCACCAACCTCTCCATCCAGATGGCCAGTGTGGTCACCAATGCCAAGACGGTGCCCGCCGACGACCTAGAGATCCCATCGCTGGAGCCTCCTCGCGCATCCACCAAATCCAAGGAAACCAAGGAGGTCGGCCTCGGCCTCGACGACCCCTCCAAGACCATGAAGATTGGGGCTCACCTCGACCCCAAATAGGAAAGTGCACTCATCTCCTTCCTACGTGCCAACACCGACGTGTTTGCTTGGAAACCTACAGACATGTCGGGGGTACCACGGGAGAAGATAGAGCACTCCTTGAATGTCTAATCGACCACCAAACCGATCAAGCAAAAACTCTGACGATTCACGCTAGACAAGAAGGAGGCTATTAGGGTAGAAATAAAATGTCTCCTAGCTGCCGGATTCATAAAAGAAGTGTATCATCTTAAGTGGTTGGCAAACCCTGTTCTCGTTCAAAAAAAGAATAAAGAATGGAGAATGTGTGTTGATTACACTGATCTTAACAAACACTGCCCTAAGGACCCCTTCGGTCTGCCTCGGATAGACGAGGTTGTAGACTCCACCGTCGGCTACGAACTGCTCTCCTTCCTCGACTATTACTCTGGCTCTCACCAGATCTCCCTCAAGGAAGAAGACCAGATTAGACATCATTCATCACGCCTTTCAGTGCATACTACTACACCACCATGTCCTTCAGACTCAAGAACACCGGGGTGACCTACCAAAGGGCCATCCAGATGTGCCTCGATCAATAGATCAGTCGCAATGTCGAAGCATACATCGATGACGTGGTCTAGTCCAAGACCGTCGACAATCTTATCGCCAACCTCAAAGAAACATTCGCCAACCTAAAAAGGTACAGATGGAAGTTGAACCCTTCAAAGTGCATCTTTGGAGTTCCATCCAGCATACTCCTAGGCTACATCATCAATGCCCATGGCATCGAACCCAACCTCGATAAGGTCTCTGCCATTACCAACATGAAATGGCCAATGCCCGTCAAGGATATACAGAAGCTTACAGGTTGCATGGCTGCTCTCAGCCGCTTCATATCGCGCCTTGGCGAAAAGGGACTACCATTCTTCAAACTCCTCAAGGCCTCTGAGCGCTTTTCCTAGTCAGAGGAGGCAGATATAGCTTTCGAGCAGCTCAAGTTGTTTTTAACAAAGCCTCCGATCATGACGGTGCCTCGGCCAGACAAAACCCTTCTGATCTACATCGCCACCACTTCTCATGTCGCTAGCACAGCTATCGTCATCGAACGCAAGGAGGCCAGGCACGCCTATAAGGTGCAGCGTTTGGTCTACTTCATCAGCGAGGTCCTTAATGAGCCTGAAACTCGGTATCCTCAGGTCCAAAAGCTGTTATACGCCATTCTGATCACGTCACGCAAGCTACACCATTACTTTGAGTACTACAAGATCGTCGTGGTCACCGAGTTCCCTCTAGGGGACATTCTCCGCAACAAAGAGGCCAACGGCCGCATCATCAAGTAGGCTATCGAGCTCAGCACTTACTCCATCAAATTCAGAAGTAGGCCTACCATCAAGTCACAGGCGCTCGCTGATTTCGTCGCTGAGTGGACTGAGATCTAAGAGCCCATCGCCACTACTTGCCCTGAGCACTGGGTGATGTACTTCGATGGCACCCTCAACATCAATGGTGCTGGTGCGGGCATTCTATTCATTACGCCGACCAAGGATAAGCTCTGATACGTTCTCTGAATACATTTTCCGGCCTCCAACAACGCCGCCGAATACGAAACATGCCTCCACGGACTCTGTATAGCCATTGAGCTCAGCATCAAATGCCTCATGGTATACGGGGACTCCACGCTGGTCATCAACTAGCTCAACAAAGACTGGTCTTGCTCCAGTGAGAAGATGGATGCATATTGCGTAGAAATCAGGAAGCTTGAAGGAGAATTCTACGGTATCGATTACCACCACATGGTACGAGATCAAAATTAGCTCGTCGACCACCTATCCAAGATAGGCTCCTCTCGTGCCGCGATTCCACCTAGGGTCTTCGTTCAAGATCTTTTGGCGCCATCCATTAAGGAAGAGAAGGAAGTTCAAGAAATTCCCCCCGCCGAGCAGCTGGTACTTAAAGTACCTACGCCGGCCGCCAATTGGAGGGAATAGTTCATCAAGTACCTCACCAGCGCCGAAGTACCCACCGACAAGACTGAAACCGAATGCCTAATCTATCGAAGCAAGCATTATGTGCTAGTGGACGGCAACTTGATGAGGAAAAGTGCCAAGGAAGGGATACTGTAGAAATGCATCACCCAAGAAGAGGGAGTGAAACTACTTCTCGAAATTCACTCTGGTTCCTGCGGCAACCACGCAGCCTCGAGAAACCTAGTCGGCAAAGCTTTCTAAGCTGGTTTTTACTAGCCCACGGCCATCGTCGATGCTGAAGACCTCGTCCGACATTGTGAAGGATGCCAATTTTTCGCCAAGCAAATACACGTGCCGGCACAAGAACTGCAGACCATCCCAGCTTCCTAGCCCTTCACATGCTAGGGACTGGATATGATCGGGCCCTTCAAGCCAGTGCCAGGTGGTTTCTGGTACGTGTATGTTGCCATGGATAAGTTCTCCAAGTGGATCAAATACAAGCCTCTTGTTTCGGCTACTGCTAAGAAAGCAGTCGAGCTCTTTGAAGATATCATCCACAGATTCGGTCTCCCGAACAGCATTATCACTGACCTCGGAACTACATTTACTGGCCATCATTTTTGGGACTTCTACGAAGACCAATGCATCTCCATCAAATATATCTCCATTGCCCATCCTAGAGTGAACAGCCAGGTCAAACGGGCGAACAGCATGATCCTTGATGCCCTCAAAAAGAGGCTATATCAGAAAGAAGAAAAGCATCCGGGTAGATGGCTCAAAGAGAAACCAGCTATGGTCTGGGGACTGCGCACTCAAGCTAGTTGCAGCACCGGTGTGTCTCAATATTTCTTGGTCTACGGCTTAGAAGTCATACTACCAGCGGATGTTGCCTTCTGAGCACCTAGGGTGGAAAATTATGATGAAGAGCAAGCCGCAGCTGTTCGATCAGAGGACATCGACAGGGCCGAGGAAGAACGCCTAATCACCTACGTCCGCACTGCCAAATACCTATAAGGCTTGTGGAGATACTACAACTGCAACATCAAAGGTCGTTCATTTGTTGTTGGCGACCTCGTTCTCCGTAGAAAGCAAAAAACCGAAGGGATGCACAAGTTATCCTCCCCCTAGGAAGGGCCTTACGTCATCAAAGAGGTTACCCGACTAGGGTCTTATCGACTATGTGACTTGGACGGAATTGATATCCCCAATTCATGGCACATCGAGCACCTTATACGTTTCTATCCTTGAAATGCTCCAGATATGTATTCTCCACTCCATGATGAATAAAGTTTTGGTCGCCATAATTTGTCTCCATTATTTCTCCATTACGATTTATTCTCCACTTACGGTTGCCGAGCTCTAAGCTACTCCTTAACAAACTCCAATATGAGATCACCATAAATGCTCCATCACGTTTCTCCATATCTCCAGCATGTGATCGCCATAAACACTCTGCCGTGTTTCTCCATATCTCTGAAATGTTTCGCCAATCGCCGAGCAGCACACGTTTTGTCCTATGCTCTATGGAGAAGACCTAGTCTCCGATCTCTCCCTACACGTGCTACGGGCTTCGCGCTCTGCATTATGGGTGGTCGGCTACGGTTCCTTGGTTACGCCTGTTCCTCCTACACGTGCACAGGCTCAGAGCTCGACGTTATGGACTATGGGCTAGCCAAGGCCAAGAGCATAGTAAAGAACTAACTACTCGGATGCCACTTATACTACATATATCTCCAAGTTAATTCACCAACCACCGAGTGTAACACCCTAAAATTAGTCACTTTTTAAAAAGAGTAAAACAATTTCTGTTAATTGTTTTATGCTCATAAAAACATAGGTAAAAGAAAACTTTCTTTAAATTAAATCCAACATAAGGGTAGCAACATGTTTGCGCATACATGCAGTTGCATTGGTACTTTTGTGATGAGTGGTTTGGATGCCGTTGCATTGATACTTTTGTGATGAGTGGTTTGGAAAATAAATTCAAATCTCAATCTTTAAAATATTGCTTTCAAGTAGAGATTTAAAAAGAATTTGAAAATTGCAAAAACAAAAGTTGGATAAGATGTCTTGTTTTTAAAATCCAAAGGGTTGGAAAAGGTTTTAAGACGTGTTAGAACGCTGTCTCTCTTTCCAGGAATCTTTTCGACCTTTTTCGGGATTAAATTCCTATTTCTTGGAGCCTTGTCTTTTTCCTTGATCAATCTAAAAGTCTTTTCGGGAGCTAAAACCACTTTGGTTGTGTTCCTTATCCTTCCATCTATCTTTAGAAATATTTTTGGAATTTTTCGGAGCTCAGAGATATTTTTCGGAGCCTAAATAATAATTCCTGATTTTCTGTAATTATTTTAATTCCGAAAATCAATAATTGCTAAAATATCTTGACTTTCCAAAATTGACAAACCCTGCGTATATATATATGCCGGCGTAGCCCTCGACGCGAGGATTCCAGAAGTACAGCCCATTTTTCGAGCCGCCACTCGTAGCCCCGCAGATCGGACGCCGAAGTTTGGCACAGCTAGGTTTCCGGCGAACTTTTCGGCGAGCTTTTCCGGCCAAACGGTCGCATTATGGAATTGACCACCACCACCATGAGGTAGATCTCGTCGTTCTCTACACCGTAGTGTATCTTTTTTCTCGAATCCATCACTGTTTGATCGTTTCCCTTTCGTTTTCCTTTTCCGTTGACGTTTTCCGGTGAACTTCACCATGGACGCGGTCTTCTCCTTCGATTTCGGTCACCACGACCCACGTCTGTGCTTCCTGACCGCAGCCTTGCGGCCGTCCAGTGCCTCGCGGCGCCGCCCCTTGGTGCGCCATGCGTCCCCCGGCCCACGGCGCCGCCCCTTCATTGGTCTTATTTGACATCCTGGGCCCAGTAGCTCAGCGTCGTCCCAAGAAATGACCCCCCTTTGGGCTCAGCGCTAGGAGCCGGCCAGCTCACCCCTGCCGAGTGCCCTACAGCCGGCTGGCCATTCCCGCCTTCCCTTCCCTGCACGGCAGCAGCAGTCAGCCGACCCACCATGGCTGCCATACGTATGCAAGGATGAGACTCACAGGAAGAAGAAGAGAAGGTAGAAGATGCAACTATTTACGAGTTTGCCATCAGTCTTTAAATAATCGTAGTTTATTCGTTTTAATTCCGTTTCAGTTCATTCCAGTTGCGTTAGTTTCGTATCATCGAGATCTATGCAGTAGAGTTATTAGTTTATATGTCACATGTTTATAAATTTATTTTATTAAAATATTAATTGAGGCTATAATTAATTAATCATTTGATTAATTAAAGTCGATTTAGGTTTTAATTTCGATTCGATTGTGCGAGAGTTTCATCACAAAGGTGTGTTACGTGTTAGCAACGATGTTTAACATGTCTCATATCTTGGAAATTTATAAGTTAAATATTAATTTGATTAAGGATTATTCAATAACTTTTAATTAAAAGCAATTTAAGTTCTAATTCGCTTTTGCACCGCTTTAAGTTGCGCTTGGTTCGTGGCCGACGTGAACTATATGTTAGGGGCAATGTTTTTCATGTCACATGTTTTTTTCCATATATAGCTAAATATTAAATTGATTAGTATATTTGCACACAAAGTTGGAATTAAAAGCAATATAGGTGCTTAACTTTGATGATTTATACCTAAAAGTTAATATGATTAATTGTTAACTTAAAAGTGTTTCTAGAATATAATTTGATTAGCTGAACAAGATACATATGTGATAAGTACGAGTAGATGCAGTCACATGCTTAATTCCTTTGCAAAGGTAAAGTTTAATTGTTATGTGATAACATTTATAAATAATACATGATTAGCTTTAACTCGACTTTTAAAACTAAATATGTTGTGATTAATCTAAATCAATATTGCTCATATAGTTTTTCTTAGCTAATCTAAAACAAGCTCGTAGTTGTTTCTTTTATAATATAATATAAATCTTTTGATAGTGGTTTTCCTTTAACCGTAGCTCCCTTCTTAGTGTCTCTTGCATCTCATAACCGTAGCATCGAGCCATTCTTGTCGCGTTACTTTTGTTTCGGCGTGTTCTACGCAGTGGCGTTAGTGGTTCTCATGTTACTCAAATGTGTTTTGGCAGTTAAAAAGTTAATTGTATTAATACTATCATTTGCATCGTTTTTGGAATATAAAGTCAATATAGGTTTTATACTACGCTCTTTCTTAAGCAATGAATCAAGTGGATTAATGAGAATATTTACATGTGTTTCTATAGTTAAAATAAGTTAAATGGATAGGTTTTATTTTCCGTTGCTTTGTTAGTGGCTTTTTCGTTGAATCGCGTATAGCGTGTCTTTTGCGTTTGTGTATTCGTAGCGATACGCCGTTTTGCTTATTTTATTGGTTGGTGTACTGTTCTCATATATTCTTATTTGTATGCCGTGTATGGATGTATGTGTGGTGATATATGATTCAGTCAATCGGTGAGGTTTACGTCATGATTAAGAAGCTGTTCTCTGAAGACTAGAAGCTGAGAATTGGAAGCAGAGGATTGGAAGTTGGATACTAAAGGCTTTTGAGCATATTGCTTTGGGGGAAAAGCAAGTTAAGGCAAGTATAGCATGGGACATCCTTGTTACCTATTCACATTTAAACACTTAATTCATATTGCATGTGTCTCCCTTGTTACCATTAAGGATATCCTAGATATTTGATATCTTGCACCTTGAAACCTTTGGGATATTGCATGGGATAGTTTTTGCTAGTGCTTAATCAAAACCATGATCTTGTAACTTGACTAATGATATATGCAATAAACATTAAAACATGACTTTTTAGTAACAACATGAAAACAGGGGGTGAAGTGTATATATGCTTGATTCCTCTCCCTAAGGACTTATCTGTAAGCGATCATCCGGGACTTCTGAAGATGCAATTTGTGAGGGCCATATGGCTCGGCTTTAGCTCAAGATGAGGATCTTTTCTAGCTTGTTAGTGGTTACCTTTGAGGCGCGGGTATGTTTCCTTTGTCTGCTAGGAAGTGTGTACCGTCTTCATGATGCCCACGCTTGCCACTCCTAGAGATGGGCCACATACGTCCCAGCGGCCCTAACATGTTAGACGAATTCTTTGAAAGGCTTTATAGTGAACCCTGCCGACCTTCCTTGGAAGTGGGTCAAGAGAATAGCTACCTCGAACGAAAGGGTAAATCACAACTCACAGTGAATGTGTACAAACTCTGCAGAGTATAAAACTGTTATAACAGCCGTGCTCATGGACACGAGCAGCCTTGGACCCTTATGGAATAGAGATGATCACTAATGGATAATGATTATGCTAATGATCAATTGTTTATGCTATACATTATTCATGTTTACCTGATCATGTGTTTATAGGAATGATAAATCCTTTGCCACTCAATTGCTTAAGAAAATGACCTATTAAAGCTAATCGCAGTAAACCAGTGTCAGCCTTTTGAGCCTCATGAACCCCATGATATAATTGTTAAGTACGACATGTACTTACACTTGCTTTATTTTTCTATACATTGGATAAAAATCCTGGATGGGTACCAGATTGCTGGTTTGGAGGAGTTAGGCTTGTGGTCAACCAGTCAGTCGTCCCTGTGAATTTGGAGTCTTCGCCAGAAGATCGGAGTTGCCTTTCCGCTGTCATTACTCTGAGGTTATTTTCCTTTTTACTAATACGTTATGTAATAAGTATTGTCTCTTGATATTACCTTTATTTGTGGCTATATGTGAGAATTGACTTCCTGGGCTCACATATAGTGTGTATCTGGTTTTGTCTTTAAAACCGGGTGCTACAAAGTGGTATCAGAGCAATGCTGACTGTAGGACGCAAGCCTAGTTAGAACTGGACGTCTTATCATGCTTTTATCTTTGCTTAGTTCTTGCTTTCTCCCTAACCTTGTTATTTGTGAAAAGTTATGCTCACTTCCGCCTCTGTCTATTATGAAAACTTTGTCTCTATTCTTAATCCTCTATCTTTGTCTATATAGATGGAACGTAACGAGATAACTGCCAACATCAGAGATCAGGAGGACCAAGCTACGTTGCCCTTGACTATATTCGACAAGGAGAAGTTTGTGGCTATGCAACAACAAGCACCAGAAGGAATGACTCAACCTTGGAGCTTCCAACAGTGCTTGCCACAATGTCAAACCAACATACCAAAGGGACCAGTGAAGAGACAAGTAGTAGAAGCTTGGAAGAATATGAACTCCAATGAAGATATTGGAAGAATGGCACATGGATGCCAGGATCACCCACAGCAGAAGCAAGAACAGAAGGTCCAGAAGAAACAGGAGCAAGGAAGTAAAGCAAAGAAAAACTACATCCAAGGAAGATTGAATAATATGGATATGACTACCATTCATGGAGCTAAGGAGGTTGTGTATGGTTTCATTTCAGTAAACTCAGCTTCTGCCACAGTGTTGTTTGACCCCAGAGCTTCACATTCATTTATCTCTAGTGCATATGTAAAGGAGCATGAGATAGCTATGCTTCCAATGAGGAGACCAGTGATAGTTAAGACCCCAGAAGGAGAAATGAAGGCAAACCACAAATGCCCAAGAGTTAGTCTTAACATCAAAGGAGTAAAATTTGAAGCAAATCTTATTGTATTAGAGTTAGTGGACATTGATGTCATTCTTGGAATAGGATGGCTATCTGCATGTAAAGGAGTGATCAAGTATGCCCAGTGTTCAGTGCTTCTAACCGCACTGTCAGGAGAAAGAATTGAGTATGAAGGTATTCAGCCTGTACCTGAGGACAATGTGGATAAGAAAAGAAAGGAGATCTCACCAGAGACAGAATCAGAAAGCAATCAACATTTGGGTTCTATTACATTGTCACATCCAACTCCAATCCCTAGTCAGTTAAACTCAGACTCTAAAGAATTAGAAGTTTCTCAAGCTAAGGTTACTCCACTCTTTCCACATGAGGTATGCATAGATGGGTGAACAATCACCTACACGGAGTTTCAACCCCGAAAGATCAAGCGAGCTAAAAAGCGGTCTAGTCAAACAAAGATGAACTTACAGAGTCAGCAAGCTAACAATACTCTAAGCAACAATTCTGTGGAGTATGACATCACTAAAGATCCAGCTAAGAGAAAGTGTTATCAGTGCCAGCAGGAAGGACATTATGTTAAATCTTGCCCACAGAAGAATCAACAATTATGCCATGGAGGTAGCTAGAGTTAGGTCAATATAGGACTACCACCAGCAAACGATGGTGACACACATACAAGGGAAGCATATTGTGAAATTGATGTAGTGGATGACGTGTCACTCCCATGCGAGAGATGTCCCTGTAATCATGCCATTTTTAAGAAATAGGAGTTGTGCCCCTTATGTAATAAAAACGATAGTATCGCAAGTTGAGTCGATAATTGAGTTGTGCATTTTTAAGTGCTTTATTGATTTGTCATTATGTTATGCTTGTTTTGCATCTTTGTAATGATTGCAATGATTTTGTTGGGTGTTCCCGCAATTTCATTTAGTTCATAGGTTTAAGGTATAAGGATTAATGAAATAAATAGTTGGGTTATTGTTCTTCTATTTTTACTATCCTGTCTTCGAAGCAGCTTGTCTTTATCGGTTCATATCTCTGATTTTGGACGATAAAAAAAATCCTGAGGAAAATTCTAAACAACAGTAGACTGCAATCACAAGAGGATGCAAGCTATGTTTTGGTATTCCCTACCTTACCTTATCTTAAGGGGGGTAGTCAAGAGGAAGAATTGGTAAGATGAAGTAGCATACGTTCGAGTTTGCACAGCGGAAATCAGAGTGCGCAGCGGAAGCGTGGTGGTACTCAAGGATGTAAGAGAGAACTCAGAGTTTCAATGAGTTTTGGTTAGAAGTTCAAGAAAAGTTTATCCAAGACCAACAAGATGTTGATAAAGTTACCGAAGAAGCTTTTAAGTTAGTTTGGATCAAGAGATCTCAGCCAAGTGTTTAAAGGAGTCCAAGAGGTCAAAGTAAAGTCTAAGTATTAGCTTTGATAGATCAGGACAAGAGCTTTGTATCTACAATAATGCATCTTGTGAAGGTGTGGGATGTGTCCTTATACGAGAAGAAAAGTAGTGTCTTGCTCGTTAAGTCAGCTAAGGAAGCGTGATGGGCCAATAACCCACAGGTTTCCAGGATCATTAATGTTTTGAAGATTGGTGATAGATTCTCTTTCGGACCAAGAAGATAAGGAAGCCTTGTTGAAAGGTGAACATATGAGGAAAGAGAATTATGGCCTAGTGATTAGGGTTACCTGAGAGTAGTCCAAGGTACCTGTCAAAATTTTGGAATTAGTTAGGCAAATTACTCGGAGTAAAGGCAACAGGTATGCGAAGTAAAGTGGATCTTTATCAAGATGATGGAACTGCACGAGAAAGTGAAGAAGAATCCAAGGACGGAGTATTCCCATCTCTTAGTCAACGTCTTCCGAATCTCGAGGACGAGATTCATTTTAAGGGGGTAGAATTGTAACACCCTAAAATTAGTCACTTTTTAAAAAGAGTAAAACAATTTCTGTAAATTGTTTTGTGCTCATAAAAACATAGGTAAAAGAAAACTTTCTTTAAATTAAATCCAACATAAGGGTAGCAACATGTTTGCGCATACATGCAGTTGCATTGGTACTTTTGTGATGAGTGGTTTGGATGCCGTTGCATTGATACTTTTGTGATGAGTGGTTTGGAAAATAAATTCAAATCTCAATCTTTAAAATATTGCTTTCAAGTAGAGATTTAAAAAGAATTTGAAAACTTGCAAAAACAAAAGTTAGATAAGATGTCTTGTTTTTAAAATCCAAAGGGTTGGAAAAGGTTTTAAGACGTGTTAGAACGCTGTCTCTCTTTCCAGGAATCTTTTCGACCTTTTTTGGGATTAAATTCCTATTTCTTGGAGCCTTGTCTTTTTCCTTGATCAATCTAAAAGTCTTTTCGGGAGCTAAAACCACTTTGGTTGTGTTCCTTATCCTTCCATCTATCTTCAGAAATATTTTTGGAATTTTTCGGAGCTCAGAGATATTTTTCGGAGCCCAAATAATAATTCCTGATTTTCTGTAATTATTTTAATTCCGAAAATCAATAATTGCTAAAATATCTTGACTTTCCAAAATTGACAAACCCTGCGTATATATATATGCCAGCGTAGCCCTCGACGCGAGGATTCCAGAAGTACAGCCCATTTTTCGAGCCGCCACTCGTAGCCCCGCAGATCGGACGCCGAAGTTTGGCACAGCTAGGTTTCCGGCGAACTCTTCGGCGAGCTTTTCCGGCCAAACGGTCGCGTTATGGAATTGACCACCACCACCACGAGGTAGATCTCATCGTTCTCTACACCGTAGTGTATCTTTTTTCTCGAATCCATCACTGTTTGATCGTTTCCCTTTCGTTTTCCTTTTCCGTTGACGTTTTCCGGTGAACTTCACCATGGACGCGGTCTTCTCCTTCGATTTCGGTCACCACGACCCACGTCTGTGCTTCCTGACCGCAGCCTTGCGGCCGTCCAGTGCCCCGCGGCGCCGCCCCTTGGTGCGCCATGCGTCCCCCGGCCCACGGCGCCGCCGCTCGCTGGTGCGCTGTACATCCTGGGCCCGTAGCTCCGCGTCCAGGCCAGCAGCCGCTGACCCCGCCTGGGCCTGCGCGCTAGGAGCCGGCCAGCTCACCCCTGCCGAGTGCCCTACAGCCGGCTGGCCATTCCCGGCCTTCCCTTCCCTGCACGGCAGCAGCAGTCAGCCGACCCACCATGGCTGCCATACGTACGCATGGATGAGACTCACAGGAAGAAGAAGAGAAGGTAGAAGATGCAACTATTTACGAGTTTGCCATCAGTCTTTAAATAATCGTAGTTTATTCGTTTTAATTCCGTTTCAGTTCATTCCAGTTGCGTTAGTTTCATATCATCGAGATCTATGCAGTAGAGTTATTAGTTTATATGTCACATGTTTATAAATTTATTTTATTAAAATATTAATTGAGGCTATAATTAATTAATCGCTGATTAATTAAAGTCGATTTAGGTTTTTAATTTCGATTCGATTGTGCGAGTTTCATCACAGTGTGTGTTACGTGTTAGCAACGATGTTTAACATGTCTCATATCTTGGAAATTTATAAGTTAAATATTAATTTGATTAAGGATTATTCAATAACTTTTAATTAAAAGCAATTTAAGTTCTAATTCCGTTTTGCACCGTTTAAGTTGCGTTTGGTTCGTGCTGACGTGAACTATATGTTAGGGGCAATGTTTTTCATGTCACATGTTTTTCCATATATAGCTAAATATTAAATTGATTAGTATATTTGCACACAGGTTGGAATTAAAAGCAATATAGGTGCTTAACTTTGATGATTTATACCTAAAAGTTAATATGATTAATTGTTAACTTAAAAGTGTTTCTAGAATATAATTTGATTAGCTGAACAAGATACATATGTGATAAGTACGAGTAGATGCAGTCACATGCTTAATTCCTTTGCAAAGGTAAAGTTTAATTGTTATGTGATAACATTTATAAATAATACATGATTAGCTTTAACTCGACTTTTAAAACTAAATATGTTGTGATTAATCTAAATCAATATTGCTCATATAGTTTTTCTTAGCTAATCTAAAACAAGCTCGTAGTTGTTTCTTTTATAATATAATATAAATCTTTTGATAGTGGTTTTCCTTTAACCGTAGCTCCCTTCTTAGTGTCTCTTGCATCTCATAACCGTAGCATCGAAACATTCTTGTCGCGTTACTTTTGTTTCGGCGTGTTCTACGCAGTGGCGTTAGTGGTTCTCATGTTACTCAAATGTGTTTTGGCAGTTAAAAAGTTAATTGTATTAATACTATCATTTGCATCGTTTTTGGAATATAAAGTCAATATAGGTTTTATACTACGCTCTTTCTTAAGCAATGAATCAAGTGGATTAATGAGAATATTTACATGTGTTTCTATAGTTAAAATAAGTTAAATGGATAGGTTTTATTTTCCGTTGCTTTGTTAGTGGCTTTTTCGTTGAATCGCGTATAGCGTGTCTTTTGCGTTTGTGTATTCAGAGTATATACGCTTTGCTTATTTTATTGGTTGGTGTACTGTTCTCATATATTCTTATTTGTATGCCGTGTATGGATGTATGTGTGGTGATATATGATTCAGTCAATCGGTGAGGTTTACGTCATGATTAAGAAGCTGTTCTCTGAAGACTAGAAGCTGAGAATTGGAAGCAGAGGATTGGAAGTTGGATACTAAAGGCTTTTGAGCATATTGCTTTGGGGGAAAAGCAAGTTAAGGCAAGTATAGCATGGGACATCCTTGTTACCTATTCACATTTAAACACTTAATTCATATTGCATGTGTCTCCCTTGTTACCATTAAGGATATCCTAGATATTTGATATCTTGCACCTTGAAACCTTTGGAATATTGCATGGGATAGTTTTTGCTAGTGCTTAATCAAAACCATGATCTTGTAACTTGACTAATGATATATGCAATAAACATTAAAACATGACTTTTTAGTAACATGGAAACAGGGGGCTGAAGTGTTTATATGCTTCAGATTCCTCTCCCTAAAGACTTATCTGTAAGCGATCATCCGGGACTTACAGTATAGCTGTGAGGGCCATATGGCTCTAGCTTTAGCTCAGTATGAGGATCTTTTCTAGCTTGTTAGTGGTTACCTTTGAGGCGCGGGGTATGTTTCCTTTGCTGCTAGGAAGTGTGTACCGTGCTGCGATGCCCACGCTTGCCACTCCTAGAGATGGGCCACATACGCCTGGCGGCCCTAACATGTTAGACGAATTCTTTGAAAGGCTTTATAGTGAACCCTGCCGACCTTCCTTGGAAGTGGGTCAAGAGAATAGCTACCTCGGACGAAAGGGTAAATCACAACTCACAGTGAACGTGTACAAACTCTGCAGAGTATAAAACTGTTATAACAGCCGTGCTCACGGACATGAGCGGCCTTGGACCCTTATGGAATAGAGATGATCACTAATGGATAATGATGATGCTAATGATCAATTGTTTATGCTATACATTATTCATGTTTACCTGATCATGTGTTTATAGGAATGATAAATCCTTTGCCACTCAATTGCTTAAGAAAATGTCCTATTAAAGCTAATCGCAGTAAACCAGTGTCAGCCTTTTGAGCCTCATGAACCCCATGATATAATTGTTAAGTACGACATGTACTTACGCTTGCTTTATTTTTCTATACATTGGATAAAAATCCTGGATGGGTACCAGATTGCTGGTTTGGAGGAGTTAGGCTTGTGGTCAACCAGTCAGTCGTCCCTGTGAATTTGGAGTCTTTGCCAGAAGATCGGAGTTGCCTTTCCGCTGTCATTACTCTGAGGTTATTTTCCTTTTTACTAATACGTTATGTAATAAGTATTGTCTCTTGATATTACCTTTATTTGTGGCTATATGTGAGAATTGACTTCCTGGGCTCACATATAGTGTGTATCTGGTTTTGTCTTTAAAACCGGGTGCTACACCGAGTAGCACACTTTCCGCTCTATTCTCTATGGAGAAGACCTAGTCTCCGATCTCTCCCTACATGTGCTATGGGCTCCACGCTCTGCGTTATGGGTGGTCGGCTATGGTTCCTTGGTCACGCATGTTCCTCCTACACGTGCATGGGCTCTGCGCTCGACGTTACGGACTATGGGCTAGCTAAGGCCAAAGATTTCAGTAACGAACTAACTGCTCAGACACTACTTATACTACATATAATTGCGTTAGGGTTAATACTACAACGATTTCTTCACCGTAATACTAGCAAACTACATAAACATGCACATATCAACATTTATACATATACATAAATGTTTGTTTATGCCCTTGCGTGTTTTAACTACTCTATTTAGTTATTACAGCATGTTCTCCAAGTAGATCATCAAGCTTCACCATCGCCGTCCATCTCGCCGAACAAGTCGATGTCATCGGCCAGCTTCTTCACTGCGTCTTCCACCTCATCTTCCAGCTGCTGGTGCTCCGTCGCGCCCGCTCCTCCGGCGAATTCGGCCCCTATCGCTTGAAGGTCAATTGTAGGGTAATGGGACCAGACCACCGCCAGGGCGTGTGTAACAGCGATGATGATGGCGTCATGGTTGAAGCTCTTAAAGTTCTCCCACGCCACCTTGCACCTTTTGATGATGGTGTCCTAACGCGACGGCCTACCATCGAGCTAAGGAGCTGCCTCCAGGTCGACGTAGTCGAGCACCGGTTTGACTCCGGTGACTACAGCGTCGAACTTGTTCCTCTAGGTCCTGTCCTCCTGCTCCAGCACATCGAACTATGCCTTAACCCTCCGACGATAGTCTGCAGGCATCACAAGGTTCCATCACGCAAGGAAATTACTCCAACAAGAAACTCTAGCCACGAAGTACTCACCCTTTAGCTCCTCGGCCAGTTTGTCCACTCGCCCTAACTCCTTTGCCTTCTCCTCTCAAAGTTGCTCAATGGTTTGGCACAACTGGCCGCGCTCCGCATCTTGCTCTACAAGCACAATGGTCATCAACAAAAATAATATTTCAGCAATGTAAAATAATTTCGCTGATCCGCCATACCTTACTTCTACTTGGAGACTTTCCGTAGCTACTCTGACTTGGTCTTCAGCTGTTCAGAAGTACCCATCAGCTGCTCAGAGATGGTGGCCAGCTTCTCAGACTTGCCCCGTAGCTACTCGGACGTGGTCGCTAGCAGCTCGGATAGGATGCCCTTCTGGTAGTCCAGGACCCGCGCGTTGGAGTCAGCAAGGTCTCCCTTTCACTGGGCCCTCTGGATGTTCTTCTCTAGAAGCTTCATCGCCTCTTTGAGCTTTAAGTTCTCGGCGAGGGGCTCCAACCTCTTCATTAGCTGGCGGCGCTACTTGGCAGTCCGAGTTATCCCCTGCAAAGGCACAATGGTTATGAAGAACTCTGATCTCCAACATCAAAGACGAGCATTCCAGGCATAGTACTAACCTTGATCTGCTTCATCACTCTAGAAAGGGTGGACTCTAGCCTCCTAAGTTCCCTAGTGGTGTCCTCCTCCTCAACGACCACCACTTCATCGCCTCGCTTATGGAGGATTCAAATAGCTTGAGGTCGTGATTCCTCACGTTCGATTTCTTCCACCTCGTCCTCCTCCTCCATAGATGGAGGCACCACCAGGGGGCTTCGTGGCCGGACAGCATGTCCAACCATGCCCTTCGATGCTTTAGGGCATGCCGTCTGCTCCTCTGGCACCGTAGGTTTCGTCGCCTTAGACTTAGGCATGGCACCGGCATCTCCAGCATTCGCCATTGAAGACCTGGCAGTTTTCGCCGTTTCCCTAGGCATCGCCGCTGACCCGTCCGCTGTCGGAGCCAACTGCTCACCGCCACCAAGTCCATTAGCAGCAGTGGTTGACTCCTCCATAGGCTGCCGAGCACCCGAGGACTCTGGGATGGTGTCTACCAGCATTGCCTATGCCCTGGGACCAGCCCTCGGCTGTTCGTCAGTCTGGACGGGCGGGGTCAGATCCTCCGTACACCTCGCACTACATCAGATCAGCTTGTCATTCGTTAAAAGAGATAAGGATATGGCAGCAAAATAACTCCGAGTCCAAGATACTTACGTGTCGGCCTGCCCGTACACTTTCCTGAATCGGCACTGCCTACCTGAGCCCCCAGGCGTGGCCTTGGGGTCGACTCCAGCACCCTGTGGTGGAGGTCTCGCGGCTTCCATCGTCGGCCTCTCCTCCGCCCGCTGCTCTAGGACTCCCCTCGCCTGCTGCTTGAGGACACCCTTCGGCTATTGCTTGGGGACTCCCGTTGCCTACTGCTCGGGGACTCCCTCCTTTCCTTTCGATTGCTCCTCCACGCTCTATTGCGTGGAGGCACCTCGGTGCTTAGTGGAGGAGCCACTGGAACTTTGTCATCATCCGACCACTCAGACATCGCCGCACTCCGCATCCGAGTGGTCTAGTCGTCGCCAAGCGAGATGCCGCCCGGCTTGCGGGGGATAGCACCTGCCATTTTCCTCTTCTTCTAGGCTGGCTCATCTATCGTTGCCCTCTTCCCGTAGACTTTCTCTGACACGGGGGGGGGGGGTACTCTCCATCCGACCAGCGTCGACGCCTCCAGATTCCGATGAGGCGCTGACGGCACCTTCATCAGGCTACGTCGGTGGCCGGGCGTCTACTGCCTGTGGCCAATCGCCCCTCGGCACACCCGAGAAGTACACTGATCGCTCCTACGAATGTATCTTTCCATAAGTGCATCAGTTCACTACTTGGCAACCGTAGAAGAAGAAAAAGTATCAGGAACACAACAAATGGGATGTTTACCTGAGGAGGTGGATTCTTGCAGTTAAAGGGTCTCGTCATCCCTAACACATTGAATGAGGCAATTGGAGCGAATAGCTCTGCGGCTTGCTCTTGCACATCGTCCCTCAACAGCATCTCCGTCCTCTCCTAGGTACCATCCGTGTTGCCTTTGAAGTCATAGCCCATGTGAGCCCTCTCCTTGCAGGGTTGGACACAGCATACTATGAAGCTCGCCACCACCAGTCCACCGTTGGTTGTCACACCCTTTATTAGGTCAAGGAGCTCCCAAACCTGCTACATATCAGCACTGCTTGGCCTCTCCAACCAGCTTTTCTAGCTATCCGGGATGTGGTCGACATCGTAGCGGATGGTAGGGTGGCTCTGCTTCATATAGAACCACCTGGCGTTCCATCCCTTCAGTGATGTGTTCAGCGGCATAGTAAGGTTCTCGCCCACCATTCCATCGCATAGCTGAAGATACACGCCGCCGACCACCTTGGAACCACCGTCACCTTTCTTCTTTAGCCAGAACAGGTGATGGAAGAGATTGAAGTGGGGAAGGATTCCGAGATACGCCTCATAGAAATGGATAAATATGGAGATGTGCAAGATGGTGTTTGGGTGGAGGTTGCACAGACTAACTCTCTAGAACTCCAACAAATCCCTCAAGAACGGATGAACAGGAAATCCTAACCCACGCCAAAAATAATCCTCAAATACTATAGCTTCATCGGTATGAGGCATTGGGTAGGGCTCACCAAGGGTCGGCCGCCATCCGTCTGTGATGCGGTCCGAAAGAACACCCGCCTCCACCAATCTGTTGAGCTCCGCCTCCCCCATGTGTGACGGCACCCACTCTTCGCCATGGCTGGCTCCGGCGCTCGCCTTCTTTGGGTTCACAGCTCCCCTCTTTGTCGCCATCTCTCAGATCTGGATTGGGGCTGGCGGCGGAAGCGTGTGTGGATATGAATCTGGAAGTGCGATGGAGCGCGAGGTGCGGCGACGCAGTTATAAAGCACTCCCCCACCTTTCGCATTCGAGGGTTTTTGGGAAACCGCTCCCATGATTTGTGCCTCTCTGGATTCCCCATAACAGAGTGGTGGGCCGTTACCTGCGCTTTCGCGCAACCATGGCCCGTATCGCCCATTTATCTCCTCAATTTTTCTACGGCTCACCGAATATTCGTCGACTTCTCCACCATCCATTACGACTCAGTAATTACTACTATACAACCATTACTCTGGTATTTTCACCATGATTTGTTTTCTCCTTGATTTCCTCTTGTGGCTCAGGGACTGTGTTCGCACTACGTCTTGGTTCCTCGCCGCATTGGGGACTTTCTTCTATTGACTACTGTTTCTGACCCTGGCACCATGTAACTACGTCACCTACTGTCAGGCTCGGGGACTAAGTGAGCACACTTCACCTTGCGGTGAATGTGCTTTCTTCTCATTTCGGGGTTATGCCCGAGGACTGGCTGCCTGCTCGGCTGTTATTCTACTTTTCTTCTACTTTGGACCCTGGCACCATGTGACTATGTCACCTATTGTCAGGCTCCGAGACTAAGTGGGCACACTTCACCTCATGGTGAGTGTGTTTTCTTTAATCTGGAAGACTCTGCGCCTCTTGAAGCTGAGGACGACTATCTCCCTTTCTCATGGTCGGACTCTAAGTGGACACACTTGGTCCGCTGCGAGGAAATTTTTGATTCTAAACTTGAGCTCCTTACACCCTTATGGTAAGCCATACTTGGGTTACACTACTCGGTGACGGTTCACGCTGCTCGGCGATAGTTCACGCTGCTCGACGATGGTTCACGCTACTCGGCGACTGTTCACAATTGCTTGGCAACTCATCACGATGGTCGGACCATGAGTTCAACTGCTCAACTTTGTTCGCACCTGCTTGGACAAGCTCAAGACGGCGTTGCTCAATGGGTACAAGGTGCTCGGGGACTAGCTATGGGGGGGTATGACCTCGGATACCCACGGCAGACCACATGGGATGCGCCTCCAGGGGCAGCCTAGCCCACATGACGAAGCTTTGTGGGGCACGACACTGCTCGGTGCCTCCTGGAAGACACCGGGAAGATATCCTGAAGATACTACGAGATCTGTTAGGATATGTATGATCCCATGATTCCTATAATATGTTATTACTTTCCGATTATCTCCTAGATCTAACCTACTTGTAACCCTGCCTCCCAGACTATATAAGGCGGGTAGGGACCCCGTCCAAACTCACGCAATACCATACGATAGCCAATACAATCTAATAGACCACATGAGTAGGGTATTACATCATACTGACGGCCTGAACCTGTCTAACTCATGTGTCTTTGTTGCCTTCTTGTTCTCGATTACACGCATCTCTACCAATCAATCTACCTTCGTGGGATACCCCTCAGAGGACTGCTGATGATATTCTGTCAACACTTCTTGCATGAGCACACACCGCAAACCTATACCTAATGCATCACAGAACACATCGAAAGGCTTCTCAATGTCGGGTTGTGCTAAAATAGGAGCTATAGTTAATAAGGTCCATAAGGTGTGAAAATAGCTTCACACTCTGGCATCCAATTAAACTTCTCATCCTTTTGGAGTAGTCTGGTCATGGGCTTAGCTATCTTAGAAAAATTAGGAATGAAACGATGATGGTAGCCTGCTAACCCTAGAAAACTCTGAACTTCATCAACCGAAGTTGGGGCCTTCCAATCCATGACCTCTTGTACTTTAGATGGGTCTATAGAAATTCCATCTTCCTATAAGATGTGACCCAAGAAAGGTACTTTCTTCAACTAGAATTCATATTTGCTAAATTTGGCATATAATTTATGCTCTCTCAATCTAGAGAAGACAATACTCAGATGCTCTGCATGATCTGCCTCATTCTCTGAGTAAATCAGGATATCATCGATAAACACGACCACAAACTTGTCGAGTTTGGGCATGAATACTAAATTCATCAAATACATGAAGTAGGTAGGAGCATTTGTCAATCTAAAAGACATGACCAAATACTCATACAAGCCATACCTAGTGGAGAAAGCTGTCTTAGGTACATCTTCTAGCCTGATCTTAATCTGGTGATAGCGGGATCTCAAGTCAATCTTAGAGAATACCTTTGCTTTTGCTAGTTGATCGAACAAAATATCGATATGGGGCAAATGATACTTGTTCTTAATGGTTACAGCATTAAGTGGCCCATAATCCACACAAATCCGCAAGGATTTGTCCTTCTTCATTAAAATAAAGCTGGACATGGAGACGAACTAGGTCAAATGAGACCTTTGTCCAAAAGTTCTTGTAGCTGAATTTTAAGTTCGGCTAACTCATTTGGTGGCATCCTATAGGGTCTTCTTGAGATGGGTGTTGTACCTGGTACTAACTCAATCTTAAATTCCACATCCCTATTAGGCGGTAAACCCGACAATTCATCTAGAAATACATTAGGAAATTCACAGACTACTGGAATATCGCATAGGGTAGTGGCTTGAATAGCACAAGATAAGTTTTGAAGATCAAAACTCTAGGGAAGTGGTAGTAGAAAAGCATTACTCCCCTTTGGTTCTCTCAACATAATTGTTCTAGTGGTAGTGTCAATGAGAACTCCATGACCCCTCATCCAATTCATGCCCAAAATCACATCTATTGCTAGTCCTGGCAATATTATAAGATCCGTAGTGTACTCCCTCTTTTGTATAGAGATCAACACATCTCTCACTAATTGATTAGTAGAAATAGTGGCCCAGTTGAACTTATACTATAACCACCCTTGTCTACCTCAATTATCTTCTGATCATACTTAGATGCAAATGCTTGGCTTATAAATGAATGAGAAGCTCCATAATCAAATAAAACAATGGCGGGATGTTTGTTAATAAGAAACATACCGATAGTGACAACTTCTCCCGCAGGAACTTCTTCCACAACTATATAATGCATATATCCAGGATGTGCTTTGGGGTTGGCCTGTTTATGATTACCCTGGTTTTCATTGCCATTCTTCTTGGGATGGGGACACTCCTTGGCCCAATGACCCAATTGATTACAGTTGAAGCATGGCTGGTTGTTCCTTGGTCCTACTAAGCTTCCCTAACCTGCATTGCCCTTAGGTATGGCAATGGTGCATGCCCTGTGAAATGTCTTATGAGGGCGACTAGCCTGAGCTTTCAATGGAGGAGACCTAAACTTAGGCACCGATGGACGAAATTGTGGCCTAGCTGCCACTGGAGCTCTGGACTGAGATGATCCTAAGGCACCTACCTCAGCTGCTCTCTTATGGCCCTTTGTTGCTGCGTGCAAGTTGTTCTGATTCTCCTAGGTTAAGGCATCACTGACAAACTTATTATATGTGGTACACCTTGAGTTGGCCATAGTATTCATTAGCTTAGTGCCAAGGCCTCTCTTGAAGCTCTCTATTTTCTTTTCCTCTATGTTGACAAGCTCTTGGGCATATCTGGACAGATTGTTGAAGGCATAAATATACTCGATAAGGGTTTTGGTCCCTTGAGTAAGTCTCATGAACTCGGTGGTTTTCATGTGCATTAGCCCTAGGGGAATGTGATGTCCCCTAAAGGCTAACTTGAACTATTCATAGGTGACCTATGCGTTTGTAGGTAGAGATGATAGGAAATGGGTCCACCATATCCCTGCCGGTCCCTGTGGTTGATGAGACGCATACTTGGCCTTTTGATGCTCTGTTACCCTCAACAGGCGAAACTTTTGCACGGTTGTGTGTAGCCACTCATCTGCCTAGAGCGGTTCTTTGGCCTCCTTGAAGATAGGAGTATTGGTGTCTAGGAAATCTTTGAACGAGCTATATTGATTCGGTTCAGGCCCTTGATGTTGCTGACGGGCGTGAGGGGTGTTCTGTACAATGAGGCACAATGTATCCTCCATGGCTCTTTGATTACCCAGGAACTGTGCAAAGAATTCATTCGCAGAAGGTGACCGTGGTGGTGGTAAGTCATAGTCGTTGCCAGCTTGGTTGGTGCTTGCCCGCAGCACGGGTGCGAGTCATCTGCAAAATTAGAACAATAAGTGATTATTGGTTGATGTCTAAAGATAGCAGATGAATTGTGTAATCATGCCAAACTGAAATTACTAGAGAGTATCTTACATTCATACAATAAAATAGAGGCATAATCATTCATTCTCGCAACATACATCACCAATTTGATCACTTATCGTACTCGCAATGCGTTAACATGCATGTCATATTTCACCAGTAAAACGAAACTAGAATTCCATCAAAGTTCAACCCATCACGGATTAACATGCAAAGTACCAATATTACACCGAAGTTAAGTCACGAGTACTGAAGTTCAAACTACATGTCCATTACATAAATAGCAGGGATACAACTAGCGCTTCAAACTAGTCACTAAATGGCTCTATTCTTCAGTGTGCTCGCTATCGAGGTTGGAGATAGCATCATCCTCATCCTCATCCTCTAGATCCACTTCTTCCTCTTCCCAACCGTCATCTTCGACCATCATTTCTAGATATTCTTCTTCCTCATCAAAGAGCAGGCGCAGTTGGTTGTTTAGAAAATGCACCTCATGCTGAAGATCAACCACCATGTTTTGGGTCTGCGCAAGCTACTGGCGCAAGTGCCTTTCAACACGATCCTGCTGCGTGGCTAAGGCTTCGGCTCTGTTTCGTGCTGCTTCTGCTAGGGCTGCATGGTTATTTGCTTGGATCCGCTGGCACGTAGCTATGAGTGCCTCGGCACAAGCGACCTCCAGCTGCTCCCATAATCCTGCTAGCACTGCCTGATCATCAGCTCTTGCCTCTTGGGCAGTAGCTCTCTGCTGATCAACTTGCACCATCTGAGTGTGGAGATTTCCCAATGCTACATGTGCCTTATCAGTTTCCCATCGAGCCTCACTTGCTGCCTTCTTGTGCTTGCGAACATGCTTCCTCAGCTTTCGCTGGGTAGCTTTGGCTCTCATGAGCCTATCCATGCAAGTGGTATAGAACTCCTGCCAGAAGTCTCGGGTATCCTAACGAGTATAGAACATCTTCATCACGGTAAACATTGCACTCATAGCGGGACTAGAACTATCTACCCGCTCATCCCAGTCTCAGATCGATGCATTGCGGTTGCCTTGTGCCCAAACTGCTATGGATGGATCCACCTGAGGAAAAGTACCAGCGGCACTGCCGGTAAGCTCATCCCCGTGTTGCTGACATATCTGACTCAACACCTCAAAAGCCACTGCTTGGGCAGCTTCCCAAGGAGTTTTTCCTTCAGATTCTGCCTTCCACTCCTACCATAGGGGTGCTTAGGTATGAGCTGGTATGGTTAGCTGCACCTCATACCATGGCTATCCTTCTAGGTATACCTCATTCTAGGAATAGAGAGGTGGTTCCGTATATCCCGCATAATGTAGGACCCTCCAAAGCAGGGCAAGGGTACCAAACATTTCTAGGAAAGTCTCACTCCCAACTAATGCTACCATCGGTTCCAACAAAATGGTGCAACTCTCATGAGAACAACGTTATAATATAAAAGAGTTACTGAACCAAATAAGAAACTTGTAAGGGGAGGAACAATGCAAGTATGTAATGAATGATTTATCATGATGCATGCACGTTCCGTACGTCCTCACAAACTTAGGAAAATTAAACTTCTAATGACATACACGGTGGCATGCATATGTTCTCTCATATATAAACGTAACTAGTCAAGCTACACGTTTCGCTATTAGTGTACCTGCACAAGAATTTCATTTTAGCCCAACCCCACAAGTATATATGTAGAAATAAAAATCTAGGCTCTAGGTTGCAATCTAAATACTTCCATATATATATACCCATATATATAGTTCTGTATCAAAGCTACCCAAAAGTAAATACGTCCCATATATACATATAAATATGCATATACAGTCTTATCAAAGCTAACCCACAATTAAATACTTCCATATATATATGAGACATATATATACTTGAGTATCAAAACTAACTCTACCCATTAGACAGCACGCTCACATCTTACGGTCATGCCACTGTGATAATGAGTGGCATCTTATCTTGGGCATAGAGGCATTTGATCCATACATTACCACTCAAGTGAATGGCATCCATACAATAGCACGTCGTATGGACGACGAAAATAAAAACCCCCAAGTTAGTACTTAATTAGCCACCTGAAATCCTTAACTAGGCATAAATTAGTGATCACTGGCATACTCTAGATTCAAACTTTATTTTTGAACACCTATATATATAGCTACAAGTTGCTAAAAACTAGTTTTGGAAAACAAAAACCTTTATTTTAAATACACATGTTGCAATTAATGTTGAATCTTGCTCTGATGCCAGCTGTAGCAGAACCATCCAATTTATAAGAGCACAAGTACAATAGCAGCCCACAAGCGGTCGCACTGTCATACTTGAGCCCATATAAACCCGGCAGTCCGTTGAGTACCACGAAGGGTCTCGATTCAACCAACATACAACCAAGATCGTACATGATTCAACACACATGTCACACGTTACATAAAGTTCACAAATACAGTTTCATACATCAGAGTGCGATTAAAAGTTATTACAAACAAAGTTCAGGTGAAATAGTAGCGGAAGCAAATAGAGTTTGAAACCAATGTCTCCATCATTGTTCAAATATGGTGCCAGCTCATGATCACATTTCCACAAAAGCAGAAGAGAGGGATTAACAAGAGATGCCTTGCCCATGGCCCTACTCCTCGTCCACAGCAGGACAGAAGCAGTTCTTACAGTAGCCATGATACATCGTATTATCTGCAACAATGGGAAATAAACCCTAAGTACAAGAAGGTACTCAGCTAGACTTACCCGTCATAAACCAACATAAAGTGACTCTAAGGATCATACAAGGCTTTATAAGTGGAGCTAGCTTAACAACATTTTGCATAAAAAGCCACTAATTCAACTATACCTTTTATAATTCCGTCACCAAGTCAATTATAGCTATTCATCTCTAGATTAGCAACTAACCAATGCCAAACATGTGATATATCATTTAGTAGCAAAACAATAATAACCATAGCCGGTGTAGTAATTCCATGTTCATCATAACCATCATTCCATAATACACTTACTATGATGTTGGGACTAGCCAAGTTTCTCACTGTCTGGGAGAGACGGCGATTCGAATCGATTTCAACCAGCTGGGAATTTATTCCTAACACAAACCCAGGCAGACTAGATCAACGATCACCTTAGGTCACCTTTGGTACAACTTAGGTCCATATTTCGTGGGTTCGATCAG
Source organism: Miscanthus lutarioriparius (assembly GCA_904845875.1). Lineage (NCBI taxonomy): Eukaryota > Viridiplantae > Streptophyta > Magnoliopsida > Poales > Poaceae > Miscanthus > Miscanthus lutarioriparius. The sequence continues at coordinate 70,998,737 of CAJGYO010000008.1, forward strand.
CGCCGCACAATCAGGGATGACCAGCTGCCAGGACGTTCAGGCCCAGCCTACCCTTGGGCTCACGTCTAGATCTCCGCACATCCTTACTACCATACACAGTGCACACTCTTACAGAATGGGGCCTGGCCTGAGTTGAGCTACTCGGCTTCATGATCGAAATGAGTTATCCGGCTAGCTAAGTGAGAGGCATTTGTTCAATCTCGACAGAAGCGCCAACAACGGTACGGTCCTTAATCGTCATAGATAGAATCATATGAGCCAACCTACACATAGACTCCATCCGACCACTAATAACAAACCCCATAGTTCTTTTCCACGATAGCAAATACAGCCAACCGTGCTCCGGTATCCACCTATATCTCGCAGGTGATAGGAAATCACCTGACTTCTACCGGTCTAAGCATGGCTAAGCATATACTCTATCCTGTACCTACATTGGGTTAAAGGTATATTTATCTAGAAAAGATAGTTCTATGCATCAAGTGTTTCTAATTCAACTCTTATAACCTAATGTATCAAACATAAATGACTCAAGTGATATTTTGTAAAACATGGGAGGCTTAAAATGCTCTAGGGCTTGCCTTTGATAAAAGAAGTTGGCCTATGGTCTAGGCACTCGGGTAAGTCTTCAAGAGTTTTCTCCTCTCCTTCTAGAGCTATGGCCTGAGGTGCCTCCTATTGTTCCTCTTCTTCGTTGAATTCCAATAGAGTGATCCCCTCGGACAATCCTATATGCATGAGCAGGAAATAAGATATCAGGAATACATATATAATGACATGTATAATATGATATGATGTGATGAATGCATCCTCATAAGTGTTCTCAGCAGCATTGCATTATGGTGATAACAAGTTATATTTTCTTTTACAGAGTAGGTGCATATCTCTTCTCTAGTAACTTAAACAAGCACTTATGTAAATAATTTTTTGACTACAAGACAACATCCACTTGTTTTGATCATAACTGGAATTATACACATAAAAATAATATGGTTGTGGACATTCTGAAAAGCTTATGAAATTTCCTACAACTTTCTTTTAATCATCTTAACGTGATTCAACAGTTATCTAGGTCAAACAATTCAATCTTTCATATCTATCCAGAGAACAAGTATTTTTGTTAGCAGAATTCTAACAGCCAAAATTCTTAAACCATAAGACCTATGACTATAAAATTTAGCACAAGGTAGATAAGTAAGTTATCTACAGCTTTGTTATTAACAAGTTTTATAGAAAAAGACCAATATCATCATGAAATTATCATCACAACAGAAACTACACATGTAGTCATCTAATTGAATTATAAAGCAATAATTAACTAGTTTCCTATAAACAAATACTTCTATGTCTCACTGATAGGATCAACAGATTATATGCATCACACACACCACAGAAAACATCATGGTTAAGCCTAACTAATTTATTTATATTCATTTATTAATTTTCTTAGATAATAAGGTGATTTACAGAGTAAATATTTCTAGTGCTCAATAAATTCTGAGAAAATTACAGTAGGCTACACATGACCCTAATAGTCTACTGTACAAATTTTAGGCCATTTGGATAAGAATAGACACCTCTATAAAAATGACAAGTTACATATACTTATTTTAGCAAAAATAGTTTAGCATAGTGAAAAGTGTCAAACAACATATTTAATATTTTTCTTACTTTTCTCCTAGCATGAAAATACTGTGTAAAAATTTGCATGATCATATGTTATGTATTTTTACCCCATTTATTTTCACTAAAACTAGCAATTAATTAAGATTAAATAGAAAGACCATATTTCAAGTATGCTTACTGTACGTTTAATATTTTTTCTAGCTAGAGCATGTCAATACAAGACCAGAAAAATTGGAATGACAATGTTATCACCTTCCTAGCTCAAGTTATGCAATTGACAAGATAGAAACTATTTTAAAAGCACTTATCTTGCTAAATTTAATTCTCCTAGAAACATACCCTAAATAATAGGTTTCATATTTTTATGAGATAGTACACTTCAAGATGAATCTAATAAAATTTGGTTCACCCCATTTGGATACCCCTGGCTCTAGATATGATTTTTGCAAGTTAGCAACAAAATCTATGAAATAAATAAAGAAAATCAAATTTACTCGGGCGCTACAGTTAGGTGCACCCGATCTATACACCCACGATGGCTGACAGTGGGGCCCCGTAGGTTGTTTACACTAAAATTTGGGAAGGAGAAAATGGAAACTCGAAGCTTCTAGGATTGTGTCATCAAGGAATCGATTACGTAAGGTTCAATATTAGCTGATTCATGTCCAGTTCTGGGATCGGCTCTTTTTTATGACATCAACAGATAACGTCTATGGACTACATACGGATGGTGTCAGGAAAAAAATATGTCAGACTCTACAAAAAGAAAAAGATTAGGGTCCAAGTTATTTTTAAGTTAGGAATGTTTTCTTTTATTATAAGAATTGTAATGAGTCATATTTGAGTAGGATTCATGTTTAGGTTCCGGGTATAAATATTGGACCCCGGTTATTGTACAAGAAACGAACAATCAATCAATACAATTACTTTTCTAGCTTCACGTCAACCCTTAGGAGTAGGAGTACTGTAGAAACTCGACGAGTTCTTCAACAATCAGGGCTACATCGACTGATCGACCTCTGGCTTGTCTATGAGTACCGTCACGACTTGTATTATGCTTGTAAAGCTGCATCACCTGAGTGATCTTTTATGAGCCATAATATAAGCTAGTTATCAATCTATATCATAGTTTGTAAGGCTGCATCCGTTAATTAATCTGTTACGAACCATAATATAGATCAAAGTTATCGATCTTGTATTAAATAACTTGTTGTTTAATACAATATCACTAGTTATCGAATCTGCTAAGATTAGTAAGGTTTTCCCTGCTGTTTTTAGTTGATTCATCAGTTATCGATCTTGTTATAATTAATGTTTTATTAATTATAACAAATCACCTGATTGAGATAGAGATAGAATCAGTATCATATCATCTTAATTGATCATCTTCTAATCTGTTCATACTTTGAATCTTATAACTGACGACTTAACTCTGCTAGATCGGCTATTTTATCTCTATTCCAATCAAACATAGTATGCATCAAAAGACATGTCCCAATCTTGAATAAACTCACTAGTTAATGAGATCTAATCTAATGACACTACCATAGCTATATCGATCCTGTTGAACCTCACTAGTAAGACTTTGGATTAGAGATTATAGATTGGTGGTTTTGTTTATGATCGAGACATGTAGTCTGTTTGTTTGCTATGCATGCATCGGCTATTTTAGCCGATTCGCCTATGCTCTCACACATATAGCATGTTTTTCATGAACCTGTTGATATATAAATGATTTTATAGATTCTTTGGCTTTAGTTTGTTATTATTATCATAGCTATATCGACCCAATCGAACCTCATTGTTGATGGTAACAAATTAGATTCAGAACGTTGGTAGATTCATTTGTACTAGACAGTCGATTTGTTCGCATATTATATCTTTTCTTGTTAAAGTTATCGGCTCAATGGGTTACACTGGTTATATCCATCTAGCTGATGAAGTTTCTTTATATTACTTATATTTGGGTGTATTGTACTTGTTCTATCTGGATTAATCAATCATAATAAAATCACTATGATCCATGAGTATCGGTTATTTTGAATTCGAACCATCATCATTGATATTAGTCGATAATATTTAATTCAGCGATCTTTGTTTTACTGATATGTTGGATATCGACTATTTAGTCGATAGCCCATCGAATCGGCTGTTTAGCTGCATATTTGGAACTATCTAGAGCAACACCGATATGTTATGCCTTAAACTACTGATAAGACTTTCTCTCCTTGTCAATTGCAAGTCAAATTGACTGGCATGCCATTGGATTTTCAGAATCGACTGGTCCTGTGTTGAAGCCAAGCAGATCTCCAATCTCATTACGTTCAGATCGTCCGGCTTGTTGTGTGTTGATCGCATCACCACATTTTTGCGCCAACACACTTTTTGGCACGCCAGGTCAGACCCACAATCGTCATGATAGCTCACAACAACAGGGACATTCTTATGGTGCTTTATAAAGACTTACCTGATGAGGATAAAGATGTCATTAGTAAAGCTATAGAGGAGTTTCAGAACAAGTGTTTGTTGTCTTACACCAAGACGCGTGAGAATAAAGTTGTTCAGAAATATCCACTACCAAGAGTTTTGATACATGGGTAGTCAGATACAGACAAAGCTAATGATAGGCGTTTCTTTGTAGATGCTGTCAACAAATCTATTCATGATGCCATGTTGAATCATAATGTAGCTTTCTTGAACACATTCCACAATACCATGAAGGAGGTATTTCAAGGATATCCAGTAGATCAGATTGGACCGGCTTATTACAACATTCCACATCCGTCATCTCAGGGGATTAATCAAGCCGGTACTAGCCATCAAGTAGCAGCACTAGCTGGCAATAATGATGTCCAGACAATTTAGAGCTCATCTGAGTAAGTTCAGGGTGCTACTACTAATCAAATATAGTATAATCCTAGAACATCAGTGCAGCATCTGCCACAGCCGATGGGGCAAGTTCAGAATCAAATGGTTAATTTTGGCACATTAGGAAATACCGCCATCGGCTCAAAAAACAGAACCATTAGTTCAAAGGATTCATAGAGACATAGATCCCAACATTTACAATCAGAGACTTCAAGCAGCAAATCAGCAAAGGACTCAATAGATAGAGATTCCACAAGGATATCATTATGGCACAGATTATAATATCCTTCATATGATTCCAAATCTAGGGTATCAAGGTACCCAAAATTTTAATCCGCGGATGGGTCAGCAATTGCAAAGAAATCCAAATTCAAATGCTGATGAGTTGTTGCTCAGAGTAACTAAAATGATGAAGAATCAGTTTGGTTTAAAACCAAAAGGGTAGACCTTTTCGTACAAACGTCCACATCCAGAGTGGTATAATTTGGTTGCTCTTCCTACAAATTACAGGCTTTCAGAATTTGCTAAGTTCACTAGTCAAGATAGTACGAGTATAATAGAACATGTCAATCAGTATCTTACTCAGTTGGGTGAAGCATCCATTGAAGAAGCTCATTGAGTCCGTTTCTTCTCTTTGTCCCTATCAAGACCAGCTTTCACCTGATTTTCATTGTTACGAATTAATTCTATTGCCAATTGGACTGACCTGGAGAAGAAATTTCATATATATTTGTATACTAGGACAGGAGAAAGGAAAATCACAGATTTGACGACCATAAGGCGAAGAACTAATGAATCGGGTGCTGAATTTCTTTAGAGGTTCTGAGAAACAAGAAATTTGTGCTTTTCATTGAATCTGACTAATGATCAGCTAGCTGCTTTGACTATTCAAGGAATGTTGCCAATATGGAGAGAAAAACTACTTGGGCAAGAGTTTGATAATTTAGGTTGGTTGGCTCAATGGGTGGCAGCACTTAATAGCCAATTCCAGAATATACGCAGAGATACCCGATTCTAGAAGAATGTCGCAATTGTTGAAGCTTATAATCCATATTTAGTTGATGATGATAGTGAGGATGATGAAGAAGAGGAGATTGTTGTAGCTGAATGGAATTGGGGTAAGAGGATAGTGATGGTTCTAAATCCTTCGGGAAAGGAGTTAAAGAAAGTTATGATTTTGATGTCACAAAATCAGACAAGCTCTTTGATTTCTTGCTTGAGAAAGGACAGATCAAATTGCCTACCAATCATGTTATATTACCTCCTGATCAGTTGAAGAATAAGAAGTTCTGCAAATTCTATAACACTACTTCTCATTCTACTAATGAGTGTAGAATTTTCTGGCAACATATACAGAGGGCTATTTAGCAAAGAAAGCTTAAATTTGATACACCTCGGAAGATAAAAGTTGATGATAATCCTTTCCCAAAAGATCAGAATATGGTTGATGCTAAGTTGCTCAAAGGAAAGACTAAAGTTCTAACGTCAATTACGGCAAAGGAAACTAGAACAGTTGATCCAGAGATGCAAATGTTGGCTGATCAATATAGAGAAATTAAAAGGCATCGTGACCGACAGAAGAGCCAATATGAGCAGGGAAAAACGTCAAGAAACGGGGCGATGAGGCCGCGTGTTACATCTCGAATTTTGTTGAATAAATAGCAATGACAGAAAGAAAAGGATTATCAATGTTGGTTAGAAGAGAAAGAATATCAGCGTAAAAAAGAATAGGAGAGGTATGAAAGAGAACAAGCTGAATCACACTGAAATTGTCCTTTTTTCAGACATTGTTGGAATAAAGGTTTGAAATTGCCTACTAGAAATAATTGTCCAGAGTGTAGTGAACAATATTTTGAGTTTAGGCAATCTCAAGCCAACCGCCAGTCTATCCATGCTCGAATTGAGTATCATCATGATAATATGGATCGGTGCTTAAAAAATAGAAGTGTTCATGATCGGCTTGGGAAGCGAGTTGTTGATCAAAATTGGGTTAATTATGAAGAAGAAGGTGATGAGGAAGAATATGTTTGGTAGGAAGGGCAATGGTGTCCAGGAGTTTTAACAATAAGTCAGAAAAGAAGGGTACAATGCCTAAGGAATAGAGAGCTAGAACAGACTCAAAAATCTGGTAAACCTCAAGTATGGCGTGTTAAACAAACAACCAATAAGGGTCAACCATTGGCTAATATTCAAATGGCTTTTCTTTTGCCGTTAGAATTTAGAGCTCTAGCAGATCAAGAAGTCTATTCAGATTTTGATGAATTGGAATATGAGGAGATGGTTGTCAAATTGACAGTGATAGAACAAGCTATATTTAATAAGCCAGTCAAGCATCGGCACTTGAAGGCTTTATATGTGAAAGGTTTTGTTGATGGGAAGTCGATGAGCAAAATGTTAGTGGATGGAGATGCTTCTGTTAATCTTATGCCTTATACTACTTTTCGCAAGCTTGGTAGGGGACCAGGAGATTTGATTGAGACTGACATGATGCTTAAGGATTTTGGGGATAATGCATCCAAGACCAGGGGGCAATAAACATTAAATTGACAACTGGAAGTAAGACTTTGCTCACTACATTCTTTGTCATTGATGGAAAGGGTTCATACAGTTTACTCCTTGGTCGTGATTGGATTCATGCAAATTGTTGTGTACCATCGACTATGCATCAATGCTTGATTCAGTGGCATGGAGATGATGTTGAGCTGGTTCATGTTGATGACTCTATGAGTATAGCAACAACTGATCTAATGTATTGGGAACTAGAAGATTTTGAGTATTTTTCTAGCAAATGATCGGAAGGAGGCTTCATTAAGATCAATGATGAAAGCCAACAGCCGATCCAAGCAGTCGACTTTGAGAGTTTGTTTTAATGGATAATCTAATAGATGGTACAGATGGTAAACTAGGACATGGCTTTACGTCGGCTGATGAATTAGAGGAGACAGATATTTGTTTTAGAGATAGGCCTAGGCCGACATATGTAAGTGCTAAGTTAGATCCTGAGTATAAGCGAGAGTTGATAGATTTATTAAAGGAATTTAAAGATGTTTTGCTTGGGAATATTATGAAATGTCTGGTCTAGATCGATCAATTGTTGAACATTAGTTGCCAATCAAACCTGGATATCGGCTATTTAAACAAGCTCTGAGGAGATTTAACCCAAATGTTCTTGATGATATCAAAAAGGAGACTGAAAGATTACTAGAAGCAAAATTTATCCGACCATGCCATTATGCAAAGTGGATATCGAGTGTTGTTCCTGTATATAAGAAAAATGGGAAGTTAAGAGTTTGCGTCGATTTTAGAGATCTGAACAAGGCTACACCCATGGATGGTTATCTGATGCCAATAGCCGATATGTTGGTAAATGCAGCAGCCGGGCACAAGGTTATTAGTTTTATGGATGACAATGTAGGATATAATCAAAATTTTATGACTGAGGAAGACATAGCAAAAATAGCTTTTAGGTGCCCTGGCGCAATCAACTTATTTAAATGGGTTGTGATGACCTTTGGTTTGAAGAATGCTGGTGCAACTTATCAGAGGGCAATGAATTATATTTTTCATAAGTTGATCGGTAGGATTGTTGAAATCTACATTGATGATGTGGTGGTAAAATCCAAAGGGTACAAATAACATCTAGCTAATTTGTGGGAGACTTTGGAGTGCATAAGAAAACATGATTTAAAGATGAATCCTAATAAGTGTGCCTTTGAAGTGTCAGCCAGACAATTTTTGGGTTTGATGGTCCACGAGATAGGAATTGAAATTGGTCAAAAAAGTATGAAAGCAATTGATGAGGCAGTATCCCCGACTACTAAAACAAAGTTACAATCTTTTCTTGGTAAGATTAATTTTATCAGAAGGTTTATTTCAAATTTGTCAGAAAGAGTTCTGCCATTTTCTCCTTTGTTGAAGTTGAAAGGTGATCAAGAATTTAAATGGGGTGACATACAACAAAAGGTGTTTGAGATAAAAGAATACATAAAGTGTCCACCTATGCTGGTCCCTCCTCAGCAAAGTAAGCCATTTAAGTTGTACGTGTCGGCCGATAGCCAAACAATTGGATCGGCCTTAATACAAGAGTTTGAAGGAAAAGAACGAGTTGTTTTCTATTTAAGTAGAAGGCTTTTGGATCCAGAAACAAGATATTCTCCTATTGAAAAGTTATGCTTATGCTTATATTTCTCTTGCACGAAGTTGCGACATTACTTGTTATCGGCTGAGTGTACAGTTGTGTCTAAGGCTGATGTGATCAAACACATGTTATCAATGCCAAAATTAAATGGGAGAATGGGAAAGTGGATTCTTGCATTATCGAAATTTGACTTGAGGTACGAATCGGCTAAAATAGTCAAGGGGCAAGTAATAGCCAATTTTATTACTCAGCATCATAAACCAAGTATTGGCTATGTAGAACTGATACATTGGACATTGTTCTTTGATGGATCATCGTGCAAGCAAGGTGGTGGTACTGGTATTGTTATTGTTTCACCTTGGGGGGCAAGTTTTGAGTTTGCTTTTCCAATTAAACCAATGACTACCAACAATCAAGCAGAATACGAAGCTATTCTTAAGAGACTTCAACTTCTTCATGAAGTAAAGGCTGAGTCAATTGAAGTATTTGGAGATTCACAGTTAGTTATTAATCAGTAGATCGACCTATATGAATATAAAGATGATATTCTGAGGGGATACTATTATGAATGCCAGAGGTTACTCAAGAAATTTCCCTAGATTTCTCTTTAGCATATTCCAAGAGCACAGAATCAAGAGGATAATCGGATAGCTCAGAGTGCGTCAGGTTATCGAGTGTTTTAAGAGATCTTAAGCAGTGAAACCTTGACTAATGATTGGAGATTTGAAATAGCCGATTACCTTAAGAATCCATCACAGAAGATTACCAGAAAACTAAGGTATAAATTGACTAAGGATGTTTTGTTAGATGATCAGTTATATTACAAGGCAGTCGATGGGGTGTTGCTTAAATGTTTAAATCAAGAAGAAGCTAAAGTGTTGATGGGTGAAGTGCATGAAGGGATATGTGGAGCTCATCAATCGGCTTATAAGATGAAATGGATTATTGTAGCACCCGGTTTTAAGAACAAAACCAGATACGCACCATATGTGAGCCCAGGAAGTCAAATCTCACATATAGCTATAAATAAGGGTAATATCGAAAGACAATGCTCAAATACATAGCGTATTAGTATAAAGATTATAACCTCAGAGTATAGATAGTGGAAAGACAACTCTGATCTTCAGGCGAGTACTCCAAATCCACAGGGACAACTGACTGGTTGATCACAATCCTAATTCCTCCAAACTCTAGCAATCTGGTACCCATCTGAGATTTTTTCCAAAGATTTAAAAAGTAAAGCCAGCATAAGTACATATCGTATTCAACAAATATATCATAGGGTTCATGAGGCTCAAAAGGCTAACACTGGTTTAACTGCGATTAGCTTTTAATGAGTCATGATTTTAGCAATTGAGTAGCAACAAATTTATCCACAAGCCCATGTAAACACATGATCAGGTAAACAGGAGTAATGAATAGCATAAATAGTAATCATTAGTGAGCATCTTCATCATCAATTTCATCAGTGTTCATCATCTATTCCATAAATGTTCCAAGGCCGCTCGTGACCGTGAGCATGGCTGATATACTAGTTTTACACTCTACAGAGGTTGTACACTTTCACTGTGAGTCATTATTTACCCTTTCGCCTGAGGTGATCAGCCTCTTGACCCACTACCAAGAAAGGTCAGAAGGGTTCACTATGAAGCATTTCAAAGGTTCGTCTAACAAGTTAGGGCTATTAGATTCACTCGACAAATAGATTTAGGAACCCCCCTTCCCGATGGCACAATGACATGCAACCTATATACAAGGGGACAAAGGCTATCCTATACCCGATTCGGTAAGTCATTCTTACACCAATAAAGGTAACCACTAACAAGCTAAAAAAGGTCCTCATACTGAGCTAAAGCTAGGGCCATATAGCCCTCACAGTTGTACTATAAGTCCCGGATGATCACTTATAGATAAGTCCTTAGGGAGAGGAATCTAGAGCACCATAAAAATAGCCCAATGCTCTAGCCCCCTGGTTCCATGTTGCTAAAAACATCTTTTAGTGTTTATTGCATATACCATTATTCAAGTTACAAGATCATGGCTTTAGTTGAGCACTAGCATCATACTACCCAATGCAATAACCCAAAGGTATCAAGGTACAGTACAAAAGACTAGGATATCCTTAGTGGTAGTCAAGGTAGACACACACATGTAGTATGAATTAAATGATTAAAGGTGTATAGGACAACAAGGATGATCCCATGCTATACTTGCCTTAAACCTAGATCCTTCTTCAAGTGCAAAACTTCAAAGATCTGGTTCTTGATTCACCACGTATAGCTCACCGATTGGACATGATCATAAAGCACCACACAAGCATCCATGCAATCATACACGAAGCAAACAATAGAACTAAATTAGAATAGTACACCAAACATAAAATCAGGATAAAAAGTTTATAAAGCGAATCTACGTCTTGCTACGAACAAACAGACGCGAAAAGCACGCTAATCGGAGCTACGGTGAACAAGATACAACTACCGAAAGGCTTGCTTTTATAAAAGAGAACCCTAGGCTTTATTAATTTTAACTATATAAAAGAATGCATAAGATTTTTTTAGAGAAATACCTAGGTTGAATTAGGTCAATTTTATATTTGGTTTTGAAAACTAAAGTGGAATTTATCATATTTTATTTATAAATCTCGTTGCATAATCATTATTCACGTTAGGATTTAAACCATCAATTTCTAGAACTCTTGACATGTAAAACATTGATACTAATGCGTAGTTCTCGTTGCAATGAATCTAGCACAACTTGAACGGGTCAATTCAGAGCTAAAACGTAGAAGATATGAATTAAACAAGATTTCCTTTAATAAAATAATAGATTAAATCTAACTTCGAATTTTAAAAGCTAAAAATATATCTACAGTAGTATGAACATGTAGATCATGACATTACGAACCTAACACAAGTTGAATGGGTCAAATCAGAGTTAAAACAGAGAAGTTATGGCCTAAATAAATCTAGTGGCAAATATGTAAATAACTGAAAACGTATTTTTGAAGTCAACCGAGCAAAGTACGCTTTTAAAAGAAGAAGGTGTAATCTATCAAATACGCAATGGACCACGAGTTCTATTATTGAAAAACGCAGGGACTCTTTAGCAAAATCGGCTGGCGAAGGGGTACGGGAAATCTTGGGCCATTGGATCAGGAATAGACGGCTGAGATGAGAAGACGGGAAGGGAGGAAAGATGCTGGCGCCGGAAGAGTAAGGGCGACACGGTGGCTGCCATTGCCGGCGACGGAGCATGTCGACGAGACTTGGAACATGGCCTATGGTTCACGGTTTTCAACGGGAAAGGCACGGGGTGAAAGAGGTGGTTGAGGCAAGCTCACCTAGGGGGATTTCGGTGGCGCGAAGCAAGTGATGGTGTCCCCGGTGGTGTCAAGCTTCACACGGCGAGATTCAGGCGACGGCACTACGACTCGGTATGGATGGCGGCTAGCGCTCTCGGGTTTAGGGAAAGTGGCGCGGGTGCTCGGCTTATATGAGGCAAGGTAGCGTGGCACGCATGTCAACGAATCGTGAAACGGCACGAGCGCAGACTCATCGACGGCGGAGTCCATCTCGGGTACGAGCAGAAGGACAAGGACGGAGCTGATAGGGATGGCCCACCTATCAGTGAGTGTAGGAGCAGGACTGGCTTGTCAGGCAGAGAGAAGAGAAGGGAGCGGCGAGCGACGCTGGGGGTGGCGGAAGTGGGCCTGCAGGGCAACGCTGCTGGGCCACGCGGCGCCCGAACAAGAGCTTTAGCTCCACAAATCCAGCCATGAGCAGCCTCATCCAGAGGATCTCTGAGGTAAATGATGAGGTAAGGAAAGGAACCCATAGTACTAATAGGGAGAATGACATGCTCACCTAAGCACTCAGAAACAAGGAGCACCCTGGTCGCACTAGAGGAGTCAGTCTTGTTCCTTGGAAAATAGCGTTCGAGGAAGAATCTTCCACTTATCGGAGCCGCTCGAGGGGTAGAGCGGCACAAGAAGCAGAGTATATGAGGGTTATAAAAGAGATGGAAGACAAATTCAAAAAATGGATTGATGAGAGGGTTCAAGAAAAAGTCAATGTACTTATGGCGTCCATAGGATCAGGAGTAGTACCACAAGAACCTCTTCCAACTAGCTTTAGCCCACAGTTCATGGGTCGCAGCAGCCGCGGATCGACCCCGCTCGATGATGAAGAGGCGAATATTCCTCATCTGGTGGACAGCATCATTGAATCCATCAATGTCAAGCTGTACATCCGTTAGCAATGGACAACTGACAAGGTGGCGGTCGGCCAGGCCTGGCCTACGGGAGACGGGACCACTAATGACCACCCAATTCCAACAGGGTATGCCCACGTTAGCATTGATACTATACTTGATAAGAAGTATAACAAGATGCACATTGATTACCCCGCACAGGAAGACGGGCAACACCTTGTTCAGAACAAGGTCACTCATGTGGCCTAGCGCAAGCGCTTCATTAAGCTTGATCACCAGTTGTATTCAGATGATGATGAGGATGACAGCGAATCTTCGCCGCCCAAAGATGATCCCTCACCATCTCCCAACAGAGGAGGTCACACTACCTTCCCTGGTTCCTTGCCATCACCCCTGAGAAGACAAAAGTCTCTTTCTCTTCCTCCTCATCCTCCATCTTCATCAGCCCAAGAAAAGAGAAGACTCCTCCTCCTCCTCCCTCTTCTTCATCCCCGAGAAAACATAATTCTCGTCCTCCACCGCCTCCACAATACCCCAAAACAAGATCTAAGGCATCCTTGCAGTCACAGAAAAGGTCCTTAGATTCGGTCGCTAATGCTCCCACACTAGACCAACAAAAAAAGAAAAGGACGATGAGTGGCAGCATTACAGACTTGATGAACCAACAAAATCTAGAAGTAGCCTCCAAGAAAGACAAAGTTAGATTCTGGAATCTATTTGCCTCATTGCCTAAGTGAAGGGTGCAGTCCGAATTCAATAGGCAAATAGAGAGTAAGCACAATCAATTAAGAATCAAAGAAATATACCATGAAGATCGAAGGAAGATAAACAAGATTGTCAAAGACAACCCCGGATTAAGCAGGGATGATGCCGCGAACATCTATTATGATTCACTAGCATATGAGATGGCAAGACCGGTAATGCAGTTTCAAAGAGGCAATTTCTTGGTGGACGAGGAGTATAAAAATTTGACAGCATATATGCACGACTTGCATGATTATTACATGGCCCAAGCACTTGAGATGGGGCAGGCAGGTTTTGAATATATTATCCATCCGCCGCATGTTTTCCATTATCCTAATGAAGAGGAGCACTTTGTCGATTGGGATCACTTGTTTCAGCTATTCCAGAGACATGATCTTGATACACAAATGTTGACGCTATGGACTATGTAAGTACCCTACTCGCACAATATTATAATTAACTAATCTCTCGATACACAAATAGTTAACGACTGCACATTCCCCATGAATTATGCAGGTGTGTAGCAAAACATTGCTTCAAAACAAAGTACGCTCGTATGTCTTTCCTGGACCCGAGCTAGTCAACGAGAGAACATGCAGAGGCATGCATGGAAATAAAGTGGAAGATCTGATGGAGACACTAACTGCCATTTTCAAAAATTTCAAGATGAGTAATAAAACCAAAATACTTCTAGCCTACAACTATGAATATGTGTTCTCTGCTCTTATTTTTATGCTTGTTTTTTGTAGTTATGATTATTCGTTAACTAGGGTTTTGTGATTGCAGCAACCATTTCATCTTCATTGTTGTCGATATTAAAAGAAATCGTATCAAGGTGTGGGACTTAAAGACAAAGCCACTTTCTTTGCTTGATCCCCTAGTTGAAGTGCTTTATGCATAAGCGAACCTAATAACATATTATTTTCTAATCGCACATAGCATATTCTAATGTTGCCCCTTTTCACACTTTATAATGTGGCACAGTGTCCAGGCAAGAATGGTTGGTGGGACGAAGGTCCCATTCTAGGTTGCACCAATGCAATTGGAGACCCTAGACCAGCCGGTGGGAAACAATGAATGCAAGTTCTACGTAATGTGGGCAATGCTTCGCTACCTCAGCTTAAAATTAGAGGCGGTAGATGCTTTGGTGTGTATAATCCCCATTTCATTTATATCTGTTAATTCAACAAAATGATCTATTTATTTCTCTAATATTTCTGCCTTTTGAAACTGGTATTTTTAATGACAACGCAAGAAATTTAAACACAATAGACTATTAGAAATGGAGGTCATAGCACTATTATCGGAGCTAGCAGCCTTCATCATATCGGAGTGTTTGGAAAAAAAAGGAACATTCTCCATTGCACAGTTCGTGAAGTACAAGGTGCAGTACGAGCTAGAGCGGCTCGCTAGACTATTTTAGTTTCTTTTTTATTTCAAGGGATTGAGAGCTTCATAAGTACATTTGAACTGTAACCATAACATTTGTAACATTTAATATTGATGGATCTATCATCTACGTAGCGAATATAAAGCGAAACCCGATTCCACCAAAAAAATAAAATAAATTATAAAACAGTAAAATGCAAAAAAGAGATCACTGCTGGTTAGCACAAAACCGACAGTGATGGTAAAGAGGACACTACCGGTTCATGGCACGAGCCGGTAGTGTTGGTTGAGCCATCACTGTCGGCTTGAAATCCAAACCGGTAGTGTTGCTGAAGACAACACTATCGGTTTGAGCCACCAACCGGCAGTGATGGCTCGACCAACACAGCCGGCTTGAGCCATGAACTGACAGTGATGGCTTGCTCAACACTACCGACTTGAGACATAAGCCGACAGTGTAGGCTTGCTCAACACTGCTGGCTTGAGCCATGAACTGACACTTTTGAAGCAACCATGACTGTCGGTTAGGTCTACAAACCGGTAGTGTTGTTCAACTAGACATTGCTGGGTGGAGCCAGGAATCGACACTGTTGCCTGTAGATCAGTGTTGGTTCTTAGGAACCGCTAGTGATGTCAACCCCCCATCACTGCTGGTATGCCACTGTCAGTTCAAACTCCGATAGTGAAGGGGGTTTTTGAACTGACAGTGATGTCCTGATCTGGGGTAGTGATATTCTAGCATAGACATAACACATGATTAGATACTTGCTATTGACATTTCTTAGCGTCACTACTAAGAACAGAGTTTGAAATCTATCCCTAGGAACAGCGCCAAAAAATGCTTGTTGGTATTTATTAACGTGTCGCTTGTTTTAAGTAGTCATCTTATTATAAACCTATATCTCCTAACATTACTTTACTAGGTTGTCATCCCTAGTGATGATGTTAGAGATGCTTGTTGGTACTACATAGCATTACTACTAGAATAATACCAAACCATTCTTTATTAATTTATGTGACTAGTAATAATAGATATGAATATATAAAAGGAATCTGTAAGCGCACAGATAATTATACCATTGTAGCACTTCACCTAGGAGTATTCCAGGTATCATTATTTATATTTTTACCACAGAGAAGGTCTGGCGTGGACATGTATTGATAACTTATACTATTGATGGAGAAATAAACCATAACCAATATTCTACTCATAACAAGGGTAAGTCATAGGATAAGATATATAATAAGTATTGATCAATGATAAATCACTCAGAGTACTCCTTTCTATGGCATTAGCATGGTCAGGTAGAATATTAGAGAAATAATTCTTAAGTTATTCTTAATTACAAGTCAAAGTATATATGATTAGTGCAATTATACCTAGTAGTCATTGCTGAGATCATCTTCATATCTACACATAAGGGATATTACTAGGGAAAATTAAGAACAGAGCTTGTTCTTCCTTCGTAACCGGACCCTACGTGCGCCTATATTCAGGGAGTGAAATACAAAGAACTCAACAGGAGTGTCACATCCGCGATCTACCACATGACCCAGAATATAGGGTGTATCCGTAGGTAAATAACGTATAAGGACCACGCTTACACAATGTCGACCACTCACCCATGGTACCTTAGAGTGAGCGCTATACGAACTTATGCATGAACATGACGATAATCTAACTATACTAAGCATATAATCAAAGTAGACGATGAACATTATAACGAAGAACATAAATAAGATGAATACTAATATTGTCATAACAATTGTATCTAGCATATAAAAATAATGGAGGTACAAAGAGAGGGGGTACAAAGATTATACCAAACCACGTTCTTGACAAGATCAGGAATCCAAGCAAAGCCTGCTTGCCTCCCTCTAGACCTAGCCTAACTAGCTATGCCCTAGAATATGGTTCAGCTCGGAGGATGATTAGGGTTTAAAGAAACTCTCAAATGACTTGATGACTGGAGTTATGATTCTTCCTAGGGGGTGGCAGGGGCTAGAATATATAGGCCGAAGCATCCAACGTGAGCCCTTGGATCAAACCAACTTAAAGGACAGCGCAGATGCAACCTAGGAGGCGGTGGAGAACCGACATTCGAAGGAGCGGATAACATGTGGGCCCAGGGGGCCGAGCGGCTTATAGGTGCCTCTCTGCCTCGGTGCGGAGTCCTCTTAAGTCTTCTAGAACCTTCTGGTGTCCGTTTTGCTACGGATAAGTGTGATTAATTCTGACATGTAGGTCCACCTTGATGGTTATCTGAATAAACCCTGTAGAAAATACAGATTCATCAAAACTCGTGGAATTTGTTAGTTTAAACCCCCTAAACCTTCGTTGGTAATTATATTTATGCCCTTATACATGTTATATTGACGGTTTATAATGGTTGTTAACTACCATCAACACATGCATAGTGGACCATAGTTCACAATAGGGGTAAGAATGGTATATCATGGATAGTGGACACACATCTAGGCTAACCTCAAGGATAAAAAGAAAACAAAGAATAAAAGAATATTCCTAAGCGGAACCGTCATGTTCTAATATAGCCGTGCAAAGAACAGATAATGATCATACAAGCTATATGACTAGAGTTAGAACTATGATTAAGATGGACGGGGAGATCTTCGAGCACTGGTCTGCCAGCAAGTGCGAGAGACTTTAAAACTCCTACACAATCCCCGGACGTGGGGGATTACAAGGGATGGACATGGCTATCACCACCTGCCGCCTACCCCTCAACCGTGGGATACCCACTAGTTCATATATCATGATTATAACAAGAAAACTATAATCTAGTTCATATGCACTACTATATAAATGATATGAGAGCATGAATATGGAATAACTCTTCATAGTATTATTCATACCAAAGTTGCTCTTCTTCCAAGGAGACAAGCTCTCCAAGTAGCTTTGCTAGCTCCAAATACTTCTAAAGCTAAGAACGAATAGAGTACAAGTCGAGAGGTGAGGTGTAGCTCCAAATGATGGTGTGTGTTGAAGGAGAGCTCCACCCATGCTTATGTAGTGACAACATGGTCGGTTTGGCATAGGTATTTTAGGAAACCACGGTGGACTGACGTAGCATGGCGGCATGCAACTGCTAGAGAAGACTAGGCCCGAGAGGAGCTGGGGGCGGTGCGAGCGCACCCCTGGTGTGGCCATACCAGGGCTAGCTCTACTAGCCACCGTCTTGCTCTGGTGGGCTGCTGGCTAGGCCTAGGTCACGTCCTCGATGGTATTCTGCCTAGGTAAGTTGTGTAGGTGGGCTTCTTTCTCCTTCTTTGATATAGAATCTGCTTTATGCTTTTGTGTTTGCGCATTTTGGTATGTTTTCCACTTGTATTCAAACTTATGACCAGCAAAACATGTTTTCTCGAATACAAGTGGAACTAGGTCAATAGTAAAAGCATATGTGTCAAAAGTATGTTTATTTCTCCTATTTTGGACTATAATTGGCGCTTAGAAATGGTCATCAGTGACCGCCAACAGTGATCCGACTGTTAATTCACAATAGTGTATTACACCGTATATATAAAATTCGGTCTTTGCTCACAAGACGCCAGATGGGGCGGCGATCTGCCCACATGACAATTTGATTTCGGGCAAAAATTAAATCACCGCGCCTAGCAGTGCTGCCAACACGAACCGAAAATTAAATCTCTCTCTCTTTTGCCCTCCTCGCAAAAAAATTGTTTACCATGCCATCGATTTCAGACAAGGGTATTTGTGGTATTGTGATGGCCACATAAAAGCACAAGGAGTCATCGTCTCCGCCTCCATCTTCATTCTCCAACTAGACTAGCCGCACCGTCTCTCCTCTCACTCCAAAGCCTAGCCCCCTCTGCCACCCCAGTCCAAACCCTAGTCGCATCGGCATAGCAGCTTGACTCCCTCTCCACTCTCCAACTGCACCCTCTCTCATACCTTTCTGAACCCTAGCTAGAGCTAGAGCTGGATCCAGATCTAATCCACTTCGTCGACAGCAGGTCCGCTGACGGTGGAAGGACAGCCATCAGTGGAGGTACATGTTGGATCTGGACCCCCTACATCGTCACCTATCACGATCGAGCCCCAGCGTCATCGTTGATGACTGCCACACCAGATCTTCTACCCCTTCGTCGACGTCGGCCGCACTACTTCCACGACAAGGATGACAAGAGGGCGGTGCCGACTATTGTGGTCACTAACACCTATTTGGACCATCAACATTCCACCCAAAAGCATGGTAAAGTGAGGTAAATCATCATCACATGTGAAGAATTATGGTTAAATTACACCTAGTTCGTCTTGTGCTTGTAGAATTATTTGTATGCAGGAAATATGGCAAATTTTGGACAAAATGGTGACAAACATGGACCAAGGAAGCAAGTGGATGTGGCAGGGCCACCTAGGCCCATAGGCCAGCATTGCTCGGCCCCACTAGGGCACCGCCCGGTGCCACCTTGGCGCTTACCATGTCACCGATCTGTGGGAGCTGCTCCTTAGCCAATGGGAAGCCTCCATTCAAGTCGGTTTGATCAAGGGCCACGATTTATTCACGGTGGACTCATGGGCCCATTGTCATGCACTTGGAGCTCTCCACCGACTTACCAACCGCCTTACCTACCAAATTTCACAATGTGCTGACTTTACAACCACCATTGACGAGCAACCAGCACCCTTCGATGCAAAAAGGTGCATCCAAGGGCCGGCCGGTGCCCTCCTACCACCGCTCGGTGCACCCCTGTGGCCACCGACCTCCCTGCTACCTACAAGTACCCCCCATGCCTCTCTACACTATAAATAGAGGGTGTGGAGCTCGGTGGAAAGACGACCCTTTCATTTCTGAGCTCTCCAAGCTTCTCTTATCTTTCTAGCTTAGCATTAGCTATAGAGTAGTAGTCTAGTAGTGGAGTGGAGCAAGAGTGGAGCTCTTCGGAGTCCAAAAGAGTCTTCTGGGCCTGGTATAGCTCCTTTGTAATTCTTTCATTTCTGCATTACTTTATTTAGTATTTATTTTAGTACTTTATTCTAGTATTGCTTGCTTTACTTTAAGTACTTAGTCATTAGTGTTCATCATTAGTGAGCTTAGGTGTTTGTTGTTTGGCATTAGTAGCATAGGTTATCTTATCATTAGTAGTCCTTCTTTAGTACCGGTTCCACCGTATGGTTAGGGTGCCTTGATGTCATTTCATCGGAGCTCGGATCGAAGTAGTAAGTTTATAGATTAAGCGTGGTGCTTAGGCTATAGATTACCTGTGGATACAGCTAGGCCTCCAGATAGATTGTAGTAGGTGGCAAGTGGTGACAGCCTTGTCCATCCTCTATATTTCGCCATGATCGGTCTAGTTATTAAATCATAGGGCTCGAGGTAGACCTTGTCTATTTAACTCTCCTAGTTAGTAGGCGGGCTGTGCCCCAAACTACTATCGCATTTCTCCTAGTTAGTTGTTTAGCTTAGTTACTAGAAAGATAAATCGCTCACTCTCCCACTAAGCTATCTCTGGTTAGCTTGTTAGTAGTAGTTAGTTTAGGTAGTTCACACCCATCCTTCACTATCATTCACCTACCTAGGATCAACTTTAAGCCATCCTTTAGCAAATGCTAAGTCCTATATAAATTCTAGCCTTCTGCCTTCCTATGGGATAAATTATAAATTCAACACTCGGTACTCACCAAGCAAAGTGCTACGCGATAGTTCTGTGCGCTCGTGGAATCCTCCAACAGTTGTTAAGAAGTGTCAACACCGATGACACAGCAAGGCCAGGAATAGGAAGAGGTACCCAAATTCCTTTTATGATGCGTGTTATACTCTAGTGGTTGAACCTGGGACATGTAGATATATAGTGATGGGGTTACATGTTTCTTAGTTGATTGTACTTCACATGTGCTTTATTCGAGTATAATAGCTTTCGTATAAGCTGTAGTTCACATGTGCTTTATTCAAGTAATGGCTTCTGTATAAGCTATAGTTTCGGCTCCTAATTTGCACGCTCCTGCTCTATTTTGTTGACATTCGGTACCAGGTTAACTCAATAAATGCCTTTGTGATCCACATGTTGACATCCAGAATATCTCCCTACAGTAGGGGAGCGTGTTCAGGGATATGATGATACAGATATAGATTTAGAAGAGCGAGTACCCCTTGCAATTGAGGTGCTTGTTCTATCTTGTCATGTTCAGATGGGAGGGGGTTGGTTTAGGTAGTAGTGTAATTCAATTCTTTGCTATGTGGATAGCAATGCAATTTTTTTATGCTTGCCGCTTAAGTTTGTTTCTCCAATTTTAGGCTATGGGTTGAACAAGCCGTAGAGAAGTCCCTGCCAGCAGGGCAAAAGGCAGCACCGATATGGGTCCTAGGGGATGGCAATCCAAGAGAGTGAAGCCAACTAGTCCAGCAGAGTTGAAGCATCTTGTAGTTCCAACTAGGTCCAAAAGTCAGCACGCACAAGGCGAACAAAGCCCTATGAGGGACTGGTCATGTGAATATCACCTTAGCCATACTAAAGAGGAGACTCCACCTTCCCACCAGCAGAATGACCAAAATTGCGAAGGGTAGTCCTATCTTAGACATGACTATAAATCAAGTCACACTATTTGATATCCATGTTACTTTTCTAACAATCTGAATGTATGAAAATTGTGTAGTACCATTGCAAAGAAGAGCAAGGAAGTCGAGGCAAGCAACTAAGGGGGTTGGGCTTCACAAAACCACCCAATCAATGGGAACAAGGATGCCCATCTTGGCTGTCAAGGGGAACAGAAGGCCACATGATCCATTGCAAGCTACCAAGTTTGCCTTTGAGGCAGGTGTAGTAGTCAAGTCTCAAGTACCAATTTTCTCGCACTGGAAAGATTACAAGCAACGGATCGAACATCTTAATGGATTTGTGGCCAAGATATCTGTAAGTATGTATATCCTCTATTGACATTCAACTCTACCTTGAGCAACTTAGTAATGAATTTAATTGGCATTCACACTTCTGCAGTTGAGGCTGGCCATTGATGACAATGATGAAGCAACAAAAGAAGCATGCACGAATATATTCCAGTCTGTTGTACAACATACATGGTACCAGTTCAAGCGATCTTACTTCAACGGTGTCCCCACTGATGAAATCAGAAAGACCTCTGCTGTGTCTAGCATGAATGACGCACAATGGTGTGCACTTGTCCATATATGGCTAAGTTCTGAGAACAAGGTGTGTGTGTGTGTGTGAACTCATTTATTTATTGTCTAGTCTTTATGTGGTCTACTTGTGCTATAGTCTAACACAATTGTGGTTATAGTCAGTCTTGGAGTAGAACAAGCGAAACCGTGCAAAAGTCAAGTGCCACTAGGTTACAGGATCTTGCTCCAATATTGCCCACCTGCAAGCATATGTAAGTGATGGTTGTGTTAATCTTTTTATACCAAATACGCAATGCCTTTTGTATCAACAGAAAGGCATGCACAATTTTAACAGAAGGACAAAAACATGAAGGATGCAGGACACGATCAAGAAGTGCTCGTTGAAGAACATGATCGACCTCATGAAGATGTTGATGTAGTGGGAATCTTCAACAACTTCCATACCAGTAGCAACACGGGACTGAGTGATGGTTCAAGAGAAGTAGTGGTAAGTATCTTCCTTTGCTTTCCTTGAAATCTGCTAAAGCCATTGGCATAAAAGAAGGAAAAGTAGGAGGAGCCTAAAGTGGCACCATCATTTTGAAGTTGTAATATTACAACAGTTGATATGTTACCTGAAACATCCTCAATTTTCCTTGATGGGAAAATCCACAGAATGAATTTTAATATGATAAAAACAAGAACTGATTCCATCATATTATCATATTTCAGTCGATGTCACAGTCATACATCGTAAGATTACAAGAATACAAGATATTACATCACTGGGGAACACACCTATTACAGAGTTAATCTAGCGGAAGACTATCGAGTGAAGGCTCCTCCTTCACGGGCATCATCAGAGTTGGCGTAGTGCAGCGTAGATTCCATCTCCAAACCAAACTTGAGCATATGCACGAGACCTCCTAATCCTTCTAAAGTCAGCATCTCTAAGAAACAGGAAATTAGCACCGATGAGCTTTAGTGGAAAAAGATAAACAAGGGATCTGGCGATCCTAATATTTGGCAGTGGTTTGCATTCTTAGCTCATGAGAAGTAAATAACATTAGTAATATAATAATAATATCCAATTTTTAACACATTCACCACCACACCATCCATATCCATCCACCAACCATCCATCCCAAACCATCTCCACACCACCACACCATATCTCATCTCACACACTCAGGTCGACAGGCCAACTCCCTCTCAGCCTTGTCTCAACGGCCCACAGCCCCCAAGGCTCACGACCGGAAAATACCCCAACCCTAGAGGGAGGAAAGAAGGACTCATCTCCTATCTAGTTTAAGCGAAACCCAGGAAAGGTCCATAGCCAACAAGTCGGCATATGTATCGATCGATCAACCATACACTCTGCAGAGGTTTTACATACCCACAAGATTAGCCATCCTCGGAGCCATGTATCTCCTAGGCAGAATTCCGGTCGCTTGCTAGCCTAGAACGATGCCACCCTACCTCTCAGCCCTGGAACATCCCAAGTCTAGTCTGGGATGGCTGATACTGTGAGTCATAGACAGAGCCGGGGCCCTCCGGATGTCAAGAGCCGGGTCCATAAGGCCTCCTGAAGTCTCAGAAGGGTGTGGGGGAAAAACCGCGTGCCCCGTACCTCCTTGCACACGTTCACCTAGCAGTAGTGGCAACGTTCTACCAAGTAGTCTGACCGTCCCACACCATATAGGGTGAGTGGGATGTAAAGGATTCCCGGTGAATCTGAGTACTAGTAAGTCCCTAGGGATGACCAAGCCAGAATGTCTGCATAAGGGTTTCCATTTTACGTGCCACCACAGCACCTCTACCCCGGGCTCCACCTCTCTGAGGTTCACACCCAAGGCCACCTCCAATTACCATTTACCCACCATAGGTATTCCATATCCAAGTGCCTAGGTAGCACCACATGGCAAGACTCGCCCCAGGCTCGTCGTTATTCTAGCTCGGTCGACACAACCCTCACTCTCCACGCACCCAAGACACACGTAGCACGCTCACACACCACCAAGTCTGGCACCCATAGCCAAACCATTCTCAGGGGATTCACCACCAGCATCACATCCTCGACATAATGCGAAGTGGAGTTAATAATAAGTATAGTGGTGTAATATGCAAGCAAGCAGGCAAGTAAGCATATATAAGCGAGCGAATGCGCAAGGCAGGGTGACGTGGTAGAGTGGTTTGCATCAGGGTAATAATGGCTCAGGTAGTAGCATGCATCAAAGTACTAGTAAAGGAATAATTTATAAAGTGCTAGCAGTTCTAGTTATTATGCAATGTCTAATAGGATTCTCTAAAAGAGGGTGCTGCCATGACACCTGCGATGTAGAGGTACAATTCTCCATCCGTTGGTGTTCAATCAGCGGGATCACCTCCTCCAGAGTCGACTCCATCCCACAGTCCTTGTCGTCGATCATGTTCCCTTGGTCCGATCGTCTGCTACTCCGCGAAGCGAAACGCAAGGCAAGAGAACACTCAACACTCAAAAAGATGGCAAGGCGCTGGAAGATCCAATAACACCAACGAGACACATTAAGATACACGGCTTAGCCCTCTCGGTGGTTGTCCGATTTCCTTGGGCCAAAGAAACAAGAGTGGTGGTTTGCTATGCACAAGCTTAAGTCATGGCCAAGCCGGAACGGCTGTAGGATAATTGGTTTAAGCCACCAAGGCTTATCCATAGCAAGCACCACGGCTCATGGTCTTTCGATTCGGGCGTCATGGAGTTGACAGGAATCAGAGGAGTAAGGAAAGAACGATGGGTTTCGGCTCTTGTAGCCTTTTCCCGCAAGTCACAATTAGACGTGAGATGCAAACAAGAACAAATAACACTATTGTGACTTGGCTCCAACGTACTTCGGCTCGCTCGCTATGGTAGAAAGAGGTAGCGCAAAGAGATTGGACAACGATGGGTCCTCTCGATCCACGCGACACAATAACGTCGGGAGTCAAGAAGAGAGTCGCTCAACATGGCAAAATAAGCGGGGGTTAGCTAGGCACATCCATGTCATGTTCTCAGACACATCTTCGGGAAAGATGGTTTTAGACGGTCGATCGGATCGACACGTATGGGTCTGAGGTACGACTTAGACCATAGCTTTGCTAACCCAAGGGAATAGTTCAGTCTTTGATCCAATCGTCATGGGCAAGATGGAATCAAACAGAGCGGGCTAACGATGCAACAAGAGCAAGGACAACAAGGGACAAGGTCTACTTCTTCCAACACGCGCCACAACGAAAGACAGGGTATTGGAAGGAAGCGACAATCACCAAGTGCGCAAACCACTCGTAGGGTACCCAACTT
Organism: Miscanthus lutarioriparius; assembly: GCA_904845875.1. Classification (NCBI taxonomy): domain Eukaryota; kingdom Viridiplantae; phylum Streptophyta; class Magnoliopsida; order Poales; family Poaceae; genus Miscanthus; species Miscanthus lutarioriparius. The sequence continues at coordinate 71,024,127 of CAJGYO010000008.1, forward strand.
AGGTGCACTGGCACTAAGACATCTCTCTAATTCATAGTGGTGCGGTTGTCACCGCGGGAATCAAAGAAATGCAATGGTCATACAAGGTACAAGCTTACGAGGGTTTGAGCATGAAGAGGCAAGTAAAAGAAAAAGAGTGGCGTAGCTCCATGGTCATGGCGAGGCGAACTCGCGGCCACAAGCTACACCAACGAGTTGGCATCCATCGTTCCATGATTGTTATCTCCTAGGTCATCTCCCACAGAACTTGGTCATGGAGGGCTCAAAGCATGCGGGTGATATCCGCATCGATGTTAGTATCGACATCGAATCCATCACGACCATGTTCTAGGGCCAAAGACAGGAGCTAACACTCGTGGTACTTTGAAGTCAACTAAAAAGCGAGGGGTCGAGTTACACTTGGCATCACGGTCATGGCGAGATGGATCCCGCAATCGTAACGTCCGAACGAGGTACGATCCCTCAACCAGCTCAAAGGCTCGGCACACAGGCAACAACACCAACAACCAGCGATAAGAACCAAACATGACCGAAGACGCAACAACTCGACACGACTGCGGAGTAGCGCATTCCATAGCTGGGTGATGGATAGATCCTGTAAGACAGTCATGGACAGATAGGTCATAAGAATAGGGCCTAGCAAGGTAGATTTGTGTATACAGAAAGGTGCGAGACGGGGCTTTCTATGGTCACGGTAAGATATCGACTATGGCTCGATTGTGTAGTGAGGGCATGGATGTCCAAGGGATATCATGGCTTGTCCTAGAAGGTCACGACTTGCATTTGGCCAGTAATGGCCAACAATGGCTTACCATAGATTCGATTGGCCAGTCTTGCATGGCTACGGTTGGCCATGGTTGGCCGGGCATGGCTAAGAGCGTCGAGTTAGTGGCTTGGTCATAGATCATGGCCGAGGGGTGCTTCGAACCATATGGTGGCATTCCAGGGCATCGTACGTGACTTGCGCGAACGGTGTGAGCGCAAGCAAAGAGTGGGCTCTTCAATTTTGAGGGGTCCAAAGTACTTAAGGGTTGGTCCACAACGTAGGGCTTGATTTTAGAAAAATGTGGGAACTAGTTTCACATTTTTCTAAGGTCATATGAATTTGTTATGAATTTAAATGGGAAAAAGGCTGATTAATCCTAGGCTGACACGTGTCCCACTGTGACTGCTCCACGCGGCATGCTGACATCAGCGTGACATCAGCATGACATCATCATCTCGATTCCGAGCTGACAGGTGGGGTCCTGCTAACGTCATCAGTTCCGACAGGTGGGGCTAGGGTCTCTTAGGTCACTGACTTGTGGGTCTGGTCAAAGTCAACATCAAGTCAATGGGTGAGTCAACGGTCAACGGATCACAGTCACTGACGTGTGGGGCCAGGGGTGCTGATGTCAGCAGCTGACGTCACCGTGACGTCATCATGACGTAACCTCGGCTGCGTTTGTTACTGACTGGTGGGACCCGCGTGACGTCGTCATGACATCAGCATGATGTCACTTACTGACGTGTGGGTCCAGAGTCTTTGTGCTGCTGACATGTGGGGCTAGGTCAATAGTCAACGTTGACTGGTCAACGGTCAACCAGGTTGGGTCTCGACTGGGCTTTGGTGGGCCTGGACGGGGCTGGATTTGGGCTGGGCCGGCCCGGACACATGGCATGCTGTGGTGCTGCCATGTTGTAGCCAAGGGCCTCCACTGGGCTTCGTCCACCATTCGGCCCACCCTGCGTAGTTCACGGTGAACTGGTGTTCACGGTCCATGGACCATTGGCTGGTCTTCGGTGGACCGAGTCCAGCCTTCTTCCCTCTGGCCTGGTTCATATGCACCGGGTGTAGGCGCGTGCGGCCGGCGAGGAAGGATTCCTCTGCTTCCCTCTCTGACGTGTTCCCGCCGGTGGTGTGCTCACCGACGAGCTTCCACAGTGGCGTTGGCATCCAATTGAGGTGGGGAAAAGCTTTGCTAGGCCCGGCGAGTATGGTGGTAGGATCAAGGTGGCGGCCAGGGCTTCCCAGGGTGTTGGCCACGGTGATCGGTGGCTCGGTCATGGTGGTGCTTGTTGGCGGGGCTTCTAGGGGCTGTTCTAGGGGTCCTGGTGCCTCGTTCCCTTTTAGACGGCTAGCGGGCCACAGGGTAAAGTGTCGACGATGACCAAAGGGCATGGCGGAGTCCGCGCGCGGTGGTGGTGCATGGCGGAGCTCCGGCCGATGGCCAAGGCGCTCGTGGCCAAGGTGCTGTGGCCGGCTATCGGGGCCTAGTCCAGCGAGGCAGCCGGGTGCGCGAGTGGTGGCCGCGCCATGATGGCGGCGTCGTGAGCGCGGCGTGCGCGTGCTCTGCTACGACGTCCAAGGGCTAGGTGGAGGTCTCAGCCAAAAGACTCACCGAGTGGCGCTGGCGGCGTTCGGTGGTGGTGCGGTGGCGAGGCGAGTTGTCGGGGTAGGCGCTCAGGGCGGCGCTCCGGCTCCGATGATCGGCGTCTCCGAGCTCTTTGCTCGCCTCCCTCTTCCAAACTCCTTCTCGGCCCTCTTCTCTCGGTGCGATGCTGGCTGCTGGGCCACCGAGCGGCGGCGGTGGCTGAGGAATTCCCTAGGGCGCTCTAGTGTCGCTTTATAGCCCCGGTGCCGGAGCTTCATCCATGGCGGATGGGGCAGACGGCTGGCGATGCATTGAGGGCATCGAACGGTATCGCAGGCGTAGGTGGTTGGCGTGGAGGTTGCATGGGCACAGCGCCAAGGGGACAGGGCCAGGTGATTCGCGTGACCCCGGGCCCGCGCCTGTCACTTTGGTTAGGTATCGGTTAGAGGCGGTGCCGGCGTGGGGAGGGAGATGACACTGTGGTGGGGGTGGCTGACACATGGGGTTAGGTTGGCGGCGACAGTAGGGTAAGCAGGAAGGCACGCAGGCGTGAGCAGCGCGCTGGGCTGGCTAGCAGGGCCGGGTGCTGCCGCTCGCGCAAGCTGGGCTGGCTTGCTGGGCCGGCTGCTGCTGCTTTGCGTGGGCTAGAAGAGGATGGGGTGGCGAGCTGGGCCGAGGGAGAGAAGGGCGAGCGGGCTGGCAAGGCAGGCTGGGCCACGGCTTCGAGTGGGAGAGGCTGGCTGGGCTGCTGGCGCCTTGGGCTGTTTTGGCCAGTTCTTTTTCGCCCTACCATTTCCTTCCTCTTCTATTTCTATTTCCTATTTTCTAAATAAACCAAGGCTCATGTATTGTATACATGTGTCGCCAACATGTACACCTCCTGGTGGGGTCCACTAAAGGTCAACTAGGGGTAGTGGGGTCCATGTCAAGGGTTGGCAACTCACGGGCATTGAGTTGATGAAGATAGTTGGTTGATTATAGAAATTAGGTCAAGGGATTCATGAGAGATTCTAGAAGGAGTCAAAAGGATTTGCTACAGACTTGTGCTCTCCAACACAAAACCCTAAACCAACTAAGGAACTCTGGCAAGCTCCTACAAGCAACACTATATGTATGCAATAATTTATTTATAAATTGTTCTTTGTTTGACCTAGCATCTACATGCTTCACACATTGCAGGAAAAATTTAAAAAGTTCATATTTTTGGCTTCTCCAAAAACCCGGTTTGTTACATTACCTATGCATTGTGCTTATGAATCTCTATTGGCAGTAGGCTGAGGAAGACCTATGCATTACTTGTAATGAAATAATCTCTTGGTTCTGCAATTTAAGTCCTCTTCCTAATGTTTACTCCTTGGTTTTCGTAGGAAGCTATGGAAACTATATGAGCAGAACCTATTGCTGATGTTGTTTCGAAGGTCCTCTCCCAGGCCAGCTACAACACCTTTTCTTTGAAGAATGCTGGTATCAAGACAAGCTGCTCTAGACTTTGGGAATGGCTTGCCGCTCATCAGGAAAATTCAGCTGTCCTCGCCAAACAAGTGGATCAACTAAAGAGGAAGGCAGAAAACATTGATAGGGAGTTTGAGGAGTTCAAGAAACAGCAATAGGAGGAGTACAATAAGCTCCGTGAGCATATCATGCTCTTAAGCGCTAGTAACTCTCTGTCTTGTTGATGCAGTGAACATGTGGTTTGTTTGTTGTTTTGATGTGAAATTTTGGTGGCTTGATATGAGAACTCTGTCAGTGGTTTGCTGCTGAGCTAAACTATTATTATTTGATTCAGGTTCAATATAATTATGCATGTAGTCATTTTGTGTAGCAGTGTAGATCTAAAATCATTTTTTCTGATGTAATAATGATTGGTGTGCACATGGTAGATCCGGCATAGGCATGTTGTTAAATAAGAATCTAACACGTGGAGAAACTAGTGAATGGCACGTGTAAGAGCTAGGACAGGGCACGTGGGCCAAATGTGGTACATATCCGTTCTGCCACATGGTCGAATCAGAAAAAGACATGTGGGCAGCTCTGGGCGTGACATGTGGCCCAATAAAATACTGACACACGGACATACAGCATCGAGACACGTGGTCGAGTAAAAGAAAGACACGTGGGATATTGTGGTCATGCCACATGGACCAATAAAAATACGACACATGGTCCAATGAAGAAGTGACACATGATCCAACCACAACACGACATGTGTGCCAATAGAAAGCAGACATGTGGAACAACAGGGTCCTGACACGTGGTCCAGTAAGAACCTGAAACGTGCAAGAACCAGAGATGGCCACATTATGCAATAAGAAGGTGACACATACCCGAACCATCTCTAATTCAACCGGCTATAGCATGTACATGTGGAAAGCATCTCCAATGGAAGCACCCGCCAGCGTGGTTGTCCCCTACTAGGCATCCCAAAGCAGTTCTATGACGTTCTATTTTTGTCACAGATCAAGCCACATCTATGAATGAATTTCTAGAATCGTCATAGAATATCAAGAATGACACGACTTCTATGACGAACCATTTTTCATCACAAATTCATCATAAAACTAAAATTATGATGAATTTGGCTCCTTCAGTGATGAAAGCTATTCGTCGTAGGAGTGGATATTCCTAGTAGTGTTAGACCTTGTTTAGATGCACTCAGAATTTTCCAACTTAGAGCTTATTTAGATGCACTCGTATTCACCTTAATCCATATGTATTATGGTGAATTGAGATGCAAGTTAGTTTAATTTCCACCCTAATTCACACCAACACACAAGGTTTTATGTTAATATGAGTCCATCCAAACAAGCTTTTAGGCTGATTTCAGACTTGATCTAAGTATGAGAATCAGATAAATCAGAGGTAACTGGAAGATGAAATACAACACGTGAATCCATGAACAAAGAACCAGAACATCCATGACATAGTGATTTCTGTCTAAAATAGACAAACTTGAATCCTTGAAATAGTAGTTTCCGTCTGAAATGGACGAACCTGAATCCTTAGCATTTATCGGTAAAGCCGAGCAAGTGGGGCCATGAGAACCAAATTGCACCTTTGGATAAACTTGCATTAGAATTGAATGTAAATGAAATCAAGAAACTTGACCTAGAATTAAAAAAACAAATTGCACATCCAGATCCACCAGAACAGGAATTGAATTTAAAGAAACACTCAAAACTTGGATCATATAGAATAGGATCATAGCACATTAAACAATTGAATCAATTGAAAATTCAAACAACTCGAACAATAGGCACAAGCCTATACATAGGTTTGTCATACACTTGCCTTAAATTCGATGAGAATCCGGTGGCACACCCTCGGCACTGACACTCCCCACACCTATAGAATAGAACTGCCATAGGACTAAGCCCATATCAGCCACAACTCTAATTTAGGAATACTAAAACAAATGTCCCACTCAAATTGGACCCTAGCTCTCAATCTACTTAACCAACTGGAACAAATAAATATATTATGCATATATGTGAATTCTAGCTGGATGGGGCAACATGTAAGTAGAGATTGGTAACAGAAGGAATTGGAAACGAATTTGGAGAATTGGGGAAGAACTCAGAGAGAAGGAGCAATACACAAGGTAGGAGGAGGAAAGATTAGTTTAGGTTTAGTTTGGCCAATATGTTTGTTACCCATCTTCCAAGCCTTTCCTGCCCCTTTAATACATTGGCTCATGCCGTGCGCAAGTCACACAGGCGTAGCTATGTCTAATCCTTTGACTCACGCCCACTCAAGCCCTATGATGAGCCAGTTTGGTCACTTGGTGCGGTTGCTCTTCTTCCTTCGTGCTGTGCCCGCCTTCCTGCGTGCCAGACCGGCCACAGTGTCTTGTGCTTCTTCAGGCTTCTCGTGTTGCTGGCTGCTAACACCCCCCTTCTTGAGAGCTTGCTTGTCCCGAAGCAGGAGTGTGTGGGAACCTTTGCTTTAGTGCTTCGAGATCTTCCCATGTTGTTAAGGAGAGTGGCAACCCAGACCACTAAATCAACACTTGAGGAATGATAGTATTAGCAGAAGTGCATACCCATCGCTGAAGTACCTTGAGTGGATACTGATGACCATCGAGCGACTAAGGAAGAGTGCAGACAGCATGAGAAGAGGGTACTGCCACTTTCAGCTGAGATACATGAAACACTGGGTGGATGGAAATAGAAGCCGGGAGAGCAAGTTTGTAAGCCACAACACCAATTTTGTCCAGCACCTGAAAGGGACCAAAAAATTGGAATGCCAATTTCTGATTAGACCGTGGAGGGAGGGAAGCTTGCACATAGGGTTGGAGCTTCAGATAAACCCAATCACCAACTACAAAACTACCTCTCTGATCGGGGTTTGTTGGCTGGGTGCTTCATATGTTCTTGAGCCTGAGTGAGATGTTGCTGAATCAGAGTAGTGATCAGAGATTTTTCCTCAACCAATTCAAATAGCGGCATTGATGGAGCAGCTGAGTCAACAGTCAGTCCAAAGTGGTGAGGCTATTTTCCATACAAGACGTAGAATGGTGGCTATCCCAATGAAGAGTGCCATGTTGTGTTGTACTAGTACTCAGCAAGGTATATCCAGTCAAGCCATTTGGAGGGGCAAGCGCTGACAAAGCATCTCAAGAACATTTCCATGCATTGATTCACATGTTCTGTCTGCCCATCCATTTGAGGATGGTAAGTTGTGGACATTTTCAAGGCAACATTGGCCAAACAAAATAACTCTTGCCATAATTGACTGGTGAAGACCCGATCTCTATAAAAAACAATGGAATCCGGCAGGCCATGAAGACGGTATACGTGCTAAAGAAATAACTTGGCCACTTACAAAGCCGTATATGGATGAGCTAAGGGAAGGAAATGGACATACTTAGAAAATCGATCTACCACCACCAAGATGTAATTCTTGCCACCAGATGATGGGAGCCCTTCAACAAAGTCCATGGAAATGCTTTGCCATGCCATTGATGGAACAAGAAGTGGTTGCAACAGTCCCAGGTAGCGTGCTCTGTCAGCCTTGGCTTGTTGATAAGTCAGGCAAGAAGACACAAACTGATGAACCGATGACTTGAGACCAGTCCATGAGAACATCTGTTTGATCCGGTTGTAAGTGGCCAAAAAACCAGAATGACCACCCACAGCTGATGAATGAAATGTCTGAATGATACGTTGCTGAAGACTTTTGTCATCACCAATCTAGAGGCGACCCTTATGATGGAGCAAGCCTTGGTGTAACTCATAGTTGGGTTCATTAGAAGGTGATATGGCCAGATGCTTGAGCAAGTCCTATGCTTTAGTGTCATCAGTGTTACTAGCAACGACCTCATCCAACCAAGAAGGCACTGGTGCAGAAATAGCAAACACTTCAGAAGAAGTAGCTCTATGAGATAGTGCATCAACGACTCGATTGTCAAAACCTAGTTTAAACACAATGCGGTATTGCAAACTGAGAAGCTTGGTGAATACTTTCTATTGCCAAGCCATGTGTAACCGCTGCTCATTCAAATGGATTAAGCACTTTTGGTCAGTGAAGATGAGAAACTCACCAAGTTGGAGGTAAGAGCGCCACTGTTCAACAGCAATCAAGATCACCATGTACTCTTTATCATATGCTGAAAGACCTTGGTTCTTGGGGCTAAGAGCTCAACTAAGGAATCAAAGTGGATGACCATTCTGTAGGAGCATAGCATCGACCCCCAAATTGGATGCATCAGTCTCAATGCAGAACTACTGAGTGAATTCCAGCAATGCCAAGACAGGTGCTCAACTGAGGCACTCTTTTAGAGTATTGAACTCTATAGTATGTTTAGTCGTCCAGATGAACAAGCTATGTTTTTTGAGTAGTGATGTTAGGGTCTTTGAAAAGATAGCATAGTGGCATACAAAGCGTCTATAGAATCCCGAGAGATCCAGAAAGCCGTGTAGCTCTTTAACATTAGATGGTTGTGGCTAGGACATAATATTAGCAACGTTGGATAGATCGGTGGCAACTCCCTGGGCACTAATAACGTGACCCAGGTAAGAGATCTCAGTCTGAGCAAATTTACACTTGGATAATTTGATGTGCCACTGATCGTTGGCAAGTAACGTGAACACTTGCCAAAGATGCTCAATATGTTCCTCCAGCATGCTACTATAAATAAGGATATCATCAAAGAAGACAATGGCACAACGCCTAAGGAGGGGTTTGAGAGTTGTGTTCATAGCTCCCTGAAACATGCCTGGTGCACCTGATAGTCCAAAAGCAACCACTCAAAACTCATAGTGCCCAACATGTGTGGAGAAAGCGGTCTTGTATTCTTCCCCTGGCCTCATTCAGATGTGGTGATAACCAAACAACAGATCAAGGGTGGAAAACTAGCGTGCACCCACAAGCTCATCCATCAACTGCTCAAACACCGAAATGGGAAAAGAAGTTTTAATTATCAGGGAATTGAGGTAGCGGTAATCAACACAGAACCACCAAGTTTTGTCCTTCTTACAAACCAACAATACTGGTGAATTGAAAGGAGAAGTACTGGGCTGTATGATTCCCTACTAAAGCATTGCATCAACCTGTGCTTCCATCTCATCTTTCAGAGCAGGAGGATACCAGTATGGTCTGACATTGATCAGATATGCCCCTTCAATCAGTGGAATAGCATGGTCACAATCACGCTGGGGCGGTAGCTCAGTTGGTGGAGCCATCAATTGAGGAAACTTAGAAAGCAACTGTTGTATATTTGATGGAATGTCAGGAGGGTAGTCTTGTGATACTGATGAGAGACCAAAAAGTTGTACCAATAATCCGGTGTCACTATTAGAACCAGATGAGGAAAGGCTATGTAGACGAACTGTAGCTCCATTGTAAGGAATAGCCAACCAATGATTCTTCCAATCAACCTTGATAGGACTGAAAAGTTGGAGCCAATCCATGCCCAAGATAACGTCATAAGTACTGAGTGGTAATACTTTCAAGTCGTGTTGAAATAGATAGTGGTCTATAGACCAAACTGCGGCCTGAATGTAAGTGGAACAAGACATGCTCTCGCCATTAGCAACCCTGACTGATAGTGGCTTGCACTGAATTTGAGGAATAGATAACTGGTGCACCAATTCCTTACTGATGAAAGAGGATGAGCTGCCGGAATCAAGTAAGATCAAGATGGGCTGGTTCTAAAAATGGCCTTGAAACTGCAATGTCTTGACCCCCGAGATCATAGCCTATCCACTGGCATCAACAGCCAGGTAGAGACATAACTGTTCCTCACCATCATCATCTGGTGGACTGTCTACAGTGTCGTCATCAACAAATAGAGCATATAACTCATCTAGCACATTGAGACCAACTTGAGTAGCACACTTGTGGTCTCTAGTCCACTTCTCACCACAATGATCACACAGGCCATGAGCACGACGAAAGGCCTTCAAGTCAACTAGCTTGCGATCAATTGGTTTGGGCCCATACCCTAGCTGGTCAGCACCACCCGTGCCTGGAGGTGCCTTGTCAAGGCCCGGCATCAGCTGCTATGGGGGAGCCCCCTTGACATTCCATCATGGAGGAAATGTGCCATCACCATGCCTAAGTTCCCGCCTCCATGGAGGATCTCCTGCTTCTTCGTGCAGCAATGCAAGAGTGTACTATAACACCCTAAAATTTGCTTCTCTTGAAATAGAGCTAAAATGATTTAATTTTGTATTTTTATGCTCATGAAAACATAGGAAAATAAAATTTTTCATTAATTTAAAATTCATTATAAGGAGTAGCAACATGGATGTGCATACATGCTGGTGCATTTGATTCATTGCAATGAGTGGTTGAATCCAAAATGCAAAATGAATTCAAAATGCTTTTGAAATTGGCATTGAAATAAAAGAAAAGAAACTTTGGAAATAAAAGAATTTAAAAAGTTGTAAAATTTATTTTTGGAAAACTTACCAAAATTTCTCATTTTTATTTGAGTGAAAAGTATATTTGAAACTCTATTTGAATTTGATTTTGAAAATAAAATAGAAAAGGATTTGGGAAATGGAAAACGCTCTCTTCTCTTCTGGCCTAGCTGGCCCAGCTGCCCTATCCTCGGCCCAACTGCTCTTTTTTCCCACGTGATCCAGCTCCCTTTCTCTCCCTCCCCAGCTTCTAATCTGAGCCGCCCATCACAAGATCAACGGCTCAAATCGGCCAATACCCTTTCAACGACCATCTTGCTCAAGAGCCCCTGCGCTTTTCTAATTTTGAACCCGTCGTCCCTGCAGTTTTTCTAAAGAGAGCCTGTACTTCTTCTTTATCATGGCCGCAGTCCCTGGCCCAAATTCAAAATCTATTTTTATTGATTTTAAATCAAAATTGAGTTATGTTTATTTACAAAATTGCCACTATCTTTATTAGGTCATATCTTCTCCATTTTAACTCTGATTTGACCCATTCAAGTTGTGTTAGATTCGTAATGACATAATCTACGCATTAGTATCAATGTTTTCCATGTCAAGAGCTTTGGAATTTTATGGTTTAACGCATAACTTGAATAATGATTATGCAATTGGATTTTTCTAATAAAAAGTAACTTAGGCTTTTCACCTTAGTCAATTATATGATTAGTTTTACCTTGTTTTTCTAAATCGAGTATAATTTGACTTAACTCAATTAAGGTATTTCTCTGAAGTATCTTGTACATGTTTTATGTAGCTAAAATAAATAAAGCCCATAGTTTCTTTTTGAAGCAAATCTATCGGTAGATGTATCTTATTCACCGTAGCTCTGATTAGCGTGCTTTTCGCGTCTGTGTGATCGTAGCAACGCATAGAATTGATTTCAAATTCTTTTTCACTGATTGGTGTATTATTCTACTATAGTTATGTTTGAATGATATGCATGTCTATTCGAAAGCTTGTGTGGTGCTATATGATCTTGTCCAGTAGGTGAGATATACGTGGTGATCATGAAGAAGCAAAAGAAGAAGGACATTGAAGATTAAAGCTTACCGAAGGATCGGTGTTTTAAGGCAAGTATAGCATCAGATCTTTCTTGTTGTCCTATATACCTTTAATCATTTAATTCATACTACATGTGTCTACCTTGACTACCACTAAGGATTTCCTAGTACTTTGTTAGATTGTACCTTGTTACCTATGGGGTATTACATTGGGCAGTATGATGCTAGTGCTCAAACTAAAGTCATGATCTTGGAACTTGACTAATGGAATATGCAATAAATATTAAAAGATGCTTTTTAGAAACATGGAATCAGGGGGCTAGAGCATTGGGTTGTTTTTATGGTGCTCTAGATTCCTCTCCCTAAAGACTTATCTGCAAGTAATCATCCGGGACTTATAGTACAACTGTGAGGGCTACATGGCTCTGGCTTTAGCTCAGTATGAGGACCTTTTCTAGCTTGTTAGTGGTTACCTTTATTGGCGTAAGAATGGCTTGCCGAATCGGGTATAGTGCGGCCTCTGTCCCCTTTTGTATAGGTTGCGCGTAATTGTGATATCAAGAAGGGGGGCTCTACATCTGTTTGCTGAGTGAATCTAATGGCCCTAACTTGTTAGATGAACCTTTGAAAAGCTTCATAGTGAACCCTGCCAACCTTCCTTGGTGGTGGGTCAAGAGGCTGATCACCTCGGGTGAAAGGGTAAATCATGACTCATAGTGAAAGTGTACAACCTCTGTAGAGTGTAAAACTAGTATATCAGTCATGCTCACAGTCACGAGCGACCTTGGAACATTTACAGAATAGATGATGAACACCGATGATACTAAAGATAAAGATGCTCAATAATGATTAATTGTTTATACTTTTCATTATTCATGTTTACCTAATCATGTGTTTACATGGGCTTGTGGATAAACTTGTTGCTACTAAATTGCTAAAATTATGACTCATTAAAAGCTAATCGTAGTTAACTAGTGTCAGCCTTTTGAGCCTCATGAACCCCATGTTATATTTGTTGAGTACGACATGTACTTACGCTTGCTTTACTTTTTAAATCTTTGGAAAAATCCCGGATGGGTACCAGATTGCTAGAGTTTGGAGAAATTAGGCTTGTGATCAACTAGTCAGTTGTCCCTATGGAATTCGAGTCTTCACCCGAAGATCGGAGTTGTCTTTCCGATGTTTGTTGTTTAAGGTTATATCCTTTATACTAAGTACGTTATATATAGAGCATTGACTTTCGATATTACCCTTATTTGTAGCTATATGTGAGATTTGACTTCCTAGGCTCACATATGGTGTGTGTATATGGTTTTGTTCTTAAAACTGGGTGCTACAAAGTGGTATTAGAGCAATGCTGACTGTAGGTCGCAAACCTAGTAGAAACTGGTCGTTCTAAGGTTTAGAAGTTGCTACAAAAACCCTTGCTCTATGAGCCTTGATATTTTCTTCTCTACTATATCTCTACCCTTGCTATTCATCTCTACCTTGGTGATTATTTTAAAGTCTTTGTTCTCATCTTTACTACTTGATTTGATATGCTTTTAGAACTGTTCCTCACCACCTTCTTGCGTAATCTGAAGACGAGTCTTAGGATTGTTACCCCTAATACATTGAGGACGATAGTATCGCAAGTTGAGTCAATGATTGAATTATGCACCTTTATTGTTTTATTGAATTGTCATTATGCTTATGCTTGTTTTCAATCTTTGTAATGACTGCAATGATCTTGTTGGGTGTTCCCATAATTTCATTTAGTTTATAGGCCTAAGGTATCAGGATCTCTGATTTTGGACGATCAGAAATCATGAGAAAATTTTGGACAATAATAGACTTCGATATCTTTCTATGACTACAAGAACCGTTCTCATATCTATTTTGGTTATGGAGTTATGAAAATCACAAGATGATGCAACCACGCTGTCTAAAATCTGGAGTAGTTTCTATTGTGCACTATTTTCGGCTACCTGGACTGCAGAATTTGGAAAAGTGTTCTATAAGGAAGTTGTGGAGGATTTGATAAGCTTTCCAAGGGTGTAAGCTACCACTTCATTAGATTAACAGAATGAGAGTACCACTGTTTTACTGTGCTGTTGTTTTTCTGCTCGCGAGGAATTCTAGATTTCTTGTTCTTGCCCATAAATGAGAGTATCATTGGGATGTCAGAACGTCTTGATACTAGTTGGCTCATCTGGAAGAAGGTGCAAGATACCCTTCTTGTGTCCCCTAGTTGATCTTTTCTTAAGGGGGTTGCCAAAGTGAAGGTGGTTTTGATGATTCTAGCTCTCACTGGGAAGGAATCCTGCCAATTCTAATCCACCGCCATCCAATTCCCCATTGATAGAGCAAGCTTTGATGACACAGACTCAGTTATTACAGACGATTGCTCAAAGAGTGTTGAACAACCCACATCAAGCGTCACCTATTGATAAGTGTGGTGAATTTATGAAGGTACATCCACCGACATTCTCTCATACAAGCGAACCACTAGAAGTTGATGACTGGCTTAGAGTTGTGGAGCGACAATTGGACAGAGCTTAGCGTGATGACCATGAGAAGGTGCTTTTTGTGTCCGGCCAATTCTAGGGCGGAGCACAAGACTGGTGGAAGTCTTACTAGTATGGACATCCCAACAATGTTGGACAGATCACCTAGAAGGAGTTTAGCGAGAGCCTCAGGTTGTACCATATTCTGTTAGGTGTAGTAGAACTTAAGCAAGATGAGTTCCTCAACTTCAAGCAAGGATCTATGACTGTGTGTGAGGATCATGACATGTTCACTCAATTATCACGCTATGCTCCAAGAGAGGTGCATAGTGATGCTAAGAAGCAAAATCATTTTTTTCAAAGAACTGAATGATGGTTTACAACTACAACTGATGACCGTGGTGTATGCTGACTATCAGACATTGGTGGATAGAGCAAATGTAATTGAGAACAAGCATCAAGAGATGCAAGAGAAGAAGAGAAAGTTTGACATTCAGCGCCAGTTAAGGAACACTCGTCTTCGTTTTGCTACACAAGCAGAATATCAGTCACGCCCTATGAATCTGCTTGGGAGTATAGATCAGGATCAGTATCATCAACCCAATGGTGAAGTGCATCGTTTTAGTTCTCATGAGCCATGTCTGTCCCCTCCTACTATCACCTTGATGAAGATAAATACTTCTACTAGTGAGGAAGATTATGATTGTGGTAAAATTGAACACTATAAGAACGATTGTCTTGAGAAGCTTGCTGAGAGTAATCAAAGCTAGAATCAACAGCAGCAGGAGTCAGAACATAATGTCCATAAGGAGCAGGTGCAAGGCAATAAGTTAAAGCAAAACTACATTCAAGGCAGGTTGAACAATGTGGATTTAGTTACCACTCATGGAGCTAAGGAGGTTGTTTATGGTTTGATTCTAGTAAACTCAACCCCTGCCATGGTTTTGTCTGACCCTAGTGTGTCACATTCGTTCATATCTAGGGAATATGTAGAAGATCATAAGATAACTATGCTTCTGATGAGGAAACCAGTGATAGTTAAGTCTCCAGGAGGAGTAATGAAGGCAAACCGCATATGCCCAAAAGTTAGTCTTGACATAAGGGGGGTAAACTTTGAGGCAAACCTTATTGTTTTGGAGTTAATGGACATTGATGTTATCCTTAGAAAGGGATGGTTATCTGCTTGTAAAGGAGTGATTAAGTATGCTCAACGTTCAGTGCTTCTAACAACACCGTTAGGAGAAAGAATTGAGTATGAGGGTCATCAACCTGCACCTGAGGAATATGAGAATGCCCTATTAGGAGGTGCGCTCCACATGAGATGTCCTGGTATGTAAGCATCGTACGTGATAACGTGCACCAAACCTTCTCAAATTTTTATCATATCCTCCACATATGATATCATGACATCTCAACAAGTTTCATGATTTTTGGACTTCGTTTGCATTTTATAGAATTTAAAAACAATTCATCCGCAAGTTCGTGGTCATGTTTCGTGAACAAGATGTTCGAAATTTTGGGTTCGTTCCTCGATACAGCCTCACACTACACTCAATACCATGAATATCATTTTTTGAATCATTAAATTCCATTATTCGATGCACGTGCAGTTCAAATTTGCATTTTCCAAAAAAATTCAGTTAAATGAAATAAATTAACTAAATATAGCAAACAGTTCAGGAAATGTACCAAATTTTGACATGGAGTACCAAGTACTGTAAGAGGACTACAGAAAAAGTTTGGAGGTCAAAATACAAAAAAAATTTGGTTTGCCGAGTGTCAACTTTTGACACTCTAAGAAACATGCTCTTCTTTGAGTGCCACCGGCGGCACTCAAAAAGTAGCTTTTGCCGAGTGTCCGTGGGGACACTCGGCAAAGAGCGTGCCAAATTTGTTTTAAAATGTTTGCCGAGTGCCTCTCCGCCCAGCACTCGGCAAAGTGGTATTTTTTTTTAAAAAAATACGATGCAGTGCGGTTTAGGGTTTAGATTTAAAAAAAAAACGGAAAACACGTTTGCTGAGTGCCCCGATCTGGCACTCGGCAAACCGGCGGGGCACTCGGCAAACGGCACATCCACACTTAGACAAATCTGCCACCCAACCAGTACCTCCCTCCTTCCCACACACGCACACATGCACACACGCCGCCACCGTCCCACCCCCCCCCGCCCGCTCCACCCACTGCAGCGCGCCCGCCGCATTCACACACAACAGACGACGACGCAGCGCCCTTCGCCGCTCCACCGCCACGCCTGCAACCGCCCCGCCAGCTCCCCCGCCTTTCGCCAGCCCCCCACCCGCCGGCAGCCCCACTCACCCATCATTCCGCGCTGGCAGACAACGGCCCCTGGCGGTGGTGTGCCCCCCACCGCCCATCGCCCACGACCGCCCACACCGGTGCGCCTCTACCAGCCGCCCCAGACACCGCGGCCCGCCGGTGCCCGCCGCCTCACGCCCGCCGCTCCAACCCCATGGCCCGCGACCCCGGCCGTCCTCGGTGCGCCCCCGACCGCCGCGGCCATCCTCTCCCCGTCCCAGGCGCGCCTCGGCCGACCCCGACGCCCCAACGCCCTCCCAGCCCCCGACACCATAGGTGAGTAGTAGAGTAGCAGTGGTAGTATGTTTTAGTAGAAGTAGAGTTTGGTAGAGTAGTAGTAGTAGGTGGTTGTGGTGGTGGTAGTAGTAGTACAGTAGGTGGTTGTGGTGGTAGTAGTAGTAATAGGTGGTGGTGGTGGTTGTAGTAGTAGAAGAGTAGAGTGGCGGTGGTGGTGGTGGTTGTAGTAGTAGAAGAGTAGAGTGGCGGCGGCGGCGGCGGTGGTGGATGAATGTGACTTGGCAATGATATGTTGAATTGAATGCATATGTATATGTGGTTGTCGGCCATTGTGTCGTATGTTTTTTTGCAAGTTTTGGATACCTCACCGTGCAGGGGAGGTTTTGCCAAAATTTTGAACTGAGATAGTATTTTGTTCTTTTTTTGCAGAGAAGAGCCGTCGTAGCCGAGCCGGAGTATCTCAGCGACCCCGATCGTCTTCCTCGCCACTGCGGGTCTGCCTGCACCGCGTCGCCTCGCCACTGCACTGACCCGCCATGGCCCCGCTAGCCTGACTCCACCGCCACCCTAGGTATAACCCCTCTTTCCGTATCATGGTCGTAGATCGCGTAACCCAATTAGGCGTCTCCCGTTCGAAAGAGATATGGTTGGAGGTATGCAGATCTTTGCATATCTATGATCGTATCTGTTTTGGATTGTCCATGTTTTTTTGGACAGCCCACAGATGCGTAGATGGGTTAGTTTTCATGGTCTATTCTGATCCGAGATAGAGTTTTGGCATCACCTCCCTATTGTTCTCCGGATACACACTCTCCCTGGCAAGACGTGTATCTGGAGAACAGCGGGGAGGTGCTACCAAAATTCTATCTCGGATAGGAGTAGACCATGGAGACTAACCTCATCTACGCATCTGTGGGTGGGATTAGGACCTATCCTCACCTATTAGATAGTAGGAACACCATATAGATGCAATTGATGGTTACTTTGCTCGGTGATATATATGTTAGAGGATGGATGACCGTCAGTGGATGTACACGGGCTGGAGAAGTCAGAGTGATTACACCAATGAATGGATGAACAAGACCAATGCTTTCTTGAACCGTGTATTTGGCAAGTCAGCTAAATCCCCGAGTCTAGTTTTATGTCCCTGCAATAAATGTGCAAACAGTAAAAGGGTAAACAAGGACAACATGGGTAAACATCTTTTGAAGAATGGATTTACGCCGAACTATACCCGGTGGGTCCACCATGGTGAAGCCCATCGTATGAGAGAGGAGGTGGTGAGACCACGCGTCGAGGCTTATGATGCTGATGCCAGGGTAGCAGACATGTTAGATGATGCTCACCAAGCATAGTTCGCTGAAGGACGTGAGGAGGAGATGGAGGCAGCCGCACAGGCGTTCTACGACATGATGGACTTGGCATAGAAACCCCTTCATGATCGGACAACGGTTTCTCAACTGGATGCCATTGGAAGCGTAATGGGGTTGAAGTCTGAGTTAAACCTGAGTCGAGAAGGCTTCGATAAGATGTTGGTCGTGATTGGCACCCTGCTTTCGGTGGGCCACGTTCTGCCAAAGAGCTTGTACGAGTCATAGAAACTCCTTCGTGCACTTAAGATGTCGTATGAGCAGATACATGCTTGTCCGAATGGCTGCGTCCTATTTAGGAAAGAACACAAGGATGCAAAGTACTGTCCAAAGTGTAAATCCTCCAGGTACCTAGAGGTAGACTCTGGTGATGGCCAGAAGAGGCAGCTTATGATCCCCGTGAAAATCCTACGGCACCTTCCGTTCCTACCAAGGATCCAACGGCTATACATGACCGAGGAATCCGCGAAACAGATGACATGGCACAAAAAGGGCAAACGATACAATGTTGGCAAGATGGTACATCCATCCGATGGTGAAGCATGGACCCACTTTGATGACAAACATCATGAGAAAGCCGATGAGGCTCGTAATGTACGTGTTGCGCTGGCAACAGATGGGTTCAATCCTTATGGACTGATGTCGGCCCCATACACTTGTTGGCCCGTGTTCGTTATCCCCCTCAATCTTCCCCCTGGCGTCTCCTTTCAACGACAGAACGTATTCTTGTCGTTGATTATTCCTAGACACCCGGGGAGTAATATGGGAGTGTTCATGGAGCCTGTGATCGATGAATTGGTCCGTACTTGGGAGGAAGGGGTATGGACATACGACTGAGCTACAAAGACAAGCTTCAAAATGCACGTTTGGTACCACTGCTCCCTGCATGACTTCCTGGCGTATGGGTTATTCTGCACCTGGTGTGTTCACGGGAAGTTCCCATGCCCAATATGCAAGGAAGGTCTGAGGTTCATTTGGTTGCAGAAGGGTGGCAAGTATTCATCGTTCGACAAACATCGTCAATTCCTCCCTCTTGACCATCCATTCAGACAAGCCATCAAGAACTTTACGAAAGGTGTCGTAGTGTCAGACCCTGCACCATGGATGATGACTGGTGCCGAGGTTCATGCTCAGATAGATGCTCTCATGGCCAATCAAGAAGGTGGTTTTGTGGGATATGGTGAGCAACATATGTGGACTCATAAGTCAGGCTTGACGAGGCTCCCCTATTTTGATGACCTTCTTCTGCCACATAACATTGATGTAATGCACATTGAAAAGAATGTCACCGAGGCACTTTGGGCAACACTCATGGACACTAAAAAGTCTAAGGACAACCCTAAGGCTAGAGTGGACCTAGCAACGTTATGCGATAGACCAAATCAAGAGATGCAACCTCCTAGAGGCGGCAAGAATTGGAGAAGGCCTCAGGCCGATTTCGTCTTGACCAACAAACAAAGGAGGGAAGTACTTGAATGGATCTAGATGCTAATGTTCCCTGATGGGTATGCAACGAATCTGAAGAGGGGAGTGAACTTATCTACTCTGTGAGTCAACGGGATGAAGAGTCATGACTACCACATATGGATTGAGCGGCTTCTTCCGGCAATGGTTCGAGGCTATGTCCCTGAGCATGCCTAGCTAGTGCTAGCAGAGTTGAGCTATTTCTTGCGCCAGCTTTGTGCCAAGGAGCTATCTCGGACCGTCATTGATGACTTGGAAAAAAGGGCACCTGTGTTGCTCTGTAAGTTCGAGAAGATCTTTCCACCTGACTTCTTCTTGTTGATGCAGCATTTGATTGTGCACCTCCCGTATGAGGCACGAATGGGGGGGCCCGTGTAGACCCGTTGGTGCTATCCAATCGAGAGATGTCTAAAGACTCTTCGCAAAAAATGTAGAAATAAAGCCAAAATTGAGGCTTCCATTGCAGAGGCATACATTCTGGAGGAGGTGTCAAACTTCATAGAAAAATACTACACTGAGAACCTTCCTAGCGTTCATAATCTACCCCCTCATTACAATGCTGGCGAAAATGAATCGAACCTCAGCCTTTTCCAAGGGCAACTCAGAAGCGCAAGTGCATCGACCACTAAGCACTTGAGTATTGAAGAGTGGCGCAGTATCATGCTATATGTGTTGACCAACCTTGTCGAGGTGTAGCCGTATGTGAGGTAAGTTCTCAACGAACTTGTTTCAGTATGCCGTCACTATTCTGCATCCAACTCCTTTGTTTCTCGTTGCTATAGGGAATTTCTTTGTGAATCCTGGCATCAATCAAGGGATCGTACCCCGCAGGAAAATGATACCCTTCTTTCACAGGGTGCGGGACCAGGGAGGCCCGATTTCATTTCTTAGTTCAAAAATATGGTACCGTCCAATTTAGCTCGTACTTAGTTCGACATTCCAAGTGGCTCGTATGTTCGAATAATATAACGATCTATCCTGCTTGAGCTTGGAGGCCCAAACCGATGCGTCTATAAGTGATGAGTTGAGACAGGTTGCAAACGGCTATGCCTTAAGGGTCATGTCATTTACCAGTTATGACATGAATGGATATCGCTTTCACACAACAAGCTACGAGCAGAGTCAGCCTAATAAAAAAACCACAAATAGTGGAGTTTTTATGCCCGGCACTAATGGCCTCGACTATTATGGAAGAATTGAAGAAATATACGAACTTTCATTTTATGGTGCCAAACCTTTTAATCCTGTCATATTCAAATGCCATTGGTTTGATCCTCGAGTAACGAGATGGACCCCTAATCTTGGGCTAGTCGAAATTTGACAGGATTCCGTCTATCCAGGAGATGATGTCTATATTGTGGCTCAATAGGCCACATAGGTTTATTATACGTCATACGCGTGCCAAACCAAAGGGCATCTTAAGGGTTGGGATATCGTGCACAAGGTCTCGCCACACGGTAAACTACCTGTCCCAAATGATGAAGATTACAACTTCAACCCACACACATATGACAGAGAGTTCTTTCAAGAAGAGGGGCTAGAAGGGAGGTTTGAGATAGACTTAACCGAAGCCATCGGAATGGAACTAGACAATGAAAGGGTTGATGACGAGGACGCTGGAGATGAGGTGCAAAATGTGAAGGACTTCGAAATGCTTGAGCGATTACGTTTAGGCAATGACAATGAAGACAACATTCCTCCTTTGGATAGTGTTGATTATTTGGACAATGACAATGTTGATAGTGATGACGAGACCTATGATCCAGCTAATCCCAATTATGAAGATTATTTCTAATACATGTAATACTATGTTTTTGTAATTATGTTTTGTTTATTTTGCATCTATTTCTATTTCTAATTACGTCTTGTTTATTCTTTTTAATTGCAGGTGATTGAACAAAGATGGCGGGCCGAAGCAACCATCACAGGGACGTGTCCTCGCTTTACCAAACACCACGCACTGCAGATGCCGCTACAGGTGAGGGGCCATCGAACAGGAGGAGGAGGAGGAGCAGCGGCCGCAGGAGGCAGCCGCCGCCGCCTCCTACCACACAGCGTGAGGAGGATGAGGAGGAGGCGAGGCTTGGGGATGACGACAAGCTGGTTCGGCAGACAGACGAGGAGGAGGGGGCGCACGAGGGGGAGGGGACGCACAAGGAGGATGGTACGGGTTCTGCTTCCTCTGGTTTGTCCAATGTCTACTTGCCAGGTCCGGCGAGCCTCCCTCCGGTTCCGCTTCCTCACCAACGCCCAATGATTTGCCCCGAAGGGCAAAAGTAAGTAACTTTAGATTTAATCACCACCACTTCATATGATATGTTGAAAATCGATAGAGAAACTAATAATTTTTCTTAATCACTTGTGTAGGAACTAGACGATTGTGTCGGGTGGTGGTCACGGACGCCTAGTCAATGGCATCCTGGGTCTTCTGTGCAGGCAACACTACCCTGGCCTGGTTGACTACGCTAGCAGGAGGGAGCCGGCCTGGACGTTTGACCACTACGCCGCCGCCCCCGATGTGGGTTACCCCAACAAGGCAGAGCGGGTGAAGGCGGAGTTTTGGGTAAGTCTCCCTTGCACTACACTGCTCAATACATCGCATTCATTGGACTTTTCTTGAAATAATGAATGGATACATCGCGTCTGTATGCAGACTTATTTCAGATACGAGGAGGGATCTGAGGCCAGGGCAGATTTGGTGGCTACCAAAGCCTGTAAAAAACTCGTCACCGACATGCATCACGAGATGCGCATCCAGGGCATCATAACCTACTACGGGTCGAAACTTAGAGAGAAGGTCAGCAAAGAAGAAGCAAGAAAGATGACGCTGACCCAGGACCAGTACCTTGAGGTAGATAAAGAACATTAATATTGATTCGTTTTGAGATTAAGTTGGTTTAATTTGATCTTTTTATATGTCAAATACTTGATGATGTGTAGATGTGTCCCTGGTGGTGCTCCTCGTATCCCGAGTGCTGGGCGATGATCGTGGACAAGTGGTTCACGCCCGGGTGGGCTGAGACGCACGATGCTGCCCAGGAGCGGCGTTTGCAGATGCAAGGTCCAGCACACCATCAAGGCAACCGCAACCTCGTCGGATACAAACAATTATGGGTACACGAATTCATTTATCTATTCTGACACTGAATTATGCCTTATTTCTAATCATCTTGCTGTCTTTCTCACAGTCGGAGGCACATGGTGGCCAGCAATGCTCTGACTTCCAGGCATGGTGTATGTCCCACAAGGGCAAGGCAGCGTCCAGCGTCTCCTACAACCTGGAGGACCCGCCCGAGGCGTACACCAACCCGAGCATCCACACCCGCATCAGTGAGTACACGCCGGCGGCAAGGTCGATCCATGGGCTAGAGTACGACCCGAGCACCGAGGACTTTGATGCAGAGATCGTCATGAAGGTGGGTGGAGGACTTTGATGACGGGGACGGCTCCACGTCGCGACCCTGTTCATCACTGGCGCTATACGTGGGCGTCGTCAACCGGTCGTGGCGCTCCATTCCGTTCCGGCGTCATCTACTCGACCTCTACTCCCTCTATCTCCCAGATCCGAGCACGGAGCACGAGCGCAAGCCTGGCCATACGGCCACGGCCAAGCGCTTCACATCAACGGGTCGACGCACTCGAGGTTATTCCTGTTTTACTCATCGTACATTGATCTTTACACACCTTAATTAGCTTTGCATTACTGAAATATTGGAGTGAAATATTGCAGGCCCGGCTGGAAGAAGAAGCAAGGCAACGTCAGGACCTAGTGGCCCAGCTGCAGTCCAAGCGGGCCACGCGAGAGGCCCAGGCGCAGAGGATGGCGGAAATGATGCAGTTCATGCAGACTCTTGGGCAACATACGGGTCTAGCTGTGCCACCTGGGCTGTTCGCTCCACCTCCGACTCCTGCAGCTGCAGCTACTCGTGTGAGTTTTCACTTGTGCTTTGCTTGTATGACCTAGATTAGCTATCTAAGTAATCTTGTCTAACGCATGCAATCTCTTCTCCTTTGTGTAGCCTCAGTCGGAGGGTTCAAATAATCAAGCTCATGCGCCTCCGACTAATCCAGCTTTTCTTTCACCAGGCACTCAGTTTCCACCTTGGTGATGAGTAGCATTAGTTGTATTTGCATTTGCTGTTCACTTGGTGATGGATTTATGATATACTTATAATGCACTAGTGGTATATTTGGATAACTATGATATATGTGATAGATGTTTGGATTGATGTATGTGATATATGTGATATATTGTGATGAATGTGATATATGCGATGGATGTGATAAATATGTGATGTATGTTTGGATGGATGTGAGATATATGTGATAATTTGTGTTTGTCATGATGGAATGTAAAAAATGAATAAAAAACTGGTTTTGGTCAGTTTGCCGAGTGCAATGGTCACTGTACTCGGCAAAGCTGAAAAAAGGGGTGCCAACCTGTTTCCCAGCTTTGCCGAGTGCCATGACCATGACACTCGGCAAAGAATTGTTTAAAAAAAATAAAAAAACTTTGCCGAGTGCTACCCATCCGGCACTCGGCAAAGAATTTTTAAAAAAAAAAAACTTTGCCGAGAGCCACCCGTCCGGCGCTCGGCAAAGAAATTTAAAAAAAAATAAAAAACTTTGTCGAGTGACATCCTGGGCGGCGCTGGGCAAAGAATTTTTAAAAAAAATAAAAATAAAAAACTTTGCCGAGTGCCAGCCCGGACGGCGCTCGGCAAAGAATTTAAAAAAAATGAAAAACTTTGCCGAGTGCCGTCTGGGTTGGCACTCGGCAAAGCCGCCGTCACCATTTCTTGTGCCGTGACGGCTCGTTTTCTTTGCCGAGTGCTGTCTCGGCACTCGGCAAACTTTGCCGAGTGCCCGACAAATGGCTCTCGGCAAAGCGCCTGAATCCAGTAGTGACGCATTGCGTGACGATCCCATCCACACCATTCATGGAGATAACTGCAACCAGCTGGGCACTGACTTGCGTTTGCTTGTAGTTGTATATCTATCTTACTGATCTATGTAGTATAATTTGCTCAAGGCCAGAGCTTATTTCAGATGTGCCCAACTGTTCATCGATATATCGTCGGACGAGAGTTTGTAGAGTCCTCGTCGTCGAGATGAATGCCAGCAAGTTGACGCCGATTCTGCTCGCCATACTCTTGGCATGCATCGGGTTCTGTGCAAACTGTACGGGTGCAGTGCAGACACGTACATTTATATCCTCAGTCTTTCTGTCTGCTTACCTCTGCTTATACGAAACCCTTTCCGGTGCAGGCGAACGTGGTGACGAGGACACACCAGCTGCAGGTGGTAACCGGTGGCAGCCAAACGGCGACACGACGATGATTGGGAGCAGCAGCAGCACGATGGACGTGGTGGCGCCCAGGTGCGAGAAGCGTGTATGCGCGGGCCCCAGCACCTGTTACTGCTGCCCAACGCTGCGCGATAAGCCTTGCTTCTTGGAACTGGATGCTTGCTTGTTAGTCTGCAAAGGTGGTCGTCGTCCCGCACCGCTGCCGCCGGAGGTACCGTCATCTGCGCGCGGGTCGGGACCAAGCAGGTTCCTCTGATCGAGAGTAGCTAGCTGGGCGGCCTCGCCCTGGACCCCAGGTCTCAATCGGTGATCCATGTCTTAGCTTGTGACTATAGAGTATAGACAAGACGAGTAAACATGTATGCGCCCCCCTTGCCTGTACCACGAACAAGTATCACACCTAATAAACAGAAGTTTTCTACATCTATATAGTTCCGAAAACAGATTAAATTCCATATATATGTAAGCATCATGCTAGTGCATCTATACCTACGAAAATTTGTGCAAAAGATCAATGTGCTTATATATAATGGATATAATGGATGTACATGTGCACTAGTAAGGAAGAAGACGAGATAGTGCTAATTGTCTCTTACACGTACATACTATCGATTCAAATTATTCACTTAGTTATCAAACAAAAGTTATTCACTTGATTTTTTTTTTTTGCGACAAGAGAGATTCATTCATCATATAACATCGGGGTTAATTACATTCTGAGGTCACCAGGTCCGCAACACACGTCGGGGTATCAAGCCACCACCCCGTCTGTGCGTCACCTATGACCTGCTTTGCTAGCACACGTGCCTATTACAAGCTCTACTAATGAAGGAAAGTTTAAAAGCTTGGAACGTCATGCTCAGCTCCCGGACCTCCCTTAAGATCGTTATCACACTCGATCTTTGATTATCGCCAGCTGTCCACAGCCTCATCAACTCCTTACTCCTGGCAATCAGTTTCCAACCAAACTTTCTGAGCACCTGACTGCTGCGCCATGATCAAGCCATCACAGCAAGCTAGAGCCTCCATGGTTAGTGCATCTAGGCAGTGGCCATACCACTTAGCGCCACCCCTATCAATGGAGCCGGCATCATTTCACAGTATGCCCCAGTCGCCCCTTGCCGCTGGTCCTCATAGAAGGCTCCATCAACATTGCATTTTGTCCAGCCCATGGGCGGCCTTTCCCAATGGAGCCCAGCACTCCTCGCCACGGGTTCCTCTTGGAGTTGCCTGATCTGCCGTAGGTCGAAAGTCGTATCAGCCGCCCACTTGACGGCCACTCGGATCGTCAAACCTTGCGCTCCATGTCTTTGTTTGTTTCCCTGCATCCATAACAAATACATCTCAATAATGATCATTTTTCGAGGTAGACAAATTTTAACTAACTCATGCTTAAGCAGTATCCCTCTCTACTGTATGGGCTTTTACCTTCTTAAAGATGGGGTTCATAAGAATATGAACACAATTAGGGCTAAGTTTCTTTGGCAAGGGGCTGACAGTAAATTCAAATACCACATGGCTAAATGGGAAATGGTGAATAGACCTAAAGACCAAGGGGGTCTGGGTGCTATCAATACAAAAACAATGAATGGATGTTTAATAGTCAAATGGATTTGGAAGATCTTTCAGCAACCTGATGAGCTATGGTTCAAAATCATAAAAGCTGTGACAACAGCTTTTTTGATTCTAAAGCGGCTGGGGGATCACAATTCTGGAAAGGACTCCATAAAGTCAAACACTTATTCAAATGGGGGGCTGTCTTTAAGATTGGCAATGGTAAACTGTGCAAATTTTGGGAGGACTGCTGGATTCATAATGTACCTTTAAAAGTCCTTCATGAAGATCTATATAAGCTGGTTAGGGATCCTTTTTGCTCTGTGGCTGATTGCTGGCAGGAGGGTGACTGGAATATGGACTTTAGAAGAAGCCTGACTACTCAAAGTTATAACAGTTGGCTAGGTTTGCTTGATCTGCTCCAGGAGTGTGCTTTGACTTATAATAAGGCTGACTGTGTTCTGTGGGCTCTAGATAGGAAGAACCAATTCTCAACTAAGTCACTTTACAGGTTTCTGACTGATAGAGGTACTACCAGCAGGGTTGCCGGTTACATCTGGAGGAGTAAGGTGCCATTGAAAATCAAGTTGTTCCTTTGGCAAATGGTTAACAATAAAGTGCAAGTGGCTGTGAACTTGAAAAAGAAAGGTTGGAAAGGGGGGTTTTCCTGTTGTGTTTGTGACTGTGCAGAAATTATTGATCATATTTTCTTTAGATGTCATTTAGCAAAACTGGTTTGGTGTATTTTCAAGGAAATCTTCAGTCTGGATTCATATCCCAATTCCTTGGATGATTTTTGTAGTTCCTGGCAGAGGGGCAAGGGTGCCTTCCCAACTAGATTGATACTTTTTATCTTTGCAGGATTCACTTGGGTTTAGTGGATTACCAGGAATAGAATGGCTATTGACAAAAAGTTGCCCAAGCTACCAACTGATGTTATATACAATGCTCTCTCCCTACTACAGAACTGGAGCGTCATCAAGCTTAAGGAGAAGGATCAAGCACGCATTCTGCAAGTGAAGGACGAGATGTTTAGCTGGCTTAAGAACTTCCTAATCCTCTGCTCATGACGGATGTGGTTGAGATTTAGTCTATCTAGTATGAGTAGAAGTTGGAGAAACTCTTTCTTTGCTTTCATTGTAATTTGGTATCCCCAGACTATGTACCGTTTTGTGGCTTTCTAAAAAGTCGAGGGTAAAACCTCTTTATAAAAAAAATAAAGACCATCTTTCTTGATTCCTCTCGGAGGAGACACTCCCCCACAGCAGGTCCCTTGCCCATGTATCAGGACGTAGGTCCGGGATTTTTACTCCTGTAAGTTCTTTGATTTGGTCCCAGAAGAGCCGAGCAAACGTACACTCAATCAACATGTGTCTAATTGATTCCTCATCAGCTCCACATTCTTCACAGTTCACAATCAGCTCCACATGTCTGCGGTGTAGGATCTGTCTAGCCGGTAGGAACTCATGAATAACTCGCCCTAGAAGACCCTTACTTTTGGAGGAACTTTCAGCTTCCAGATCTTCTTCCAGGCATCATCACCTGAAGCACTCGCCACATTCACGTCGTTTCCTCTGATTCTCGCTGTGTCGAGTATTCTGTAGGCCGACCTAACGGAGTAAATTCCATGTTTCTCATGCTCCCAAGCCCACACATCTTCATACCGCTGCATCCACCGGAATAAAGTTTCACCGGATAAACGTCCTTATTCCACTGGCCGCTCGCCGATAGGAGACCAGAGACCGTCGTCACATCATGCCCATCAGTTGGAGACTTGGAGTAAGTGGTCTTGCCCCAAAGTGGTGTGGAATCCATCCATCGCTCCATATGTTTGTCGAGGTTCCATCGCCAATTCTCTTGATGAGACCCTGATCTGATACCTCGCGCGCGACCATCAAGGATCGCTCGCCAGGTGTGGCTTGCGTGCCTCTTTCGTGTGCTCGTGAGGAAATCACCATCGTGAAAGCAAACTGGTGTAGCGCTAATGCATGTGCTTTCTTGTGTGAACACACAGCGAGGAAAGACGACGCCGAAAAGACTCTCTGCTAGGGTACTGTAGCCACTACTATAAAAACGTTTTTTTTTTGCGGCTCGTAACCCTTTGTAGGGGCGGTTCCCAGGCCGTCCCTACAAATCGATTTGTAGGAGCCGCTATAGTACCAGCCGCCTCTATAATACCTGTTTGTAGGGGCGGTTCAATCTAGAACCGCCCCTACAGTACGTTTTCCTATAAAAAAAATTCAAATTTACAATTCAAATTTGACTAGAACACTGTTTGTTTCCGCATATTCCATCCAGCGTTCGCGTTGCCGAACGCCCCGCGACCAGCGTTCTAAACCGCGTTCGCGTTGCCGAACACCCCGCGACCAGCGTTCCGAACCCCTTAGACTATAAGCACAAGAGTATTATATAAACTACAATTACAAGTCCAATTCACAAGAATATATACAATCCATCATTAAATATATAAATTCCATACACATTCCCGGAGGGCTGCAGTGGAACCTTGGCTGCTAGGAACTTTTGGAGGGCTGCCAACTAATGCCAGTTCTCCCGGCGGCGTCACTAATATCCGTGGCTCTATAGACAGTCCTTGCTCCTCCAGCGCCTTCGCAACTAGAGCCTTCACTTGGAGCTCAAGATTAGTCTCTCGGTCTCTGTCATGTTTCTTGTACATGTGCCTGTCCTCTTCGAATCCTTGCTTCCAGGTCGTCCTTTTCCCTAGCCCCCTGGTGCGGCCTGTGTGCTCCTTGTTTCCTAAGCCAAGGCTAAGCTCGTCCCTCTCTCTGGAAGGATTAAATGAGCCCTTCTCCTTGTCTTCAGCATATTTTAGTATCCTTGATACTGCCTCTTGGGTCTACGGCTTATCAAATTTAAGATTATCGTCGGATGATTCTGTACTCCTCGCATATATCCAATTCCTTGAGCGTACCTTCAAATTTGTCACATCGATATTCCCAGCAGTTGCGGCCTCTTCGTCCATCTTCCTAAACTGCTCTTCCTTGGCATAGTAGCCATCGGGGCCTAGATGATGGTGGTGTTTGTTCCTCTTCGCCAGCTTGGTGTTACGAGCACTGAGCTCCAATGCCTCCGGTGAAGTCTTTTGAGCCACGAGCTCCTCCCATTGACTAGGAGTTATTTTGCCGAACTCGTTGAAGGGAGTTAACTCCTTTCGGATATACTTCGTGTTGAGCTCAGACCTCCAACGTCGGAATGACTCTCCCATCATCCTGAAAGCATTTTTTACCGGTTCGTGCTTACCCTCTAAAAATCTAAAATTGAGCTTCAGCTGCCTATCCCATAGTTCATTCTTTTTATTCTCTGGTACCTCTTTCCAGTTAGGAATTGCTGGGTTCAATTTATCTCTTACCAGGGCCCCGATCGCATTACGGAATCGTCCTCTTAATTTCTTTGGCTCAAGGATCTCCCCTGCTGGCCCGACCTCCGTTATCACATAGCATGCCTTATCTGGATATAGATTTCCTTTTCTATCCCCTCATTTCCTCTTAGGCTTGGTAGTCATGGTTGTGTCTTGAGGTTGTGGAGCAGAGGCATCGCGATCCGTCTTTGTGGCTGTTGCCTCTGCTCTCCTTTCTCTACTCTATCTTGTCCAGCGAGATGTCGCGGACGTCGACATCGTCTTTTCCGAGTTTCAGGAGGGACCTGTATATACGACAAGTCAAAGTGTTAGTAGAGGTAACACAGCTAAAGCTTTAGCAAAATTTACAAGCTAAGGCTTTTTCCCTACCTGCTCGTTCGGGTCAAAATCCTTGTCCAAACCTTCCTTCGTTGGCCCCCTTCTAGCTTCACGTGGGAAAGGATCCTCGGGACTTACATATCCCTCTTCTGAGTCATCATCATCATCCTCTTCTTCTTCGCCTTCAGCAGCCTCTCCTGCTCTTCCTTCTGCTCCCCCTTCCTTCTCATCACACTACTCCTGAGTAAGCATCACTTCTAGATCCTTTTCTAACTCGTTATCGAACTGCTCGTGAGTAAGCTGGTCCTCTAGTACTTGCTCCTCATAGGTTGACTGCTCATCATGCTCGGGGCATCGGGCTGCACTGTCTAGTGTCCACGACATTATTTCATGCTTTGTTCTAATAGATGCAAAAAAGTGTGTTTTAGGTACGCGAGAAGTTATAAGAGATAAAAAAGGTCTATATACCAAAGTAGTCTTATAAAACAACAATATATCAAAAAAACGAGTAGTAGCAGTAGTAGAGGCCCCAGAAACATGTCAATCATTATTTGATCATGAACTTGGAGCATCAAGGCATCATAATAGAGAAGAGAGGAGAAGGTAATGTAGGGGCGGCTGCTAATGATGCCAAGTTCCTCACAAGTTCTTGATCATCAGCTCATATTCCATATAATGTATGGACTTTGACAGTTTCATCATCGACAAAACAAACGAGATGAGAGGAGAGGGGAGATTTGGCAAAAAAAAAGCAACAGCTACTTAACAAACATAGAGAGGAAAAGGTGTAAAAAAGCAGCTGGTGCTTCCTAAACATAGAGGATAGAAAAAATAGCCAAAAAATAGTTGACTGCTGCCACATGGTTGGAAGACCCCTGTAGATCAAAATCTGGTAACTTAGATGTGGTAATTAATGGATTAGAGTAGAGGAGGAGTAACAGTAGATAGAGTAATAGTAGAGGAGTAGAGTAAAGGAGGAGTAGAGAAGTGTAGCAGCCAGTAGTTAAGAGCAGCAGCCACTTAGATACAATAGCAGTCATAGATAGAGTAGTAGAAGTGAGCCACTTAGTAGTATAGGGAAGTGAGTAGAGTAGCAGCCAGCAGCTAGGGAAGAGAGTAGAGTAGCAGCCAGCTAGTAGGAGTAGGAGTAGCTACCAGTAGCAAGTAGAGTAGTAGTAGTTCAATAGAGTAGAGTAGTAGTAGTAGTTCAGTACAGTAGTAATAGAGTATAGAGTAGTTGAGTAGTAGTAAAACAGTAGTATAGCAGTAGTAGTACACGAACAGAGCCACTTAGTAGTGCAGTTGAGAGTAGTAGAGGAGTAGTAGGATGGTAGTATAGCAGGAGCCACTTTGTCAAACTAGAAGGAGATTCCAAGAGCTCAAACGTGGAAGATACGAACGAAACAGCTTGCTAGACTAGAAATTCCAAGAGCTGCAATCAGAAAATTAGTCTTCACAAGGCAATGCACAACACAGGAAGGAGATGCTGCTGCTGCACAAAAAACTTGGCCGATTTGCCTGGATGGCCAGGCGGATCAGTAGGCTTGGCCGAGCAGCCTTGCTACTGCTACGCGCACACCAGAGAAAGAGGTACAGATGGAGATAGCTACTAAAAAATGAAACTAAAATTCACAAGCAAACATAAACTAAAACTAAAATTGATAACATAGCTACCAGACTCTAAAAGCTAAAATAGCAATTACTGCTTAAAGAAATAGCACAAATTAAAGCCTCACTGTGCTGCTGCCATAAGCGAAATGCACTGAAGCAAAAATACTCTGAACTATTTGAAAAACAGTGACTACAGCCGGTACTAAACTACTCTGTTCCTATCAACACACATGCATACAAACTGCTACAACCAATATAGCTTAAGCAAGTGAAATCAACTGATAAATAAATAAAACTACTTGCAACCTAAAAAGATGACCAAAATTCGTGCAAATGACAAAGTTAAGAACCTAAGCTAACTGCATGTGCTTGCTGCCACCACCGAACAAAGGAGGAACAAGCTGAGTGGCTCAACTACTTACCACTTAACTGCTAACTTTGACATATGTTATGCACAAAACTACATCTTTCTTAGCAAACATACTACGATTTTCACAAATCCCAAAAGAAATTAAGTTCATTAAATTGAGCACTCAAACATGTTCAAATTAGTAAATGACTTTATAATCAGTAAATAGGTATCCAGTAAGATGAAAGATGATATGCAGGGAGAAGTAGATCAAAACAACATGACAATATGTTTTGCCAAAGACATTTTTAGTATGCTGGGAATGTCACTAAAACTGAAAACACAACTGCGGCAACATAACAGACTGAGGATGAATGGATGAGATATTAAAAACTTCAGTAAATAGATAGTACATGATCGCTTTTCTTTTTATATGAGGAAATCTACGTTATGAACTGAATGTAGGCATTTATTGCAGAGGCTCTTGATTCGTGAAGATTGAGCTTTACATTTTAGATAGAGCAATGAGATGTTGAGCTGAACACAAATTAAGCAATGAGATCTTGAGCTAAGGCAATGCACGAAACACAAATCCATAGTTTCTACAAAATAATTTAAACAGGTTCATTCAGCCATGGTACAACTTTCACATAGAAATGAAATGATCGAACATTGACATAAAATAGCAGCATGGGTAGAAATCTCACTAAGATTCATAGATGAAACTAAAACTGGTACTTATGTGTGTGGTGTCAATGCACTTTCCATGAATACAACACCTACTCAGTGACAAATGCTGCAAATCAAGAGTTATAAAAGCATAAAGTAAAACAAATAGGCTGGAACACATGGAATCCACCTTTGATGCAAGCGTCAAACAGTATAACTTGGATAAATTAGTGGACATGGTCAGATGTTCTAGGAAGTGTTTCTATGCCCATATGGCCAAACCTAGACTCTGATTTCAAATAAACGTCACATCAAATAGAATAGCTGTTGCACCATTCTAACTTGCCTTGAGCCAGCCGAAATTGGCCATTTAAACAAAGAACTAAAATATAAGTCATTTCACACGTCACGCCTAAAAGAAATCCTTCCCATATATAGTTGTTATGAGATAAGCTAACACAACAGCATTGTTGGCAGTATCAAAATTCCTGTGTGTTGAAACATTTGCGCTAACCGCTCATATCAACATCTTCGACTCAGTCAAGACTCAAGATCACAAGTCCCAATTAGTAGCTAGAGTATTAGACTGAAATTTATGAGAGATAGAGGTGTTGTGATGCAATTAGAGAGGAGAAGTGATAGACTGCAGTAGATGCAACAAGGCAATGGAGTGATAGTTTGGGAAATGTGATAGAATACAAGCATCAGTAGTACCATGTTGACAAGGTGGGAGGTGCTGTTAAGTAAAGAGGGCCTTAATTTCTATGGCAAGTGAGAGTTATGCAGTAGAAAGTATTAGAAGAAGCAAGCCAATACATAAGCTCAGTTTTTTCATATTGTATCCCATTCAGCAAACCAATACAGGAAGATTACTTTTCACATTCAGTTACTACTTATTTGTTCAGACTCTAACCCTACAAGCCAACAACTGAACAAAGCAAGATTACTTTTCACATTCAGTCTGGTCAGTCTATGGTGCAAACCAAGGGAAATTAGAAATAGTGCAGTTCAGGGCACTAACACACCACCAATTAATCCTAACAAGATAAAAAATACCTGGAGCAGATAGAGCAGATAGCGGAGGCATACCTGGAGCAGAGAGCGGGGGCGTTCAGATCAGCTCGCTTCGCCGAGAAGTCACGGACTGAGACAGGTCGCGGTCGCTGGGGGAGTTCGCACTGCCGGGAAGTCGCAGGGGCCAGGCTAGTTCGCGCCGCCGGGGGAAGTCACGCCGAAGACAGCAGGAGGGGATGGTGCCAGCACGTCTTCCTTAGCGCCGGGAGGGGAAGGAGGCGGGCGACCTTCACTACCGTCGCGGATTGTGAGTTCTCGCGGAAACCCTAGCCGCCGTGGTGGCCGGCCTGGGGAGGCAGTGTTTGGGGGAGGAAGCGTGGTGGGTGACGGAGGCTGTCACAGGAGGACGACAGAGGTGAGAGGAAGCAGCGCGAAGAGAGCGGTGGCTAGGGCACAGAGACGGTGGCAGCGGCGAGACACAGTTGGGCAGCCTGATGGCGTCGAGAGGAAGAAGAGAGCGCCCAACACATTTTTACCCGTGCGCCCTTGTTTTATACTCAGGATGATTTGTAGGGGCGATTCCTGAACCAGCCGCCCCTACAAATGCATTTGTAGGGGCGGTTCCTGATCTAGCCGCCCTGGTAAATGCATTTCTATTTTATTAAATTATTAATTCTGTATTTTTTAAATCACAAAAATATAAAGTAAATATATATAATATTTTGTATTATTCTATATATGCACAAATATATATATATAAAAACAATTATAGTCATAAAAGTTGTAAACCTAACTCAATCTTGTCATGTGACTACAATATGAATTTTAAAAATTTGAATTTTAAAACTTCGACTATAATTTTAGGACATTAAATGACCTAAAATGAAAATATTGTAAATATAAAAGTTGTATAACTCATCAACATATACAACTTATATTTTGGTCATCTTATCATGTGACTTTGTTTAAACGATTCAAAATTTAAAATTCAAATAATTTCAACTTGAAACAATATTTTGAAAGAGTAAATGATTTTAGCTGAAAAACTCATGAATACCAAAGTTATAGAACTCATCAATATGTACAACTTTTATTTTGATCATCTTTTCATTTGACCAAATTTGAACAGTTAAAATTTTGAATTTCAATAAATGGCAACTTCAAACAAGATTTTGAAACCTTAAATGATTTCAACAATAAAAGTCGTGAACATAAAAGTTGTTGAACTCATCAGTATCTACAACTTTTATTTTGGTCACTTCTTCATGTGCCAAAGTATTAGTAAACATTGTTCACAAATTTACATATGACTCATTGTTTCATGAACTATACGAGAGATATGTTGATTTGTGAACAATGTTTACTATCACTTTGTCAGATGAAGAAATGACCAAAATAAAAGTTGTAGATCTTGATGAGTTATACAACTTTGGTATTCATCACTTTTTCAGCTGAAATCATTTAACGGTTGAAAATCTCATTAAAATTTGTTATTTTTTTTAAATTTGAAAATTTAAATTGCTCAAACTTTGTCAAATAAAAAGAATGATTAAATCAACACAGTAACTTGATAGGGCATGATTTTAGAAAATTTTAGAAAAAAAATTATCACATTTGGAGCTAGTATGAGGGAGAAAGACTAGTTACAAATTTTACCTAGAAATTAAAAAGAAAAATCACAACTGTTCATGATGATCAATGATGAACAAGTGTGATTTCTATTTTTAATCTGTGGCTAAAACTTGTAACTAGTTTTTCTTCCTCATAATAACTCCAAATGGGGATGGTTTTTTTTCCTAAAATTTTCTAAAATCATGCTCTATCATTTTAGTCTAGTCATCTATCTTTGTCACTAATTTTGAACAATTCAAATTTTGAATTTCAGAAAATGACAGTTTCAAACCTGATTTTCAACCACAAAATGATTTTAGCTGTAAAGGTGATGAATATAAAAGTTGTTGAACACATCACTATCTCCTACTTTTATTTTGGCCATTTCTTCATTTCATAAAGTGTTAAGTGATTTCATAAAGTTTTAGTAGTAATAAAGTGGATGTTGAAATAGATTCATCTGGATGTTGCAAAGTGTAGTCTCACACATATGCATAAATGTAGTCTCACACACATACATAAATATATAATCTCACACACATACATAAATATATAGTCTCACACGCATGCATAAATGAAGTCTTTCAAACACACACTTATACAAAACACTCCACGTTCAATAACTAGCTAGCCCGCTGTAACGACTTTCCCCTTGACACCTTTTCGTTCCTATGGCAATATGTCTTTGGGTAGGTTCTTTTCTACAACACTGATCTTATTAGAAAAGTCTATGAATAGCGACATCTCATCATAGTTATTGTAAGCTTCAACATCGTCCACGCCATCAACTCCGATAATGTGCTATTTCCCGAAGGCAACCACGTGCTTTGTCTTATTCTTCGGGGGGAGGTTACTTTGTGGGTCAGACATATAGAAAACTTGTGCGACACGTGAAGCGAGTACCCAAGGGTCATCTTGGTAGCTTAGATTCTCGAGGTCCAGGACTCTCAATCCGATCTCGTTCAGTTGGTGTTGTTTGATCCAGCGGCATCGAAACAGGGCCACCGTTATATCCCTTCCATAGTCAAGTTCTCATATCTCTTCAATGATGCCAAAGTATTGGATCTTTCGCCCCAATCCATCGAGAGCCTCTATTCGAACCCGCTGTTTTGGTTCATATATTTACTATCCTTTGCGTCGGTATAGTACGTATACACATTGATGTCATAAGCATTCCAAGATGTCACTTGTCTCGATGGCCCCTCCGCCAACCTACTGATGGTAATAGAGTCTATGGTTTCTCCAGGCGGTATGTTTTGGTCCTTCAACCATGTAGTTAGTCGTTGCTTATGCTGTTTCATGATCCAATCATCCGAACGACCATTTCTCTCTGCTATAATGATAGCCAAGTGTTCATCAATGTACGGTTGCATCAGTTGTGTACTCTGCAAGACACTGTAATGCGCCCGACTCACCTCTTTGTAATCATGGTCGATGAACACTTTTCTACCACTAGTGCCCTTCCCAGCCAGCCTACCCTTGTGACGAGAATCGGATTTACCAATCCCTTTCTATACTTTTAGGTACTCTTGACAGCACTCGACGACTTCTTCAGTACTGTAACCCTCTATCATGGAGCCCTCTGGGTATGCTCGATTATGCACGTATCGACTTAGAATCGACATGAACCGCTCGTAGGACCACATTTTATGCAAGTAGCAAGGGCCCAGAGCCTATATCTGATGAACCATGTGAATCATGAGATGTGGCATTATATCAAAAAAGCAGGAGGTAAACACATCTCTAGTTGGTTTTGTGTCTCCTCAACAAATTCATGTAGGTCACTCAGCTCTTGCTTGTTAATCGTCTTCTATGAGATCTTCGAAAAGAAGTAGCACATGCGGGTGATGGCCATTTTCAAGAACTATGGCTTTATAGCCCTGATTGCAATAGGTAGAAACAATGTCAGCATCACATGACAATCATGAGCCTTGTAGTGTGTTATTAACAAGTCCTTCATTGATACTAGCTTCTTCACATTCGCTGAAAACCTAGTCAGAACTTTGACCCCCCTCAGGAAAGTGCATATAGCTCTCTTCTCGTCTGGTGTTAGATTGAAGCACGCCGCGGGCAGAGTGTATTTTCCATTAGTCTCAGGTACCGGGTGAAGCTGTGGCATCACGTTTAGCTGCACCATGTCTTTCCGTGATTTTAGACCATCCTTTGACTTGCCTATGTCCATCAAGGTAGCAATGAGACTCTCAAAGACATTCTTCTACACGTGCATAGCATCAATGGCATGGGGGACCTCCAAGTCTAGCCAATAAGGCAGATACTGAAAGAAGATCGATTATTTCTTGAAAGGTATGCCTTCGACAGGGGGTGTGCTTCTATCTCTGTTCGTCCCATCCAGATTCTTTTTTCCATAGACGACGCATATGTTTTTCACCATTCTGTACACGTGTTCTCCGTTATGACGTCTCTCTAGAGGGGGTTCAATCTCTAGGGTGTTGTCATAAAATCTAAAGAACAATTTGCTGTGGTACTTGTGACTTATCTTTAAAAAGCGTCAGTTCCTTAGGTAAACTATCTTCTTGGATGCATCCAGGTACACCCATGTAGTACCATCCAAGCAAACCAAGCATCCCGTCTTCCCTTTGATCTGTCCAGACAAAGCAAACAACGCGGGGTAATCATTGGTAGTAACAAATATTATTGCTCTACATATGAAGTCCTCTTTTTCGGAATGCATCGTACATCGGCTCCCCATGCCTCCATAGCCTCTCCATTTCTTGCATCAAAGGCTCGAGGAACACGTCTATATCAATGCCTGGTTGTTTAGGGCCAGAAATAAGAATAGTAAGGAGAAGATACTTTCTCTTCTGACACAACCACGTTAGGATGTTGTACATGGTCAAGATCACTGGCCAAGTGCTGTGGTAGCTCATCCTCTCATTGAAGGGATTCGTTCCATCGGTGCTCAAGCCAAATCGTACATTCCTTGGGTCATCGCTGAATTATTTGTGCTTCTCATCGAACCTTTGCCACTGACTACAATCAGCCGGGTGTGCAATCTTATCATCATCCACCTTGTGCTCATCATCCCACCATGTCATGAGTGCGGCTTCTTTAGGGTTTAGGAAGATACGTCTCAAGTGGTCGGTCACTGGCAGGTACCACATTACCAAGGCAGGAATTCTTCTCTGCTTTGCATCGTTGCCTAATGGAGTGTCCTCTAGGGGCTGAGATTCTTGTACCACCTTTTTTTGTACCCTTCCTATTCCTCTTTTTCCCCGTGGAGGCTTCGTCTCCACCGTAAAGGTCATTGTTCTTGTACCGGCTAGCCCCACACCGGGGACATTTATCCACTGACTTGAACGTTTTGCCATGAAAAATTATACAGTAGTTGGGGCATGCATGGATTTTTTCAACCCCCATTGTCAATGGACTTATGACCTTCTTTGCTTGGTATGTGTTGGCGGGAACTGAGTTTGGTTGTGGTAGCACCCATGACAGGAGATGCAATAGATCATTAAAACTACAGTCTGACCAGCTGTACTTAGCCTTCAGGATGAGTAGCTCAAGCACAAAACGTAGCAATGTCCAATGTGTCGGACAGCCCTTTTCAACACCATACACAATCTCCTTCGATACTTTTGTCACCCTTTCCAAATTTTCTAGACCTTTCGGGCTATTTAGTAAAATCTCTGGTTCAAGGGCTCGAATCATGTCCTCCAAATCATCTTCATCCCCGACACGTGCTCCACCATCATTATTGGCACCACCTTCGTCATTACCATCCCAACCACCAGCATCACCACCTTGTTCAATGCCAAACTCGAAATCCATTCGTGCATCAAGCTCTGCTGAAATTGGGACATGGATTCTATGGTTTCGTCATCGTATTCCTCCTCATCCTCGTCGTTAACAATAACCATTTCACCATGATGAATCCACACTGTGTAGTTCTCAACAAATCCTCGCATAATCAAATGTGATCTGATGATAGTCACATCTGTCCATGCCATACGGTTCTTGCAATCTTTATATGGACAAATAATTGTATCCTTATTCTCTATTAATGTCGTTGCATGCTTCTTTACGGCTTCAATAAATTTATCCACCTCTTCATGGAAACCTGCCTTGAACCTTAACGAACCATGCATCCAAGAGTTCCTGTACTCCATCTTTTACAACAACAACAAAACAAACATTAAAGGACTACTTATTCAGATATATATAAAAATGAATCAAATTAATAATTACTTGAGAATAATTGTATATACTTCAGATATATATGAATATAAATCAAATATAATTACATGAAGCATACAAACACACCATGGTAGAGGAAAATTAATTAATGGCCCATTTATCCATAAATAATTAAAATACATATTTATTGATTACAATAAACAATTTCAAAGACAACAATTAGCAACAATTATATTTTACCCAATATCTTTCATACAAACCCTAGTCCAATTTCATCAAACATAAATTTATAAAAACGAAATTAATAAAAAAACCAAACCCAGATCTAGATCTACATGCACATGAAACATCCATAAAACTAACTAATTGTTCACTAAAATCAAGAAACATGGACCAAATAAGGGTATGATCTTGTTCCTCTCCCAAATTTACCCTAGTACATTCAAAACTTGGGTCCAATTTGTTTCATAAGTAGCTCAAGCACCATAGAAGAGAGAGAAAAACAAAACTCTAATTACTCACTAACCAACCATTAAAACTTCAAAAAAAAGTTTGGAATAGCATTTTCTTACCTTCTACAACCTCTCCACCAAAGGATTTGAGACCAAAACCTTCCCCCCTTAGTAGAGCAATTTTTGGGAGGTGCCCAAGGCCTACTCACCTTTCTTTCATGGGTTGGAGTGCGTGACCCGAGGAGGAAGAAGGTGCTGCAGTTTGCTTTATATGTGGGTCATTTGTAGGGGAGGCTGGTGATTGAGCCACCCCTACAAATCGGAGGTATTTATACGCAGGAATTTGTAGGGGCGGCTCAATCACCAGCCGCCCCTACAAATAGCAACGCCGAGGGCGGCTAGTGAGTGAGCCACCCCTATAAATCAGACCTATTTGTAGGGGCGGCTCGTATCACCAGCCACCCCTGCTGTTCTATTTGTTGAGGCGGCTCGTATCACTAGCCACTGCAGCACTATAGCCATAGCAGGGACAGGCACAGAAGTCAGTCCTACTATGTTATCTAGTCACTATAGCAGTATGACAGCTATATTAGGACTAGATGGATAGAGTTGTATATATAGTTTGCCACAGCAACTCAGTAAAGAGAGTCCAAATTTACCATCTCCTATACAGGGCTCCGGCCAACGCTGATGCTTGTACTGTGTGTGTATGCTCTGTTCTCCCTTTCTTCTTCTACCTCTGACCATAGTGTGTGATCGGACAACATCTGTCGTGCTCAGCCATGTTCAGCAAGACTGGTGAGTGGTCGACTCACCTGAGCCGGTGATCCTGTGGGCTAACAAGTGATATTAGAGCCGTACAAGCATCGTCGTCGGACTAACCGCTGGCGATGATGGACGGTTCAGAAATAGGCGACAGCAGTGGCACTGCTGTGGCTACCTAGCCACGATAGGAGGTCGTTGTTCACACAGTGCGGGAGGTCAGTAGCACCAGTTGGCCAACGCTGACTCGCACCAACTATGGAGAGTGGTCGGTGACCATGAAGGTCAAGCTTAGAGCCCGACGGCTCTAAAATGTTGTTGACAAGGGCACCGATAATGAGGAAGATGACATATCAGTGTTGGAGGATATCCTCGCTACTGTACCAGCAGAGTACAGGGAGCCGTTGGGGGCGAAGAGCTCTGCTAAGGAGGCATGGGAGGCTTTTGCAGTGATGCGCGTCGGTTCCGACCGCACAAAGAAGGCGACGGCCCAGCATCTAAAGCAGGAGTACGCCAACCTCAAGTTCAAGGATGGTTAAATGGTGGAGGATTTCTCCCTTCGTCTGTAGACGCTCATCAGCAAGCTGAAGAGTCATGACATCACCATCGATGAAGACGAGGCGGTCTCCAAGTACCTCCACTCTGTGCCAGTAAAGTACATCTAGATCTCTCTCTCCATAGAGACGATGCTGGACTTGTCCACCCTCACCATTGAGGATGTGACAGGCCATCTGTGGGCACTGGACGAGCGCTTAGAGCAGGCGACAACAACGAAGGATAGCGGCAAACTACTGCTAATAGAGGAGGAGTGGGCTGCTCGGAGGAACTCTGGGGTAGCCTCCTCCAGCCGCGGTGGCGATGGCAAGCGCCGCGGCAAGGCTTCTTTGGAGAAGAAGAAGCAGGTCAACCCCAACGCCTGCCAGCGCTGCGGGAAGACGGGCCATTGGGCACGGGAGTGCCCAAATTGCAAGCAGGAGAAGAAGGCTGAAGCTCATCTGGCGCAAGCTGATGATGATGATGAGGCCACTATCCTGATGGTGATGTTCTTCTATGCACTGCACTACGTCTAGGCCGAGGAGAAGGGAGAGGTGATGATGGTGGAAGGACCTAGAAAGGCCCTGAAGGCTATCAACCTCGACAAACTGTGTGCCCAAGTCCACCTCGGACGTATGGGCGCCGAGCAGGAGCTGCAGTGGTATCTGGACTCTAGTGCCAGCAGCCACATGACGGGCTCCAAGGCATCCTTCTCTGAGCTCGATGATGATGTTACCGATACGGTGAAGTTTGGTGACGACTCAAGGGTGGCTATCTGAGGGCGCGGCACAATCATCTTCAGGTGCTAGAACGGGGAGCACCACGCGCTAATGGATGTATATTACATCCCGTAGCTGCGTTCAAGCATCATCGGCATTGGTCAGCTGGATGAGCGCGGTACTGAGGTACTGATCAAGGATGGAGTCCTCAGGATCAGGGAGCGGGAACAGCGACTTCTTGACAAGGTGAAGAGGTCTCTGAACCGATTGTACCTGCTAGACCTAAAGGTAGAGCAGCCGGTGTGCCTGATGGCAAGGCACACCGAGGAGCCATGGCTGTGGCATGCTCGGTTCGGACATCTCAGCTTCGACACACTTGGTCGGCTAGAGAAGATGTTCGAGGGCTACCCCACATCGAGCACGGAGGCGAGCTATATGACAGCTACCTAGCCGGGAAGCAGAGGAGGCTACAATTCCCAAAGGCGGCCAAGTATCACGCGGAGGACGCTCTCGAGCTCATCCATGGCTACCTCTGCGGGCTGATCACGCCAGCCACAAACGGTGGTCGGTGGTACTTCCTCCTGCTCATGGATGATTGCAGTCGCTACATGTGGCTACAACTCCTAATGAGCAAGGACGAAGCGGTGGCGGCGATCAAGAAGTTTAAAATGCACGCGGAGGCTGAGAGTGGCAAGAAGCTCCGTGTGCTGAGGACTGATCGCGACGGCGAATTCACTTCGGTGGAGTTTGTTGCGTACTACGCAGATCAGGGTGTGGTGTGACACCACACCACGCCATACTCGCCACAATAGAATGGCATGGTGGAGCGACGAAACCAGATGGTGGTCGGCATGGCTCGATCCATGATAAAGGCCAACGGCATACCAGCAAGGTTCTAGGGTGAGGCGGTGACCACGGTGGTGTTCATCCTCAACCGCGCTTCCACCAAGGCCCTGAAGGGCAAGACACCTTTTGAATCTTGGTATAGGCACAAGCCGAGCGTGTCCTTCCTCGAGACATTTAGCTGCATCGGCCACGTTAGGAAGACGAAGCCAATCCTCACCAAGCTAGAGGACAGGAGCACACCGATGGTGTTCCTAGGCTATGTAGAGGGTACCAAGGCGTATCGGCTCTATGACCCACGTGGAGACAAGGTACTTGTCTCGCACGACATCATGTTCAATGAGAAGGCAGCTTGAGACTGGAATAGTCCGAGCATGGGGGTAGCTGGCGGCTTCACCAGCACCTTCGTCGTTGAGCACCTGGTCATCCACGATGGTGGAGATGCTGGGGAAGAGGTGCCAAGCACTTTGGGAGGGGTGCCGAGAACTCCAGCAATAGAGCCGAGCACTCCTGGGGTGGTGCTGAGCACTTCGGGAGGGATGCCGAGCACTCAGGGAGGTGTGTCGAACACTCCTAGAGGGATGCCGAGCACACCAGGAGTGGTGCCGGGAGGTTCTGCAGTTGGGGCACCACTCCAGGACGGATGCCAAGCACTCCTGTAGTAGAGCCAAATGGTCTTGTAGTGGTGCCGACCACTCCAAGACTGAGGCTCAGCACTCCTACATTGGTGCTGAGCACTGCAGGAGCTATGATGAACAGTCCAGGAGTAGTGCCAAGCACTCCGGGTGCTATGCCGAGCACTCTGGTGGAATAGAGAACTCCATCGATGCCGATCGAGTTCGCCTCACCTCCAAGTGACATCACTGAGTTTGTGGATGCCTTCCATGAAGGTGAGGAGGTGTGGTTTTGCAGGCTGGATGACATCATCGGTGACACAGGGCCCTCAGGCCTGGCTGGTCGGCTGCTCAATGACCAAGAGCTGCTGCTTGTCAGTGCAGAGGAACCACCCACGTTCGCACTGGTCGAGTGCGATGGAAACTAGCGATGGGTGATGCTGGAGGAGACAAAGGCGATCGAGGAAAATGAGACATGGGAGCTCGTTGATCCACCTCCAGGATGCCGTACGATCAGCCTGAAGTGGGTGTACAAGGTCAAGCGGGACGAGCTCGGTGCCATTGTCAAGTACAAGGCGCGTCTCGTCGCCCGAGGCTTTGTTCAGTGCGAGGGCATTGACTTTGAGGAAGTCTTTGCGCTAGTAGCGCGTATGGAGTCTGTCCATTTGGTACTAGCCTTGGCAGCAGCAAAGGACTGGCGCGTCCATCACTTGGACGTTAAATCGGCCTTCCTCAACGGCGAGCTGGCGGAGACGGTCTTCGTTAGGCAACCTCTAGGTTTCGCCGTCAAGGGAGCGGTGCACAGGGTGCTCCGACTGCACAAGGCCCTCTACGGGCTGCGGAAGGCCCCACAAGCGTGGAACGCCAAGCTTGACACCACGCTGGGTGAGCTTGGGTTCTAGCGGTGTGCAACCGAGCACGCGCTCTACATGCAGCGATGGGGGAAGGAGGAGCTCGTCGTTGGTGTGTATGTGGATGACTTGATCGTCATGGACGCGTGTGCAGAGGACATCAACAGCTTCAAGCGCGAGATGGCGGCTCGTTTCTAAATGAGCGATCTTGGCACACTCTCCTACTACCTCAGCATAGAGGTGAGACAGGGGAAAGAGGAACTCACGCTCGATCAGAGCGCGTATGCCTCAAAGCTGCTGGAGCGGAGCGGCATGGCTGTGTGCAAGCCATGCATGACTCCGATGGAGGAGAGGCTGAAGCGGACGATGGCCAGCACCACGGCAAAGGTGGATGCAACACTCTACCGGAGCATCGTCGACGGTCTACACTACCTAGTCCACACGAGGCCGGGCATTGCGTTCGCCGTGGACTACGTCAATCGCTTCATGGAGGATCCTAGAGAGGATCACTGGGCTGCGGTGAAGCAGCTACTGCGCTACGTCAAGGGGACGGTGGATCAGGGGATCATCTTCCCCAAGACTGGCGGGAGTAGGCTGCAACTCACTGTGTTCAGCGATGCATACATGGCGGGAGACATCGACGGACGATGGAGCACCTCTGGCGTGCTCGTCTTCCTGGGGTCAGCTTCAATTTCATGGCTTTCACTGAAACAAAAGGTGGTGGCGCTGTCTACGTGCGAGGCAGAATACATAGCGGCGGCCACAGCGGCGTGACAAGTGTGTGGCTGCGCCGGCTACTGGACTAGCTGACCGGTGCGGAAGCTCACCCACCAGCACTGATGGTGGACAACTGGCTCGCCATCGCCCTTGCGAAGAATCCGGTTCTCTACGACCGGAGCAAGCACATCGACGTGAAGTTCTACTTCCTCAGGGACTGTGTCGATGAAGGGTAGATCGTCATCGAGTTTGTCAAAACTGGTCGGCAACTCGAGGACGTCCTCACCAAGCCGCTCAGAGGTCTTCGACTCAC
The DNA here is from genome assembly GCA_904845875.1 of Miscanthus lutarioriparius. Classification (NCBI taxonomy): domain Eukaryota; kingdom Viridiplantae; phylum Streptophyta; class Magnoliopsida; order Poales; family Poaceae; genus Miscanthus; species Miscanthus lutarioriparius. The sequence goes on from CAJGYO010000008.1 coordinate 71,069,033, forward strand.
GGAGCTGAAGGAGATGATCGACATGAAGGGGGTATAAGGAATAGCAGTAGGATTAGGGGGAAAATTGTTAGATAATCTACTGCTTCCTTGTGTGAACACATAGCAAGGGAAGGCAGCGTCGAAAAGGCTCCCTGCTGTGGTACTGTAGCCATAGCAGGGACGGGCGTAGAAGTTAGTCATGCTGTGTTATCTAGTCACTGTAGCAGCATGACAGTTGTACTAAGACTAGATTGATAGAGTTATATATATAGTTTGCCACTGCGACTCAATAAAGAGAGTTCAGATTTGTCATACAGGGTTCCGGCCAACGCTGATGCTTGTACTGTGTGTGTATTCTCTGTTCTCCGTCTCTTCTTCTACCTCTGACCATAGTGTGTGGTCGGACAATGTCTGTCGTGCTCGGTCGTTGTCGACAAAACTGGTGAGTGGTCGACTCACCTAAGCCGGTGATCCTGTGGGCTAACAATGCATACATATCCTTTCTAATGGGGCTGCCTTACATTTTAGCGAACCAGAGGGTATCAGTATTAATTTCGTTGCTTCTTGATACCGCGCTTAGAGGCTAATACTAACTTATATGATAGCACTATGTAGAGTCATCAGAGTCCTCGAGGAATAATTTTGTATAGGCGGAAAATCAGATGATGCACCAATTGTGTTTCCAGGCACGGGCATGCAAGCACGCATTGCGTGACCATCCCACACCATTCATGGAGATAGCGCTGCAACCACCAGCCGGACACTAACTGACTTGCGTTTGCTTGTAGTTATATCTATCTTGCTGATCCATGTATAAATTGCTCAAGGCCAGAGCCTATTTCATATGTGCTCAACTGTTCATCGATATATCGCCATATCGGACGAGAGTTTGTAGAATCGTCGTCGTCGAGATGAATGCCAGCAAGTTGACGCCGATTCTGCTGGCCACACTCTTGGCATGCCTCGCGTTCTCTGCAAACTGTACGGGTGCAGTCAGTGCAGACACGTACATTTATATCCTCAGTCTTTCGATCTTCTTACCTCTGATTATAGGAAACCCTTCCGGTGCAGGCGAACGTGGTGACGAGGACACACCAGAAACAGCTGGTCACCGGCGGTGGCAGCCAAACGGCGACACGACGATGATTGGGAGGAGCAGCAGCAGGAGGATGGACGTGGTGGCGGGCAGGTGCGAGAGGAGTGTATGCGAGGGCAGCCCCTGTTACTGCTGTCCATCGCAGGCCACTAGGCCTTGCTTCTTGGAACTGGATGCTTGCTTGAGAGTCTGCGGCACCACCGGTCGTCGTCGGCCAGCCACAACGCTGCCGCCGGAGGTACCGCCATCTGCGCGCGGGTCGGGACCAAGCAGGTTCCTCTGATCCAGAGTAGCTAGCTGGGGGCGGCCTCGCCATCGACCCCCACGTCTCAGTTATCGGTGATGGATGTCTTAGCCTGTGACTATATTGATGACAAGACGAGAGAACATGTATGCGCCCCCCTAGACTCTGCCACGAACACGTATCACGCCTAAACTGAAGTTTCTACATCTATATCTATCTATCTATATCTATTTATCTATATACTCTATTACTATAAAGGATCCTAAGGAATTGGAAATATATTGTCATTGTCAAAAAAAAAACCTTCTACCCACCTTATATTCACAAGTGAACCCATGCGAGAAGAACGGTGGGAACATATAAACACCTGTGTTTCACGTTGCCGGTGACTCGTAGTCGGGGTTTTTTTCCACCCACGCGAGCCTACCTGCCCGCCCTGTACCCGCTCCGAAATCTCGCGCTCACATGCGCTGCCGCGGCCGCCCTGTCATGCGGGAGTTACGCAAGCGGCAATGGGGCGTCTGCCCACGGCTTGCGTAGCCCTCTCCCGCTCTCATGTATCCAGCGCAAGAGTCGCCTCCCTCTCCACCCTGATCGCCGCGCGATCGCGCGCCCCAGAGGCCAGACCGTCGCTCGTCAAGGGGAACATGCTGGAATCGCCGGCGTCGAGGCGAGAGGCCATGGCGTCCGCATGCACCTGGCCTCGTATGATCTGGACGCCCAGGATTGGTTTCACGTAGGATCTTTGTTGCGCGGTGAGTGCCCTAGGGATTGGGCTTTCATTTGGTCTTATCTTATTTTACTGTGCTTTGACTCGGCATCTGCCCGTGTTCGAAGGAACTTTGCAAAGCTACCGGTGGGCGTTGTGTGTGCGTAGCCAACATGCATTTCAAAGGGAGAGGTGCGTGTGATTAGGGGCTTGCTTGTTGCTGTTTTACTCCTAATGAATCTGCAACTTTGATTACAAAGTTCTCGAGTTTTATTTCAGGCAAGATAGATGCTCTGTTGTACTTTTGCTATCATTGATAAACTGATGCAACTATCTGCTGAATGTTGTGCAATCTTTAAGATCAATTGCTTGAAAAATGCGGTCTGAGTGAAAACAAATAGAATCTGACTCTAGTGTGACACCTCATCAAAATAACTGTTTCCTATCACAGTTCAGATTTAAGTTTTGAGTCATTAATCAATGTAGTGGTAGCAATCTATATATATATATATAATGAAAGACCAACAAAGTTGTAGGTGCTTATCTAGAGATATTGTATCATGATAATAATTTATTTATGTGCCCAGAGGCTTACACCTGTACTAACACTATGCCAGATTTACACATCACTGTCGGCCTCATCACTACCGGATTTGTGAGAACCGGCAGTGATGTACCTTCACTGTCGGTTATGAGCTTCAAAATAAAAAAATGATTAGGGCTGGGCTAAAACCAGCAGTGAAGGACCACATCACTGCCGGTTTATGGATTGAACCGGCAGTGTTTTGGTGGCCACTCATCACTGCCGGTTTAAGCCAAGAGCCGACACTGATTTGGCTCTATCACTGTCGGTTCTAGCCAAGAACCGACGGTGATAAGCTTACAACACAAAAAGGCTGCAATCGTCCTCTCCTTCCTCCTCTCTTCCATCCCGAGAACAGAGGCACGCGTTTGGGCCCTTCCCTCCATTGTTGCGGCTGCTCTTCACCATGAAGCTAGTGCTTGGATTTTGAAGAATGGCTTGATCTTTTTGCTTTAAGGTTAGTAACAATCATCCACTCCTTTGATTTTGTTGCTTAATTAGCTTCGTTTTGAGGGCTACATTACTTGATTCTCATTCTAGTTCTTTCTCCATTCTAGATAGCACTTTTCCAATTGGACATTTGTGCAAGGCCCAAATTATGGTGAATCCATCATCCAAACGGTTGGTGTCTATGTACACATTTAAATTCCTAGCTAATTATTCCATGGTGGTCAAGATCATCATTGTTAGTATGTGATGCTATAATTAGTTCTTAGAAGTAGAGTAGAATAGATGTTCTTCATTATTGTGCAATAATTGTTTTTTACTACGATTTTCAATTTACAGGGTCGGGGCTACCAATTTCAATTTTTTAATAATTAGTGTATAATAATGTTTTTCAAAAATGGTACTTTCGAGCTATAATTGTTGTTCATGAAGCTTGATTTTCTTATTAATTCTTTGTAATTACTATCTCAGTACTTTTTTGTTCAGAGATGGATCGAGAGTGGATGCATCTGTCCCGAACGCACAAACGGTACATGCATGGCGTCAGCCAGTTTATCACCGATGCCAAAGCCCATGCTGGGAATGGAAACCATGTCTTCTGCCCATGCAAAGATTGCAAGAATCAAAGGAACTTTCATCAAATTGAGTCTATACGATCGTACTTGATTACCAGAGGGTTCATGCCAAACTATACAATATGGACTATGCATGATGAGCTTGGTGTGAATGTTCTGCAGGAAAATGATAATGATGTGGACATGCCTGACGTAGCCATCCACGATGCTGACGAGGAACCCGGTGTCAATACGGAATCTATGGCCACAGTTAATAATGTGTTTAGGAACACGCTAGCTGATGACACTGAGGATAACGATGGCATTTCTCAGCTGCTACGTAATGTAGAGACCGGATGTCTTAGTGAAAGACAGCTGAGAAAGCTAGAGAAAATGAGGCAAGATGGCAAAACACCATTGTATAGGAATTGTCCAATGAGCAAACTGGAAGCCGACATCATGCTGTTAAATTTCAAATTGACAAACGGATTGAGCGATAAAGGCTTCGATCAGCTGTTAGGTATAATAAAGAAAATGCTCCTAGAAAAAAACGAGTTGCCAGAAAAGACATACTTGGCCAAGCAAATGATCTGCCCCATCGGTCTCGAGGTTGAAAAAATCCACGCGTGTTCCAATGATTGCATATTGTACCATGGAGAAAAATACAAAGACTTGGACAAGTGCCCCAAGTGTGAAGCTCCATGGCACAAGAAAGGGCCGTCAAATAAGGGTACCAAGACCAGAGAAGATCCCATAAAGGTCATTTGGTATTTCCCTATAGCTCCCCAGGTGCATAGGCGGTTTGCATGTGCAAAGTCAGCCAAGCTGTTGCGCTGGCATGACGAAGAGCGTAATAAAGATACAATGATGAGGCACCCCGCTGATGGGCATGACTAGAGGACTATCAATGCTATATTCTATAAGGACATCAGTGGAGAGGTAAGGCACCTTTGGTTTGCTTTGAGAACAGATGGGATGAATCCTTTCGACCAGGTTAGAAGCAATCATAGCACCTGGCCAGTGATGCTCTATATATACAACCTTCCACCTTGGGTCTGTATGAAGCGGTCGTACATCCAGATGCCACTATTGATCCAAGGGCCAAGACAACCTGGGAATGACATCGATGTGTTTCTAGAACCAGTGATCGATGAACTAGTGGAGATATTTGAAAAGGGTGTGCCGGATGTTTGGGATGAGTATAAAAAGGAACATGTCACGATCAAGGGAGTACTTATCACTACAATCACCGACTTGCCAGGTCGAGGTTCATTGTCCGGAGAGAAGACAAAAGGCTATACTGGATGTGCCGAGTGCTTGGACGACACCGATGCGGTAAATCTGCCAAATAACTCAAAGATAGTTTATATGGGACACCGTAGGTTCCTACCTAAGGATCACCCTTACCATAGGAATAGAAAAGATTTCAAAGGTACTATGGAGAAACGCTTAGCTCCAAAATATCGAGACGGGCCTACGATACTTTGAGAACTCAACAAAATGGAGGTTGTCCTTGGGAAGGGGGACAATGCAGTAGCAGCGCCTAATGGGAGCATTTGGAAGAAAAAATCGGTTTTCTAGAAACTACCTTACTGGCCATTTCTGAGTGTACGCCACTGTCTTGATCCCATGCACATCACTAAAAACATGTGCGCTAACACTCTTAACACCTTGATGGACACCAGTGGGACATCGAAGGATTCACTAGCCATATGCCTAGACATGCAACACTTGGGAATCAGGAAGGAGCTGCATCCCGTAGAGCTAGAGAATGGCCAGTTCAAACTTCCGGTTGCATCATGGACATTGAAGAAGGAAGAAAAGCGTGCGCTTATTTCTTTCTTCAATGAACTCAAAGTCCCGATGGGCTACTATGCGAACCCAAAGAGGCTAGTGAACATGAGAGAACTCAAGTGCAACTATGGCCCTATGAAGGCCCATGACTATCATGTCATTATGACTCACCGCTCCTCGCTGTCCCTCGCTGTGGTATCCTCCCCAAAAGTTCCGCACCCCCCAATCATAAAGCTTTGCTTTCGTTCTTCAACGCGATCTCAAAAAGGTCATTGATGTGTCCATGCTAGGGCAGCTCACAATGGACATAGCCAAAACTCTCAAGTAGGCTTGGGATGCATTTCCCCAATCGACTTACTTTGATATCTCATTGCATCCGCCATTCATCTTGTTGACCAAATTAGAGCCATTGGCCCAATGTACGTGCATTAGATGTTCCCTTTCGAAAGATTGATGAAAGTTTTCACGAGGTATGTTAGGAACAGATTCAGGCCAGAAAGGGGCATGGTTGAAGGATGGTCAACGAAGAAGGCCATTGAGTTCTGCACATATTATCTGGACATCAAAAGGGTCGGAGTTCCAGAATCTCGTCACGAGGGAAGACTACGTGGCAAAGGAACGATCGGGAAAAATCACATTACAGAGATGACCCTGCTTTTTTCGGGACATGTATAGTTCGCTATTCTCTAGCAAGCCGAGGGTGTGATGCCATACATTGATGAGCATAGGCAATCGCTGCAAACTCTGTATCCAAGCAGGTCACGGGCTTGGCTGGATAAAAAACATAAGGCGGAATTTGTCAACTGGTTGCGACGTTGCTTGCTTGGAATAAAGTTGGGTAATCAACTGGATGCCTTAGCCAAGGGACCTTCGAGTACATATCTTAAGTACCAAGGGTATGAGATCAATGGATTCACATTTTACACAAAAAAGCAAGATAGAAAGAGCACATACCAAAATTGTGGTGTTCGTTTTGATGCTCATGACGAAAACGGCAACGTGCAGGCGACATACTATGGTTTCATAGAGGAGATATGGGAGCTAGCCTATGGTCCGTTGAAGGCAGCTCTTTTTCACTGCCAGTGGGTCCGGCTCGAGGAAATCAACACTGACAGCGAAGGGTTCACTACCATTGATCTCACTAAGACCGCATATAGAGACGACCCCTTTGTCCTTATAAGAGATGTTATGCAAGTTTTCTATGCAAGGGACAACAAGACAAAAGGAAGGCTAAAAGTAGTCATAGAAGGGAAAAGGAAGATTATCGGTGTCGATGGAGTGACGGACGAAGAAGACTACAGGGGCTATCAGGAAATGCCTCTATTCGGGGCTTAACATACCCTACCTATCCTTCAAGAGGGTGATTTAACCTACTTACATATCGGCTTGATCACAATGAGGCCCTCATTGTTGATGCACCTAAAGATAGTTAGATTATTGTTAACTATATAATCATTATGCGACGTTGTATCGCAATAATTGACCTGAATATCTAATTTATATTTTGTAGCGTATTCTATAATTTAATTATTGACTATGTAATCAAATATTGAGATGATGTTCACAAACACTATTATTTGATAATTATAGACCATTAATTAATTATCATAGAATTAAATAATCAAGACACAAATTTTATGTTATTTTAGAATATAAAC